>CM037882.1:41617374-42217374 GCA_021292165.1 Shinisaurus crocodilurus | reverse complement strand
ATTTGAAAAACAAAAGAATCACAAAACTTGCATCAAGAATTGCTCATTCCTGCAACTGTAAGCGAATCTTTGCATTACGCAGCAGCAGCAGCAGCAGCAGCTCAAGGAGCGCCCCCCCCCAGCTGCCGCACCTGGTGTAAGGACCGGGTTCTCTGTGCTTGTTTGTAACACCCTCTTTGGCCAGCTGGCAAGAATTGTTTCCAGTTGGAATTGGAAACTAGAGTTTGGCCTTGCAAGCCATCTTGGACACCGGACACCCAAGGCAGCCACCAAAGGGCAGTGCCAAAGTCTGATTTTTATAGGGATGGGGGTGGGGAAGTAGTTCAGTTCACGTTTTAATGTGCTCACCTATTTTTTCACCTACATTTGAACCTCTATGCGAACCAAAACTCAGTTACCCTTTGAAATTCGCACTTCTCCAATTTATGCAATGGAGTACTCCAATTAAAAAAAGATGCATACAAAAATATGTATATGTTAAAAATGCCTTATATTGGGGAAATGGCTTGCAAAACCTGTATAGAATAGGTAAAAATGCATACAAAAATACAAGTATTAAGATAAATGTGCCCCAAAATGGAATCTTTTTTTTTTAAAGAAAAACTACAACCTTCAAGTTTGGGATGAACCAAACTTAAAATCAGAAAAATGAGAAACTGAAATTGGCATCCATCCCTGGTCAAAGAGGACCACCCATTCATTTTGATGGCTGGGTGAGAGCCATTTTTTGAGGGAGGGGAGGGCAATTTCACCTGCCCCCTCCTCCAGGAGAGGTGTCCGTCTTCCCACTCCTCTTCGGTCAGTCCAGAATTTCAATCATACCCGACAAAGGGCTGGATTCTTGAGGCCTTATCAGACATGGTGACAGCAGTTGGTGTCTGCACACTTTGATCGTAATTTGGGAGCATGGAAACAAAGTAGATGCCGGGTGGACCTCTTTGGCTGGGGAGGGTATTCCACAACTGTGACGGGCTACTATTGAAATGCCCACTCCTGAGTAGCCACCTGTCATGCATCAGCATGCTTTCAAAGTTTATTTATTTATTTATTTATGATATTTGTACCCCACTTTTTTTCCTGCAAAGAACCAAGGCGGCTTACATAGTCCTCCTCCTCTCCATGTTATCCTCACAACAACCCTGTGAGGTAGGTTAGGCTGAGAGTCAGTGACTGGCCCAAAGTCACCCAGTGAGTTTCATGGCCGAGCGGGGACTAGAACCCGGATCTCTTGAGTCCCAGTCTAACACTCTAACCACTACGCCACACTGGCTCTGTTGGGCCTGTGATGATGATCTTGGGGAGGGAAATTTGGGAAGAGGCACTCCTTCAGAAGCTGTGGCCCCAAGCTGAGAATGGATTTGTCGGTTAACATCAGCACATTGCATTGGACCTGGAAATGATACAGTACTGGTGGTATATGATCATAATGCCCAGTTTAAGTCAGTACTCTAGCTTCCATATTTTTTTTACTAACCGAAGCTTCCAGACTGTCTCCAGTGGCAGCCTTTACCTTGATGTCTGTGGTTGTAAAATAAACACCATCTCCACTTTGTGCATGGCAATCTGTATAGAACACTGCAAAGACACACTTTTGAATCACACTATTCATTCCTTTGCAAATGAGTGCATGTTTGCTAGCTATATTAATCATATCTCCAGTCAGCATGGAAGTGCCTGGGGCTTTTCCTCTATTTACCCTCTGTCGAACTCCCCCCCCCAACAAGAAAGACAGACATCTTGTCAAAACAAGATGTGTTTTTCTTTCTCTCGGTGCCCTAAGCAGCCTCGATTTATTCATGCAAAGTTTTAGCATTTACTTCTGTGTTTGGGTTCCGGTGTTTATTTGCATGTGTTCCCCTGTCAGTGTCTTCCTGTTTTGATTGTGTTCTGTTGCGGAGGACACATCATTTTGATAGAGACCCAGTGAGTCATCAGCTCACATTTTAATCTTTGCTCCCTCTCGGCCAATAAAACAACAACACTAAAAACTTCATATGTCCATCTGAAACTGCCTTGAACTGAGTCAGACAGACAACTGGCCCTTCTAGTCCAGGGTCTCAGGCAGGGAAAGGTTGTCCCCATTAGCTGCTATCTGGGATTATTTTAGCTGGAGATGCCAATGCTGGAACCTTCTTTATGTAGATAACATGTCCTACCAGACCCAAACTCAGAAGGGGCATCTTCTGAGGAGGAGGCAGATGCTGAGTCACTCCCGGCATGGATCCCAGCAAATGCCTGACCTCAGCACATCCCTGAGCTGCCCCAGCCATTGCCATGTCCCATTCATCATCCCTATTATGGAGGAATGCATGGTGGGATAGGCACAGACATTATAGCTCCATGCCTATGCAAAACTGTGAATCTGAGGAGGATTGCATCAACATTATGTGTACTTGTGGCTGTGCAAATGTGTACATTGTGCCTCACTCTGCACTCTGGGCTGTTTGCACACCAGAAGTGCAGAAAGCTGTCCCTGGGAAAAGGAGAGTGTGACACAGAGACAGGGCTTCTTGAATCAACACCAGGCTTCCTTGTGTTAACGTTAGCACTATACAGGCATTCTCTCTCACACACATGATTACAACTTCATTGAGAAGTCCCCACTGCCACTTTCTATGTGGGAGGTAAGAACTGGGGACCCTGCTTTCCAAGTTGTACTGGCAGGGGTGGCATTTGAAGGTAAGGCCCTGCCAATTTTTTAAGGATTCAGCTGATCCTGGATCTTTGCTGAGACAAAATCTTCTTTCTATAGATCAGTTAGCAGAGTGCACTGGGAGCTATCCAGGGTCCTGATTTCTGTTCACTAAAAAACCTGCTATGCCTATGCTGCTGACTTGGTTGGTATCATATCTTATCTCCAGCTGACTGATTGATGTGGACCCGATTACTCAATCGAATCTAGCTTCTTGTAACTGGACATATTCTCACATGCTTTGCTGTAATTGTTGTGATATGTATCACATTACCAGCTGTGGCACATTGTTTACAAATGGAAGGGACAGAATGGCGGGGTAAACAGGTTTATTATGTCTCTCTAGAATCTCGTGTTTTCGCAGGGGTTACTAAAGTGTGAGAGCAATATGAGCTAGTCACATGATTTGTATGTTCTGATGACGTGTTAACTTGTTTTCTGTCTGAAGCCATTTTAGAGAGAAGCTGAACTGCTTTCTTTGTTCTTCTTCATGGTGATGCTTGCTGGACTTGTTACTGCTACAATGTAACGTCTTTGCTGCAGTGGAGTGAGCACAACTTACTCCACTGGATGTAATGCTTGCTATGCATTTATACTCTGCACATGGACTGTAACTAGGAATTGTATATTCTGTAGAACTTTACTTGCTAAGTGAATAAACAGGTAGAATTAGACCTGTGGTGTTTACAGAGTGTTTCCTGATTCCATGGATTAATCTGCAACGGAGAAGCTTTGCTGGTTCACTGGCACACACGCTGAACGCTGCAAGCGGGAGGAGGGAGGTGAGATCTGGAAGATCTGTGTGTGGAATGTACAGGCGTCTGTTGGCACACAGACAAGGATTATAAATCTCCCAACCCGCACACACTCTGCTAAAGTCCAGTTCGAACAGTAATCTGACTGACTTCAACACTGACTTAGTTGACTTAGTAAAGCCTGGGTCATTGTACAGGTCCAGAGGCCTCAAACCGGCCTGGATAGGGAAGACAGACAGCTGTCAACAAGAACAACCTGAGTGCTGTTTTTCAGCACTCTGTCTGGGTTGAGAGGGATTATACCTGCATGTTGGGGTTAAATGTCATGTTAGGGTTAGGTTAGGAAAACCTGGGTCCCTGCGCATTTCCAGGGGCCTGGAACTAGCTTAGATTGGTCAGAAAGAGTGAGTGGTCAGCAAGAGGACCAATTTAGTGATGCCTTCAGGCATGCTGTTGGAATGTATGGAGATTGCACCTGTGTGTTAGGTTAGGGTTAAGACTCAGGTGAGGGTTAGGAAAACCTGGATCCCTGTGGCTGCCTAGGGCCTTGGAACTAGCTTAAATGGGCCAGACAAAGTGAGCAGGCAACAAGCACAGCCTCAGTGATGCCTCTAGGCATGCTATCTGAATGTACAAGGGTCATACCTCCGTGTTAGGATAGGGTTAACCTACATGTTAGGGTTAGGGTTAGGAAAACCTGGGTATATCTGCATGCCTAGGGGCCTTGAATTGGCCTAGATTGGGCAGAAAAAGTGAGCCATCAACAAGAATGACCTGAGTGCTGTTTATCAGCATTCTGTCTGGGTGGATGTGCACCTACTCTGGAGTAATAACAATGGTAAGTCTTAGCTACATGCTACTTAATTAACTGAACATGTAGCTTGACCCACAAGTTCACACTACTTGAGTGTGAATGAAACTCATCCGGGGTGTGTGTGTCTTTTTGTGTGTGCGGAATGCATGGTCCTTTTTAAATCATTTCCATGCTAGATGCTTTTAGACTGTATGGAGTCTATCAGATGCTATTCTGTTGTTATGACAGTAGTTTGTTTCCACGGATGCCCAGGAGCAGAACTGCTGTAACTGAAGGGATTGTATTTGGGTTTCAGATGTAAAACTGAAAAGCAAAACTCCTGGCCATGAGAGATAAGATGCCAATGCCCCACAAGAAGAGAGGCTGCAGGTCTGATAATGTTACATTATTAAAACATCCAAGCTAACAAAGATTAGACCGTGCCTCTGTCTTTTCTGCATCTCACAGCAAATTGCCTTTTACATATACATATTTGAAATGACTTTCTGTGCTGTTTTGTGCTGTTAAGTGACTTAGCTGAACTATTAAACCGAACCAAAACACTTGGGAGTTGAGTTCTATTTTCATGAATTTCTTACTGAATTTTCTGAATGGTGCAGGGGGGGGGGAGAGGACAGAAGATGAAGAAGAAATCGTTCTGCTGTATATGTGTTAATAGACAGCCTCATCCTTTTCTCCATCTGCTTGGCCTTGTACTGAAAGCTGGCTGGTCCCAGCTTCTGCTGTAGGGAAGTGTGTAGACACAGTGTCAGGGCTAAGCCATAGGCAGTGATCTGAGATGAGCCAAGAGCCAGGAATTGTACCAGAGACTTGGAGCCAAGGATCATGCCAGGAACTGGAGCCCAGCAACAAGCAGTAGTCAGAACAGAAGATCAACCAGACAGAGGCAGCCCAGGAGTCAACAAAAGGATACAGGAAAATGCCAAAGTTAATTGGGATAGCATATTGCTCAGGAAATGCTTTACTGGAACAGGAAATCTTCTTATACTCCTTCCTGTTCACTAAGATCCAATGGTAGTCTGGGTGGGCAGGGTCAGTCCAGAGAGCCTAAGGGTATTCACTGCCTTGAATTGGCCTAGATTGGGCAGAAAAAGTGAGCCATCAACAAGAATGACCTGAGTGCTGTTTATCAGCATTCTGTCTGGGTGGATGTGCACCTACTCTGGAGTAATAACAATGGTAATGCAGCTTGCATTTTGGTAGCTCACGCAGAGCTACACGCAGACCCAAAGATCATCAACTGAAGTCCCAGGAGCTCCTGACACATCGTTCATTCCACCAGCACTGATACACCCAAAGAGGGGGAAGATCAGCTGTGGAAAGACAAACAGGGAAATGGACAAGCAGCCGCAGTGCTTATCCTGCTTGATCAGGGCTTGGGGCCTGCAAAGGAAGAGGTGGTCACTTGAATCAAGCAGATTCAGGTTGAAGTAAGTCAGGTTCAGTCAACTAGGGGAGTTGGGGGATTTTGAAAACTAAGTGGCTATTTGGGGAAGGTCTAATCCTCCCGCATGATTCATAGTAATCCCAATCTGAATTGGATCTACATGTGCCTACTCTAGAGTAAAAAGAAGTAAAGATAAGGTTCAGCTACAGGCTGCATAATTCACGTAGCATGTAGTTTGACCCTAATTCCTCTAGGAAGGAGGCAAAAAGGAAAGCAGAATGTGAAGGATCCTGCTCCATCCATCTGTCTAGTCCAGTATTCTATTCCCTGCAATGGCCAACCAGATGTTGCTCCATTTTCCAGCATCTGGGGACTTGGAGTTATACTACCTCGCCCAGGGTGGCCGGGTGGCCAGCCAGATGGGCGATTAATAAATATAAGAAATAAATAAATACCTTTGAAATTGGATGTTCCATTTAGCCATCATGGCTAACCACCATTGATAGACTTCACCTCCCCCTCTGCCAAGAATTTGTCTACCCATTTTTAAAAGCCATCTAAGCTTAGGAGCATATGAGAATTTCCATTCAGTTCAAAAAACATCAGAACATGACTGCATTTTTCAAGCAAAGGATACACATTCTCGTGCTTGTGAGCATGTTCTCAAAATGCATCCATTTTTTAAAGTGAACTTTACAATGCACATTTTTCATAGTTTTGTTTTTTTAAAATACACATGTTCACACTTCAGTCAATGGAGGAAAGTGAGCATTTGGGTGTGTGCTTCCCCCCCTTTTTTTAAAGCACCCTTTTCCCATTCAAAAAAAAGGGGGGGGGAGAAAAAGTCAGTCACATACAGGAATGGGAATGAAGTGAAACCAGCTTCGAAGAGGAAAATGGAGAACTGCTGGTTTTCCTGTCCCTACCTGCACTAGCAGCCATCATCATATCTTGTGGCAGTGACTTTCACAGTGTTGTGAGAAGCCCTTTCCTTTTAGTCTGTCCTCCTGAACCCGCTGCCACTCAGCCTCATGGGTTGACCCCAATTTCTATCATTATAGAATCATAGAACCATAGAAAAGTAGAGTTGGAAGGGGCCTACAAGACCATCAGGTCCACCCCCCTGCTCAATGCAGGAATCCAGGTCAAAGCATCCCTGACAGATGGCTGTCCAGCTGCACCTTGAATGCCTCCAGAGTGGGAGAGCCCACCACCTCCCTAGGTAGTTGATTCCATTGTCTTATTGCTCTGACAGTCAGGAAATTTTTCCTGATGTTTAGGTGGAATCTGGGAAAGAGAATGATGTCCCTCTTTCCACACCACTCATACTTTTATAAAGCCATATTATGTCTCCCCGAACTCTCTCTCTCTCACACTGCACACATCTCTACTCAAGAGTCCACAAAATCCAGTATCTTTTCTCAGTCTGGACAAGTGAGGATTTATGAACCTCTCCGAGCACATGCAACAAAGATGGATGTTCCACTTCCATGGACACAACCACTTTGCATGCAAAACACCGCCTTGGCTATAAAACCCACTGATCAATCAATAACCAATTATGTCATGAAATGAATGCCACCTGTATATGCCTTATTAATTAGAATGTCTGGGGAAGCATAGGGCTGTCGATAACAGAGGCCTATAAGCATTCCAAACTGGGAAACGCTCTGTTGCCAGACATTTATTTATTTAATTTGATTCATGGGTCCACATCAAATAGATCAAAATGCAGCGAATGAAAAATTGATCAGCTTCCTTCCATTCTTTTTTTGGCTGCCAAACTGCTCCTTGACATTTTACATCAGAGAAGCGAGAAGGAGAAGAGTTCTATTAATAAACAGATCCGGAAGTCTATATTTGAAAGCAGAAGCCTTGATGCCTATTCCCTGAATCCTGCCTGTAATGATTCGCATAAGTGATACATCTGTATTCTCCTTCTGCCGCTGACCGTTTGTTTAGGAACTTCAGTCAAAGAACAGCTCTGGCTAACAGCCAGCCTGGGAAAGCAGTTTGCTGAGCAGGCAGAATTTAAATTAGAAATAATTATTGCTGATGGTAGGATAGCGGGGTTTTGTTTAAGTTAACTTCTAGGTGAGTGAGACTGCAAATATAAAATAAGAGAATGCTGTGAAAATATGAACATCGGAAGCTGCCTTATACTGAGTCAGATCCTTGGTCCATCTAGCCCAGTATTGTCGACACAGACCAGCAGCCATGGCTCTCCAGGGTTTCAGGCAGGATTCTTTCCTAGCCCTACCTGGAGTTACCGGCCCAGGCATCTGGTATTCAGAAGAATGATGCCTTCATACATGGCAGTCCTATTGGGCCTTTATGGCTACTGTCTGTTGATCTCTCATCAGCCATGGAGGATATGCCTTCTGATGATTCTCAGTGCAGCTTTGCATCTATATGGGCATGCATGTCAGGAAGAGCTTGTTCCAGGACTTGAAGGAGCCACAGGCAGCAGACCTAGCTGTGGCCCTGCTGGACCAGGGTGAAAGAGGGAGGTGCATGCAAACTGCCCTATCTCAAGTGCAAGTGGGTGCCCATGGAGGATGAGAGAGCTGCTGCAGAAGGGTGGATAGACCCAGACTTAGGTAGTCAAAAAGACAGCTGCTGGTAGTCAGTGGTCCAGGACAGTGGGCTAACACTCTAGGACAGGGCTCTCCAACCTTGGGTCCCCAGATGTTGCTGGCCTACAGCTCCCAGCATACCCAGCCAGCATGGCTAATAGCAAGGGATTTGGGGAGCTGTAGTCCGGCAACATCTGGGGACCCAAGGTTGGAGAGCCCTGCTCTAGGATCTTGGACAGCTTCAGATTGGAAAGCTGCACCAATAAGGCCTACAGCCCAACTGGGCCCTTCTGTACTCCTCTGCCATGGCAATCTATCCCAAGATCTTCTCACTTTAGGACAGATGGAGATGTTTAGGCACAGTCCTCCTGCCAGGAGCCCTGTATGGATATAAAAGGATTTCATTTCAGTTCACAAAATCATCCAAACTTGCCCCATTTTGCAATTATGAATGCAAATGGGAGAGGATTTTTTCAAAAAATATTTTTTCCCATTTCCAAAGTTGCGACCGTATTTGATAAATGCACATTTTTAAAAAATGCATTTTCACACTTCAATAAATGGGGGGGATGCACACTTTTGAAAAATATACACAGAAATATGAACTTTTCCCATTTGAAAAGCATAATTTTCCTGTTTTGAATGAACTGAAAAACAGGTCACAAATGAATATGGGAGTGAGCCAAAATGAGCTTGGAAGTGAAGTCAGCCCTGGATTAACCATTAAGCAATATAAGCACATGCTCAGGGCACCAAGGGAAGGGGGGCACCACAGAGTCCCAGAGTACCACAGATTTTTGCATTTGCATTTTTTCCTTATAAGAGTTTTACTTTTTTAAAAAAATATTTTTTTATTATTTATTTTTAAAACATGCATAAAACAGTGATGAAACTGTGTATTTCTTTCTGCTGCCCTAGTTATAACAAGTACGTAATTGGCTTATATTGCTTGCTGCTATTTAGTGTTAAATAAATATATATTTTTTTAAAAAAAACAGTTTGTATTTAATATAGTTGTGTGTTCTGGCGTGAGGGATGGCCTTGAAGAAAACTGAGTTTTTAATGTCTTATTTCACCTTCAGCACTGATTGAGTCTTAATGTCTTGCCAGCTAAGCAACGGAAGGGCCGAGGGGGCACCATTACTGGGCTGTGCTTAGGGCATCAGCTGGTCTTAATCCGGCCCTGAGTGAAGTTTAGAGATTTTTGGCATGCTGGAGCATCCCTGCTTCTCCCATCTCTAGAGCCTTGCACAATTTCATGTCTCTTTTAAGTGTGTGGGGGTTCTGGGGCTCAAGGGGCTCCATCTCATGAGAACTCCCTGGATCACTAGGTTCTGAACTGGACTCAGGGTCCATGACTGGTGCTTCTATAGACCACGCTACTGGAATGTAGGAGAATTTTGGTTTTGCTCACAAAACGCATGAGCGTGCCCCATTCAAAGCTCTGAACATGAGCACAAGTGAGTTTGGGGCAAATCTCCCATTCGATCGCTGCTTGATTTGCACGAGTTTAATGTTCGCACAAAGCAAGCTGCAATTGCAAATGGGACTGGGGACTGGGCAAGAGATGAGCAGTGAGATGATGTTTGGAGGATCCTAGCGATCTTGAATATTGCTCGTTAGCCCATCCATAAAGGGAGAACCAGGGACGATCAAACTCACTGAGATCCTCCAAACTCCACTTTGATGCTCAGTTGTCCTCGTTCCTGTCTTCTTTGCAACCTGTTTTCTTTACATTTGAACAGGGGGAAGGGCACATTTCGAGTGGGAACAGTGTGCATTTCTGTGTGCATTGTTCAAAAGAGTGTACTTTCTCCCCAAAATGTGTAAAAAAAAACAATGGAGAAAGGGACATTTTAAAAATATGCATTTTTTGAACACAATCACAAGTTCAGAAATGCGCGAGCTTTTCCTAAAAAATGCGTTGGCATTTGGGATTGCAAATGGGGCAAGTTCTGATTATTTGTGAACTGAACTAAATTTCTCATACATCCGCAAATGCAAGTTGCACAAGAATGTTCAGGGACTCCCTTTCCAAATCCATGCTTGCCTTGGCCAGTGCTTGATGTTGGGATTACATCAAGAGAGCTTCGGCTATCGGGCGGTATAAAAATGAAATAAATAAATAAACACAAACTGGGCAGTGCTTTCATATGAGGCACCCAAGAAAACTGCTGTCCCTTCCCATGTCAGATGGCCAAAGAAGCTTCCAGTTTGCATAAGAGACCAGACCAGGAATAGGCAACTGTCCTCCAGATGTCTTGAACTACAATTCCTATAATTCCTCACTATTGACCATACTGGGGGTAATGGACATTGTAGACCAGGTTGAATACACGTGGAGGAGGTGGACCTTCGGCCAGATCTGTCTGGGCTCTTCTTGACTCTTAAAGCAGTAGTTGTCTCCTTGTAGTCCTGGATCCACCTAGCCCCAAGGCCATCAGAGAAACACAACTGCTCTTCACTTCTCAGTGAGTCTGAATAATCTCCATCAGCCACCATCTTTGCTTCCCTTCCTCCACCATTCTCAGTGCTTTTAATTTCCTGTATTTTTTTCCAAAGGTGATTCATCTAAAACCATATCAGACTTTCTCTATTTTCTCTGTTTTCTGAGATTCAGCAGTCACTGTTTGTTACAAGAGCTTTTCCATTTAATTCCATATTACCCTAAATAGAGCGCACTCTCTCTCTGTCTCTCTCTCTCTCGCTCTCCTCCTTTTCTTTTCTGGAATACTTGCTACCAGATTGGGGAAAATTTAAAGAGACATTTATTTGTTCCTGACCTTTGCAAATCCTATCTCTAAAAGCCATTTTAGGGGAGAAAACTGCCCTGAATTGTTTATCATTTTAAAGGGCACTGGAGGAATACTGTTCAAGGAGAGGTAGTGCTGAATGGCAGTATTGATTAGAGCTCAGAATGTGTTATGAAATGTGCCCTCTTACATCCCAACAGGGAGCAGATATTTTACTTCCATGCTTTTCCGGTGACACTCCGTGTTACACTTGTATGTCACAGGAGCATTTACACAGAATGATTGTCATACCATGATATGACCGCATTAACCATTGTTTTATCAGTGTGTGGGTGTGCTTCAGGAATGGATAGGGAGGAGAAAGGTACAAGTGAACTGGGAAACTGTGCAGGCGCCAATCTCCAAGTTGATTTTAGAATTTCTCTAATTTTAACTGGACGTGGGGAATGCAGGCCAGAGTGAACCCACTGAACAAGAAAGGAATGAAATGGCAAAGTCTACCTGTCTCTAGTAGACATCAGGGATGCCATGCCATGTTCATCACAGGGCTTGCATGCCATGTTGCTGGTGAATTCAGTCTGTGGGTATCTCCAGACAGGGCTGGAACAACTCCTGCCTGGAATCCTGGAGAACCTTTGCTGCCAGTCAGTGTCGACAATACTGGGCTAGATGGACCAAGGGTCTGACTCAGTATAAGGCAACTTCCGATGTTGCTATGTTGCTAATTCCCAGTGGGAGCTGGCTGGCTGCTCTTCCAAACAGAATGCTAGAGTAGATGGAGCTTGGTCTGATCCAGGGCAATTCATATCTTCTTGCTTAGCCCAAGGGCGGACATTGGGCATGTCCATGTATTTCATTAGTAAAATAATACTATGTTGTTTCTGTGGCAGGGCTTTGTTTGCTTTCTCTGCACTGGCTACCAGTTGTTTGCCGAGCCGAATTCAAGGTGTTGGTTTTGACCTTTAAAACCCTATACAGCTCCGGTCCAGTTTATCTCAAGGAGTGTCTCCAGCAACATCAAGTAGGCCGCTCAACAAGATCTGCCACGGACGGTCTTCTCCTTGTCCCATCAGCCAGAGCAGCCTTTTCTGTGGCGGCCTCCAAACTGCGGAACTCTCTCCCCAGTGACCTCCGCCATGCCCCCTCCTTGATGAGCTTCCACCGTTTATTAAAAACATGGCTTTACAGGCGGGAATATGGGGTGGGCTGGGACTTTAAAATTTTATACTGTTTTAAATGTATTTTATTCTGCTTGTTTTATTTCACATTGTACATCGCCCAGAGCAACTGGGTTCCAGCTAGATGGGCAATCTAGAAGTACAATAAATAAATAAATAAATTCGCTACTATGGCTACGGGTTTAGTGCAGGAACTGCAAGTGCTTTATGTTCCATAAGTCAGGTATAACTCTCTTTTGCACCATAATACTAAAGGCAGAAGCCTCCAGGCAAACTCTGCATGCTCCTCTAACAACTGTGAATCCCTGGTCCACAGGTTGTACTAGCCAGTGGCTAAATGAAATATTTCAGAATTCTCTTTTTCTGTAGTCAAGGTTGCAGTGGGTGTTTGTTTGTTTATTATATTTATACCCCGCCTTTTTTCCTGCAAGGTGGTGGGGTTAGAGATGATAAAAACAGAACATGGTGTTGCAAGTGAACTCAGACCAGGGACAAATGAAAACCACTCACACTTCACTGGTGTGTGTGTGTGTTTTATAGGGATGTGTGTACAAGCAAAACTCGAGCTCATCAAAGTTCTCCAAATTCCACCTTGAAGCTCATTCCTTCTCGTGTCAGGATCAGATTGCAATCTTTCTATTTCTTTTTCTTTTTTGCATGGAAATTCCCCAATTTGTGCTTCAATTATGTGCATCTTTGTAACCTATGCACCAACCAAACCCAGCCTTACTAAGCTTTAGGAAGGTGCCTTGACTGCCTTCAGACCTGCAAGGCGTTAAAGTGCTAATAAAATATTAATATATTTTTGTGCTCTGCTTGTTTTTCATGCTCTGCTTTTCAGTTTCTCTGATATATTTTGAATTTTCTATTATTCTCCACCTTGGGGGGGGGGGTGAGCATGAGGGACAGATGGGTTGTTAGGATACAAACAACTTGGGTAGCTTGATGACAGAGCACCTGTTTTGCATGTCATGTAGAAACTCCCAGGTTGAATCCCCAGCACCGCTAGTTACAAAAGGGCCAGGTAGCAGGTGATGGAGAAAACCTACCTCTTCCTGGGTTTCTGTATACACTAATCCAGACAAGAGATGTTTATGACTGTGGAATCACTGTGGCCAGAGCTTCCTTCACCGAGAAAGGGCACAGCCTGTGCACCAGGCATAAGAACATGAGAAGAGCCATGCTGGAACAGTCCAAGGTCCATCTAGTCCAGCATTCTGTTCACACAATGGCCAACCAGCTGCCCATAGGAAACCCACAAGCAGGACATGAGTACAACACCACCCTCCTGTCCAAGTTCCCCGGTAACTGGTGTATATACGGATGATGCCCCTGCTACTGGAGGTAGCATATAGCCAGAACTAGTAGACCTTGATAGCCTTCTCCTCCATGAATTTGTCCAATCCCCAATTGATGACCATCACAACATCTTGTGGTAGTCAATTCCATAGCTTAACTATGGGCTGTGTGAAGAAGGACTTTCTTTTATCTGTCCTGAATCTCCCATCAATCAGCTTCATGGGATGGCCCCTTTGGGTTCTAGTATTATGAGAGAGGGAGAAAAATGTCTCCCTATTTACTTTCTCCACACCATGCATAATTTTGTACACCTCTATCATGTCTCCCCTTAATTGCCTGGACAAAACTGGGCAAAGGCACTACTGGCCACCAGCACCATCTGACCTTCCAGTAGCAGTGGTAGATCCAAAAGCATGCCCCAAATGTGTACTGTCTCTCAGAAGGAGAGCTATCCCATCCAGAACAGGCTGTACGTCCAAACCCAGGTTAGGTTGTCTACTGTTCAACACATCCTCCATCTTGTCTGGACTGAGCCTCAGTTTGTTCACCTGCATCCACTCCCTCACTGCATCCAAGCAATGGTTTTTGTGTAAGAAGGGGTGGGGAAATCACCAATGGGGGGAAATGCAATGCAGTGGGAGAGCAAGATTGCTAACTAGAACCTCCATGTTCAAAGGCAGTTCATACCAGTTACTGGAGAGCAACAGAGAGACAAGGGGGTGTTGCAGTCATGCCCTGCTTATAAGCAGCCCAGAGGCATTGAGTTGGCCACAGCAGGAGGCAGGACTAGATGGACCTTCGGTCTGATCCAGCAGGGTACTTCTGATGGTCTTACTCACCATGACAACTAGGAATGGAACCTCAATATACAGAGGAAGTATACCTTGGAGTACCAGATGCTGAGGACATACAGCAGAAAAGGATGGTGGTCTTCATGCCCCATTTGTGGGCTTCCCAAAGGAATCTGGTTGGCCACTGCAGGGAACAGAATGTCGGGCTAGATGTATCTTTGGTCTGATCGGGCTAGATGTATCTTTGGTCTGAACAAGGCTTTTTGTGTTCTTACACAGATGAAAATACAACTTGTACTTGTTGCCCTGCTGTATTCTCTAAAGGCACTCACACCCCTACGGCACTTTCAGGCCCTGTGACAAGCTATAGATGAGCAACGCTGGCATGAAGGTCAAGATGAATCAAGCATTGGTAGCATGCGATGGGAACACGGAGAGCCTACTGAGCAAAACAGGCCCCAAGAGGCAGAGCCGGTGGAAATTAATGCATCCGTGGCTTCATGATCTCATTGAGACAATGCAGAACGATTACAGGAGTTGGAGCAAGGGCAGCCAGTGGTGGACAGAGGCGCTAGCTTGCATTTCTGGCATAGTCACAGAGGGCGGCCATGGAGGTCACCTGCTGAGTGTCGGCCCAAATTAGCTCACCAGAGACTATTTGCATCATGGGGGAGGTGAAGCCTGATTGTGATCAGAACAAATGCCAGAGGACACCGGCCAGACCTGAATGACAGCATAGTGGGAAATAACGGTTCTTCCAGCACTGAAGAGAAGCATCGCAACTCGTTTTACATCAGGGATGGGCAAGTAGGAGGTCTGGGGCCATTTTTTGCACTCTAGACCCCCCAGGCTCCCCCCCAAAAAAACCCCAGAAGAAACCCAGAAAAAAAGAAATTAAAATGGCATCTATAGTGGCTTTTTGGAATACCCAAAGGGTCAACATTAGTTTGTTTACAAGCTAATTTTGACCCTCTGGGTGCTCCATAGCCACCCACCACCTCAGATATCTTTTTTTTTTTAATGTATTTTTAAAATGCATTGGGGGGCACATTGGGGCAGCCCACAGGCCACATGTTGCTCACCCCTGTTTTGTATATCTGAACTAGTGGGTGCTTCAGGATATACAAAACAGGGGTGAGCAACATGTGGCCTGCGGGCTGCCCCAGTATGAAGTGAGCTTGGGATGGGTGAGGATTTTGTCTCACTTTGGTTTTGATAAGATTTACCCAAATCCACACCGTTCTCCAGTATTTGGGACAAAAAGAGCTTCAGATATCTATCTATTTATTTATTTTTTAAAAAAACAAAACCTGAATGTGGGAGAAACTGAAAGTGAGAGATTCATCCATGCGGGCGCCAGAGCTTTGAATGATTAGCTCTTCAAAGCCCGGTTTTGCTAGAAACAGGAATTTTGTGCACAGCTTCCAGATGAGGGGAACCATTGGGGCAACAGCTTGGAGTACTTCCCTGGATTGTATAGGGTTTACAGGCCCCAGAGTGGCTCCACCCACCTAGGCTCACCACTGGCTTTTCTCAACAAGAAAGGCTATAAAGGCTTCCTGTTTAGGCTGGGACTTTGCCTGGGCAATGATAGTCTTTACTGGCTTTGACGCTTGGCTTGTTCTCTAGTTCCAGCCTCCCAACTTTTGACCTCTGGCTTGACTCCTGATGGCAGCAATGCTCTTCTCTTCCTTGCCCTCTGCCTGCCCCTGCAATAACGCTACATCATAAGGTGTAATTATGCCTGGAGAAAGTGGATAGGGTCGGGAGACATGTTTCCCCTTTCTCATAATACTAGAATCCATGAAGCTGATTAGTGGGAGATTCAGGACAGATAAAAGGAAGTCCTTCTTCACAGGGCACATAGTTAAACTATGGAATTCACTTCCACAAGATGTCATGATGGCCACCAATTTGGAGGGCTTTAAAAGAGGATAGGACAAATTCATGGAGGAGGAGGAGAAGGCTATCAATGGCTACTAGTCCTGATGGCTATATGCTACCTCCAGGATCAGAGGCAGTATGCCCATGTGCACCAGTTGCTGGGAAACATGGGTGGAAAGGTGGTGTTTCACTCATGTCCTGCTTGTGGATCCCGTGGGCAGCTGGTTGGCCACTGTGTGCGCAGAATGTTGGATTAGATGGATCCTCGATCTGATCCGGTATGGCTCTTCTTATGTTCTTATAAGCCTGATGCAGGCATTCAGTGTGCTCATGTGTGGGCTATATAAAAATATACATATTTTTGTATATATAATCAATAATGCATTCAATATATTTTCACCAATATATGCATTTTTGTGTGCACTTCCCCCTCATATATGCATCTTCCCTTTGTGTGCATTCTTTATTGGACAACTCTATTACAAAATTCAGGAAAGTACCCATTTTGAAAGATAACTGAATTTCAGCTCCTGTATTCATTTGAAAGTGTCAAATTATGTAAGTTTGCATTCAGATGTGAACCTTATGAATTTTCCTCCAGTGCTGCTTCAGAATTTCTTGCTCAGTGCAGGAAGGACGGAGGCTGAGGATATGGGGATGTTGGGGGTGAGGCTCTTGAATGCATGCGCACCACACCCCCTCTGCACCTGTAGCCCTTGCATGAGCAAGCTGAACACCTGAATAGGGCTAAAACATGTCATGGGGAGCATGGCAATCCTTGCTCTTGCATGAACACCAAGGTAATTAATTACGACAGCAGTACAGTGCAGTGTGATATAAATCTTCCATTGTAATGTTTTATGTGCCTCCATGACCTTGGGTGTAAAACCCAACTACACTAATCACAGCCCTTCCCACCTGACAATGTCCTGAATAATCCTCTAGAAAGCCTTTTGTGCATTCACCTGAACCATTATGCACGTCTGATGATTCTCTCATCATTTCTGAATGCAAGCTCATCATTTCTGTTCAGAATACTTCACCATCTGCACGGGAGCTGCTTCCTGCCTGCGGTGCCGATGCTAGTATGCACTGATCTTTGCTTTGGAACAGCGCATTGTTTTGCATTCTTTTTCCTCACTTGATAGCTTCACACAGGTATGGTGTTGGGTGTCATGAGTCGGTTATCCAGGAATCAACCTCAGTGCTGGCCCAGCACACTACTCACCGATCTGGTACATTGCACACTCTGAAGGAGGCACAGCCAGGATCCTTTGCAGTGTCATCGTGGATGCTGAGGAGGAAGCCACAATTTGTGACTGTGTGTGATTAGAGAGTTGTACCCCTACATCCTCTATAACAGGGGTACCTGAGGGCCAAATTCCATTTCAGAGAAGCTCTCGGGGGCTCCATTCCAGTGGTTGACAGGGCCAAAGGCATAAAAACATCAGAAGAGTCCTGCTGGATCAGACCGAGGGTCCATCCAGTCCAGCATTCTGTTCACACACAGTGGCCAACCAGCTGCCCATGAGATTCCACAAGCAGGATTTGAGTGTAACAGCACCCTCCCACCCAAGTTCCCCTGCAACTGGTTTACATGGGCATACTGCCTCTGATCCTGGAGGTACCATATCACCATCAGCAGGACTAGTAGCCATTGCTAGCCTTCTCCTCCTCCATGAATCTGTCCAATCCCCTTTTAAAGCCATCCAAATTGGTGGCCATCACTGCATCTTGTGGAAGTCAATTCCATAGTTTAACTCTGTGCTGTGTGAAGATGAACTTCCTTTTATCTGTCCTGAATCTCCCACCAATCAGCTTCATGGGATGACCCCGGGTTCTAGTATTATTGGAGAAGATATGGAGAAGTGTTTCTCCCTATCCTCTTTCTCCACACCAGGCATAATTTTGTACACCCCTACGATGTCTCCCCTTACTAAACAATCCCAGCTGCTGTAACCCTTTCCTCATAAGGGAGTTGCTCCAGCCCCTGGATCATTTTAGTTGCCCTTTTCTGCACTTTTTCTAACCCTGTCCTTTTTTAACCCTAGAGCCAAGTATGCCTTTAGGGTGAATGGTATGCCAAAGGCTCTAAGAACATGGGAAGAGCCCTGCCGGATCAGACCCAGGGTCCATCTAACCCAGCATTCTGTTCACTGTGGCCAGCCAGCTGCCCATGGGGATCCCACAAGCAGGACATGAGTGCAACAGCACCCTCCCACCCATGTTCCCCAGCAACTGGTGTACATGGGCATCCCACCTCTGATACTGGAGGAAGCATCTAGCCATCAGGACTGGTAGCCATGGATTGCCTTCTCCTCTAGGGTTGTTTGCACAATTGGGCCATTCTTGTTCTTATTTTCAGCATCTCTTCTGGCACCTGGTTGCAAAGGTCTTCCTGGGTCTGTATGCCAGGCTGGACACCTCATAGGCTTCTGCAAGGTAGAGAAGTTTTATGTGGCAGAGATGCAAAATCCAACTGCAAGGAACATCATTTTGGAGTTGCTCCTTTTATTTGAACCTCCCTTCCCCCACATGCACATGCATGCGCGCGCGCACACACACACACACACACACACTGCCTTTGCAAACTTCAAAAGGGTCAGCTCAAGGACATTTCATGATTGGGAGAAGAAGCTCTAGGTCGGTTCTTATTTTATCCCAACGAGTTCTCCTGTCCTTAGCGATAAAGCTGTCTGTGCTCAGTGACCTTCTCCAGATCCCTGCTTTATCGCTCTCACAGACAGAGCTGGTGGTTGATGGACAAACCCCTCCTGTAAATATTTTAAAGCATCTCCAGCGCTCAACAAAACTTCATCGAGCCATTTCTTCTTTCATTTCTATCTCCCCAGAGTATGAGGGAAATGTACGTAAGCTCGTGGAACACCTCGTTTTGAGTGCATGCGGGTGTGATGGTTTCGTTCTAAAAATATACACCATGCAGCCATATGGATCACCTTATAATTTTTGTCGAGTGGGGCAGGTGTGTTCAGTATCAGGACGGATAGTCTGAAGGTGGGCTGGGAGGCAGTCAGGCAAGTATGGAGGCACGGGTAATCTGGGAGTTCAATCTGTGCCTCTGCAGCCAGTGTTTCAGATCTAAGAGCCAAGCCAGGATTATTTGACCTGCCCCAGACAACTATAATGTATTTATTATTTAGCTTTACAGAGTAACATAGCGGGGGACGGGGAGGATGGTTCTCTGCCCCAAGGACTGTATAATCCAAGTGCTCTAAGTTTCAGAGGGCAGCTGTGCCTTCCTTGATGTCTCACTTCTACCAACTCAGAATGGTGTGTCACGGATTATCTGCCATACCAGCATACCAGCAAGCAGTGCCATCTCCAGGTTTCTGAGGGCCCCTTGGGCAAGAAAGTCCCTCGGTGAAGCTACCTTCTCAACACCACGGTCACCAGCTGCTCTTGCTCCTTCTCATCTTTCTCATCATGGCTACCGCTTCCTTGCTCAGCGGGCAAAGAGGCAGGGGGGAGCAAGTAGGCAGTGGCATCTCCTGCTTCTCCTTGCCATCACCACCATCCTTGTCTGAAGCAGCAGGGGAGTTGCCCAGCCCAAGGAGTCAGAAGAACCAGAGCAGAGAATAGGAGCTGGGCAGAAGGAGGTGTTGCACCAGCAATAGTCAGGCCACAAGTGAGAGCTTTTAGAGCTTCCCCTCATGCCCTGTTCCTTCCTGGAGCATCAGTGGTGGAGCCCTAATCCAGAGCATGCATCAGTCCTTGTTTCCTCCTCCTGAGCAGGGTTCAGATATTATAAGCCTCATGCAGCCAGACAGGAGCTGCAGCTTCTGTTCTGGACTTCACCTCAGGCTTGTGGCTATCTGTTCTCCTGGGATCCTGAGGGATGGAAGTGATGGAGGTTCTATTGCTGAGAGGTGTTACGAGTCAGTGGGGCCCGGTCAGTAGCCTTGGTATATCCATCGAGGCATATCTCCAAAATTAGCATCTTTGGTTTTGTTTCTCTTTATAGGCTGATGGGGGAAGGAGGGAGGGAGTGCAGGTGAGTGAGTGTGATGGATGGGTCCACCTTCTAATCATAGCTCACACTTTTCGATCATTGCACTTTGGGGCAGGGATTGTGCGTAACGAACTACCTCTCTTAGTTGCCTTGTTCTGTAGCAAGCAAGTTGGAAGTCAGAGGCTCTGTGTTGGGTTGGAAGTGGGGCAGGGTGGCTTAAAGTTCTGTTTGTTCATGATTTCAAAATTATTTCCCTTTCCCTTCACAATTATCAAATCAATCCTCCTCTCAGATTCCCCCCCCTGCAATTAAAAAATCGTTATTTTCAATGCCACACCACACTGTATCATTTTTTTTTTAAAAGTCAAACTGGTTTTAATCTTTACTAACTTGCTAGCCCCCACACACTTATCATTCTGCAGCATTGCAGGATTCTTACTTAGGGCCACCTCTACGCTGTCTGTCATTTTTGGAAGAATGGTGCACAAGGAACAGAGGGGGAGAAGTGTATCTTGGTTTGCATACCCTCTCAAAACTGTCAATGCTGCCCTTGCACAAAAATCCCTGTATGTCACATCTCACACTGGGCAGGATTGATCCCCTCAGAAGGGGCAACTGCCCATGCAAATTTCATCCAATTCTGCCAAAAAATAATTTTAAAAAAAGGTTATCAGCAGTTCCCATTAAAAACAGCAACAAACAATAAAGGCATGTAGCACCAAGAAAAAGAAAAAAACATGAAAGGAAAAAACCCAACCCTTCACCTATTTTCAAAAATTGGGAAGCATAATTCCCTCCTAAGGGGCTACTATGCCTGCAAGTAACACCTAATTCTGACGGAGAAAAAGATTAAAGTCATATTTTTTTACATTTCCCATGATAGTCAGTTGGAGGCACGAAGGCACACATTTCCGAGCATCAAGGTTCAGTAGCTGAACTGAAGCAGATGGCCTCTGAAATGGTCTGAGCTGAATAGGGCCATTTTCCAAACTGCTAAAGCAGGGTCAGAGTCAAATCTTGTGGTGAGTACATACCTTTATTAGATACCTTTTTGACCCTCCCAGTTCCAAGGGTCTGCTCTTAAATATGTAGTAATCCCTTCCACCACTATTAGGACCCTTATAGTGGATCATGGGAATGTCCTAACATCGGCCATTGCCCAGTTCTCTAGGAATACATTAGTCTGTGCTAAATCCTGTTACCATCTAAGCTAAGACAAATGGTCGTGCTTGAGGCTATGTAGGAAAAATGGTTTTAATTTTGGTTAAAATAAAAAAATAAAAAACGAATGAGCTCTCTTCGAGCTCCAAATTAAACTTGGCAAGGATGACATGTGTTTCGATTGAAAATGCTGACCCCAGAAGGCCATGCGTTTAGTTCTTATATATAGCTTAATTCCGTGGCTGGAGATTTATGGAAGCTGTGAAGCAAAGCTAGGATGCTCGGAATAAAAACAAAATACTGGAGAAGCTGCAAAGCAGCAATGCAAAATACAACATGCTCCCATTCCAACCAGGTTGCCCACTTCTGTTTTCATACTCTTTCAGGATAGAACCAAGTACCGACGGCTCTGTGGTGGGATTGCACTTGGCAGTAAGGTTGGTGCATTGAACCGCTTTCAGCCCAAGGGCCAGATTCCATTTTGGAAAACCTCTCAGGTAGCACTGGGTGGGGCCCAAGGGAAAAGGGGAGGGGCATCTGAGCTGAAACTTCTCAGAAGACTTTTTTTTTTAATGAAAATTTCTGAGATTTTTATTTTTCTCACCCCCTATATAAAGAAGGCCACTTTGCAGAAGTTCCTCTGAATATTCTCAACCACATTTTTTTTTGTAGTGGCTGCCATACCCTGCCCCCCCCCCCCACCTGCAACACTCATACACACAATATTCCCAGAATGATGCTATTTGTAGGGGGAGGGATGGGATGCATCTGAAAAACGTGCACATTAGAAAAATGCACACTTTTTAAAAAAGTGTGCACAAACACACTTTAATCAACAGAAGAAGACTGCATATTTTGAACACACATCCAAGTACATAGAATCATAGAAAAGTAGAGTTGGAAGGGGCCCACAAGGCCATCGAGTCCAACCTCCTGCTCAGTGTAGGAATCCAGGTCAAAGCATTCCTGACAGCTGGCTGTCCAGCCGCACCTTGAATGCCTCCAGAGTGGGAGAGCCCAGCATCTCCCTAGGTAGTTGGTTCCATTGTCTTATTGCTCTGACAGTCAGGAAATTTTTCCTGATGTTTAGGTGGAATCTGGGTTCCTGTAACTTGAGCGTACTTAATTACGCTCCCAAGTACTTCACAATTTTCATGGGGGGGGGGGAGCCCCTGCAATCTTATATGGACACAAATTGGATCAAGCCAACAGGGCAAACTCAGAACCCAGACTGTGGAACTCCCTCCCAAGGGAAGCTCAGTTCACTCCCTCTCCGCTATCCTTCTGCCAGCAAGCAAAGACCACTTCGTTCCAGAAGGCCTTTGGCCTGCAAGTGGGTCTGTTGGGTTGGGTGCTGTTTTCAATTCTTAATATATATATATATATTAAAAAGCTAAAATCTGTTTTTATTGTATTTTAATGTATTGTTTTAATCAATTTTAATTGTGTAAGACACATTAAGTATCTTTTTTTTTTTTTGGTAGAAAGGTGGGCTACACATCAAATAAATAAATAAATAAATATTGACAAGTTTGAGTTCTGCTGATTTCCACATCCCTACAACACTGAGTGGCACTCGCAAAATATGGTAGGAGAATTTCTCTTCCCCTTGGAGCAATTTCAGTGAAATTTCTCCACCCACAAATACGCGGGGGAATTTCAAGAATTTGCACTCACAGGTCTAACTGAAACTAGACATGATACACAATGGTAGGCATCTGCCCAGACAAGAGGAGAGTAGGGACAGGTGAGTTGTTGTTGTTTTCCCCAGTTTGGTTTTGATAAGAATTAATGAAAACTTGCAAAGTTCTCCATATTTGGAACAAAAGGAACTTGAGATTTTAAAAAATTGAATGTGGGACAAACTGAAAATGACAGGTACATCATCTGTCCAGGCCCAGGGATTTGAGTTCTTTATCCAAAAATTATATGTTTGAATCCTTGTGCATTCATCCACGTTAGTGCTTCATTACGGTTGTCACCTCTTCTACCTGACAGGCAGGGATGAGAAATTTGTTTCAGTTCATTTTTTGTATCAGGATTTACCAAGTTTGCGCCTTCCAGACCGAACATGGATTTGGAATGCAATCTGTGCTCAAGCTCTGTACATTTCCAAGCTTGCAATGTGATTCATGGACCCAAAAAAAAATGCATTCAACAGCATGCATGATTTTGAAAAATGTGGATGAAAAAAAATTGTACTTTTGAAAAATGTGCACAAATACGCATTATTCAATGTGAGAAGAATGTGCACGTTTCAAATGCGTACATGTGGGGCAAACCGCATGAAAATACACGTGGATTTCCATGAGAAAAGAAAAAAAACTTTTCCATCTGATACATGCTTGAGTCAGAATGATCTTTGAAATGGAATTCGGAGAACTTCAGGAAGCTCAGCTTTGCTGACTCTCACACCCCTACCGGCAGGGTTCCCATCTTTAGCCGCTAAATGGCAGGCAGGTCCATCATGGCGGTCTCTATAGTTGTACCTATTGAATTTGGCTGGTGCAGATGGATGAGAATTCCATTCCAGTTCGTTGTTTGATAAGCATTTACCAAAATTTGTCAAGTTCTTCACATTTCGGAGAGAAAGAACATTCTCTGAATGCAGAAGAAAATGGAACTGACAGGTTCACCCATTCCTAGCTCAGGAGAGTCCGCTTCACCCTTTCTACCTCTGGTCATTTTTTTCAACAATTTCTAAATTTTGCCTCCTCGAACACTGGCAGAAATATCACACCGCAGACACAATTCTGGCTGGCACTATTTTAGCATGAAGCCGGAGGAGAGAATCTGTTCCCCTTCCCCATCATCGGGAAAGAGCCTGCTTTCCAGGGATTTCTTCGCCCTGGTCTTCTGTCAGGGTGAGTCCCAGGTTTTGGGGGATCATGGGCAAAGTTTCCCCTGGGGCCCCACTCCTGTCAGTGGGCTCTGGTGGGCTTATTCGGCTGTGGTGGATGTGCTCCAAGCAGTCCCAGGTGGCTGTTGGTAGCCACCATTTTTATTCCCTACAATGTCCCAGAACAACACTAGGTCAATTGTTGGTAATGCTGATAATTGTTGGCATTGTTGGTAATGGGAAGGGTGGGTACATCCAGCTACCTGGCACTGCTCAGAGCGCTGGGCCGGTAAAGAATGAGTGGGGGGGGGAGCAAGGCAATGGGCCCTGTGGCCTTGGCTGCTGCCCAAGGATTCCAGATTTTGGCAATGGCCTTGTCTTCTGTGTTCTGTGAGCAGCTGCTTAGCTAGAGGAGAAGAATGTTGGAATGCTTTCTAGCCAAGATTTCTTCTCTGGCACTTTCATATGTTAGTCTTGCCTCTCCTTTGGAGAGTTTATTGTGCACTTATGGCCCATATAATTACTTTGTGTGGTGCAGGCACATATGTTACTTATTTCCGTGGCTTTGTATGACCTTGTTGCAAGTTTAAGGCTGCAATCCTATACCCATTTACCTGGTAATAAGGCCAATTTAACTCAATGGGATTTACTTCTGAGTAGACATGTATCAGATTGTGCTGTAAGGGGTGGGGGGCTTAAGAATTGTCAAGTCAACCAAACACTTATTGAATTATGAATTGCCTGCCTTTTAATGAATTAGGGTGCAATGCAATGGGGGTGCCCATCACCCCCCAAACTTGGAGGATTATGGGCACCCTATGCAGGGAAGGAGGAGCGCAAAATCTCAGAGTTTCTCCCACTCCACAAGTCAGCTATTTTGGCCATCTAGCTGCAGCGCTTAGCACAGGAAGTAGGCTGGAGCTCCACCAGGATATGTTATATCGTGGAGGCCCCAGTCTGCTGTCCCAACCCCTAGAACACTCCCTTTACCCATTCTCTGAGGTTGCTCTTATGACCTCAGAGAAGCAGCCGGTGGAGGGGAGGGTGATCCCAGTGTGGATCCCCAGCCTCGAGGTTGGAGGTCTTTTCCAACCTCAGATCTTGGAATCCGAAGAATTATACGGCCCCTTAGATGCTGTCTAGGGGGCCATAGGATTGCTCTGTTGTTAATCAATTAAATTATAAATACATTCACATATAATTCCATCCTCAGTTGCATTGCTGAAAAGTAACTATACTGTTCTTTAAAAGCACTTTAATAAATAAAACATTTAAATAATAATAATATAGGTGCAATTCTGAGATACTGGATAGAATGTGAAAGGATGTGTGTGTGTGTACACACACATGCACACACACAATATTAATTGAAGGAAAGGCTATCTTTTATATTCCTTAGGGCTGTAATTTTACTTGGTTAATCAGATTGGCAAATCCTATGCATGTTTAGAGAGAAAAAGGCATGGCTGGCTGGGGAATGCAGGGAGTTGAAAGAGTGCACCCTACTAGGGATGTGTGCGGAGCTCGATTGGGGGGTGGAAGCCCGGTGAACTCGCCGGGCTCAACCCCCTGAGCTCCACTTTCCCTACCTTTTCCCCAGCTCAACTTGCGTTCTTGCAAGCTGAGCTGGGGAAGCGACTCCCAGTTTCCGGCGCTACGTTGTTTACATAGAAAATGGCATAAGATACACTAAAAACAGCCACGATTTGCATAATTTGCACAAATCGTGGCCATTTTTAATGTATCCTATGCTATTTTCTATGTAAACAACGTAGTGCCAGGGACCCGGAAGTCCGGCGAGTGCCTCAGCTGGCACACGCGCTTGGCTCAGCTCGCACACCGTGAGTCAAGTGCTGGGCAGATCGCCCACCCCTAACCTTAACTGATTCAAAAACCTTGTGATTGTGCATAAAGCTGCCCCTACTAAATGGGGAGCAGTCCGAGCAGATATAGCTGCAGCGGCGGGCAGACAGTTTCTTAGAAGAGGCATCCTCCCCCTTTTCCATCAGACAGGCGGGAGTGCCTCTTCTAAAATTATGCACATGTATGCACATCATCTAAAAACAAAGTCTGCCTTTTACATATTCAGGACTTTTTTTTTCTCACATGCAAATTTATGTTTTCATTTATTTATTTAGAATAGTGATTGGATTACCCCTCCACTCAATCAACGCTCCAGGTGCAGTGCAGTAAAAATACAAAGGATAAAATATTTTAGTTCCTTATTACAGGGGCACAAGGGATACAAAATACCCTCAACAAAGAAATGGATGCGCCTCCCAGTTCTCATTTCCTTTGATTACAACTTTTTTTTCATCCATTCATTAAAATTAGCCCCAATGGCTTAGGGTGCAATCCTATGCATATTTATATGGGAGAAAAGGCCTACAACTCCAAGGCCTACAACTCCAAGGCCTACAACTCCCAATGCTGGGAGTTCTAGGCCTTTTTTCCATCTAAACATGCATAGGATTGTGCCTTAAATCAATTAAATAGCTGCTTGATTCCTTTCATTAAAGCTAGAAGAAACCCTCAGTCCCTGACTTCTAACCTGATGAAAAGCATGAGCGTGTGCCAGAAAGCTGAATCCTCTTCAGGGCTATGGTTGTGCATGACCAGCTTGCCAAACTGGGTTGGCCAAGTGTCCTACTTTACAGAGGACAGCCCTCTCTTTGGAGGCATTCTGTATTTGATGGGCTAGTTGAAGAACCCTAGGAAGGGAGAGCAGGGCCTTCAAGTTGCCCATGAAGAGTTAGTGCCTGGACAGCAAACTGAGCAGTGGGCACACAGGTCAGCTGGTCAATCTTCATCACTATGATGAGATTTATTGTATTCCTCTTTTTTTTTTAACACAATTTATTGCTTATAGCCAATGGCCATCACAATACAGTTACAGAATATAAAAACCATTTGATACAATAAAATAAAACAAGAAAAATGGTCATAACGTTCCTTCTGTGCTGCCCCCTTAGGGTGTGGCAATAATTTGGCTTAGAAAGGCAGCCCTTATTTTTCTTGCAGCTAGTGCAAATAAAGCAATCCTATAACTGATACATTTATCCACGTCAGAATCCAGTGGGGCGCTTCTGCCCCTGCCAATTTTTTTCCTCCATGCCAGTTCCATTGCGCAAGCAGCCCCCACCGCTTGTGCAGCAGTGATTTACTGCTTCCAGGGCAACCCCAAATGAGCAGAAATGCTTGTTTCTGGGAGGAGGCAGGTCAGTGGGCCTTGCATAAGGGGCTCTGCTGAGCTGCCTTCTTCCAAAAATGAGCATTCCCGCTCATTTTGGGGCTTCCCCTAGGAAGCCCTAAATGTCCCATGTACAAGCAGAACCCACTGCTTATGCAACAGAATTGACGGGACCCACTTCTTGTGGAAGGAAATTGGCAGGGTGGAAAAGAGAATCAGCCAAATGCGTTCTCCAAATCTGCATTCATACATACAAATTTGCAGATGCACATGTAATGCAAATTGGTGTTCCCTTCCGTCCTCTTTTTGGGCAGTGGGTAATGCAGCCTAGGTGTCAACCTCATTGCCAAAGGCAGGAAGCAGGATCTGCCTCTGCACCCAGGGATTCTGGGTCCCACTCACTGTGGCAGGGACTGAGGCCTCTCTAGGAGTCGCAAGCAGAGATGATATAGAGGCCCAACCTAGAGCCCAGAGCAACGTTTTACCCATCCAGAGGATATCTAGAAAATTAATTTGGTTATGCTGGATTAATAATGGAGCCAGTTTGCATGAGTCTGCCCATCACTATAGTCTTTTCCTTTCTTAGGTAAGGTACCAACAAACATCAACATATTGCAAATATTATAAGAACATAAGAAGAGCTGTGCTGGATCAAACCGAGGGTCCATCTAGTCCAGCATTCTGTTCACACAGTGGCCAACCAGCTGCCCATAGGAAGCCCACAAGCAGGACAGGAGTGCCACAGCACCCTCCCGCCCATGTTCCCCAGAAACTGGTGTACATAGGCACACCGCCTCTGATACTGGATGTAGCATATAGCCATCAGGACTAGTAGCCATGGATAGCCTTCTCCTCCGTGAATTTGTCCAGTCCCCTTTGAAAGCCATCCACACACACTGGTGGCCATCAGCACATCTTGTGGAACTGAATTCCATAGCTTAACTATATGCCATGTGAAGAAGGATTTGTCTTTATCTGTCCCGAATCTCCCACCAATCAGCTTCATGGTATGACTCCGCTTGATTCTAGTATTATGAGAGAGGGAGAAAAATGTCTCCCTGTCCACTTTCTCCACACCATGCATAATTTTATACATGTCTATCATGTCTTCAGGGATTTCCTTTACTGCTCTGTGCAGTTATGCTCTTTCTCTCTCTCTCTCTCTCTCTCTCTCTCACACACACACACACACACACACACTACTTTTGCTTCTTTGAGCTTTTCTCAAGTGTTTCTGATGGGACCTGGCAGGCTGCATTGCTCAACTGACCTGAAATGAAAGAGGTAGTGCCATTTCTTTTTCTGCTCTTTTGCAAATAGTGTAGTAATTGAAGAATACCGATTGCCACCATTTAAATTAAGATGCAGCTTCTGTACTCTAATTGATGGCTTATTTCATGAAGTAACGCTCATGAAAATCCCTGGCCTCCGATTCCAGCTGACTGTATCAGCTAAACACACAGTGGGATTATCCCAATAGGCAGATGTAGCTGAGGAGCACTTGAACCCCTTGAGCACAAAACTGGTGCGTATAAATGGACACACTGAAGCAAAGGCTGGATCAGGAGATTCTGTGCTGGGAACAATCAGGTATGCAAATGCTGTCTCAATAAACCCTCCTCCTGCACCAGAGCTAGTAAAACAAGCAGCTTAACAAGCAAAATAGAAACCCAGTGAGCTAGGAAATGGACCCTGTAATACCATGCAGTTACTCAGAGAGGACTCAGCCTTGTAAATAAGCAAAGGCAGTAGAACATCTGGGGCGAGGAAAGGGTAGGGACTGACAACTTTTTTCAATTTCAGTTTCTTTCAGTTTCTCTCCCCCCCCCCCCCAATCTTACATTCGGTTTGTCCCAAACTTTGAGTTTGTTTTTATCCGCATGAACATTTCCATGCATTTTTGTGATGTTTATCCCAATACACATCATTTTTCTATGCAATTTTGCCTAACATACACATTGTTTTCAATCAATTTTCCTAATATGATGCATTTTTAGCATTATCTTCACGGGTATGTGTATTTTTGCGTGTACATTTCTCCAATATACACGTGTTTGTAAGCAGAGAGCTCCATTGCAAAATTCAGAAAAGTGCAAATATTGAAGGATAACTGAATTTAGTTCTGCATATTGGTTTGAGAGTGCAAAATTAGGTAAGTTCACATTCAGATGAGAAAAAAAATTCTCCCCTGTCTCTAGGAAGGGGACCCGCAGTCAGTGCTGTTGTTGCTAACTGAAATGTATCTGGAGTAGGCATCAGAGGTGTCCCTCATTCTGTACCTTTATGGTTCCTTGGGTTTACTTCTCCTGAATTTCAGTATAATCAGGAGAATTTCTCAAATTAATTCTTCAGCTTTCACTTCCTTCAATTCCTTAGCATTTTTTCACCCCTTTGCATTACTCAAGGGCATGGAGAGGTTGATAAAACTTGCAATGGGCAAACTTACCCCAAGTGAGTTCACGATTTACTCAGAAAATAATGAACTAACCCATGTAGGCTTGGATGACAGTTTTCTCTCAAAGCGAACTCTCGTTCCATGTAAACAAGCTTTTGCACATGTGTGATATCAAAGTTCATCTTGGGAGCTCTGGTTTGGAATCGTGTAGTGCCTCCTTGGTAGTGGTACCGACCATGAGGGAAGCTGCTAAGGAGATTGTAGGATGACTGGGGGGAAAAAATAGGGGGAGGTGCTGCTGAGTCCTTCTCCTTACCATCTTTAGAATGGTGGCAGTAAGGAGGGAAGCAGCACTGGATTAAGCAAGGAAAGGGTTAATCCAAACAATGCTGTGCAAGTACAGAAACGGCATTGTTTAGAATAGAAACAGACTGTGCATGCTCAGAAGCTTGCAATCAATTCCAAACTTAACAGTGAATTCATAAACCGCCGGTCCAGGCTCATTAAAAAGGTGAGCATTATGAATGGGCAAGGTTCAACCAGTGTGCTGACTAATTACGAAATTCAGTGGCATCACTAGAAAAAACACTGCAAAAAGCAATCTTAGTATGATTTTTATTTAGGTGTGCCTTGAGACTCTTTTTGTGTGGTGTTTTGCCCCGGCACATCTGGTTTGTGGAGACTGGGAGCACTGAAACAATGCTCTGGATCGCTGAAATGTGTGCCCACATTGCCTTTCTGATGCTGTTTCCCCAACAGCCTTTCCTGAAGGGTGTTCCTTATTCAAACCTGACTCACCTGCTCTGTGTTCCTGATTCCATCCCTTCCTTCATCTTCTGGCCTACACAAGAGCTTGATGCCCAAGTTCTCTTTCTTTTAGTGTTCTTATTTGGACAACACATGTCAACGGCCCATCAGCAGCAGGCAGAGATCCACTGATATTTGTTCAACCCTGGTCTGGATCTCCAGGCAGTACCTATGCAATGCAGTACCTACAGTATATATATATATGAGTTGAAGATTGGGCTGATCATGCCTGCTGTAGCAGCATTCAAGGGCAAGGGAAAGGACTGGAACCGAGCTGTGTATTCTCAAGTGACAGAAAGGTGCCAGGTGTGCTGACAAAGAACAGATCTCCGATGTTCCTTGTGTCTTTCATCAACCAGATTTTTTTGCATTTCGACAGAATATCCCCTTGAATGAGTTGGCCGCTCATCATCACCCAGCAGCAGCAGCTGTATGAATCTTTCATAAGAAAAGCAAAGTTACTGAAGCACCTCACATATGTCTCTTTTCCCCTTGCACCTCCCGCTAGAACTTCTATGAGTGGGGGGGGGTGTTAATTCCAGGACATAGGCAGTTCAAAAACTCAAGAGTAAATTGGAATAGGAGTCTGGCATGATTTGTGCTTTCGTGTCTTCCAGTAGAACCTTGATGGAATGCAGGACCATAGGCCCACTACTGGAAGGGCAACCCCAAGGAGGTTGCAATCTAAAATTCAACATACTGGAGGCAACATAAAAAGGGGGGAACAGAGGTAGAGGTAAGCAGAGGAAGAATATGGGTTCACTGTAGTTACACATGCTTCGACTTACTTTAGGAACATGGAAAGCTGCCTTGTGCTGTGTTAGAGCATGGATCAGTAGTCTGTACTGACCAGCAGTGTCTCTCCAGGGTTTCAGGCAGGGGACTTTCCCAGGCCTATCTGAAGATGCTGGGGATTTGACTTTGGACCATTTGAATGCAAAACAGGGGTTCTACCACCACTGATCTATGGGTATATCAGGAGTTTGGGGTTGTGTTACAGACTTCATGGGAAAGTTTTGAGGAAAGATGTGAGAGAAGTGGCACCACATAGATGTTCTGAGACAGTGTTCCAAGAATAAGGGGCAGCAAAGGAGAACAGGTGGAGTTGTTTGAGGGAGCAGAAGGTCTTCAAGTGGCTGAGAGTGCTGGAAGACCATGGATCTGTGGACCTCCATTAGGATGCAGGCAGAAGGAAAGGAGGGAAGAGATCTATTCCATGAGTTCTGCTGAAAGACCAGCTGCTATTGGATCTCCCTCAACCATCAGGCTACCTGTGTTGTTTCCACCCCAGCTGGTCATTACAAGAACTGTAACTTTAGGAACTGATGCCTACCTCCCCATGGCACCTTTTCCTTTTGTGCCATGTCTTTTAGAGCAGGGGTGAGCAGAAAGTAGGGCAAGGGTGAGAGCCAGTGTGGCATAGTGGTGAGAGTGCTGGACTGGGACTCAGGAGATCTGGGTTCTAGTCCCTGCTCAGCCAAGAAGCTCACTGGGTGACTTTGGGCCAGTCACAGACTCTCAGCCTAACTTACATCACAGGGTTTTGTGAGGATAAAATGGAGAGAAGGCGGATTATGTAAGCCGCCTTGGGTCCCTTGCAGGAGGAAAAAGGTGAGATATGAATTTAATAAATAAATAAGTAAAGGAGATCACCAGCTGTTTTGGACTTCAACTACCACCAGCATTCTTGACCATTGGCCATGCCAGCAGGGGCTTCTGGAGATTGAAGTCCAAAATACCTGGAAATCTACCTGCTATCCACCCCTGTTTTAAAGTGTAAGATTGAAGTCAAGGACCGATGTGTCTCTGTGTGTCTCTGCGTGTGTGCGCAATTGATCTGTTAGCTGTTCTGGGAACCATGTCTGGCTGCAGAGCAGGGTAAAAATTGTTTAAATAAGAAATAAATAAACAAACAAGGTGTCACAGGCAAGATGTAATGTCTACACCTCCCTGCAATACCTTGATGTATCCCACAGCCATGGCTTGTTCCTATGCCTCCCCCTTTCCACCTCGTTTAAATCTAAATAACTATGAACATGCAATACTATGTAATCTATCGCTAAATAAATGTGTTCTACTAAATCTGTGTTGACCGAATTATCATCTTGTGTATTACTGCCACTGTTTAAAATGTCAGTCCTCAAGCAAAGGGTCCAATGTTGCAATTAGAGCTGCAACTCTGTTGGCTATAATTCACTTTTCACACCAACAATGGAGCAATTGAATTAAAAACAACAACTGCCTGATGGCTGAAAGGGCAAAACCAGCAGACTTGATTAGATAAGATCCGATAGTGCATTTTAGGGAATGGAGCAGGTTCTTGACGGGGATAAAAATTGAATTGGTATGCTTTCCAACATCAACGCTTGCAAGCAATCAAAGGGGAATAATCTTCAGACCGACATGATGGCTTGTCATCGGAAACAAGAGATTATGGAATCAAACGCATCCAGCGCTTACATTTCCTAGTTACAGATTGCCACGCATGCTGCGTTATAAATGGCTTAGCGTTTATTTTATTTTTATTTGCATGATCATGCTAAATTTCCTGCTTTCATGTCCTGCCTGTGAGTTTTCCAAAGACATCTGGCCGGCTTGTTCCTAGAACACTGAACTGGGTGGACCTTTGGTGTGAACCCAGCCAGGCAAATCATACACATTATGTCAGGAACATAATGAAGAAGCTGTGCTGTATCGAGACAAACTAGGGATGGACAGATCCTTCTATTTCTGGACCATCTCACCTTTGCAAGGATCCAGTAATAAGTCTCTCCCATTTGTTTTCTGCAATTTTTTTTTAAAGCTGCACAAAAATGCATTTAAATGGTACATATTTCCCTCTAAAATGTGATGGATTTGCACTGTTCCCATTGTTACTGTTTTAGCTTTGATATTTTATATAATTTTAATACTATTGCTGATTTAATTATATTTTTAACTTTTTTATTTCTCTATTTATATGTTTTAACTGTACACATTTTAATGTTGTAAAGCCACCTTGAGTCCCAATATTGGGAAAAGGTGGGTTGATAATAATAATAATAATAATAATAATAATAATAATAATAATAATAAAAATATATGCATTTTTGTGTCGAGAACAGCATCGCAAAATTCAGAGGAGTGTGCAGTGTGAAGGATAACTGGATTCTGATCCATGGCTGGCAGGGGCATGCTGGGAGCTGTGGGCCTTTTTTCTGTCTAAGCATGCATAGGATTGTGCCTTAAATGAACTGTCCATATTTGCACTTCCTGGAATGATGGGGCACTTCCTGGGGCATGCTGGGAGTTGTAGGCCTTTTTCCATCTAAACATGCATAGGATTGCACCCTTAACAATGCAGACTGAATTATATTCTCTAGCATCCCAAAGTCAGACCATTGGTCCATCTAGCCCAGTATTGTCTACCCTGGCTGGCAGCCGCTCTCCAGGGTCTCAGATGGGATTCTATAAAGATGACGGGGATTGAACTTGGGACCTGCTGCATACAAAGCAGGGGCTCTACCACTGACCTATGACCCTTCTCAAAATGGTTACCGGAGTCAGCCATTAAAAAAAAAGGAAAAAAAGGAAGGGGTTTGGGCCTGGAAGCAGGAATGGTTCTGAAATTGTCCTCCAAATTTCTCCTTGACTTTCAAAGTTCTGAAGGTCCTGATCTTGTTCCCAAACCGGAACTGATGCATTTGGAATCCCCCAGTGTTCCATTATAATGTTATTTCCCCAGTTTGTACAGATCAGTGTGTGCAAGTTGGGCATGTTGCCAAACTTTCCTGGCCCTTCAGTTCATTTATGCCTCCCCAAATACCCCCTGCCAGATTTGGCCTCCAGGCCTGAGATTCCGCACTCCTGTTGTATGAGATGACTAAATCATACCTGGAGAAGGCTCTTGAGACATGGGCATGCAACACGTCCTGGCAACATGTTCAGTTATTTCTCAACCTTAGGCCACGAACGTCCTGGTTCAAGCTATGGAGTCTCTGACAGCAGTCTTGAATCAGCTACCTAAGTTTTTACCTCTGACTTCCAGGACTATAAAATGTATTATTAAGATTACTGTGCTGTATGCATTTCCCCCACCTTTTACCTCCATATTTAATTCAGGCCAAATCTATGCTACAAAACTGCTCCGCTAATGTTTGCTGTTCAGTAGCACACACATCAAATAAAAAGAGCTTTTGCACCGCGCTGACCCAATTACTGTGTGTCATGTTTCTCCAAAAGCAAAAATTGAAACCTGTTATATGAAGAAGGCGAGAAGGGGGTGGTGGTGCTTGTTCCCCTCCTTGGGATCAGGTTATGTGTGGGATTGAGCTCAGACAAGATATGCCAGAACCAATAAAGACTGATCTCCATCTTTCCAATTTAGGCTTCAAAATGGAGCAGTCAAAGGACTAGCAGTCTCTAAAGCCAGTCACATGACGTGGTTGTTAATTGGAATAAAAGCTTCACTGAATGTTCGCTGGATTCCATTTGGGGGTTGGAACAAAGACAGAACCAGAAATTCTTTCAGACAAACTTTCAGCTCAAAATGGGGGGGGGGGGGAGCTTCCCTGAAACATCCTCCAGCTCACCCTTTTTCAATGCCAGCATCCATTCTGTAACCCTAGCAGCAGCAGCAGCAGCAGCAACAGCAGCATGGTAGCCATGTTCCTGATCCTCTTGGCAGCTGGCTGGTGGCCACCACTTTTTCCCCTTGGAGGGCCAGAGTGAGGCAGGATGCAGGAAGCCTTGTGTAGGCCCACTCTTCCTACAGTGGAGGATCTGGGAACAGATTCTGAGGACGTGGGGGAGGAAGAGGAGTTGGCAGAGGCACCTGAATCTCCAAGACCAGGAGCCTTGGAGATAAACGCTACAGGCAGGGTGGAACAATCGGTGCCAAATTCCATGGGAAAGCAGTCTGAGCTCTCTGATTGGGAGGAGGGTGAATATTGGGCATCACTAGGGTGAATCGAGCATCACTAACCCCCAGGTCAGACATCAGCTAAGGAGGAGGGAACAGCTGACAAATGTCATGTGCTCTAAGAGATTGGCTCTTAAGAATAAGGACCCGCCTTAGGGGGCGTGGGTGTGGGTAGTTTGAATCTAGAAGGGAAGAGAGGTTCCCAGTTTGGAATCAACTGCTCAACAATAGGGCAATCTTCCTTAATGGCTATTACTCTGCCTAAGCTTGTTGCCTTGTGATTGACTCTGAAAATCACTTCTTTGTAATTCAAAGCCAGTTTGCTAGGCTGGCCTCTGGATGAATAAAGCTTTTTCGATTAGAAGCCGGCATGTGGATCTTCTTGGAAGGAGGAGGGGAAGTATGGCCCCGGCACCTTGTCCTCACTCTCAGTGGGCCCAGAATGATGCGGTGGGATGATATGGAGCATCATTCTTAAGGCAATTAGTTTAAGGGCAAGTCTTCCTGCCCTTCATCTGATCCTCCTGGAGGAAAATGAAAAAGGCACCCATCAGCCGTGGGTACAATTGGGAGCACCAGCGGTATCTATTGAATTTATTTAAAATGATTTTTAGTCCACTTTTAAGGGTAAAGCTTTAATGTCCAGTGCCTCTCTCTCTCTCTCTCTCTCTCTCTTGTCCCCTTTAATTCCCCATCCCCAGCATGGCAGATAGCTAAATGGGGGATCAGGGAGGATTTCAGCCCAGCCCTGAAACTGAATTTCAACAGCATAGACATTTTCCTCCAGGAAAACAACCCACTCAGATTTATCTATCTATCTGTCCATAGGTCCGTCTATTCATCCCTCCCTCCCAATTATTAATTGGTTGCTTTTCAGGGCCCAGCCCTCACAAAGAGATTCACAAAGACAATAGAAACAAAGGGAACATTAGTCAGAATATGTAAGCATGGATACAGCTAAATGGATGCATTAGAAAAACTGCTTTAGATCACACATTTCACTTAAGGAAATGCAGTAGTAAAAAAGAAGAAGGTAATTGTTTAAGGCGTTCTTCAATGTCATTACTGAATAGGCTATGTGAATGTTAGCTGGAAGAGAGTTTCACAGCTGTGAGGCCAGGCCACCCCTGAGAAGGTCTGTATCATGTGCTCACCGGCCCATTTGATTCACCAGCAGGCACACAAGCAGGAATTCTGCCACAGATCTTAGATTACAAGCAAGGTCACACTCAATCCCAAACTAAATATCAATGCCACCATGTAGGGCACAGTCCTAAGGGATTGCCACTCGCTAAACGGAAGCCACCCATCCCAGACATTTCCAAGTATCCTGTGCCTTGCTGGGCTGATGCTGGCATGGCAGGAGGAGTGATGGCGGTGACTTTCACTTCTCTGTTCTCCGTTGCACTTCCCACCTCTAGACAGGCCTCCGAGCCCTTCTGGAGGAGTCATGCAGCTGCCCTAGCTAGCACAGAGGGAGATTCAAGGTCAGACACATATTCTGCCTCTGGGGAAGAGCTGAGAGAGTCAGCTCAAGCTGTGGGGCCCTCCAGATGAGGCAGTGCAGTCCTGACAGGCCTCCCACCGCCCAGTGAACAGGAGGAGGGAGAGACAATCGAGGCCGAGTCAGTGAACTCACCTCAGCTGGGAGACTTGGCCTTGGATGGAGCTTCCCCTTATCCGTCCGGGACTTTGTCCATGGCCACTGAGCAGCAGGAGGCAGTCTCTCTGGGGGGAGGGGGTCTCTGAGATGGGCCCGTTGGCAAGGCGTCAGCAAAAGAGGGCAGGACAGAAACGCCCTGTCCAGAGGAATCATAGGTTGAGGGGCCGGTTTCCCTGTCAGGATCCAATCTCAGACAGTGACTCCTAGTGGTGCCTCCTCTCACTGTATATAAACTCAGGCAGTTCCACAGGCCCATTGTAGGCAACAACGCTCTGTCGTTCTGAACTACTTCCATACTTGGATTTCCGGCACGTCTGTTGGGCTTAGGTGAGCGGACTTTGTATGACACAACCGGGTAGTGATTTTGTATTGCCGGGCATTGATTGCCTCCAAGAGATCAATTCACGGGTCAACTGGATTGCACCAATGAAGGACTGTCTCTAAGACTGATTGCCTTCTCTGGGGGGGACAGAATGGGACACTGGTGGTGGGGGCAGAGGTGGAGAGGCCACAGGATAGAGTGGACTCCAGCCTCTCCTCTCCCCTCCCTGCCCACCATAACACCCCCCTTTTTTACCTCTACACGGTCATCCAAGGTGGCTTTTCTCTTTCAGAAATACCACATGTTATAGTCATCCTTAGTCTGTGCCATTTCAGAAAGCAGGTGGGGAGCTGCAGGATTAAAATTTACTGGTTCAAAAATACACACACACACACACACACACACTGTCCATGGAAAGCTAACAGGTCAAGGGAAAGGATTCTCGATCTGAGCCTTCCCCCTGAATTCCTAGCTTTCCAGAAGCAAGGAGGTGAACAATACTAGCCAGATCTGACCTATTTAAACATTTACATGAAACTCTTCCCTACATTGTCTGCAGGGAACTAGTATTATCAGTTACTGCATCTTCCAACATTCTCCCTTAATGATGCACAAACGAAGAGCCATGCTGGATCAATCCAAAGGTTTAACTGGTCCAGCATTCTGATCCTGCAGTGACCAAGCAGATCTCCCAATGGGAAGCCCACAAGCAGGACATGTGTATACTACCTCCGATACTGGAGGTAATATATAGCCATTATGACTAGTAGCCATTGATAGCCACATCCTTCATGAATTTGTCTAACCCCCTTTTAAAGCTGTTTCGGGCTAGCAGCCATCACTACATCATGAGGTACCAAATTCCAAACTTTACGTGCTGTGTGGAAAAAGTTTCTTTTTATCTGTTTTTTTTCCCTTTCTTTTATCTGTTCTGAATCTCCCACCACTCAGGTTCATTGGATGACCCAAGTCCTAGTCTTATGAGAGAGGGGGAGACATTTTTCCCTGTCCACTTTCACAACTATCCACACATGCAACCAAGTTTAATACCAGAAGGTGTGAACATTACTTCATTGAAAATGGCCCAGAGACCTTCGGCTATTGGGTGGTATAAAAATGTATTAAATAAATAAATAAATAAATTGAAGGCAGAGCAAAGTTTAAGTTCATTTTATTGGCTTAAAACGATAGGTCATCATGAAGCAGGTTGCACAGAAATACACAACAGAAACGAAACTGCAGGAAGTAATTGGCAGAAGATGATGTGCAGCACAAACACCAACTGTACAGCCAGCAAAATGCTACTTAAAATCATCCTCATCAGTAACCAGGAAAATGGCTACATCATGTCCAACTATAAATATACACCAGAGTCTTAAATTAAATGATCACCAATAAAAGTGAGGGTTATTGATTGGCCATATTTACTTCTGAGCTGTTACACCAAATAAGTATAAACTATGAGTTGTAATCAAATAGGAAGAGGAATATCCTTTCCAAGTCTGTGATCAGGATTCTGTTCCTGACTCCCAGCTGAGCAGGAGCACAACAGGAGAGAGGCTCCAGCTGTTTTTGGGACTGTGAAAAGGCAAGCAGGCTCCCAGAGAGCGAGCGAACAGAGCGAGCGAACAGGGAGAGCAAACAGGAGTTTGGCAGCGGAGTTCGGCAGGGGAGGTCAAGGGGGAGGTCCCTAAAAAAAAAAAAAAAAAAAACAAAAAAAAAACATATATATATATATATATATATATATATATTCTAGGAAGACAGAAACAGAGCACTATGGAAGGAAAGGACTCAGCAGTGGTGGTGACCTGCAAGGGGTGTGCAATGTTTGTTTTCCTGCCGGAGATCGACATGGCCTACACGTGCAACAAGTGCAAGCTGGTCACGCTGTTGGAAGAAAAGGTCAGAGGACTGGAGCAGCAAGTGTCAACCCTCAGGAGCATAAGAGAAAGCGAGGAGTTCTTAGACAGAACGGTGGATCTACAGCACCAAAGCACAGTACAGGAGCCAGAAGGGCAACGGCAGGATGAGGCGGAGTCGGAGACTGCAGAGGCAAGGGAAAATAACGCAGGGGGAACTCCCTGGAAAAGGGTGACTGTTAGGAGCAGAAGAACTACAAGACACTCTGCGCCTGTGGAAGCAGTGGAGCTATGGAACCGCTTCCATGTACTTGAGGAAGAGAGCAGAGGACAGCCTGCAGAGGACGGATTACCGGGCACCCAACGTGACAGCGAGCAAGAGGCTGAGGGTCAGTCAATTGGAGGTAATCAAACCAAGGCCTACAGCAAGAGGAAGAGAAGAGTACTCGTAGTGGGAGACTCCCTCCTGCGGGGGATCGAAGCCAAAGTATGTCGCGAAGACCCATGGACTCGCCAGGTGTGCTGTCTCCCTGGGGCACGGATTAAGGATGTGACAGAGCAGCTGCCGAGGCTCATGCAGCCCAACGACACATACCCCTTTCTTCTCTTCCACGTGGGTACAAATGATACTGCCAAGCGGAGTTACAAAGAAATCACGGCAGACTTTGAAGAGCTGGGAAGGGAACTCAAGAACTTCGGGGCCCAGATAGTTTTCTCATCCATCCTTCCAGTACTTGGAAGAGGCATAGAAAGGGAAAGAAAAATACTCCGAGTGAATGACTGGCTACGAAGGTGGAGCCGACGTGAGGGATTTGGATTCTGGGACCACGGGATACACTTCCTGGAAGATGGACTGCTGGCAAAGGATGGGTTGCACCTCACAAGGACTGGGAAGAATGTGTTTGGACACAGCATGAGGAACTTAATCAGGAGGGCTTTAAACTGAATCCAACAGGGGAGGGAGACATAAACTCGGGGGTACCAATGGAAGAAGGCCTCTATGCCACAATGGAGAGAACAGCTCCAGCGGTGCCCATTGATAGTCTACCACAAAATGTAGGGGGAAAGTCGGACTATAAAGCACATAGTCTTCAATGTCTCTATACTAATGCCCAGAGTATGGGCAATAAACAAGACGAACTTGAACTCTTGATACATGAGGGCAAGTACGACTTGATAGGGATAACTGAAACCTGGTGGGATGACTCCCATGACTGGAATACAGCAATTGAAGGGTATAACTTGTTCAAAAGGAACAGAAGCAACAGAAAGGGAGGTGGAGTTGCACTGTATGTTAAAAATACGTATCTCTGCACAGAGATACAGGAAGATGAGCTTGACAGCCCCATTGAGAGCATCTGGGTTAAAATAAAGGGGGCAAAGAATAAAGCGAACATGGCGGTTGGAGTCTACTACCGACCACCCAATCAAGGAGAAGACGAGGATGGAACTTTTGAAAAGCAAATTGCCAGTGTTTCAAGGAGGCACGATGTGGTAGTAATGGGAGACTTCAATTTCCCTGATATCTGTTGGGAGACTTATTCAGCCAAACATGGCCCCTCCAAGAAATTCCTGAGCTGTGCTGCTGATAACTTCCTCCTACAGAAAGTGGAGGAAGGAACTAGAGGATCGGCTATCCTTGACCTGATTCTAACCAACAGAGACGAGTTAGTGGATAAAGTGGCAGTTTCGGGAACTCTGGGGGAAAGTGACCATGTTATACTTGAGTTCTTGATTCTAACAGAAGCAAAAGCTGAGTGTAGCCAAACACGTACCCTGGATTTTAGGAAAGCCAATTTTAACAAACTCAGAACAATGATTAGTAAGATCCCATGGCAAGTGACTCTCACGAGAAAGGGAGCCCAGGAGGGGTGGGAGTTTTTAAAAAAGGAAATTTTAAAGGCACAATTGCAAACAATTCCCACAAGGAAAAAAGGCAGAGGGCAACAGAAGAAGCCAATGTGGCTTCACAATAAACTCAAAGATGACCTGAAAACAAAAAAGGACACGTATAGGAAGTGGAAGGAAGGACAGGCTACAGGGGAAGAGTACAGGCAGGTAGCACAGAACTGCAGGAATAGTGTCAGGAAGGCTAAAGCTGAGAATGAGCTAAGGTTAGCGAGGAATGCTAAAAGCAACAAAAAAGCTTTCTTCAGATACATGTACAGTAAAAGACAGAAGAAAGAACTGGTGGTTCAACTACGCAATGAGGATGGCAAATTGATCACAGAAGACAAAGAAAAGGCAGAAGTGTTCAATTCCTACTTCGGCTCGGTCTTCTCCCAAAAGAGGGTCTATGACCCCCCTGGCAAACCTGAAGTGCACACTGAAGGGGCAGAATTGCAGCTTGAGATTGATAGGCAAATGGTCAAGGAGCACCTGATTACTCTGAACGAGTTTAAATCTCCAGGGCCTGATGAGCTGCATCCTAGAGTAATAAAGGAACTGGCAGAAGAACTCTCAGAACCACTGTCTATTATCTTTGAGAAATCATGGAGGACAGGTGAAGTGCCAGACGACTGGAGGAGGGCAAATGTTGTTCCCATCTTCAAAAAGGGCAAGAAGGAGGAACCTGGGAACTATAGGCCAGTCAGTCAGACATCAATCCCCGGGAAGATTTTTGAGCAGATTATAAAGAAGTCAGTCTGCAAGCACCTTGAAAACAATGCAGTGATTACTAGAAGCCAGCATGGATTTGTCAAGAACAAATCCTGTCAGACTAATCTGATCTCATTTTTGATCGGGTAACCTCCCTTGTGGACTGTGGGAATGCTGTGGACATTATATACCTGGACTTCAGCAAAGCTTTCGACAAAGTGCCTCATGATATCCTGATTAGTAAGCTAGCTAAGAGTGGGCTAGATGGAACAACTATCAGGTGGATCCACAATTGGCTAAAGAATCGGACTCAAAGAGTGCTTATCAATGGTTCCTTCTCAAACTGGGGAGAGGTAACGAGCGGGGTACCACAGGGCTCGGTCCTGGGCCCGGTGCTCTTCAACATTTTTATTAATGACTTGGATGAGGAGGTACAGGGAATGCTTATCAAATTTGCAGATGACACAAAGTTGGGTGGAACAGCTAATACTCTGGAAGACAGAAACAAAATTCAAAGTGACCTCGATAGGCTGGAACGCTGGGCCGAAAACAACAGAATGAAATTTAACAGGGATAAATGCCAAGTGCTGCACCTAGGGAGAGGAAACCAAATGCAGAGTTACAGAATGGGGGACACTTGGCTCAACAATACTACAAGTGAGAAGGATCTTGGAATTGTGGTAGATCACAAACTGAATATGAGCCAGCAATGCGACGTGGCTGCAAAGAAGGCAAATGCAATTTTGGGCTGTATTAATAGAAGTATAGCTTCCAAATCGCGGGAAGTGATAATTCCCCTTTACTCGGCACTGGTTAGGCCTCATCTTGAGTACTGCGTCCAGTTCTGGGCACCTCACTTTAAGAAGGACATAGACAAACTGGAGAGGGTTCAGAGGAGGGCAACAAGGATGATAAAGGGACTGGAAACAAGGCCCTATGAGGAGAGACTGAAAGAACTGGGCATGTTTAGCCTTCAGAAGAGGAGACTGAGGGGAGATATGATCGCACTCTTCCAGTATTTGAAGGGATGTCACACAGAGGAGGGCAAAGATCTCTTCTCATTCATCCCAGTTTGCAGGACACGGAATAATGGGCTCAAGTTACAGGAACCTAGATTCCACCTAAACATCAGGAAAAATTTCCTGACTGTCAGAGCAATAAGACAATGGAATCAACTACCTAGGGAGGTGGTGGGCTCTCCCAGTCTGGAGGCATTCAAGGTGCGGCTGGACAGACATCTGTCAGAGATGCTTTGACCTGGATTCCTGCATTGAGCAGGGGGTTGGACTCGATGGCCTTGTAGGCCCCTTCCAACTCTACTTTTCTATGATTCTATGATTCTATGATTCTATGATAACAGGGTAAGGAATAAAAAGACCCAGCCAAAGTCTACTTCTAGAAGCATTGTATAAACGACAATAAAGGAGATAGTGGACAATGCCCAATACACATTAGGGATGAACAAATTTGTCAGCCTTGAAAGTGAGAGGGCCTTCTCGGTGGTGCCCCCCCCCCATTGTGGAATGCTTTCCCCAACAAGGCCCACCTGGTGCCAACATTGTTATCTTTTCGGCACCCGGTTAAGACCTTCTTCTTTTCTCAGGCATTTGGTAGCATATGATGAGATGAGCTTAATCAGAGAGCTTTGGCTATTGGGCGATTAATACAAATGTAATAAATGAACAAAATGAAATGGAATGAGTTTTGCTTTCTCCAGCATGCTAATTTTTTTAAAAAAATCTCAAGTTCGTTCCATCCCAAATATGAAGAAAATTGCAAATGTTGGAAAATTCTTATTAAAAATGAACTGAAATGAAATTCTGGTGTGAAGCAGGACTGTTCATGTCAGAACTGAAATTCAAAAATTCCCAGGATAGGCCTAGATAGTGTGACTGGCACAAGGTCACCCAGAGAGCTTCATAGCAAAGTGGGGATTTGAACCCAGGCCTTACTGGTTATATTCTGACATTCTAACCATTACACCACATTGGCTCAATGATCAATGACTACAGATCTTGCCCACAATTCCTTGGCATGCATTAGCGTATAGTTGTCATTCTTTCGACATGGACAATTGTTTGCTCCAATTAACAGCCACCAGTGTCTCCACATTTGTTTGTTTTGCTCAGGGTCACACTACATCATGGGATTTGTAGTCTTATTTTTTCAGTGTGCATGAATGCATGGCTCATGAGAATGGAGATAGTTTGCTGTTAAAGATGAGAAAGGAGATGGTTTGGTGCAAAAGGCCAAAAATTAATATTGCAAGAATGCTGATATTGTAGAAACATGTAATGCTCATGCTGGTAAGAGTGCATCACTTGTCGAAAGGAGAAACGATTCCAGGATGACTACCAGACGTTTTGTATCAGGATTTGGAATCTACGGTTCTGCAATATATGACCTGGATTCCCATTTTTCAGTTAGGGCAACAATTCTAGCCTGAAAGAGCAGAGACATGTTGGGGGGGGGGAGCAAGAATGCTTCTTTATGCAGGAGGAAAAGTGCTGGAACAACGTTTCCACCTTTCTTGCAATGTCACCAGCTGGAAAACAAATTAGATGCCTCTTGTACATCTTCATGAATTATGTATTTGTGCTATATAATGCATAAGCACTTCCTCTCTTTTGAAAGCATGCTGGTCCTTTTTCACATTTTAAACCAAAAAAAGTAGTCTTACATATTTTGTCATCATCTTGCTGGGTCGGCTGCATTTGGAATCTACATGTCTAACACTGGCCTAAAATGAGAACGGACGATAAATGAAGGTTGTTTTTTTTAACATACCATTATCCAGGGCTTCGGCAAAGAGGCAGTTTAGGGAGCAATCCAGTGGGGATGCCCAATTAGCCCTCCAAACTGGGAGCATTGGGGGCATCCTATGCAGAGCAGGAGGAGCACGGAGGTGAAGGTCACTTCTGTGCTCATCCTGCTCTGCAAAACAGCTAGACGGCCGATTTCAGCCATCTAAGCTAGGGAAGGCAGAAGAGAAGCCCAGGCCGGGGAGCAACTGCCATCAGCTCCTGAAACGACCATCACCGGCCTGAGAGGACTGTTGGGGCAGCCCCTCCCCCACCTTCCCTCGGGCTACAGAGGGAAGGCAGAAGAAAAGCCCAGGCCAGGGAGATTGTACCAGCAGCTCCAGAAGAAGCCTTCAGTTGGCCTGAGAGAACTGGTGTATGTTTGGTTTGGGGGGGGGGGTAACGTTTGTTTGTGTATTTAAACATTGTAAACCGCTTTGGGTGCCTTAGCAGAAAGGCGGTATAGAAATGTAATAATAAATAAATAAATAAATCTAACCGCAGCACTTTGGAGGGGGAGGGAAGGGGGCTGAGGTGCCACCAGGATAAGCCTCCTCTCCCCGCCCCCCAGAATGCCCCCTAAACCCCTTCTCCAAGTTCACTCTTATGACCTCGGAGAAGCAGCTGGTGAGGATCTTCCCCCCCCAAGCTACAAGGGGGGGGAAAGGCCCCCTGAGCATGGATCCCCAGATCTGAGATCAGAGCTGTTTTCTGATCTTGGATCTGGGATTCCAAAAAATCCTATGGCCCTCTAGATGCTGTCTAGGGGCCACAGGATTGCTCTCTTAGCTGATTTAAATTTACTCCGAAAATTATCTGCTGAGAATTCTGATAGCAAATATTATCTGACTGCATCAATGTGCTGATATTAGATATGCAATCATTGATAATAGTTGACCATAAGCAACAATTTGACAATATTTCAGGGTTGGCATTAGGGAGGATGCCAAGTCTCACATTTCATGGCTCAGAAATATGGGTTCTGGGGGCTCAGAATGCTTTCTTTGAAGATGAGGTGAGCATTAAAATCAAAAGCATAAAAGAACATCAGCCCTCCAATGCATCATTCTTCAACCATGGGTGAGAGGGAAACGCCTCAGTGGGAGAGCCCCTGCTTCACATGCAGAAGGTTCCAGGTTCGATCCCCTGCATCTCCAGGTAGGACTCAGAAAGAATCCTGCCAGAATCCCTGGAGAGCCATTGCTGCTGGTCAGTGTTGACAATACTGGGCTAGATGGACCAAGGGTCTGACTCAATATGAGGCAGCTTCATACCTAAGACAAACCTTTAACACCCCCTCCCCATCCACACATCTTTCTGCTGCTCTGGTGCCAGGTGGGAAAAAATGGAAGATCGCTGCATCTCTCTTCTCTGAAAGATCTCAGTAGTCCTTGGGGAAACTATGTTTCCCAGATGTATGTGTGTCTTGCACATTGCAAAGCAGTGCACCAGGCACTGAAGCACAGGGAGACATCCCACCTGCTTACTGAAAGTGACCAGGCCTGCTTGACTCTATATACAGAAGGATCTTGAGGTGATATCATATCCTGTAATATTTCACAAATGAAACAGGGTCCTGCTTATTGTAACATCCTTATTCTCTAATCCCAAGGGTCTCTAATGCACATGTGTTTGCATGTATGTGTGTTAGAGATAAGATGCATCCACGAATCCACTCAGAGATGTAACTTCTAGGGGCTTTGTGGAGGGAGCTGAACCCTAGGAACAGAGGAAGCTGGGTCCATCTTACTCAGTGTTGTCTACACCACAGGTAGACACCAAGTAGATCTCCAGACATTTTGGACTTCAACTCCCAGCATTTCTGACCATTGGTCATGGTGGCCGGGGCTTCTGGAAGTTGAAGTCCCAAACATCTGGAGATCTATCTTCTGCCCACCCCTGGTCTACATTGACTTGTAGCAGCTATCCAGGGTCTCAGACAGGAGACTTTCCCAGCCCTATCTGGAAATGCCAAGGATTAAACCAGAACTGGGCAACTTGTGGCCATCCAGATGTTTTGGCTACAACTTCTATCATCCCTCGCCATTGGCTGTGGTGGCTAGGGCGGATGGGAGTTACAGTCCAGCAACATCATCTAGGCAGGCACAAGTTGCCTGCCCATGGATTAAACCTAGGACCTTCAGCATGCAAGCCCTGAGCTGCTCCACTTATGGTTCCAATTGAAGAAGGACAATTCTAGGTGGTGATGGCGGCGGTGATGATGTTGATTTGTTTTGATTATGATTATTTGTTTACTTGTTTTATCTTTTATTGTTCACTGCTCCAAATCTCTATACTGGAATATGCTGCAACTGCGCTATAGAAATATTGTAAATAAATAAATAAAAATAAATTATTATGAACATAAGCAGAGCATCCCAAAGCAGGTCCCAAGAATGGACAGCATGATTTGTCAGAGCCAGGAGCAGAGAAACAGGGACACTTTTTAATTATGTGATACGGAAGTTTTGTCTGTGGTATGATTTCTGGTGGCTCTTTCACACAGTCAACCCATTGCAGCACTTCCAGAGCATTGCACGTCGTGTGTGATGCCATCTGAGGAAGGTTCAGTGCCTGATACATTGGTGATTTTCAATGTTTCTCTTCTTTTGATGTTTTGGTCTAGACTTGGGATTCCTTTTTTTAATTATTATAATTATCGTTTCTTGGAGCAGCCTTGACTTTTACAATATCAAGTGAGATACCAAAACCAAAAAAAATCTTGTAAATAAATAAGCAGGAGAAGGGAGACTGATGGCTCTTCCTGAGTTAATGATCGTCGCCCCAAAGCTGTACCTAAAAGAGGATGCTTCTTCAGTGGAACTAGATCAAGTGCCTGAAACCCTTCAAAAGATCAATAGCCTTTGAGAGTACTTGTGATGACACGCAGCTGGGCTGTAACCTCAGCAGGAAGGATGGCAAAGGAGAAAGACCAGCTGTGAGAGAGTTTGCAAAACTGATATTTGGAGGAGTCAGGAGGAGGGAGGAGGAGAGGGATTCTAATAGGCATGGCTGGATTAATACTTATGCAAAGGATGCTATAGAACAGAGATGCTGAACCTGTGTCCCATGGACCATATCCCTATTTTATCTTGTCCCTGGTGAGCCTGCTAAATTTTAATCAAGATGTAAGGTTGGCCACAGTTGCATTCATATTGGCTGGGTGGGGGAGGGGGGTGTTGTTTTCAAATGTTGTGTCTAAGAGAGAGAAAGAGATTCTACCCTTTAATGTAATCTCTCTCTTTGGGGTTTCCATGTTTTATTTATCATTTTTTTAAATTATGCTTTGCTGCTCTAAAAGGAGGTAAAAGGTGATGTGCAGGACAGAATTAAAAGTGAGTGTAATACAAATTAAAATGACATACCTCGTAATTAAAAACAGATACATTAGCCTTAAAGAGGGAGGGAGAGGGAGAGAACACAGCAGCAGCAGCAGCAGCAGCAGCAGCATTCAAATATTATAAGGCCAATGCTTCAGAAACCAGGAGAAGCCTCTGGTAATAACTTGCTGATAGGAAAGAAGTATGGAAGTGTTTTAGCAAAACTCCCAGGGGAAGGAGTTACATAAAATAAATACTATAGCAAAGGAAGACCTGCTCCATGACCCTAAAAGAAGGAAGATGGATCAGATCTTCATCCCCTTATCTGAGGTGAAGTCTACATGTGTCTCCTTCCTTCTGTTCTTGAGGGGTGTAGTTGGGCTCCCCATCATAGCAAGGAGGCTGGGGAGCTGTCCAAAAGGTGAGCTGTCCAGCCAAAGGACAGAAGCATCTGGAAAGAAGGAGATGTTGCACCAGCAACAGCAAGGCAACAAGTGAGAGCTTTTATACCTGCCCTTCCTGCCCCACCCATTCTTAGAAACTGGGACTGGAAACAAAGCCCTATGAGGAGAGACTGAAGCAACCAGGCATGTTTTGCCTTCAGAAGAGACGACTGAGGGGAGATATGATAGTGCTCTTCAAGTACTTGAAAGGTTGTCACACAAAGGAGAGCCAGGATCTCTTCTCGACCATCCCAAAGTGCAGGACATGGAATAACGGTCTCAAGTTAGAGGAAGCCAGATTCCAGCTGAACATCAGGAAAAAACCTCATGACTGTTAGAGAAATACAACAATGGAACCAACTACCTAGGGAGGTTGTGGGTTCTCCCACACTGGAGGCATTCAAGGTGCAGCTGGAGAGCCATCTGTCAGGGATGCTTTAACTTGGATTCCTGCATTGAGCAGAAGGTTGGACTTGATGGCCTTATAGGCCCTTTCCAACTCTAGTATTCTATGATCCTATGATCCTATGATTCTAGAGCATCAGCAGGGCCCTGAGCAAGTGTGGGTGTCAATACTTGCTTCCTCCTACTGAGTAGGGTTCAGAGATGGGAGGACTCATGCGGTCAGATGAGCACTGCACCTTCTAGTCTGGTCTTCAAGTTGGGCTTGTTGCTATTTTAGCTTGGGTCCTGGGCTGGGATGTATTTCCCATAAGTCACCTGGGATATAGAATCATAGAAAAGCTAGAGTTGGAAGGGGCCTACAAGGCCATCGAGTCCAACCCCCTGCTCAATGCAGGAATCCAGGTCAAAGCATCCCTGACAGATGGCTGTCCAGCTGCACCTTGAATGCCTCCAGAGTGGGAGAGCTCACCACCTCCCTAGGTAGTTGGTTCCATTGTCTTATTGCTCTGACAGTCAGGAAATTTTTCCTGATGTTTAGGTGGAATCTAGGTTCCTGTAACTTGAGCCCATTATTCCATGTCCTGCAAACTGGGATGATCGAGAAGAGATCCTGGCCCTCCTCTGTGTGACATCCCTTCAAGTATTGGAAGAGTGCGATCATATCTCCCCTCAGTCTCCTCTTCTGAAGGCTAAACATGCCCAGTTCTTTCAGTCTCTCCTCATAGGGCCTTGTTTCCAGTCCCTTTATCATCCTTGTTGCCCTCCTCTGAACCCTCTCCAGTTTGTCTATGTCCTTCTTAAAGTGTGGTGCCCAGAACTGGATGCAGTACTCAAGATGAGGCCTAACCAGTGCCGAGTAAAGGGGAATTATCACTTCACACGATTTGGAAGCTATACTTCTATTAATGCAGCCCAAAGTAGCATTTGCCTTCTTTGCAGCCACATCGCATTGCTGGCTCATATTCAGTTTGTGATGTACCACAATTCCAAGATCCTTCTCACTTGTAGTATTGTTGAGCCAAGTGTCCCCCATTCTGTAACTCTGCATTTGGTTTCCTCTCCCTAGGTGCAGCACTTGGCATTTATCCCTATTAAATTTCATTCTGTTGTTTTTGGCCCAGCGCTCCAGCCTATCGAGGTCACTTTGAATTTTGTTTCTGTCTTCCAGAGTATTAGCTGTTCCTCCCAACTTTGTGTCATCTGCAAATTTGATAAGCATTCCCTGTACCTCCTCATCCAAGTCATTAATAAAAATGTTGAAGAGCACTGGACCCAGGACCGAGCCCTGCGGTACCCCACTCGTTACCTCTCCCCAGTTTGAGAAGGAACCATTGATAAGCACTCTTTGAGTCCGATTCTGTAGCCAATTGTGGATCCACCTGATAGTTGTGGATCTTGGGATGTTACCTGGGATGCATTACCTGGGATATGTTACCTGGGATGCATTACCCATGTTAGCTGGGATGTATTACCCATCAGTGGGCATTGGGTCCCCTCACTTTCAAGACTTCCCTGATACTGGTGTATTCCCAGGTGGTAGTCCCAGGGTCTCCAGTCAGAGTATGCCAACTCCCCTTCATCCCAGTATGTTATGTGGCCAGCAGTGGAGCTCCCCGTCTTTTCCAAGGAGATGTCATCTGGTTCTGGTGCTGAGTGGGACCTGACAATATGACAGAAGGTATTCCTGGAGGTATAGGACCAGTCCATGTAGGGTGGGGTGGGTGACATGTGGCCCATGGGTTGCATGCAAGCCCCCATGGCCATTTTTGTGCACACACAAAACACACACACACCACTTCCACTGCCATGAGATCAGCCATGGCAGCAGCAAAACAATGGTGCTTTGGGAAGGAAGCATGCTCCTGGAAATCTCCATTTCCTGCTTGTAAACAAGGCACTCCCCATACACCTTGTTTCCTTCCAACATGGCCAGGTGTGTTGTTGTGTTTCCTCCACTGCAGTGGCCATTCTGGCAGCAATGTTGATGGAACTGGGAGAGGGGTCCAGCCCACCCCCCAACCCCTGGAAGTTGTCCATCCTTAACACAGGGCTTTAAATCTAAACTTTGCACCTTCCTTTCAAGAGGGCCAGACCAAAGAACCAGGTGAGACAGATTCCCAGAAGCAGGAGGAGGACTCCATCACTGGCTGTAGCACTTATGGTCATCAAGTGTGGAGACAGCAGACATGGACAACAACCTCCCGCCCCTGAGACAACAACCCAGGAAGATGCCCACTTGGAGAGGCTGCAGATTCAGGATACTTGATGCACCTTGACTAGTCCTACCCTGCCCAGCTCTAGACCATCTGCTCTGGAACCCCAGGAATGGAGATGGCAGTGAGTCCGAGTATGGACTCAGACCCAAAGGTGCCCATCCAGTAGCACAAGGACACCATTCCCTGAGCCCCACCTAGGAGGAGGAGGAGGAGGAGGAGGAGGAGGAAGCTAGGCTGTGCTTCAACTCAGGGCCCTCCCAATGCTTCAGGAATGGCCAGGGCAGTGGGAGGGAGTCAGCAGGGGTGTCTAGGAAACTACAAAGATGGTGGATAGAAGAAGGGATGGAGGAAGAGGCCCGTTTCAGTTCTCTCAGTTTCTCATTTCTCCCATCTCAAGTTTGGCTCATCCCAAACGTTTACGTAATGATTATTTTTTAAAATAAAGTTCACACAAAAACTCATGGGCATTTTTGTGTGCATCTCTCCGAATGCATGCAATTTTATACACAATTTTGCCTAATTTACTCGTGGCTTGAGAGCAATGTTCCTAACAGAATGCATTTTTAGCGTTCTTTTCACAGATATATGCATTTTTGTGTGCCTATATGAGTGAAACTGAGTTTTGTTTCATATATTGGTTTGCAAAGTGCAAACTTTGCTAGGGTCATATTAAAACGCAAAGTGAAAACATGTCTTCTCTATCCCTAACTCGCTGCTGCTGGTGCCACACGTGCTGAGCTCCCAGGTCCATGGGACGCCGTAGCTGGACAGCTCCACTCCTTTTTCTAACTGGCCTTACCAATAAGCTGTGAATCTGGGCCACACAGCAGTGGGAACAGGAACTGGACTCCTGCCCCCCTAGGTGAATGCGCCAGACCTCACCTCATGCTGGGGCCTCTGCTGAAGTTTTCTCCTTTACCATCTTAATGAAGGCATGGTGATCTTTTGATGGGTCACACCTTTAGTGGCAGCTTGAACCCAAGCCAGATCTTTCTGCAGCATTCTGGGACATATTAGCAGCAGAAAACGCCAGCATGTTTCTCTGGATGTTTTGCTGGAGCTTCCAGCTATAGTCATAGATCTTCTCAGTTTCATCAAGATCCTTTGTTCCCCTGGCACTGAGCCCATCTCTCTCAGATGCTGCTCCAGCAGGAACAGCCAAGTCTTCAGCAGTCCCCTCCTTGTACTCTCTCTCTCACTCTCTCTCTCTCTCTCTCCACTCCTCTCCCAAGACTGCCATAAAGAGAAGTGGAGACAGACAGCTTCTATTAAGGAAGGCTCTTTTTCTGTTGTTTTTCTGTTGCCTTCAACAACCCAACATGATTTATTTTGTTAAGACCAGAAGGAAATCTGCAGCTACCGTCTGATTTTTCTTAAAATGAGCAATACCCTCTGGCAGACATGTAAGAAAAAGGTCAAATATTTATACTTTTGACTTTGGAAACACATTTGCTGTGTGTCCTAAAATGATTTCCTATCCACCCTGCCCCATCTTATCCAAAACTATCCTATTGACGTAGGCATTCATTCAGCTGTATTAATAATGTTTCTATCCTGCATTTCTCTCATTAATGCTTAAGGCAGCTAAACAATAAAACAATTAAAATACAAGAAGAGCAATACATTCCAAATAGCATTATTTAAATAAATCTAAGAAGAATCCAATGATCCTAATCAGAAAATAATAATAATAATAATAATAATAATAATAATAATAATAATAATAATAATACAGCATAGGAACATAAGAGTCTGCCTTATACAGAGTCAGACCTGCCTTGGTCCATCTAGCTCACTGGCAGTAGCAGCTCTCCAGGGATTCAGGCAGAATTCTTTCCTAGCCCTACCTGGAGATACTGGGGATTGAACCTGGGACCTTCTGAATACAAAGCAGGGGCTCTTCCACAGAGCTATAGTCCTTCCCTCTAAAGATAAATAAAGATTCCAGTCCTCATGGTTCAGAATAAAAGTTGGATTTAAACAGGAACATAGGAATCTGTCTTATACCGAGACAAACCTTTGGTTCATCTAGTCCAGTATTGCCAGCACTGACTGGCAGCCATGGCTTTCCAGGGTTTCAGGCAGGATTCTTTCCTAGCTGTACCTGGAGATGCCAGGGATCGAAACTGGGACCTTCTGCATGCAAAGCAGGGGCTCTACCACTGGGCTACAGCCCTTCCCCTAGCACACTTTGCAATATTTCACAGGGAAAAAGGGGAAACATGCTTGGAACACCCCAGTTCTCATACCAAGAATCACAGTGGGACTGCACCCACTATCTCACAGAATCTTCGAGTTGGGAGGTACCTTGGAGATCATCTAGTCCAACCCCCTGCTCAATGCAGGCTCTGCCCTGCAGAGTGCAGCTACACAGCATCCCTGACAGATGGCCTTCCAGCCTCTGCTTAAATACGTCCAGTGAAGGAGAGCCCAACACCTCCCAAGGCAGTCTGTTCCAACAGCTCTTACACTTAAGAAGTTCCTCCTAAAGTTTAGCTGAAATCTGCTTCGCTACAAGTTCCACCCATTGGTTCTAGTCCTTACCTCTGGAGCAATAGAAAACAATCCTGGTCCTTCGTGTTGCTGAAGACTCCACTTGAGCTGCTGTATGTGTTACAAAATGGCCTGCGCGGCACTTTCTTAAAAGACAAACGTGTGGGTTTTTTAAAAAAATTTCGGTGCAAGTTATGCTAGAAAAATATAACCTACTAAGGATATTTATCAAGCATCCAAAATATACTTCTGCAGCTGCAGAGCATGAAATGACAGTGTTTCCTCTGCAGGGCGTTCATGCACATACATTTGCATGTATGAATATTGGAAAGAAGATGCAATAAATTCTGCCCTCCCCTCAAACATTTAACTTCTGAAACCCGGAAGAATGATGATTCTAGCTAGCCACATTGGCATGATTGTTTATAAGGAATCCCCTTGCCAAGGGCAAAGATAGGGACAAAATAAGGACAGTGATTATATACAACAGGCAGGGACTAGGAAAGGACATACCTAGGTAAATGGGGAGAATTCATGGGGCGGGGATTCTATAGCAGTCAGATTTCGTGTATCATACAAGAAGCAGCAACTGAAAAGACCCATTGAAACAGAAAATCTTAGCTACCTGCCAAAAAGTGAGAAATGGTAAAACATTACTACTCAGTTGTTCATAAATAACTTTACCAGTGTCAAGAAAATGCATCACTCCTTACGAAAAAATATCCACCTCTTCATCTACATTGCCCTCTCCTGCTCTCACTTTCAGTTGGCTTCAGATGCCTGCAGAGATGTCATCACCTAGCCAACTGTGACTGCTTATCTATCAACATGACAAAGGATCTCTCCAAACTGGGAGAGTGGACTTCAACATGGCAAAAGCAGGTCAGTGTAAGCAAATGTAAAGTGATGCACGTTGGGACAAAAAATTCCAGCTTCACATATAATCTGATGGGATCTGAGCTAGCAGTGACTGAAAGGGTTGTGGTGGACAGCTAGATGAAAATGACAAGCCATTGTGCAGCTGCTATGAAAAAGGCAAACTCCATGTTAAGCATAATTATGAAAGAAACTGAAAATAAAAATGCCGATATCATACTCCCCTTATACAAATCTATGATGTGACCACATTTAGAATACTGTGTACAGTTTTGGTCACCACACACCTGAAAAAGGATATTGTAGAGCTGGAAAAAAAAGTGCAGAAAGGGGCAACTCAAATGATCAAGGGGCTGCAGCAACTTCCCTATGAGGTAAGGTTAAGAAAAAGGGTGAGTAAAGGGAGACATGATAGAGGTGTACAACATTATTCATGATGTGAAGAAATGGGATAGGGAGACATTTTTCTCTCTCTCATAATGCTATCACCCTGTAGGGTCATCCCATGAAGCTGATTGGTAGGAGATTCAGGACAGATAAAAGGGAGGAATTCTTCACAGAGCTCATACTTAAACTATGGAATTTGCTACCACAAGATGTGGTGATGGCCACCAATTTTGATGGCTTTAGAAGGAGAATAAAAGAATGCTAACAGCTGTTGATAGCCTTATCCTCCATTAATTGTGGTTAGTGATGTGCTTTCCCTCCCCCATCATATTGTTGTCTAACCTATATAAGTTTAGGATCATTGTTTTTTTTTTTCCCCCACAGTGTGTTTATGGAAAAAAACATGAGCTGTATCTGAGAGTCACTTGGCTGGAAGATTTTAATGTAAATTCTGCAAAGCTGGCGTTTGCCATTTGGAAAAATGAGCCAAGTGTCTTGGGAAAAGAGGACTGGGCTGGCTCGCAGACCTTCTCCATTCGATTTTTTTAAGGACCTCAAAATGCTTGTAAGCTCCAGGCAGGCATAATTAATGCAGTACGTTTAGGCACCGGGCATCTGCCTCTGTGTGCATCTGCAGAAATAAACTTGGCACCAACCATTGCTAGGGATGAGAAAACTTAAATAAATATCATGGCTTGTCTCCCACTCACATAAGAACAGGTTACAGTTATGGGATGTTGGAAATAAATTTCTAGCTTGTCCAGCGTATGTGAACTTCAGTTGGCACTCTGGGGCCATCCCTGTAGAACTCCATCCCTTCAATATTAAATTACTGCCTCATCCAGAACCCGCTGGGACTGGCGCCTTCCTGGTGCTGGGCCAAGATAGGATGTCCTGAACTAGGAGAAACAGATGCCAAGATTGCTCTGAAAAGTGACTGTCTTCACTCTTGACAAAGAAAAATCATGATAAAAAGGACAAAAAAGATGTTCCTGCTTATTCCTGGCATGTTGGTCGCCCACAGCGATGTAAGATTTCTGCTTCCCAAATTTCTCTTTCAAAGGGAGGGCACCATTGCTCAGCAGTAGAGCACCTGTTTGTTTGGGTTTTTTTTTTGTTTTTTATGCAGAAGGTCCCATGTTCTGTCCCTGGCATCTCCAGTTGAAAGGGTCTCTGAGAAAACCCCATCTGTACCTCAGACCCAGAGAACCACTGCCAACTAAGGTAGGCACCACTGGGCAAGATTGACTGTCTGATTCAGCAGTGCCTGCTCCAGATTTTGGAAGGCCCTTGGGCAAGACACCCTCAGTGGGGGCCCCTCCCTCAGTGAGTCTGTCTTCTCTCACCAGCTGTTGTCGCCAGCTGCTCTTGCTCCTCATCCTCTTCCACACCATTGTGCCCACTTGCTTGGCAGGCAGAGAGCCACTGAGCAAGGAGGAAGCAACATCTGCTGCTCCTTCTTCTCAGCACCCCCGTTGTCCAGACCAGAATGAGAGGCAGGGGAACAAGCAGGTTGCAAATGCTGAAGAGGAGCAACTCCAGGGGGCTTTTGTCAATGGACCCCCCCTGCTGGGATTAGGGCCCTTGGCAGGTGCCCAAGCATGCCTACTCCTGACACTGGCCCTGTGATTCAGCATAAGGCAGCATCATATAGCATCACGTTTCTGAGAGCTGAGCCACACTGATTTTCTGAATTAAAATTGGAGGCACATGCCAGAAGGTGGAAAAGCTCAACCTCAGAGGGAGAGGCTTTTGCAGAGGTGGTTAATTTTGCAGAGTCTCTGGGTTGCTGAATTGAATGACTGAGTCAGATCTGTTGCCAAGATGTGGCAGAATTACCAGCCCCGACCCAGCAAAGTCTGCTTGGAAGAAAGGAAGACCTGAGCAGCCTTCCATCTCCAACAAACCATTTGCAAAACCATGGGGGGGGGCATACAAGAGGGCCCTAACCATGCTCTTAAAATTATGTCTGTATGCTAACTGGAAAAATAAATAGGGGCTGGATTGGGGTGGGGGGAGAATAGCAAAAAAAGGGGGGGACAATGAATATTCCAGTCACTCTCAAAAGTCTTCTGGAGAGCTGTCAGAGGGATGTGATTGACACGCAGCCTAACAAGGAGGTGGCAAAGAGAGACCCAGGACACGTACCAAGATAACTGCCTCCCTCCCTAAAGGATGTAAGTGCCATCAGGCAATAAATACATGAGATGTTAAAAATATTTTTGAATCTTCAAGGTTACAAGAGCGACACGCACAGAATGGGAAGCCCTCGGGAAGAAGAAAACAATAAAGTAATCACCAGAACCAAGAGCAGTAAGTAAGTAAGTTGCTATTAACTAAAGTGGCCAGGGTCCAAAAAGCTGCTTTAGAGGTGCTGGAGTATTTCCTTTGGAAGGTGGGATGCATCCAGGTCCTCTGCCCTGTCTGCACCATTTCATATTGTAAGATAAGCACTGCTGAATCGGATCAGCAGTCCGTCGGGTATAGGATCCTGTGTCCGACAGTGGCTGATCATCAGAAGCCTCCAGGGTGGCCCAGAAGCAAAGCATGAAGGCAACAGCCCAAGGGTGCGGAACCTCAGGCCTGGGGTCCCAGTCCAACCTGCTGGGGTCCCTGTGGGCTTTCCCAGAATACCACACACCCTTCCCCTTGACCCACCCCGTTTCCCTGACCACTGATCGCTTGCTGGTTCCCCAGCTTTTGTGAAGTTTTTTTTTCCCCCATTCTAAAAGGTTGAAATGACTCTCCTGAGGCTTAGTTATGGGTAGTGAGAGCTTTAAGCGACAACAAGCTGGGACGGGGACAGGGCCGCAGTTCTGGGTGTTCTTGGGCATGGTGCCACTGAAGGCCCTCACCCACCTCTCCTCCTCCTCCTCCCCGCTGTTGCCATGCCCTTAGCAGACAGATTATTTAGGCGAGATGCATATGGCATGGTATCCTATGCTGTGATTAGTTCCTGTTTCACCACTGGCATGGAGCTGATGGCTGTCAGTAGTGGTGGGCGATCCACCCATCACCACCTCACCACCAGACGCTCAGCGAACGCTGCTGCTGCGCCCGCCGAGCCGAGCCAAAAGCGAGTGTTCCCCCCCCCCCAAGCCACTCGGCGGGCTTCTGGGTTCCCAGCGGGCCACTTTTTTTATGTAGGAAAAGGCATAAGATATTTTAAAAGCAGCCGCAATTTGCATATAACTTGCACGAATTGCAGCCGTTTTGGCATACCTTACGGCATTTTCTACGTCAAAAATGGCCCACTGGGAACCTGGAAGTTGCATCCCCAGCTTGGCTCGGGAGAACGCGAGTCGAGCCGGGGAAGGAGGGAGGAGCAACGGAGTTTGGGGGGGGTCAAGCCCGGTGAGTTCGCAGGACTTCCACCCCCCTGAACGAAACTCTCACACATCCCTAGCTGTCAGTGGCAGAGCGGTGGACCTAAGTCCCAGATTTGTCTGTTCACTGGAATAGACTCATGGAGTCTATGCAACTGAAGCTATCATGAACTTATGCTACCACTCCACATTACAAATACCCAACTGCCAACAAATACCATTCACATTATTATTATTATTATTATTATTATTATTATTATTATTATTATTTGTCAATTGATATATATGTATATACACACACACACACACACACACTTGCATAGGACAACGAATCCATGGAGGATATATAATATTAGCCACAATTCAGCAACGTGGTTGAGTCTGCATGTCCAGCAAAGATGGAGACCTGATTAAAGAAGTCTTAATTCAGGAGATCCAGGTTCTAGTCCCCACTTGGGTATGAAACTCACTGGGTGACTTTGGGCCAGTCACTGCCTCTCCGCCTAACCTACCCCACAGGGCTGTTGTGAGGATCAAATGGAGAGGAGGAGGAGGAGGATTATGTAAGCCGCCTTGAGTTCCTTGCAGGAAAAAAGGCGGGGTATAAATGTAATAAATAAATAAATAAATAAATAGTTAATCAATTGAATCTGCATAGATTTGTACATGTCTAAAACTAATTTTGAATAAATGTGCACACTTATTTTTAGATGGTGGTGCATACACATGTCGCAGCAAGCACCATCTTCTAGCAGGCATTTCCTCTGTAAAAGAGGAGGGGTGCCTCTTCTCTGCCTGCTGGCTGCAATGTGTGTGTGTGTGTGTGTGTGTGTGTGTGTGTGTTGCTAAATTAATTTGGGTTGCCTTTTTAGTCAATTTAGGCTGCAATCCTATGTACTCTTACCTGGGAGTAAGCCCAATTAGGTTTCAATCATTTTAACTGATGCATCAGTTAAAATTTGCAGCCTTACAGGAAAGGCTTCGAAAAGGCTGACCAAAGGGTAAGGATACTTTTTTTCCCATAGCAAGTAGCTCAGCCATTGATCCTTGGCTGGCAAAAATGGCCAGATCTTTATGAGCAATGCAAAGGCATGCTCAGCTCAAAGCCAGGAGGAGATTCAGCCTATTGAGGCAATAATTGCAAAGCAGGCTGGACTTCAGGAAATACTGCCCCAGCGCTGTGCTATAGAAACAGTCTTTTTCTGTGTGTGCAGATAAGTTTAATCTGTTTGAGAAGTTACTGTAATAAAAAAAAATCAAAAAATCGATGGGTAGCAATAGCAGGGAAATAAGAAATATTGCATTTCTGATATCCTCTCTCAGCATAAGAGGAATGTAGTGAATTCATTGCAACCCGTAGTGTGATATATATATATATATATATATATATATATATATATATATATATCCCAAAAAGCTGTAAAAGCATAAAAAATAGGACAAGATTCAGCCACTTTTTAAACCCCATTGATGTCAGTTGCAGAGAGTTTTGTATGTGCTTAAAGAGGCAACCCGTTTGCTCTTTCTTGAACTTGTTGGGAATTACTTCTGAGTAAGTATACATAGGATTGGACTGTGCCTCTGCTGAACTTAACTAGGCCAGGAATATGACCCTGAAGGCACTTGAAGCAATGAGTTCATCATATGAAATGGTTTCATACCGAGTCAGTCTTCTGCTCCATCTAGCTGAGTATTGCCTACTGCTGCAACTGGCAGTGCCTGTCCAATGTCTCAGGCATGGAGAGGTCTTTCCAGCATTGCTTCCTGAGGTCCTTTTAGCTGGAGATGCTAGGGGTTGAACCTGGGACCTTCTCTTCCACTCAGCTGAGGTCCCTAACCATATGAAGCTAAACAGGTCTGCTTCTGGTTAGACCCTAGCGAGAAGGCAGTCTGGGAACTACAGGTACACCACCTTGAGTTGCACAGAAGACCATCAGAAGAGCCTAGCTGGATTAGACCAAAGACCTCTGTAGTCCAGCATCCTGTTTCCTACACTGGCCAAACACATGCCCCAATGGAAAGCCCAAAAGCAGGACAATAGCCCTCCTCCACTGTTGTTCCCCACCAACTGGTATTCAGTGGTGTGCTCCCCCTGATACTGGAAGTAGCATATAACCATTTATTTATTTATTTATTTATTTATTTATTTATTATATTTTTTAATCGCCCATCTGGCCGGTCACCCGGCCACCCTGGGCGATGTACAATTAAAATACAGTAAAACACAATAAAATATAATGATTAAAACAAAATAAAAAATTCTTATTAAAAACCTTAACCCACCCCATATTCCCGCCTGAACAGCCATGTTTTTAATGCACGGCGGAAGCTCATCACGGAGGGGGCATGGCGAAGGTCACTAGGGAGGGAGTTCCATAATGTGGGGGCCGCCACAGAGAAGGCCCTCTTCCTAGTCCCCACCAGCCTGGCTGCTCTGGCTGATGGGATAAGGAGAAGGCCGTCCGTGGCAGACCTTGTTGAGCGGCCTACTTGATGTTGCTGGAGGCGCTCCTTGAGATAAGCTGGGCCGGAGCCGTGTAGGGTTTTAAAGGTCAAAACCAACACCTTGAATTCGGCTCGGCAAGCAACTGGTAGCCAGTGCAACTCATTAAGCACTGGCGTGATGTGATCACGCCGGCGGCTGCCCTTAATCAGGCGAGCCGCCGCGTTCTGTACCAGCTGAAGCTTCCGGACCGTCTTCAAGGGTAACCCCACGTAGAGCGCATTACAGTAGTCTAGGCGAGAGGAGACCAAGGCATGAACCACTGATGGGAGCAGGTGATTAGGAAGGTAGGGGCGCAGCTGCCATATCAGATGGAGTTGATACAGCGCTGCCCGGCTCACAGCTGCCACCTGAGCCTCCATGGACAGCTGGGAGTCTAGAATGACCATTGTGACTACTAGCACTTGATAGCCTTATCCTCTGAGAAAAGCTGGGTATGCATGTACCGAATTAATAAAATAGCTATGGCAGGGCTATGTCCATAGACCACCTAAAGCAAACTGTGCTAAACTAGAATCAAATTGATAAGTCACAACTACACTGACACCAGTGTTAAAATGAAAATGACCAAGAAAACTCTTACATTTTACAAAAAGGATGGACATGTGGAAACTTCCTGATAACCCAGTCATAGACATGTTTTTGGAGAAGTGTGGAAGGAAATTGTGATGGGTGGCAATCAGGGAAAGAGCTTTCTCTGTAGTAGCTCTGCGTCTGTGGAACACCCACCCTCCCCCAGGAGATCCACCTGGCATCTTCATTGTATACAGTACATTTAGATGCCAGATTAAGACCTTCCTCTTCAAGCAGACATTTAATCTTCAATTCTGTTGCTTTCATGCTGGCTCCTTTATGGTTTTAACACTTTAAAAAAAAATAATGTTCAATACTGTGTTATTTTGATACTTGGGCAGCGCAATCCAATGTGACTGCCTGTAGCCCTCTGAACCCAGAGGATTATGGGCATTTTATGGGGGCAGAAGGATCGCAGATGTGAAGGTTGCCTCCACACTTCTCCCGCCCTGCAAAAGACTTAGACATCTGATTTCAGCTCTCTAACACTTTTGCCCCGAGCGTGAGCATGAAAGGCTGAGGTGCCACAGGGATACTGCCTATGCTGGCAGAGTCTGTCTCCTCCTCTCCTGCCTCCTGGAACACCCAGAGAACTCAAGCTCCAAGGCTGGTCTTCTGACCTCAGAGCTTCAGCCGGCATGGTTCTTTCTACACCAGCTGTGAGGGTGGAGAGAGGGTGCTCCGCAGTTGGAGTCCCAGCTCTGACCTGGGACTTTGACTTCTCCTACGGCCATCTAGACTCTGTCTAATGGGCATAGGATTGTGCCTTCATTCTTGTATTTTTGTTTGGTTATTTTGTCCTTGTTGTTGTTTGAATTTATGATTGTAAACTGCCCTGAGGGCATTTTCGAATTGAGTGTTATACAAATCCAACTAATTAATTAATTAATTGCACCCAAACATCAACCATTATAAGTAGAATTGCCACGGACATTTTGCTAGAGTGAAATCTGAAGCAAATGAGTTGGGCAATGATGTGGGGAGGGCTCCTTAGGAGAAACATCCCCCCAAAAAAATTGGAGAGGTGCCCAGATGGTTTTGCTGATGATACGATCAAAATTCCATTCCTTTTTTTGTTCTATGGCTTAACTAAAATACCACATTGAGTTTGCTTTTTCTGCAGCATTTTTCCAAGGTATGCATACACATCAGTAATGCAGAGAGTGGAGAGATACAAATGAATGGAAGGAACAGAAAGCTGCCGCAAATTGCATGTGTACACACACAGTGCTTTGTACAAAATGAGGCGATTGCAAATGGAACTACGGAGAATCCTAATGCATTTGTTCCAGTACAGAAAAAAGTCCAGGCAATTTGGAACTCCAAAATCCACAGGAGAAGTTCAGATGAGGAGAATTGTGGAAGTGGCCCTAGTTTCGATAAGACTCGCCAAAAAAAAAAAAAAAAAATTGCCCAGGGAGGGCGCACAGCCTGAATTTTAATGTGCTGTTACTGCAAAAGAACATATTTTTAAAACATCACACACACCCCTTTTGCTCTGCCGCCTTGCTTTGAGTGAAGGGAAAAAATAGCAGAAGAAGAATTTCTATTTTGGGTCTCCTCTCCCGCTTCTTCCTTTCTTTCGAATCTAACAGTCACACAAACCTATTTATAAAAAATATAAGTCCTTCTTACAACTCCTAATGCTCTTCGATGACAGGGATGTCAAAAGACTCCCTGGTTGAACAGGCTGATCCAACCTAGGACTTTAATCTGGACTCCAAAGCCTCGGGGGAGGGGGGAACAGAGAGGGGGTTGGGCTGTAATCCGGATCTGGGCTGCCAGTCAGTTACAAAGGCCCAACATGGTTTGTGTTCGCAGCGATCCCTGCCCAAGCCTCTCCCTCCTTCAGAGGGTAAATCAGCAAAAAAAAAAGGGGGGGAGCTTCTAATATTAGGGGGAAGCGGAGGGGGAGACAAATGAAGTGCAATTGCAACCATTGTTAATTCACTGGAAGAAAGGGGCTGGTTAGAAACAAAGAACTCCAAGTCACTACACAGGATGGGGCGGGAGAGATCTGTAAAGTCATTTTGCATATCAGCCCACATTCTTGTGCAACAGATAACAGCCAAGCCTGCAGTCAGTTTGGCATCCTAGGAGAGATCCTGCCTGCAAAGAATTTTAATCTAATGTAGGACAATGAATCCAGTTCTTCTATGTAAATGTAGCTTTCAATATTTGAAATGTTTAGATCGAGACATTGCATGGTGCAGTAGCCTTACCTGAAGCAGGGTGGCCACTTCCACATGGTGGGGAAAAAAGAGGAAATGCATCAGCCCCCTCCCTTTAAAAGGACAGAGGTTGACACAGTTTTGCATAAAATTTGCATACGCTAATATGTGTGTGTGTGTGTGTGTATATATATATATATATATATATATATATATATATCTGCAGGGCTATGGTTGCCACATGCACATCATGAAAAAAAAGAGGATAAATTGCCCAAAAGAGAGGACAGAATTGCATAAAATGTGCATGAACTAATTTATATGTACAGATGCTAATTTAGAAATAGTTACTGGACCGCCCTTCAAACTGAGGGCACCTTCAAATAGACAACTGTGTCCTATGGCAGACCTTCAAATAAGGACTGTATATGGTCACCTTAGGTGCTAGAAGGTATATGTGCTACAGATATCACTTCAGCAGCAGCATCTAACATAACGCCCCACCTGCACACTGGATCTTTTAGAGGGAGTTCAGTCCCATCCAGAACACGTTGAATACCACTTTTACACTCCACCAAGCCACCCACCAATAGTACCTCCATCTTGTCTGGAGCCAGTGTGGCGTAGTGGTTTGAGTGTTGGACTGGGGACTCGGGAGATCCGGGTTCTAGTCCCCGCTCGGCCATGAAACTCACTGGGTGACTTTGGGCCAGTCACTGACTCTCAGCCTGACCTACCTTGCAGGGTTGTTGTGAGGATAAAATGGAGAATAGGAGGAGGATGATCATGTAAGCCGCCTTGGGTTCCTTGCAGGAAAAAAGGCGGGGTATAAATGTAATAAATAAAAATAAATAAATATTTACCTTCAGTCCTTTTCCAATCTGCTGCAAAACCCGGACTTCACTGACTCCATTCAATTGGCTGAGTTCTCACATAATGCTAGCGCAATGCTCATGGTATGTGTTGCTGAATTCTAGGTTGTTGTGTGAACCCAGCCATGCTAACAAGCCATGGTTTGTTAACCAGAGACCATGTAGAAAGAGAACCCATGGTTTCTTCTTGGGTTGTGAACTCTGAGCTGATGAAAGCATGGTTATTGCATGTGAAAACAGGACCATGGGTTGTTCATGGGTTGTTTTGCCAGACTACGAAGGCATCAAGCAAGAGTGGTACATGCATCAAGCAAGAGCCACTCTACATGCCAGTACTACAGCACCACAAAGGCATTTGGAATACAGGAAGGGAGTGGGCAAAGGAGGAGGGAAACAACCCAAGTATTGAGAAAACAAAATGTGGTTTGTTCGATCATCTGCCAGACAAACTCTGGATAGGGCAACAAACCATGGGTTAAATAAGCTATGGGTTAGTGTTGTGTGTGAACCAGGTCAGTTACATGTGTGGTGTGACTTAGGTAGTAGCCAGCAAGCATCAATTCCCATTAAAGAAACAATGTCTAGTCATCCATAGTTAGTTAGCAAGCTAGCAGTGGAAACATCAGCTGAGCATTAACTGCCTATTAACAAGCAGTTAGGTTATACCAAGATGGCTGTCTCCTCACTTGACACCATACAACAAGGACTTCCATTTCAATATTTTGGAATTATTATTATTATCATTATTATCATCGTCGTTGTTATTATTAGTAGTAGTAGTATTAGTATTAGTATTATTACATTTATATCCTGCCTTTTTTCCTCTTGCAAGGAACCCAAGCAAGGCAGCTTGCATAATCCTCCTTCTCCTCTCCATTTTATCCTCACAACAACCCTCTGAGGTAGGTTAGGCTGAGAGACAGTGACAGGCCCAAAGTCACCCAGTGAGCTTCATGGCCGAGGGGGGACTAGAACCCAGATCTCCCCAGTCTCAGTCCAACACTCTCACCATAACACCACACTTGCTCCCATGAATCGCACAAATCCTCTGGAATTTGCAGAACCAAGCAATTGTGTTCTTGAATGCATTTTTTTTTTTAATGACACTGTAATGATTGAACCCAAATAACTTTGTTAAATATGAGCTTTTCGGTCTGACCAAGATAAATTTGACAGTGCACAATAAGAAGCGAAGCATGTAAATGCCAGAAATCATCACGGAGACCATGCAAGAGATGGAGAGTGATTAATCCTGCAGCCATCGTGGTGAGGATTAATTTGGTACCTTAGCAGCCAAAGTAAAGTTCCTTTGTCAGCAATTTCACTTCCTGAAAGAGGGAAGAAATCCAGGCTGTGTGTGTGTGTGTGTGAGAGAGAGAGAGAGAGAGAGACAGAGACAGAGACAGAGACAGAGACAGAGAGAAGAAAACAGAACACTGAGTTCAGCAGATACACACAAATGGTTGTGGCAGCTTTTTACAGGGTCTGTTCCTTAACCTTGGTGAGACTTGGAATCTGACAGAACAAACCTATGTGTGTCTCCGCAGAAGTAAGTCCCATCGAGTTCAACGGGGCTTGCTCCCTGGTAAGTGAGTACAGCATTGCAACCTTTTCATGCTTTGCTAATATCTGTGTTTCACAACTCTACCTATTGAGCAAAAGGATGCAGGCATGCACACAAATAGAGAGAGAGGCAGTCCTTAGAGACATGTTGCAAACAGGGCCATTTCTGGAGGGGCAAAGTGGGTGGCGGCCTAAGGTGCCAAGAGGTCCAAGGCACCAGATAACCCCCGAGCAGGGATAAGCAATAGTGGCTGGGCCAGCCCAGGCTTGATATGCAGTAAAGGAAAGTGCTGCGTTGGCCAGTCCAGGCTGCAGCCATGTGCCATTTTCATCATAATATTTTCCCTAGTGTGAGAAGCAGTGAGCTGAACCAATCAGCCAGGGATGGGGACTCGGACTCAGGGACTCGACTCATGAGTCGGACTGAGTCCCCCCTCTGACTCAAGTCAGACTTGAGTCCCAATATTTTCTATGGGACTCGAGACTCGACTCGGGACTCGAGCCTACTCCGCCACCGCCGCCACTCACCTCAACTCACCTTGCCGCCGTCGCACGCTGCATGCCGTCGCCGCCTCACCTCGTTGCCGCCACCACCGTCGCACGCCGCCTCATGCCGCCGCCGCACACACGCACGCACGCCGCCGTCGCTCTGTTTTTGGCGGGGGGAACCAGGGCAACAGGGCTTAAACAGCCCTGTTGCCGTGGTTCCCCCCGCCAAAAACAGAGCGACGGCGACGGCGACGTGCCTGCGGCAGCGTGCATGCGGTGGCGTGCGTGTGGTGGCGTGTGTGCGTGCGGCGAGGTGAGGCGAGGCGGCATGCGGCGGCAACGGTGTGAGGCGGCATGCGACAGTGGCGGAGGTGAGGTGAGGCGGCATGCGGCAGCAGCGTGAGGCAGCGTGCGACGGTGGCGGCGGCGAAGGTGAGGGCAGCGGCGGCGGCGTGCAGGCAGCGGCGAGCTGAGGCGGCGGCATGAGGCGGCGTGTGGCGGAGGTGAGGTGAGTGGCAGTGGTGTGCTGGCGGCGGCAGCGAGGTGGCGGCGGCGGCGGCTCGGGCGGCGCAGAGAACACTCCGCACCGGCTAGAAGAGCAGCAGCAGCGGCGGCAGCAGGAGTTGTGGTGGCGGTGGCAGCAGCGGCCCATGGAGGGAGCGGGAGGGTCTCCGCGGGAGGAAGGGCAGCTCTTCTTCCTCTTGCGGAGACCCTCCCGCTCCCTCCATGGGCCGCCGCTTTGGGAGGGACTCGGAACTCGGGACTCAGGACTCGAGTCACCATTTTGGGCCTCGGACTCAAGACTCGACTTGAGACTCGGGTCCAAAGACTCGTGACTCGACTCGGGACCAAGGACTCTTCAACATCCCTGCAATCAGCTCCCTAACTTTGGGGGCTGCACAACCACTGAGAGCATGGGAGTGGTTAGGGGGGCTGCCCCTTGCTGCTCCAGGGCCCTTATTGGCTGTGTGTCCTCAAAGCAGCATCTAATTGGTTCACCTCACTGCCATTCTTACTCATCTCAAATTATACCTTGCCTAGAGCACCAAAATACCTTGAGATGGCCCTGGTTGGAAAGGGTGAGTCACTTTAAGACCACTTACATGCTGCACACACGTGTGTATACACAGTTTCACATGAACACTAAGGACAGGAGAGAAGTGGCTGAAATGCATGAAATAAAATAAATAAATTAGTGTGAGTCCACCAAATGCAATCTGCATACCGTTCAGGATCCTATCAAGTCTGCTACTTGCCAGCCAACTGGAAAATTCACTGGTTACATTGCAGGGGCTTCCAAACCAGTTTTCTGCTGCAATCATGCCCAGACAATACCCTGTGATGGGAACAGGGGTCTACTCATACATATCCCAGTTCCTGTCAAACTGTACGTATGTTAGGGAGGGGAGTCACAGACCTAAGGCATGCTGAAGAACCAGCCTGCTCAGGCCCTTGGGACCAGCCCCAAGCATGTCACTAGACTTTCACAACATAATTACCTGAATTTTGAGCCCAATCATGGTTCGCTTCGAGCAAAAACCTTGTCCTCATTTTAGCCGAAGTCATATGTCATTGTTTCCTACTGACATTTGGCAAACACATTGGTTCTGCCTTTAATTAAACCCCATTAAATAAAAGAAAGGGGAGAGGAGGAGGAGGAGGAGGAGGAGGAGGAGGAGGAGGAGGAGACCTACCTTTTTAATATTGATTTTCAGGGGCAGCCTAGTGTGAAATTTTTGATGTAGTTGTTTTGAGGATTAAAAAGTTGAGCATGAAAATGTATTATTGATTTTGCCCAGCAAAGTACAGTATACTGTTCATCTAAGCCATACATTATTGATTAAAGCACTCAGCAGTCCTAGCCTTTTACTTGATCACTCTGAGGCTTTATATATTTATTTACTTATTTATTGTTGCCACAGACGCTACTGACATGCAATCTCCTACATTTGGGCTTCTGTGGGAGCCCCGACAGTTGGCAGGCTGACTGCAGCGGCAATGGCAAAGCAGTTGTGGAGAAGATGGGGCTCATTGTGCAAAAAGGTGCTGGGGACCGTGGGGCTCGAGACAAGAGCACACCAGATGTTGGTCTCATTGTAACTTAATTCCATGTCAGTGTGCAGAGGTCTGCAGCCTGGCTGTTGCTGTTCACCAGGAATCGGCCCTCCTTTCAGGTCCCAGGCCCTGAAAAATCACACTGAAAGTTGATTTTTGCCACTACTGTTGACCTGGGGAAAATGTATCGTGTGTTGGGGGGGGGGGCATTGCCTTGTTAAAATGTTACTAATGCGAGTTGCTCAAATTATTTATTTGTTTGTTTTGTCTTTTAGACCACCTAATATTCTCTGGGTAGTGTACAATACAGAGACATAAAATAAAAATGACAATCAAAGAATGAATAAAAGCAGCATCGAATTAAACCAAGATAAAATCAGCAGCAAAGAGTAAAAACACTCCACCTCATAAAACTGGCAGCAATAAAATTGTCATTCTCTAGGATCCAGTGCCTTTCCCAGAGTTTCTAGAAGTTATATAGCAATTTGCAGATGCCTCTTATCTCTAGCACACTTGTGTATGAAGCAGGCATGGGGAAGCACCAGCCTGCAGGCTGAACACAGCTCATGGAAGTTCCCCAGCCAGCCTGCCAACTTCCTTCCCCAAACTTATCTCCAAGGGAAAGAACTTAGAAGCCCTTACCCCTCCTCAGCACTGAGATGGGGAGACTCTCTCAACACAGGGGACATAGATTTCATAGATCATAGAGTTGGAAGGAGCCTACAAGGCTATCGAGTCCAACCTCCTGCTCAATGCAGGAAACTAGAGGAGGGGTCTCCCATCCAAGTAATAACCAGGCCTGACCCTGCTTAGCTTTCCACGCTCAGGCAAGCTGAGCCAGTGTGAGCCACAGGCCTGTATATGCCTCCCCCACAGCTGATCCACATGGAAGAGCTGAGGAGGTGGGACTGGAAAGGGCATGTCTCTGTGTGTGAAAATGTGGGCGTGCGTGTTGCAGTGCCCCCTCCAACTGCTGGCACGTGGCCCTCGACATTCCATCCCAGGGCTAATTTAGCCCTTGGACTGGAAATAGTTCTCCTCCCATGGTATAAGTGCATGGCCACATGCATTGTGGCCAGGGCCGGTGCTACCATTAGGCCAACTAGGCAGCTGCCTAGGGCGCAGGGCTAAAGGGGGCGCCAGAAACGCCTTGGGGGAAAAAATACAACACTAAAATGTGTATTTTACCAAGTTTGTTTTACCAATCATATCTTGACTTGTAGTAGACGGAAGGGGGGGGGGCTAAATATCTGATCTTGCCTAGGGCACCAAACAGCCTTGCACCGGCCCTGATTGTGCATTTCGCGCCAAACACTATGGTGCCATGCACTGCACTATCTGCCATTTTACACCCTGCAGTTGTTGAGGTATCTTTTAAACCTATTGTAGGTCAACTGTGTTTTTCAAATGTATTGTTAACCAGAGCCACAAACACTCTTCTGGCTTGTAAATCAACAGAGGACCGGCTGTTGTGGAATGAGCGAATATGGCATCCAGGCAAGTGGTGACAAAGAGCCCTTCACACAATACAGAATAGTGGAGGAACAGGTGTGGCCTGGGTAGTGATCCTCGCTATGAGAGTTGGTCTGTTACAAACATGTTCCCTTTTTCACCTTGAAACTTTAGAGGGAGCACCCCAGTTGGGTAATAACTCCCTGGTCCTTTGCACCAGCAAGTGAATTCACTGAAGGAGGGAAGTGCAAAAAGTTGAAGCCAGGATAAAAACCCCACACGCCAAAACTGTAGTCCCTAATCCTGGGAATCACATGATCCCTGTAAGGTTATATCCTACCATGGCTGGCTCTAGAGCTCCGGGGCCTGCTTCACACTCCCTCAGTCCAGAACAAATATTGTGGAGGTAATTTGTGCACGTGAGCTGTTTGTTTTCCACACTGCTGAACATGTTTGCAAAAACTCAGAAGTGTTGGAATATAGTTTCCGTCATCTCTCACCCAGCCAAACCCTAGTCTTGAAGAGAACAGCTTTCTTGGACTTCAGATCAAAGATGGCTTAAATGTATAACTTTCCACAAGAGCTTTTGTGGAAACACAGTGGAGTTGTGCCATTCTGGATCTGCCGGCGTTTAATACTGATGATGCACAGCACAGCAGCCTTTTTTTTGGATGGAAATTTAATGAGCCTTTGCAGACTGCCAGATGCTGCTGGCCACAATGCCGCCATAAATGGAGCTACGTGAGAGTAGCACAGAGTTCATGGCTTTGTGGCAGGGATGAAAATGTGGCCAATAAGTTACATATACATCCATGCTTGGCTGCTTCTTTCTCATTGACAGATGTTATTCACAGTGAAGGTGCATGCATGCCACTGTCTAGTGTATTTTATTCCCTTAAGAATGCACATATTGGAGAATAAATTAGGATTGTAGAGTGAAGAGTGCACAACCAACTCCACCCTTGAATTACCTCTGTGCACATTGGGCCGTTGAACACTGTGGGAGACCCTGATGCAATTAGACTGCAGAATTCTGTCTCTTTTGCAGATGAATAAACTGAGGCAAAATAACCTCATGGTAAAGGCTCTCATTTTAATGTGAGGGGGAGCTGGGAGCCAGATCGGATATGAAATGCCTGAGGCAATACCAGCTCCAACATTTGGAGGGCCCTTCGGCAAGACAGCCTCAGTGGACCCCCTCCCACAGTGAGTCCACCTTCTCACCACCATTGTCACCAGCTGCTATTACTCCTCATACACTTTCTCTCCCAGCTACCTCTTGTGTTAATAGGGATTATACCTCATGTTCGGGATAGGGTTCAGGCTTGGGTTACGAAAAACTGGGTCCATATATGTCCTGGAGCTTGGAATTAGCCTAGATGGGGCAGACAAAGCGAGTAGTCAAGAACAACACTGTCAGTGGTGTGTTTGGACATGCTCTCTGCATGTATAGGGGTTTACATCTGTGTGTCAATGTTAGGGTTAAGCTTCAAGTTAGGGTTAGGGTTAGGAAAACCTGGGTCCATGTGCATGTCCCAGGGCCTGAAATTGACCTAAATTGGGCAGACCAAGCAAGCGGTCAACAAGAACACCCTCAGTGATGCCTTTTGGACACACTGTCTGAATGTATACAGATTACACCTGTATGCTAGGGTTAAGTTTCAGGTTAGGGTTAGGGTTAGGGTTAGGGAAACCTGGGTCCATGTGTACTTGCAGGGGCCTGGGACTTGCCTCAATTGGGCAGAAAGAGTGAGTGGTCAACAAAAGCACCCTGAGTTCTGCCTTTGGGCTGCTGTCTGTATGGAGAGGGGTTATGCCTGTGTCTTAGAGTTAAGCTTCAGGTTAGGGTTAGGGTTAGGGTTAGGAACAGGAAAACCTTTGTCTGTATTCATATCCAGGGCACTGGAACTAGCTTAGATTGGCCAGACAAAGCATTGAACAAGAACACCCTTAATGATGCCTTTGGGCATGCTGGTTTAATGCTTGCCTGACAGGCAGAAAGCCAGTAAGCAAGTCCACAATGTCATCATCTGCTGCTTCTCCTTCTCACCACCGCCATTCTCTGGGCCAGAGCAAGAGGTGGTGAAGAAGCAGGTTGTGATGTTGAAGAGGGGGAGCAACTTCATGGGGGCTCATGTCAGTGGACCCCCCCTGCTAGGATGTGGGCCCTCAGCAGACGCCCAAGCATGCCTATCCTTTATCTCAGCCCTGGTTTAATCACTCATCATATGATTTCTCAATGACTGCTGACTCTCAGCTAATGTAGTGCTTAAGAATATGAGCAGGATAGTCCATGGTTCACATATTATCTCACCTAGATGGCCTTAGATATGCCAGCCTCTGCCCAGTGCCACCTCTTTACAATCTCAGGACAGCCAGTGTAGTGCAAGGGTTTAATAGCGTTGGGACCTCGGCAGGGAGGACCCAGGAGCACATCCCTGCACAGCCACAAAACTTAACATGTGATCTTACTGGACCAATAAATATCTCATAACCAAAAATAAAATTTGGGGACTTATGTATGACACCTTGAGTTCCAACTTGGATAGCTTTAAAAGGGGGTTGGACAAATTCATGGAGGAAAAGGCTGTTAATGGTCACTAGTCATGATGGCTATCTATTACTTCCAGGGTCAGAAGCATAAGTACATAAGAAGAACATAAAAATATAAGAGGAACCATGCTGGATCAGACCAACCAAGGATCCATCTCGTCCAGCATTCTGTTCACACAGTGGCCAACCAGTTGCCCACAGGAAACCCACAAGCAGAACATGAGTGCAACAGAACCCTTCCACCCATATTCCCCAGCAAGTGCTGTGCATAGGCATACTGCCTCTGATACTGGAGGTAGCATATAGCCATCAGGACTAGTAGCCATGGATAGCCTTCTCTATGAATTTGTCCAATCCCCATTTAAAGCCATCCAAAGTGGTGGCCATCGCTACATCATGTGGAAGCAAATCCCGCAGTCTATGTGCTGTGTGACGAAGGACTTCCTTTTATCTGTCCTGAATCTCACACCAATCAACTTCATGGGATGACCCCGCTGGGTCCTAGTATTATGAGAGAGGGAGAAACATCTACTTTCTCCTCATCATGCATAATTTTGTACACCTTTATCATGTCTCCCCTTCCTCACCTCTTTTCTGAACTAAACAATCCCAGTACCAGTAGCTCTTTTCTTCCCATCTTAAATATGAAGAACTTTGTGAATGTTGGTAAATGGTTATAAAAAAATGAACTGAACTGAAATTCTCACCCTGCTGCATCATCAGCCAAATTCCATACTGGGAATTCCACTATTCCCAGTATGGAGAGGACCATGATGTACCTGTCTGCCATTTAGCTGTTAAAAATGAGGAGCCTGTCAGGGAAAAAAAAAGAGGTAGCAACCATAATTCAGCACCACAAACATGGATGAAATCACATGAATTCAAGCCCACTTTCAGGAGAAAGCGCTTGAATTCTCGGGCCTGGATAAATAAATGTTTTCCTTTGGATTTCTCCCACATTCAATTTTTTTTTAAAAAAAAAATATCTCAAGTTCTTTTTCTCCTGAATACGGATAACTTTGTGTCAGTTCTTATCAAAAGTAAAAACCAAACTGAAACAAAATTCTCACCTATCCGTACACAGAACATATCCCAATCTGCAAACGTAAACCTGATTCATACACCACTCCTTTAGAATGAATGCAAAGAACTCCTCTCCCCATCTGCCATGGGACATTCTTCAAGGAGTCCTTTGTGCTGTTCCATGTCCTGTCAGCAATAACTGCTGAGAGAGGGAGGCTCCGTGCAAATTAATTGGTGCCTGATCTTTAATAGGGTTGGATGAGCCAAATAATTAACTTGCCAATAGAGCAAGAAGAGGTTATAAGCCAGAGAGCAGAATATTTAGTTCCCAATTCCAGAGAAGGGCCGCTGTCAGCCAATGAGGAGAGGGCAGAATCCTGGCTAAAATACCAGTTCTTTTATCACCCTGTCCAGAACACAGGCAGAATATAAGTTGCTGGATATTCCTTCCGGTTTGTTGCTTGGATCTTCCATTGAACGTGGTGATAAAGACCTCAGTTGTTCATAGAACCAGTGTGGCGTAGTGGTGAGAGTGTTGGACTGGGACTCGGAAGATCCGGGTTCTAGTCCCTGCTCGGCCATGAAACTCACTGGGTGACTTTGGGCCAGTCACTGACTCTCAGCCTAACCTGCCTCACAGGGTTGTTAATGGAGAGGAGGAGGGGGATTATGTAAGCTGCCTTGGGTTCCTTGAAGGAAAAAAGGCGGGGTATAAATATAATAAATAAATAAATAAATAAATAAATTCCTAAGGCTCAAATTGCATATTACAGGGAGATTTCTGGATTCCATCAAACCACAATGTTCCACCAGAAAGCTTTCAGTAACGTAATTGGGAGGAGGACGGGACATGTGAGTGCAACATAATTTCATTAGCATTTCCCCACATTAGCTTTACTTCATTGGCTGTGAGTCCTAGGGACGGAAAAGATTTTCATTTCAGCTTGGGTTTGATAAGGATGTACCAAAAATCTCGAACTTGGGAGAAACTGAAACTGACGGTTGTCCATCCAGGCCCAGGGCTGAGTACCTTGCTTTTAAAAGTCTGGGTTTGGATCCCTGTGTATTTGACCATGTGAGTGCTGAATTAAGTGTGGCCACCTCTTTCATTTATTCAGCAGTGAATTAGTTCAGAATTACTTCAGTGTCCAAAACAAAAAGCCCATATTGAGGTCCTGATGATAGGTCAGTTTATTTCAATTTGATTTATTAATAAGCTAAAAGGCAGAGGCTTAAACAGCTAAGGGTGCAATTCTATCGATTGAGCCCTTGATGCTCGTAAGCCTTACAGGCATCCAGTGAAGAGCAGGAGGAGCAACAGAGGCGGTCAACATCTGGACAGCCCCTGGACAGCCCGATCTCGTCTGATCTCGGAAGCTAAGCAGGGTCGGGCCTGGTTAGTACCTGGATGGGTGACTGCCTTGGAATACCAGGTGCTGCAGGGAGGGACCATAGCTGAGTGTGACAGAGCACATGCTTGGCATGCAGAAGGTCCCAGGTTTGATCCACGGCCTCCAGGTAGGGCTGGGAAAGAATCCTGCCTGAAACCCTGAACAGCCATTGCTGCCGGTCAGTGTCGACAATACTGGGCTAGATGGACCAATGGTCTGACTCAGTATCAGGCAGCTTCCAATGTTCCTATGTTCCCCACTCTGCAATTTCACTGGATGGCCAATTTTGGCTCTCTAACTGTGGCACTTTGGAGGGGGAGGGAAGGAGGCTGGAGAACTGTCAGGATACCTCATATCCTGGCAGCCCCAGTCTCCTCCCATCCCCACCCCACAAACTGCCCCCACAATTTTACGACCTCGGAGAAGCAAGCAGTATGGATCCACAGCTCCAAGATCGGAGTCCTGTTTCTGACCTCAGATCTGGGAATCTGAAGTATCCTATCCCCTCTCTAGACACTGTCTAGGGGGGCATAGGATCACTCTCTAAAAATCTTTTGGATTGGGTGGTAGCCCTAGTATTAGCTCACTTAAAGTTATCTGCCCTTTGATTTAAAAATGGGGGCTAAGCATAATAGAGGAAGTTTCCATGATTCCTTATTGCTGTGCTCTACAGGATGAACAGCCATCTCTCTTCCCCCTCCCCCTGCCTTTGCAAAGAGTTCTCTTGTTTAGAGGCTCTTGGCTTCATCGCCTCACAAATATATTATTTAGAGGAATGGTTAAAGCCCTTAAGTCAGTTTTATTGCATTGTTAATTATACTCACGAGCTGGATAGGAAAAGCACTCACAAAACACTACACAGTAATGCTATACGTGAAAAGGTGTCAATTCTCTGCCATATTGAGAGAGTTTTAATGCATTAATTTATGTATTTAGATTCACAGCTGTTCATGTTAAAGACCATGCAAATGCATTTCCCACCTTTTAAGAGTGGCTGCAGCTGAAGGGGTAGGGAAAATAAAGCTTATTTGGGAGTAAGCCCCATTAAATTCAGTGACACTTACTCAAGAGTAAAAGTGCATAGGAATCCAAATCCACTATATATATATATATATATATATATATACACACATACATACAGAGTTTCAATATATTGCACTCTAATTTGCCAGATGAAAATAGAGTTAAGGGGGAAAGTACATTTACCAAAAATGCAAAAATTTCATATTTAATTCAAACTATTTAATGAGGTTCATATATTGAAGAAGGAGAATGAGCTTGTCTCATCTTCTATTGGTCTGGGAAGTTAGCCTCATCTGTCTTCCAAAATATTTAAATTATAGCCAGCAATTGCATAGCTTTGGTGTAAAAAAAAAAACAAAAAACATTATCAGCACTCGCAGGGTCAGTTATTATTTTTTTCATTAACATCCAAAGGAGAAAAGTCTAGAATTGACAGTAAGAACAAATTATTATAAATGAGGGAAAATAGGAAGGATGTGGCTCAGACTATTACCCAAAAATGATCCTGCTCATTATGGTTGGGTTGAAGAATAATGGGGATGCATGTGATCTTCATGAAAATTTCCAATCAAAACGGTTGGTTATTTTTGCCATGATTAATAGTGGCATAAACAGAATGGCATGACGTGATAGAAGTTTCAGAGCCAGCCAGCTGTACACCAGGAAAGTTCTGCTATAAACAGTGGCTCCCTCCGGTGATGACTGACTGTAGGCTACAACACTGAGAATAACATGTCCCGTGTGGGGGCTACCTGGAGGCATCTGGTTGGTAAATCATCATGATCCTCATTTTTTGTCTCTGATGCCTTCCTTGCTACCACTGTGTTAGTGTGAGTTGCTAGCGTTATCATTTCTATAGGGCAGCCTTTCCCAGCCTGGTGAACTGATGGTTGGGGATGCTGGAAGTTGTAGTCTAGCGTATCTTAAGGGTGCCCGGTTGGAGAGGCTGCTATAAAGCTTAGCTGCTGCCTCAGATGCCTAGAAGTTAAATAACATTGTGGAGAAATGGATTGAGAGAAATTTCTCTCCCTTTCTCACAGGACTAGAACTTTGGGCCATTCAGTGAAATGGATCCATTGGAGATTCCAGCCAGGGAATGCATAACTAATGTATGGAATTCACTACCCCAAGGTGAAGGGACAGCCACTAGCTTAGATGTCTTTAAAGGGGGCTTAGACACATTCATGGTGAACAAGGCTATCGATGGCTACTAGGCTGTGTGCCACCTCCGGGTTCAGGCTTGGCATGCCTCTGAATTACCAGTTGCTTGGGAGAAATGCACTCGTGTCCAGCTTGTGGTTTTCCTATCTGGCTGACCACCATGGGAATTAGGATGGTGGACCATTGAGCTGATCCAACAGGGTTCTTCTTACGTTCTTTTATTAAATTTCTGAGGTGCAGGCATGCATCTTGTTGGTGTCATGTCTGGAGATCTGGAGGTGTGGCCTCACTCCAAAGAGGACTCTGAGCCCAATGAGATGCTGGTCACTGATGCATCCTGCAGACACAAGGACTCAGCACTCCCATCAACCTCAGCCTCCACGCAGCCATGGCTGGTGGCTCCAAAGTCAGTGGGACAGTGTGTATCCACTCTGAACTTTAGAGGAGCTATCCATGGTTCTGAACCTATTTTGGGGATAGGGTTCAGCACCATGGAGGATATCTCCTTAAAAGTTCAGACTTTGGAGCCGCCAGCCTCCACTGACTCCAAGGATGGCTCTCCCCAAGCCTCTCAGGACCCTCAATCACACAGGAGCTTACACAGCTACTGAAATGAGCATGGGCACTTTGAGGCTGCAGCCAGCACCCTTTTGGAGGTAGAGCTTCTGAGAGAACTGAGCTGACCGGCCTGCTGCTTAAGCCCTCAGTTGCCGCTAGTCCCTTGCTGGAGGAACAGCAACTACCATGAGGAACTGCCCCAGCCTAGTGGCTCTTGCAGAGAGCTGTCCAAGGTACTAGCGGCCCCTGCTTCACTCCTGTTTTGCCCGCATAACTGCTGACTGAATGCGACCCTTGCCTTGCCGGTCATAGCTTCCTTCTACCAGAGCCTACAAGAGTTTCCAGCATCTTCCCCTGGGGTCCAACTTTAGTCAGGACAGTTGCTGCTAGTGTATATGTAGTTAAATGCAAGCATGCTCACGTGAACACTAAAGTGTGCACAGCCTGCTGTTTCACACACTGCAGCAGCTGAGGTCTGTTTTGAATACTTGGTTATCTATTGTAGGACAAATGGGGTTTTCCTAGCCCATCTTTATCAAATTGCCTTCTTCACTCTTAATCCGTGGACAGGCTATTGCAGGATAAGTAAGTATAATGTGTAACACCTGGAGAAGAGTCTTCAGCACCATGGGAGGGTGGGGGTCACAAAGTGGTCCTTGTGATGCCCATTGGGAGGGTGTTACAATAATGCCCCAGTTTTAGTGTTGAAGGGTGTGATGACACACATGCCCAAAGTTGTCTTGTAACTGAGAGCCATTTTCCGCCGCTAGTTGAAGGCTACACAGGTGTGCTTGATTGTTGACTGTGCTGAGTTATTTTGTTGCTGTTCCTGGTTTGCATAATTAGAATATAACATCTGTTCTGCACAGGTCTGGAGATAACTTTTGCTTCAGGGCGAAAAAAATCCTCTAGCTACAGCCCTAACCCTGCCCCCACCTCATGGCTTCAGTTTAGGATGTAAACAATGCGGGAGACCATGGATATCCCACATTTTATCTAGCTTGGTTCTTATGAACAATGCAGATGAACAATGCTTCTGCAGTCCTGTGCAATTTATGACCCCAACTGGTCATAAAACAGCCCACTAGCCATGATTTTTAGAGTTGTCACCTCTTACCCTCAACATCCAATGTTGCCTGTGGTTCCACATGACCATTTGCTTTCCTCGTCCATTCTCTTCCCTCCTGTGCTTTGGTGAGCAGATCTTCAGGTAGGCTGCACATAAGTTCCAGACATTACCCAGAGATTTAGCTTCTTCTTTTTTTTTTTACTATGTGGATGTGCAAATGACCCTCTGCATGCACTACAACACAACAGCCACTTAAAATACTCGCTCATGCACTCCAGTGTTTGACAGCTGAAAACAGATGAGCTGGTGCATCATGCATGCAGATTTTTCATCCCAACTGCAACAGTGACTTCCCTTGGTTTCTTGTCCGCATTTTTTAGTTATTCATGCAGTGAACAACCATCTAGCTCAGCTATTGGAGGCCTGCCAGAAACACCTGCCTTCCTCCAATACTGAAGCTATTAATTCCTTATGGGCACTGAGCTTTTGACATCTACATCCATGAGTGGGAATGATATATGAGCTAAGGACCAGGCCAAAAGACCATTAATGTTTACTAGCTAGCTGCCCACCAACTGGGAAGGTTAATTATGCAGCCTGGTGCAGCTTGCCTGCATGAGGTCAGAACGTTTAAACATACGGCAGAGGGGGAGGAATGGCTTACTGGCTGCTGATGTCACAGCAGCTCTGAACTGCACCATATGATGCAGGAAACACATGTTGAACTAGACCCAGAGAGACCCAGGTTCCAAGTAAGGCTAGGCTGAAATTCCCCTCTCACAGTTTCATAGCTCCACGGCCATGAAATTGAATGGGGGCATTCCAGCTGTTTGGTGGGTGAGACAGGCATGCCAACGGGGGCGGGCTTGCTGTAATTTCTTTGCTTTGATTGGCTTTGGCTGCCATATTTTTTCCAATGCCTCTTGGAATAGAGCATTATTATTATTTTTGGGTGGAAGGAGATGACAGACACTGGCTGTTCAGAGCAAGGGAGCTCTATTAAGTCCACCCTGGAAATTTTTACATTCCCAGTTCACCCCCTCCCCAATTCCCCCACTTCAAATGGGGTCAGACTTTCAATAGACTGAAATTGCAGCTGTTTTGCTGCTACTGCTGTGTCGGCAAATTCAGCAGCCATGGCAGTGGGGGGCAGGGGGCAAAAATGCCCACCCCCCTGCATTATTCGTGTATGCGGCAATTTACACAGCAGAATTTTTAAAAGCAGGCAGAAGTAATGCTGGACTGAAATGTTGAAAGTTCAGTCTAAATATTGGAGGAGTTGGGGGGGTGATGGAGAAGGTGAAACCACATTTCCCATCTTCTGCATTTTGGGTTGGGGGGGCTGCACATTTCTGGGGATGCTGGAATTTACTAGCACTCCTGAAACTCCATCGTTGTGGCAGCTGCCATGTTAGATTTCCCAGAATGCCCCATTCTGAGAGGGATTGGGGGAGCGGGAATTCCAGCTGCTGCATATTGCTTTGCCCAAATGCTCCTTGGAATGGAGCATTCTGAGAAATCTGGCATGGTTGCTGTCAGGTGTCAGCATGGCAAACAAGGGACAGATGTAAGCAAAGCAAACAATGTTTACTTTTGGTAGGATCTGTTTTTTTAAAAAATATATCATGTTAGATTACATTTGAACACAAACTGGTTCTAGACTTTTGTTGAGAGCTTAAGAGTCCCTTTCTGGCTCTGGTCCAGAACTCCCGTTCCAACAGTCGCCAATCTCTGGAAAGTAAGAAGCAGGCCACGAAGGTGATGGATGATGTCCCCTGCTGGTTTTTGTCCATCACATCTATATTTGGAAGTATACCCCTCTAGACTTGGAGGCTCCACAGTGCTTTCACGGTGATCAGCCATGGAAATACCTACCCTCCAAAAAATTGTGGGCTCTTTATAAATTTATTATAACAAGGCCTTGTCTATGAAAACGTTGGCCATGATGCCAGTAATTTGACAGAGCCAGAATTAACATTGACTTTGCATGGGGGAGGGGAAGTCTAACTATGTCGAATGAATGCCCGCTAATTATTTCTGAGCTGTGACTACGACATGCACAAACCCCTCTGTTCTACTCACCTGTATTTTTAAGAAATCTGCATAACCTGACTTCATTAGATTTGACAGCTATCCCCTTTGATAATATTCTTTACACCACAGATATCACTGCAGGCTGCCTCTCCTTGTTACTGCGAACATCTGGCACAGAGCCCTTGCTACACGCAAACAGAAATTTCATCCTTTCATTACTCAACACGTTTATAAGAAGGTTATAGACTTATAGTGCGGGAGCTAAATTAACTTCAAGATTGATTAGGCAGTGCAAACACGAACTGGGCTCCTCAAGGTCCTGCCGCTTTCTTGGTAGCTGGGGTGTGGAACGGCATATGCTTTTGAATTCTCACGAGTGTCAAAGCGGAGAGGAGACAAAATGAATGAACAAGACAGGCTGCAAAACAATAGCATGAAATCCCATGCCTTTACGTTGTGTGTATATGGGCACACGCATACACAAGGTGGAGGACAAGAAGCAGGCTTTTGTATTCCTCCTTGAATGAACTGAACGTTAAATTGTTCAGCATGAAACAAATCCATGGAGGAACATATGAATATAAGAAGAGTCAGGCTGGATCAGACCAAGGGTCCATCTAGTCCAGCATTCTGTTCACACAGTGGCCAACCAGCTGCCCACAGGATCCCACAAGCAGGACATGTGTGCAACAGCACCCTCCCACCCATGTTCCCCAGCAACTAGTATTATCAAAAAGGGAGAAAAATGTATTCACATTTGACAGTGCAATCCTATATATGTCTACTCAAGAACATAAGAAGAGCCCTGCTGGATCAGGCCAAGGGTCCATCTAGTCCAGCATTCTGTTCACACAGTGGCCAACCAGCTGCCACGGGTGTCCGGTTTAAGGCTGGCCGGCAGCCAGCAGCTGGCTTTACTCCTGGGAGCGCTGCCAAATGTCCAGCTGAGATAAGATAAGGGAGCTGCGGCGGGATGGGTAACAGAAGCGTGGTCTTACAATCCTAGGAGTCAAGCCGAGAGTGTTGTTCAAAAGTCCAGGGGTCGAGCAAAGGCAGTGTCAGGGTCAGTCCAAAGTCGGGTCCAAGAGTCTGGGAAGCAAGGCAGGGTTCTGGAGCAAGGTCAGGGATCAGGAACACGAATCAAGGAGGATGTTGTTTCCCAATACCCATGCTCTAGTGAGTGCGTGCTTTTCTACAGCCTGCTGCCGGGCACGCCCGTCCCACAGCTGGAGCTCTTCAGCAGCAGGCTGATTATAAAAGCCTCACAAGGCCGACGTCCTGGTTTGCAGCCGGACGCTGCGTCGAGGGGCCTGCATCTGTTCCTGCCTTTTCATCACCCGCCTTTGTCTGGGAGTTGGGGCCTGCACTACCTCCGGCTCTGATTCTGACTCTTCTCGGGCTGGGGAACTCCCACGGGTCATGCCAGAGGGGCCTGCCAGCTCTTCAGCTGCCCGGTCAGCCCCGTCTGGAGCAGCAGTGTCTGCACTCTGCTCCTGAGGAGCGTCCAGGGCCCTGGGTGAGTCACCCTCGTCTTCAGAGGAGGATTCCTGGAGGGGGGTCATGACAACGGGAAGCCCACAAGGAGGATACAAGTGCAACAGCACCTTCCCGCCCATGTTCCCCAGCAACTGGTTTATGTAGGCATACTGCCTCTGATACTGGAAGTATATCCAATCAGGACTAGTAGCTATTAATAGCTTTATCCTCCATGAAGAGGTGACATCAATGGCTATTGGTCATGGTGGCTATATGGAACCACCAAATTTAGAGTTAGGATGCCCCTGAAGGCTATTGTTGGGGATCTACAAGAGGCACAAGTTATTTTTTTCACATCCTGCTTGTAGGTTTCCCCAAAAGCATCTGGTTGTTAACTGTGGGGTGTAGGAATCTGAACTAGATGGACCATTGGTCAGTTCCAACAGGGCTGCTGTCTTCTTCTTCTTCTTCTTCTTCTTCTTCTTCTTCTTCTTTGGGATTAGATAAATGTAGGGGGAAAGAGGAAAAAGTCTGTTAACAGCTATTGGCCAGAATGACTGTGTTGAGCCTCCATGTCCAGAGGCAGTGTACCACTGAATATCGTCGTCATAGAGATGTGCACATAAAACTCTAGCTCATCAAAGATCTCAAAATTCCACCTCAAAGCTAGTTCCAACTCGTGCCCATATCAGGCTGCAATCTTTGTTGTTTCTTTTTGCATGAAAATTCAGGTGGATACTCATGCGCACTTTCCCAAATGTACACACCAGTTGTGTGCATCTTTGAAATGTATGCATTCTTCTCCCATTCATTAAATTGTGCTTGTAGGTATTTCTCAAAGGTATGCATTTTTCATGTGCATCTTTCTGATGGACGCATACTGTCGAACCCATTTTTGTGTTGGTCCAAAAATCCCATTGCACACTTGGAAATGTACAGACTTAGACTGCATTCGAGTCCCTGTTCGGTCTGTGAGGTGTGAACTAGGTAAATCCTGGATTAAAATGAACACAAAATGAATTGCTCAAACACCCCTACTGGGAGCAACGGCGGGAGAAGGCAATCATCTTCTTGCTCTGCATTTGGACTTTCCAGAAGCAGTTGTATGGCTTTGTTTCTGAACAGCATGCTGGACTTAGCTGGTATTCAGAGGCACAGAGGAAAACATTCACAAAAGCAGTTTGGAAATTCCATCTCAGTCCTGCTAATAACATACTTAATTTTCTTTTCGGTCGTGTCGGTTCTAGCTCTGAGTATAATATCTCCCCCCCCCCCATAGGCCTGCAGTTTGGGCAACGGGGTGAGTCACAACAAGACAGCCGTTCTGATTCCTGTGCACCAAGTCTTCCCACTGACATGAGAGCAACAGGCCAGCTCAGAAAGGCAAAGGGGCTGTGCCGATTTCACAGTAAATGTCATCCAGCAGCCTCCAAGGCATGGAAAGTGCGGCAGCGGCGACAGCTGAAATAAGTGCATCTTCTTCCTCCTCCTCCTCCTCCTCCTCCTCCTCCTCCTCCTTTGCAAATGTTTGTTTCAAGAGGCCCCAGCACCTCCAAGGCAGTGGGGTGACTCATCTGAGGGCAAAGTTAATTTGAGGGCAGCCTGTGTTGGTTGCCTCTAGTGACATTGTGGCTGCCACAGTAAGTGTTTCATTGTGTGGGATGGTACTATTTTACCACGGGGACCTTAAGAACATCGGAAGAGTCCTGCTGGATCAGACAAGGGTCCATCTAGTCCATAGCGTAGCCACTTGCACACCGCCTAGAACGAGGAAATCCATCTCCCAAAAAGAGGACACCAAATTGCACGACATTTGCATATGATAATTTATATGTACAGATGCAAATTTGGACATGATTACTGTAATTCAAATAGAAATTTATTTATTACATTTATATCCCACCTTTTCTCCTCTTGCGAGGAACCCAAGGCACCTTCCATGGTGGTCCTCCTCGTCTCCATTTTATCCTCACAACAACCCTGCGAGGTAGGTCAGGCTGAGAGTCAGGGACTGGGGTGGCCCAAAGTCACCCAGTGAGCTTCATGGCCGAGGGGGAAGTGGAATCCGGATCTCCTAAGTCCCAGTCCAGCACGCTCATTACTCTGCCACCATGCTGGCTCTCCAATACATCTCACCATAGTAGGGGGAAGACTATGACCAGGTGAGCTGTGTGCCTGCTGCTCCATCTGCGGTCCAGGTGGTGCCACCTGTGGATGGGCAGCAACTCTAAGCCCCCTGCTCTGCTCTCCCTCCTTATGGTTCTTTGGCTTTAAGCCAGATTTGGACTGGACAGCCCATCAAATGGAGGGCTTCACATAGAGGACTGTCCTTGGCAAAGCAGGACACTGTCCACCATCCAGTTTTCCCCAGTGGCCGACCAAATGGGAAGCCCACAAGCAAAGCCGACAGGCTGTAGCCTTCCTCTGCTGTTGTGCCCTGAGCAACTGGTATTCGGTGGCATACTAAATGCCATCTGGGTTCTCTGCGTGGGTGCTGTAAGAAGCCCAAGCAGTGGGAAGAATACGTGGCATTCCTAATCAGCCACAGCCAGCCTCATTGCTGCCCGTAGTGCCAGTATCCTAGTTCTCATGGAGGGGATGCCTCCTGTGGCTCCAGCTAACCTTGATAGCTTAATAGATCCTCCATGTGCGAAGGAAGTGTACCTTTGAGTGTGAGCTGTTGCAGACTAACCATGGGTGAAGAGGGCAATTTCCCCTTCATGATCTATGATGTGCTTCTAGGGATCATCTGTCTATTCACTAGCAAAACAGAATGCTGGAAAACATGCATCTTTGGGCCAATCCAACAGGACTCTTCTTGTTTAAAAACGAGCACCCTTTTCAGCATTTTGGGGCCTGCCTTGCGAAAAATGTTTGCTTTTCATCCTCAGCAATCCTCTACCTACTGACCTGGGAGTAATCCCAATTGAATGCAATGGGACTTACTTCTGAGTAGACATGCCTAGGATTGCACCGTTAAGTGATTTATTAAGGTGGGGGGGAGGCCAAAAACAGCATCCCGCAATTATAAAAGCACTAAACATTCTAAATACTAATGAAATCCAGACCATTTCACCAAACAGTCTGGAATTGTGCAGCATCTGGGTATTGGGTGTCACTATCAGGCCAAACTGCAGACAGTTCTGCATATAAATGGCCAAGATACCGCAGATTAAATACTTTCCCCTTTTGAGGGTGGTCCCCCCACCCATTTATAATGTTGCCTTCTGCCCAGACACAATCCATCTTTGGCTTCCCCCCCTCCTCTAAACGCATCCCAAAATTTGAGAGATAGCAGAGGGCTGGCCCTGCCTGATTATTATGAATATCCATGGCACATTTATCAAGTTCTAAGAGCTGTGTTTGTGGTTTTATTCCAAACCTCAATGCAAGTAGATGTATTTTTCACTAAGAAAAGGGGTACGACCCAAGCTCAGTGGCTCATTTGACTCTTCTGGGTGGCGCCTCTTCCCAAAACAAAGGTGCTGCTGTGAGACCATTCCTAAAGCAAAGCCACTACCTGTTAACACAAGGAATACTGCATAAGCACACACACACACACACACACACACACACACATAATGGGTGTGTGTACACGTGTAACAGCTCTGCTTGCTGTATGTTGCATTGATCATAAGACTTTGCTTAAAGAAAACAAAACAGATTTTGGTCGGTCTTAATAAAGGCCTTTATGTTACCATCCATGTGATTTCCCCCCTTTCCTTCCCCCCCTTTTTTTCGTTTAGCAATATTGTTCTCAATGGTTCCAGGAGGAATCCTGGCCACCAACCTCTGCATTTCTGCAAGCCTGATACTGGAGCCACGGGTCCTGAATCAGAGCCAACAGCAAAGGCAGCATTAGTAGCTTCTGTTGGGCTGCCTTGTTCCTCTGTATAATTGATACAGTTAAATATTTGATTCTATTTGTTGTTGCAAATCTCTAAACAAAGCTGGCATTTACACTCAGTTTGAAGAAGTTAATAGCATCATGCACACACACACACACAGGCAGAGAGAGAGAGAGAGAGAGAGGGACACACACACACACACACACACAGAGGCAGGCATGTGCACACGGACACACGCACACACACACACACAGACAGTGGAGAGAGAGGGACACACACACACACAGAGAGAGAGAGAGAGAGAGAGAGAGAGAGAGAGAGGCAGATGCATGCACACGTGCGTGCGCACACACGCACACACACACAGAAGCAGAGGGGGAGAGAGGGACACACAGGCACACACATAAATATCTTTCCCAAAAAAATCTCTAAACCAGATTAGCATTTATGCCAAGTCTGAAAAAAAACAAACAGCGCTAAGATTTCTTTCCCAGCCCCGCAGGAATTTATACTTGTTCTCCAGTGCTTGTGTGAACCGCTCTCTCTCCCCTCTTTGGCACTGTCTGTGTGCCCTCCTCTCAGTAATCGTGTCTGCTGCACCTGCTCTACAGGAGACTGGACTCTGAGTTTTCAATGTGAATTAGGCTGTCCTTGCGGTTCACGTCCTGTCCTCAGTGCTGTGTGACTCCACAATGGTTTTGGATTGCACAGGGTTTAATTATTCATAGTATCCACTTTATATTTTATAAATTACTCTGCATCCGCCGTGACGGGTCCCTTATGCATTGTCTATGTGTCCCACTCTGTTGTGGGGTCATGAATAGATGACCCACAGAAGCCAAAGTGAAGCCCATCAAAGGTCAGTATGTCTCCTCAGGAGTAAGGGGGGCTGACTGGAGCCAACTCTCATCAGCCCCAGACAGCATGGCCAATGGTCAGGAATTCTGGGAGTTGCGGTCCAAAATATCTGGAAGACACCACCAGGTTGGGGAAGTTTGCTCTGCTCAGTCCACCAGAACATTCTCCTGCACAAGATCCAGTGAGAAGACCAGGAGTTGCACAATTATATGTTGAATCATGAACCTTAAAAAAAAAAAGTCTCTATTTTTATTTTGAAACCATATCAGGTCAAATATTTTTCAGCTCTCTGTAGAGATGGATCTCCACATGCTGGGATAATATGGAGGAGGGACGGAAATCTTGCTTCTTTGAAACAGAAGGCTTGTAATGTATTCATCATACATTTTATAACAATGATGGCAGCAGCTGAATTCTGTGCAAAATGGGGCGTGAGGGGGGGAGATGACTTTACAAAGCACATTGTTTTGAGGGGGGGTGCACTTGGCATTTTAATTCTGCATAGAAATCCTGACTGTATAAGCTGAAAGGATGAACTTGGTGCTTATGCAAGCAACTTTAAAATATATTATTATTATTATTATTATTATTATTATTATTATTATTATTATTATTATTATTATTATTATAATAAAAAAAAAGCTTCCTGCCATGCCATTTAGTTGAATTTATTTTCTAGAGCTGCTCCTGGTCTTACACGTTAACACATGGGAACAGCTTTTGCAAGCCATTCCCATGAGTAATGTTTGAGAGTCAAAAGAATGTATGCATACTGCCATTTTGTAATGAGTTTCTAGGACCTTCCCAAAAAAACAGGAGTTGGAGAAATAGAATTTGGAGTGAAATTTTGCCCCCTCACACATGGTTTCCAGGGTTGCACAGATGATAACAAGGGAGCTCTTGCGGAAGACACAGGACTGCGCTGAAATGTGCCCTCCCTTATTATGCAGGTGGCAAAACTGGAAGGGGGTGGGAGACTGAGCAGGGAGGCAAATAGCGGGGCCTTGCCACTGGTGGTGCTCTCTGCTGTGTAGATAGCTGCTTCCATTCCCCCCCCCCCCAGAAGTCCCCAAGGAATGGTATACGGTCACTCCTAGCAGTATGTCAGGAACCATAAATGGTGGCTGCCGAACACCAGAGGACCACCACTGCCAATGTGAAACTAGAAGAAGCACCAAAAAAGGTTGAGCTGGGGGCAGCTTCAGGACAACGTCTGCCTGCCTTCCCCCAACAACGCTCAACTGTGGAGCTGAACGTTCTCGCAGGAGAACGTTCAGCTCCCGCTGTAATAACATCCAGAGCTGACCCAGGAAAATGAAGCAGGAAGCTACAGGCAACAGAACAGAGGGGAACCAGTGGCTGAATGGTGCAGCCAAGCTTTTTAAAGTTGGCCCTAGTGTGGCCGGGGGTGGGTGGGTGGGTATTTGGAGAAGAATTCAGGAAGCAAAATAACTTGAGCTGGCAGCTGGGTCTGTTGCAATGCAAACAACAAAGAGTTCTGTGGCACCACAGTTCTGTGACTGATCGATGGTGGCAGAAACTGTCCTGGACTAGGGCCCATTTCATCAGATGCTTGAAGGGTTATCCCCATTTGGCAGAAAGCAACGTTCAGACACCAGAAGTGGAGGCTGGCTGGTGACTCCTATTTCGGTGGGGCTCCTCATCCATAGCGGCTTTTATTTGGAGCTGTTTTGGAGCCATCCATGGTGCTGAACTCCATCCCCAAAATAGGTTCACCACCATGGAGCACCATGGATAGCTCCTATCAAGCTCCAAATAAAAGCCGCAATGGATGAGGAGCCCCACCGAAATAGGAGTCACCAGCCTCCCCTGGAAACCAGTGAGAGAACATTTCAGCCTCTTGGGACACTCTGCTTCTGACCTGAGTGAGAATTGGCATTCATTCTTCAACAAAGGGGAACACCAGTGTGAAATTGCTCATTCAGAACTTCTCAGGAAGTTTGATTCCATTTGTTTAAATCTGAATCAAGACAAGGGTTTTCTTGCCCAACTATAGGTGTTAAATTAGCACTGCAAAGTGAGAAAGATGGTGGCGCTATCACCAACTACTGTTGTCATGAATAGTCACTGTGTTTACCTGTGCTTCCTGAGATGCTGGGAATTGAACATGAGATCTTCTGCATGCAAAACATGTGCACTACCTCTGTGCTATGGACCCTCTCCAGGTTAATGGAGAAAGAGCAAGTCAGAGTAATGTAACATTTTTCAAGGGCTATCCAAAAGGGGGGCTTTTTCAATGCTGCTGAAGATACTCATGACAACCTGTTTACAGTGGCAGCTCTGTCCAAACTGCAAGCCGTAAATGGACATTAATTCTCACTTGTCTGTAGTAGAGCCAATGCAGACGTAAGGAGAGCATTGGACTCAGTCTATGTACTGCTGGATCATTTCCTACCCCTTGTTCACTGCTTGCCACAGAATCTGTGTGGCTTTATAAGCTTTAATGGGATTCTTAATTGTCAGAATGCATTAGATTGCTACCCTTAGCCAGCATAGACTGGTTTTAATGCATGGCTTTCTTTCTTTTTATCACCATATGTTCCTATTTGTACTAGAAAGAGGGAAGGAAGAGCTAAGATCTTCAAACAAGTTACGGAATAAATGAGCAGCTTATTATTCAACATTAAGGCTTTGTTGAAAATGACTCTCTTCAATTCACTTTTTTCCCATACCAAAAGAGCTATTGAATTTGAAATATATACATGCATGTATATACACACATGCACGTATATTAGTAAATATAGCTTGCATTCTGCAAGCATAGACACACGGGGGTTTTTGGCTGCAACTGCAAATAGAAATGGCACTTCCTCCAATCCAACAAGATTCAAGTTTGTGAAGGAGCAATGGAACCCCCACCTTGGCTCAAAGTCCCATCCCATAAGCTTGGTGTCCTCCATGCTGGAGTGTTGATGGCCTTTATTATGATCCCAGGTTTTGCCAGTTAGGTGTCAGAATGTCCCAGCTTTAAAATTCCCTACTCCTGGGGATGCCCAGTAACTGGTTGGCATGCATGGACCACACCATTATCCCCCCAGAGCAGGGGTAGGTAACCACGTAATGTCCAGATGTTTTAGACTACAACTCTCACCATCCCTGACCACTTGCCATGTGTCTGGAGCTGATGGGAGTTGTAGTCCAAAACATCTGGAGGGAACCCAGTTTCCTATCCCTGTCCTTGAATCTTCATCAGTTGCCCCTGCCACCTGGAAGAGCTACGAGTTACAGACTGTCCAGCTATAAGAAGATGCCTTCTCCCTTAAGGGAGTGACCATAGGTAAGTGGTGGAGCATTCCTCACATCTTCCAGTTCCATGTTCAGTCATACAGTACATAGGAACCTGCCTTACACCAGTCAGGCTATCGGTCCATATAGCCCAGTATTGTCCAATCTGATCGGCGGCAGCTCCCCAGGTTATCTGCGCTTTTACATCTCCGACCTGGAGGTGCCACGGAGAGAGCCTGGTACCTGCTTCTTACAAATTAAGTGCTGTACCTCTGAGCTACAGTCCTACCCTGCCATCTCTAGCTAAAGAAAGCAAGGAGTCCTCTGTTCATGAGATGGAATTATCAGTACTGATCATGTGTCTTTCTTATTGTCATAGTGGGCAATAATTTTTTAGTCATTTGGATGTAGCAGGTGATATGAAAGACCTCTGCCTGAGTGTGCAGCTGCCAGTCAGAGCAGGCAATACTGGCATAGACAAGAATTAGTCAAAATTAGACTAAATTAGGGAGGGGACCTTTTATGTGGTGTCCCCACAGCTGTCAATGCTCTCCCCAGTGAGGCCTGCCTGGTGCCAATATTATCATCTTTTCAGTGCCAGGTCAAAATTTCCCTCCACTCCCAGGCATTTGAAGGGATATGTTGATGCATGTGTTGTTTTGATTATGGTCTATACTAAAGTTTTAGTTGTTTTGGTGTGTTTTGGTGTTTTGATGGACATTGTTTTTAGCTATTTTATATTTTGTATGTTTTAATAATTCTCTTGTAAGTTGCCTTGGGTCTTTTTAAAGAGAAAAGTGACTAGGAGAATGATCGGAGCTCTGACCCTGCTCCTTTGCCCCCTCACAACTGGTGCAGAAAGAACCATGCTGGCTGCTCTCCAAGGCCAGAAAAGCAACCTCGGAGAGGGGGCAAAGGGGGCATTTCAGGGGGAGGGGAGGAGACCGGGCAGCCAGAATAGGAGGTATCCTGGAGCCTCTCCAGCCTCCTTCTCTCAGCCTCTGAAACGACATCACTAGACATCCAAAAACAGCCATCTAGTGAAAATGTGGAACAGGAGGAGTGGGGAGGGGTGAAGATCACCTCTGCCACTCCTTCTGCTCTACGTTGGATGAGCGTGATCCTCCAAGTTCAGAGGTTCCTGCTCATCTCAATGGGGCTGCACCCCAAGATCATCATCATCATCATCATCATCGTCATCGCCGTCATCGTCGTCGTCGTCTACTCCAACCTGGTATAAGGAAGTTTCCTATGTACTGGTTGACTATACAGTGGACTATTTTGTCAGCCTTAAGTCAGCAAAACTAGGTGCCTGGATTGAAATTGATCTTACAGGTAGCCCCTTAAAGCTGATAGCATCCATGGGCCACAGATAATCCTGCCCAGCTCCTAACGTTTCTTAAGGCTGATTAGCCAAATAGCCAGTAAATTATTCAGCACCAGATCTGAGGCTGGAATCCAACCTATTGTGAGCAATTAATAGAAAGTGTACAGGACCACACACAGGCCTCCAAAAGGTCTGGTGGTTTTGTTATGAACAAGCCGTCACAAGGCAGCTCTTTGATATGGAAATGATGAACGCAACAAAAGAAGAAATGTCAAAATTAATCTCCTTTAAATAATAAAAGGGGGGGACTGGAGAAAAAGGACTTTTTCAAGCCTGCCAGGACTACAGGAAATTAAGTAACTGCTAAAGGAACATTTATGTATCTTGAGAAAATGATAAAAGTGCCTATGTGTTAGGCAGGGTGGAGGTGAAGGAGAGAATTCTAGTGAATTCATTTGGCCAGTTCTTCATAAAAATCTAAAATCAATGTGTTGTGTGGCTCCACAATAAGATGATGGGAAGAAAAAAGACAGGAGGATGAGAGAAATTGTTCATATTGTTTTATCAGGAAAAAGTGTATCACCCAGTCCAGTCCTAGGCTGATTTTGTGTCAACGGCAAAATTTAAATTTCTTTCTTATTTCTGATGGACACAAGAAGAGACTTCAGTGATCCAAGGTGGGCATGAAAATAACTTTGCCACTGACTTCTACAGAGTTTCTAACTTGCCGCCATTTCTGCCTCTCAAACCACACATGAAACAATGTTCCAAAGGGTCAGAAGACCTCAGGGGTTGACTGGATATTATATATATATATATATACACACACACACACACACACACACACACACACACATATATGAGAGATATTCTTTGGCCTGCATTTAAAAATTCCACTGCCAACCCACACCACAAACACTCTAGACACTCTAGACAAACAGCTCTCTCTCGCTCGCTCTCTTGCTCTCTCGCTCGCTAATGAAATGCCAAGTAAGAGACATAACTTCTTGAATAATTGTTGATCAGTTCCATTTTGAGAAGGAAAATTGAGACCTGCCAGAGAAACTTCCAAGTCATTCGGGGTGGGTGGAGGAGGAATGATTTGCTTCTTACAGTTCCAAATAGCTGGAAACTTAATTCAATTAACGGCTTCCCTAAGCCAACACTGAAGCCATGCCAAGCTCAGAGAAGCAGTTAAGAAAAGCATTGGATGCGATTCGGAAAGGTCATGCAGTGCAGCAGTATACTTTAGTTAACATAGATCTAATCTATCATGACGACCTGAACTGCCATGACACATCTTTAATTTTATTTCCCACCCCCGTCCCCCCAAAAACAGCTGAGCTGGTTAGAATTGTTTATGACGTGTGCTTTAAATAGGATCTCAATTCTCAAGGGATCGGATGTTAGCTGTGATGAGGGATGACTTGCACATAGGGAAAGGAAAGAAGCGAAGTGTGGTGAGGAGATGCGGCCCACTAAACAAGGCTGGGCATCTTGTTTTGGCCTACAACTCCCATCCCTCTCACCATTGGCTATGCTAGCTAGGGCTGATGGGAGCTGTAGGCCAAAACATCTGGAAGGCACCTGTAACCAAGTCTACATGTCTTATTAAATTAAAGGAAGCACACTTTCTTCCCTTGTGTACCCTACCTCCATTTCCCTACTCTTCTTCCATTCATTTACTGGCTGAGTTCAGACACCACAATAACCCACACTCAAGGGTTGAGTGAGGGTTGTCATTGAACTGTGGGTTATTGTTGAGACATGGGTTATCGTGTTGTCTGAACCCGGCTGCGCTCACAAGCCATGGCTTGTTAACCACAAACAACCCATGAAGAGAACCCATGGTTTGTTGTTGGGTTGTTCACCATGGTTTGTTAATTTGGCTGTGTTCAGACAACATGATAATCCACGATTCAATGACAACCCACACTCAACGCTTGACTGGGTTCAGACAACTCAATAACACACACCAAAGGGTTGAGTATGGGCTGAGTGTGGGTTGTCATTGAACTGCGAGTTGTTGTTGAAAGAAACATGGGTTATCGTGTTGTCTGAACCCAGCCAAGATAAAAAAAAAAACCATGGTGAACAACCCACAGTTCACAACCCAACAACAATCATGGGTTGTTTGTGGTTAACAAGCCATGGTTTGCTAGTGAAGCTGAGTTCAGACAACAAGACAACCCACATTTCAACAACAACCCATGGTTTTATTTATTTATTATTTATTTATATTTATTTATCACCCATCTGGCCGGCAACCGGCCACCCTGGGCGATGTACACAGATAAAAACACAAGATAAAAACAGGATAAAATACATTTAATACAATATAAAATTTTAAAATCATTAGCCCACCCCATATTCCCGCCTGAATAGCCAAGTTTTTAATGAGCGGCGGAAGCTCAGCAGAGAGAGGGCATGGCAGAGGTCACTCGGGAGGGAGTTCCACAGTATGGGGGCCACCACAGAAAAGGCCATCTTCCTAGTCCCCACCAGTCTAGCTGCTCTGGCTGAAGGGACAAGGAGAAGGCCGTCTGTGGCAGATCTTGTTGAGCGGCCTACTTGGTGTTGCTGGAGATGCTCCTTGAGATTTTCATAGATTTCATAGATCATAGAGTTGGAAGGAGCCTACAAGGCTATCGAGTCCAACCCCCTGCTCAATGCAGGAAACTAGAGGAGGGGTCTCCCATCCAAGTAATAACCAGGCTTGACCCTGCTTAGCTTTCCACACTCAGACAAGCTGAGCCAGCATAAGCCACAGGCCTGTATAGACTGGACCGGAGCCGTATAGGGTTTTAAAGGTCAAAACCAACACCTTGAATTCGGCTCGGCAAGCAACTGGTAGCCAGTGTAGCTCCTTGAGCACTGGCGTGATGTGATCCCGCCGGTGGCTGCCTTTAACCAGGCGAGCTGCCGTGTTCTGTACCAGCTCCAGCTTCCGAACCGTCTTCAAGGGTAACCCCACGTAGAGCTCATTACAGTAGTCTATGCGAGAGGAGACCAAGGCATGAACCACTGATGGGAGCAGGTGATTAGGAAGGTAGGGGCGCAGCTGCCATATCAGATAGAGTTGATACAGCGCCGCCCGGCTCACAGCTGCCAGCTGAGCCTCCATGGACAGCTGGGAGTCTAGAATGACTCCCAAGCTGCGGACCTGGTCCTTCAGGGGGAGATGTACCCCATTCAGCACCAGGTCAACATCCCCAAACTCCCCTTGTCCCCCACCAGAAGTACCTCGGTCTTGTCGGGGTTCAGCTTCAGCATGTTCCTTCCCATCCAGCCACCCACTGACTCCAGGCACTTGGACAGGATCTCAACGGCCAACCTCGGTGAGGACTTAAAAGAGAGGTAGAGCTGCGTGTCATCCGCATACTGATGGCACTGCACCCCAAACCTCCTGATGATAGCTCTCAGCGGCTTTAGGTAGATGTTGAATAACATCGGGGAGAGGATGGAACCCTGAAGCACTCCACAAGTGAGCAGCCGAGGGTCCGAAGCCTCCTCCCCAAGAACTACCCTCTGGTACCTACCAGAGAGGAAGGACCGGAACCACTGCAATACAATGCCTCCCATGCCCAACCCCTCCAGGCGGTCCAGGAGGATATCATGGTCAACGGTATCAAAAGCTGCTGAGAGATCAAGGAGGACTAGAAAAGAGCATTCGCACCTATCCAAAGCCCTCCTCATATCATCCACCAAGGCGACCAAGGCCGTCTCCGTCCCATGTCCAGGCCTGAAGCCCGACTGGCATGGATCTAAATAATCGGCTTCATCCAAGTGTGCCTTCAACTGAGCACCCACCACCTGCTCGATCACCTTGCCCAGAAATGGTAAATTGGAGACTGGGCAAAAGTTGTTTAGATCCTGGGGATCCAAGGAGGGCTTCTTTAGAAGCGGTCTTATTACTGCCTCCTTGAGGGCTGATGGCATCACTCCCTCCTTGAGGGAGGCATTCACCACCGCCTTGATCCCCTCACCCAGTCTCTCCCTACAGCTCATGATGAGCCAGGACGGGCAAGGATCAAGCAAGCAGGTGGTCAGCCTCACAGATGAAAGCACCTTGTCCACTTCATCAGAAGAAAGAAGCAGGAACCGATCCCACAAAACCGGTCTGCCATTGGCCTCCTCCCGCTCACTCCCTGTGTCCACAACGCACGATATCCCACTCCTAATCCGATCAATTTTATCTGCGAAGTGCTTCGCTAAAGCCTCACAGGAGGCTTTAGACTGTTCCATTGGGTCCAGAGTGGCTGGACCGACCAGACTCCGGACCACTTGGAACAGCCTCCTGGGGCAGCACTCCGCAGACACAATGGAGGCAGCATAGAAATTCTTTTTTGCTGCCTCCACCGCCACCCTGGTAGGCTGAAGATGCAGCTCTAACCTGTGTTTGATCGTCTTCGGAGCGGGAATTACGCCATCGGCGCTCTCGCCTTCTCACCTCTTGTTACAGAGCTCACAGCGAAGGGGTGAACCATGGTGCCGCACGAGCTCTCTTTAGGCGAAGAGGGCGCTTCAGGGGCAACCCACATTTCAACAACAATCCATGGTTCAATGACAACCCACACTGAAGCCATACTCATCCCTTGTTGTCTGAACCTAGTCACTGTGTGTTGATTTTTTTTGTTTTCATCTTCTTGGGGAAGTTTGTCAGGCATGGGGGGTGGGGGCAAAGATCATACCAAGCCTCTCCCCAAATAAATCCTTTACGGGTGAGGTCTCTGCTGCCATTTAACTCAGGGATGTCAAACCTCTTTCAGCCCAAGGGTCAAATTCAATTTTAGATAAACTCTTAGGGGCCACATTCCAGTGGTGTGGATACCCAAAATACCAGCATATTTTAGGGTATAGCTATTTTTCCCCCATATCAAAGCCTTGGGAGAGGCATTTCAATCTTTTAGAATGGGGAAAAAACAGTGCAAAAGCCAGGAAACCACCAAACGGTTGGTGGTCAGGGGAAAGGGGGCAGAGCCAAGGGGAAGGGGTGGGGTCAACTGGAGAACACAGTAGGGCTGGATCTGGGACCCCCCCAGTGGGCCAGATACGTAGAGGTGGGAGAATCAGCAATATTTGAGCTCATCGAGGCTCTCTGAGTTCCACCTCAAAGCTCGGTATACCTTGTTCCCATTCCCAAATGCAAGCTTTTCATTCTTGTTTGCCCAGGAAAAGTGTACATAGACGTATTTTTTAACCCAAATGTGTGTTTTCCCCCATTGATGGAGGGAGCAATCCTAGACTGCAGGAGGAGAAACATGACAGGTTAATCCTGTTCTGGTGACATCCACCTGAATTGTGAAGACTGCTCAAAGGAAAGAGACAGGCCTAAAAATGCAATTTAGTTAATGTTAAATAAATGGATCTGTTAGTCTACTGGCAAACATTCTGCTTTATGTGTGTAGGGGGGAAATTCTAAAAATTTGAATACACTGCCTTTCACTCAGAAGGGATTGGATTGGAAAATAGGCCACAAATAACTGCAACTCATTATGTCACACACACAAACCATCAAGGAAACAGCGCCGGCTATTAAAGGCTTGGAGGCTGTGCAGATACCTGTGAGGGCCTGTGTGATGGCTTGTCTCTCTCTCTCTCTCTCTTTTATGAAAAAGGCATGAGTTGCACCTTGACCGAGGGAGCCATTTCTTTTAGATTTGTCTCTCAAAATGCCTCCAGCTGGACAGGTACAGTCAAACGACAAGATTTCTCTCTTATCTCCAAGGTACCATGTGCTTTTATAATGAGAATTAAGAATTGCAACCTCCGGACCTAAATCCTGAATTGAAATTATTATTTTTTAAGGCTGGCAGGCTTATAAATCTCCAGTTTATATCTGCAGTCAGGGCAAAACCCCAACAGTCAAATACTAGCGTGATTTCAGCTAAGCAAGGTTGAACTATAGGGACAATGCTAAGATATTTCCTTGCTCAGTGCCTTCCCCCTGAGATCTTGCTAATCTCTGTTATGTTATCACCTATTTGTCCTCTATCTTTCTTGCCATCCATCGGAAAGCTTGCTGCAGCCAGGTAGCGGGTAAAATGAAGCAGGGAATTGCAGCAGGAAGAAACTCATCTTTCTTTCCTTTTGATTATTCCCGAGATTGGAACGACAGAAAAAAACAGATGGGCAAGCTGTTCCCAGAGGGAAATTAAAGATGATTGTATTGCATTAGGTGCAATGATGCAGATATGGGCTCGAGTGCCTCACCTGAGTTTCATCTGTGCTTCATCCTGGACAGTTCGGAGTAGTGAACAGGGAGACATCCGAAATTCTGAGCATGACAAGTTGCTCACAACTAGTGGTGGGTGAACTGATTCGTAATTTTCTCACCAAGTCATACATCCAACGTTTTTAAGTTTGGGTGGAAGTTCTCTTATTTTCAAAGCAGTAACTAATTTAAACTTACACTAATAGAAGGGGATTGAAGGGCTTTTTAACCATGCTCTTAAAATTATTTAAAGGCAAAAGTCTTTCTGAGAGACTGGGGGGTGCGCAGCTCCTGCTGTGTACTTTCAAAATGGGGCTGGAATTGTCAGTGGAAATGGTGCTGTGTGATGTCATACTATTTTTTCCATTGACTGGTGTTTATGTACACCAGTTGCAGGGGAACATGGGCAAGAGGGTGCTGTTGCACTCATGTCCTGCTTGGGGGATCCCGTGGGCAGCTGGTTGGCCACTGTGTGAACAGAATGCTGGACTAGAAGGACTCTTGGTCTGATCCAGCATGACTCTTCTTATGTTCTTATGACTAAAGGGGGGGGGAGAAGCAGGGCCGGCGCTACCACTAGGCCAACTAGGCAGCTGCCTAGGGCGGGTGGCTGAAGGGGGCGCACTCTGCTCCTGCCGGCCAACTCTTCCTCGCCGCCACCGGGACTGCTGGGCGACACGCTGCCCACCTGCCGCTCGCAGAGCCCGGATCTGTCGGCGAGGCGGCCGGGCGGGACAGCTGCGGAGCCGGAGACGCCACCAGTCACACCAGGTCAGCGCGGGGGGATTGCGGGCAGACTCGGTGTCACTTTCCTCGGCGGGGGGGGCGCGCCTCCGCCCTGCCATCATGAGCCAGGGTGCCTCCGCCCGCTTCTCCTCCAGCTCGCCGCCCCGCCTGCTCTCCCACCTGCTCTCCCGGCGCTCGCCATCTAAGCCTCCGTCCCCGGGCAGGCGCAGGCCGCGCAGGCCATGCAGGCGACAGCGGGGCGGGGAGGAAGGCGGAGGCTCCGTCCCTTCCTCCCTGGCGCCTCCTGCGGGGATGCCCAAGCGGGGTCCTCGGCGGGTGCAGGGCAGGCGGCAAGGCCGGGCCCGAGCCCGGCTAGAGGAGGAGGGGAGGGGGCAGCCGCCGCCGCCTCGGGACCCTGCCTGCAGGGGGCGGTGCCGCCGCCGCCGCCTCACCTCACCTCCAGAGCACACGCCGCGGCTGCCCGGCCCACGACTCCGTGAGTAGCGTTCGCGCTCTGCCTCAGGGGTCTCGTCTCGCGCGGCCGTCTGATGCTCATGCTGAGGGCGCCCGATCCGGGCCCCGGCGCCAGAGTGCTCACAGCCCAGCCCGAGGGGGTGGACTCCGCAGGCTGCGGCATGGAGGAGGAGGAGGCATCGCATGGCCCAGCGCCCGGCAGGGCATCCTGGATGGGCCCCGCTGAGCGCGCCGCTGCTGGCCGAGATGCTGATGCTGCCGCTGCTCCAGGCCTGCAGAGGGCTGCTGGCCGCGGGGGGGGCACTGGGCGAGCAGGCGTTTTAGGCTGCTTTGCTCCAGAGCCCCCCCCACCCAAGGGGGGCGCTAAATACCTGACTTGGCCTAGGGCGCCAAACTGCCTTGCACCGGTCCTGGGGAGAGGACTGCATCCACTTAGCATCTGTGCTGGATCAGACCAAAGGCCAATCTGGTCCTGCATCCTGTTCCCACAGTGACCAATCAGATGCCCAAATGAGAAGTCCATGAGCAGGACATGAGCACAATAATGCCCTCCCACTTGTGTCCCCCAGCATCTGAATTGAGAGCCGTACTGTCTCTTATACTTGAGATAATATACAGCCATCACCCTAGTAGCCATTGATAGTCTTAATTCTCCATGAATTCCATCCAAGTTGGTGGCCATCACTACTCCTCATGGTAATCAATTCCATAGTTTAACCATGCACTATGTGAAGTCCTTCATTTTATCTGTCCTGAATCTCCCACCACTCAGCTTCATGGGATGACTCCAGGTTCTAGTAGATATGGGATGAAAATATTCACAAGGCTCTACTTGTGTGCGTATCCCTGGGATAATCCTAACCCTATTTCTATATATTGGCCTTCCCAAACCTGGTACTCTCCAGATGTTTTGGACTTCAACTCCCATCAGCCAGAATGGCCAACCATCAGGGGTTGGATCCAGATTTAAGCTGGAGCAACTGCACAGGCAGAAGTGGTCTTCCCCACCCACCCTTTCTTACGGTAACCTCTCTAGCTCCCTCCCCCCTTAAAATGCTACAAGAGAGTCAGGGGCCCCTGCTGAATGGAGGGAGCTGTGGTGTGGGGGGAGTTGGGATCCCCAAATGTCAGGCAGATAGAACTTTCATGAGTGGAGTCCTTCCTCTCAAGGAAGGCAGATCCTGGATCCAACCCCAGGAATGCAATATGCCTACGTACACCAGTTGCTGGGGAACACAGGTGGGAGGGTGCTGTTGCTCTCCTGTCCTGCTTGTGGGATCCCGTGGGCAGCTGGTTGGCCACTGTGTGAACAGAATGCTGGACTAGATGGACCCTTGGTCTGATCCAGCATCAGGGCTCTTCTTATGTTCTTATGGAGTTTTGTCCAAAACATCTAGAGGGCACCAAGATGGGAAATACTGCAAAAGAATTAAAGATTCTAGGAAGGTACAGAACCTTCTAAAGAAATTCTGTTCTGGTAATCTTATCAAAACTCTATTGGCTTCCTTTGAAATTCTGTGGATATTTTATCACAGAAGGACCACTGGACTCCACTTTGAATGCTGCATTAGCCAAAATTTCAGTGGAAGTTTGAATGAATCCCAAGTTTTCCTGCTTTCCCTATTGTTGCCCTCAAATGATCATTTACACTCTTGGGATCTCTCTCTCTCTGTCTGTTTTTTTTTTTTTTCTAGACAAGAAGGAAGTTGCCAGGAGAGCTGTGAAATGTAGTAATTAGCAGATTTCTGTTTAACACATACCTCCCAATTACATTAGCAGCTTACATTGTTTGTTCTCTGCTGGTATAAGCACAGAATCAAGGTATTCATTAGCCACTTCCAGACCTTCAAAACGTGTAGAGCAAGCGGCACCGGGAAGAAGCACAAGGAGGGCAGCACGTGACCTTCCCATGTTCTACTGAAGGTCGGAACAGAGCTGATGCATGTCCAACTCTCTCCACATGATCGGGGACCCTGAAAAAGCCAGGTTCCGGATCACATAGCGGCAGCTGTATGCACGTAAGTCTCTTCTTGACCTTGCTGCATAGGCCATGCTGCTCGCTGCTATCTAAAACACAGCTCAGCAAGGCAACTGCTGCTGGAGACTCTATGGGCGATTCAAAAATATAATGAATAAATAAATAAATAAGGTGGTTGTGTGTGTTTCTAGAAGTTCTTCTGCTTTAGCCCACTTCCTTCCATGCAGGCAGACAGAAGTGCCTTGCAAAGGATTCCAGTTCCGTCTTTAACCTTCCTATAAGCCAGATATCCCCCTACGTTGGGTCAGGATTTGCTTAGACACACCGTTGCCAGCTCTGTGAGCCATTCCACTTTCCTCCTGGTGGATAGATGTCAGTGATGCATTCAACGGTACGGCCATCAATCCATCCATCTCTATCTCCATCCATCCATCCCATTGGCACCTGTTCAGCACCCAGGGGAGAGGTGTTCATTTCTTTTTAAATCCCTTCCTTTTCTCACTGATGTAATGTAAGGGCTGCACGCACAGGTTGGACGGAAAGCAATTATGCACTCTGTGATGTCTGTTTTTCAGCACTTTGCTCCTTGGCTAGAAAAGGCCACAAACCATAAGCACACCTCAGTTGAGGGAAATGGAAAACTTATGCAGCTCATAACCAGGCTGCTGCTGCTCCTGCTATTTGGAATAGAATTGATGAGTTTTGGAAGGGAATCTTACCCTGCCATGTATGGATGAATCCAGATGTTGCAGGTGGCCATGGAGTGAGGGCTTTCTGACATAATTCATTGAATCTTGAGGGATCATATCTCCAGTCAAAATATCTCTGCTAGTAGAGCTAGAAAAGACTTCTACTGGAGACCCAAGCTCAGTTAGAGGAGACAACACGGAGCTGGACAGACCAATAGTCTAACCCAGCCTAAGGCAGCTTCATAAAATGAGATCAGGTTAGGTGGGTTGGATCCAAATTTACCTAGAGTAGGCCCATTGAAATCAACAGAACTTAAGTTAGTCATGATTCCAATGGATGTTCTCTAAGTATGACTAAATCTGGATCCACCCCAGTGTACTTCCCTCCTTTATCTGGAAAATAAATTTCAAAACTTCAGAAGGAAATTTAGGATCCAAGCCAATTTTTTGATGCTCATGTGAATCCTGGCATTTTTAGATAGCCCTCAATTCTTCCTATGTCCTTGATCTTTTCAAACCAATGTTCTGCTTCTAAGTTTCCTATTTTTCATGCCAATATCACTTTGCCTGTCTCTTCTTCCACCCAGCTCTTGTGACCTTCAGTCTCTTGTCCATCTTCCACCATTTTCCCTCTTTTTGCCACAGTCTCTTTGCCTTGACTCTGCTATTCCTCCTCCTCCTCCTCCTCCTCCTCCTCCTCCTCCTCCTCCTCCTCCTCCTCCTCCCATCCATGCTACTGTGTCCCCCTCCCCTTGGTTTGCTCCTTCTCATCACTCCCTCTGCTCTCAGGCTGCTGAACTTCTTTGGAGGAAGCCCCTGTGATGCGATAAGCATTCTGGCTACTGCCACTGAAAATGTATTTTCCTTCCTTCCAAGTCTGCCATCTCCCTTGCTGAGCTGATGTGCGGTTGTTATTGTTTCTTCCTTCCTCCAATTCTTCAATCCCACGACCTCAGCCATCTGTTGCCTACAGTTAAATCCCTTCTTAAGCCACCTCATTTCTTTCTGCCAAGGACCTCACCACTCTTTAAGGAAGAACTGATTGACTCTCATCTGTCTGAACATATCCTCTTGCTCTTCACCCTCTTCCACTGCCTGCTGTCCACAGCACATGTTGCCATGATAAGCCTTCCTTCCCTTCCTCGAAATCTCCTCTCTCATTTTCCCCATCAATCTTTCTGCTTCCCCTCTGACCTAGCCCCCTGCCATCTTCCAACACTTATTCCTCCTGCTGTCTCACCTGTCTGCTGTATATCATCAACCTCACACTTTCCTCTACTCGCTTCCTCCAAGCTTTCAAACATGACAGTGTTTCCAGCACCCTCCAACAATCATCGTTTGACTGGGACACCTCTTCAGTCATCCAATATACTTCCCTTTGTCTCCGCGTTTCTTGAATCTGTAGTACGCACTGTCTGTCCTCTGCTGGTTGCCTAAATATGAAGGGGCAGAACCATAGAGCAAAATCTGGATCAGATAACCAAAAAAAGGTACATGATGATACATATTTTAGAACATGTACAATCAAACATCATGCAGATAGGTATTCCAAAAAGGCAGTAAGTTTGAGAATATCATTACGCAATCTAGGTGGACAGCAGCAACTGAATGCACAAACAGATGTGCAATTCAGCCAATGCACAATAATGATTTAGTTCTGCATCATATTAGAGAGATTATGTGCTTTGAATGGGACACAAATGCACAGTTAAGCTGATTGTGGATAATAATGTGCACGAGAGCAAGCGTGGCATAGTGGTTCGAGTGCTGGACTGGGACTCAGGAGATCTGGGTTCTAGTTCCCACTTGGCCATGAAGCTCACTGGTCGACTTTGAGCCAGTCACTGACTCTCAGCCTAACCTGCCTCACAGGGTTGTTGTGAGGAGAAAATAAAGAGGAGGAGGGTCATGTAAGCTGCTTTGGGTTCCTTGTGAAGAGAAAAAAGGGATATAAATGTAATAATAATAAATGTGATGTGCAACCATGACTGCTATCTTCACTTATATCTGTTTTTGTGGATAAGGGTGCTGAACACCGCATGTGGGAAGCTGGACATCAGTCTGTAAATAAAGGGATGGGTTTCATGCACCCCTACACTTCATGCACTTGCTACGGTTATATTTACAAGTGTCAACCTAGAGACAAGTCTAATTGCTCCCTTGGTCCTTTTTGATCTGATTTTCATCCATTTCACACAAGCAGATAAAACATAAATATGCCAATACCAGGCCTGGCCAAGCCAAAAGCTTCAGAACTGCCTTCCAGTCTCAGGGGCTGTTGTTGCACACTCCTATCCCATTCTCTGCCTGAAGAAGGTGCTGAGGCCTCAACGCTCACCATCCGTGGTAGTTCACTCACTTGGCTAGGTTTCAGTCTCACGCCACGAGGTTCCGCACTCTGAGAGGCATTCCTTTCAATCTGCACGACAATAGCAGCATATCAAGGTGCCAGATTCTGGAATTTATGGCAGCTGTGAGCCGATGCCTCTTTTCTGGGAAGGTGGACAGGATGTGGTGAAGGGGTGGGAGATGCTCTGGCAGCATCTCGGTGACATTGAGAAGGACAATGCTGTTCTGCCATTAATAACAACTCCATTGTATCCCCCCACCGCCCCACCCCATGGTTTCATCTCCACTTCCTGCAGTGATCAATTTAAACGGCATGTCAAGACGACACGGTCTATTAGTTGAAAAGCCCTTTGCGCACCCCCCGTCGGGATTCAGGCTTGGCTTTTCCTCTCGTAAGTGCAATGTACAAATATTTGTCAATAAGAATACAACGACAGGGAATCCTTCATGTCATAGTTCCCTTTTAATTGGATTTTATTTGGGGCTGGGGAGAAAAATGCTGGTATGTGCCCACAAGGATGGGATTCCCTACTGAAAGAGGTTAGATTAGCTCTTCAGTCCCTGGTGGTTTTTAGGTGGGCAGGAAGAACATTTTTATTCTGTCTGGCCCTCAGTGGTGCATAATGATGTTATTGAAGTTTTAACTCTCTTATCTTCTCTGGCTTCTTAATCTCTGTATTGAATTCTGATTAAGACTGTTTTAGTGATTTTACTGGCTTTGATGGAATTGTAAACTGCCTTGGGCAGCCTTGTGAGGGCCAAAAGGTGGTTGAGAAATATTTATTTATAAATAAATATAAAATACAAATATATTATATATTTTATTATTATTACAATACCAATGCATTTCACATATGTTTCAGTTGATTTAATGAGCTTATAAACCACGACCCTTCAGTACATAACTCCCAAGTCTAGCAATGAGCTTTTCTGTCAAGTCCATTTCTGCTGACTTTCTCCTTTTTCCATGTCTAAGTCTGTTTCGTGTGGATGTTAGGGTTTTTTTGTATATATTTTTAATGTGCATTTTTTTCAAATTGTGCACATATTTTGTAAGCAACCACCCATTGACTTATGCATGTTTTATGCATGTTTTAAATGTATGCTGGTTTGTCTATGCACTTTTCAAATGTACAGTTTCCAGACATGTATTTCCTGGTCTTCAGTTCTGACTACTGGCTTGTCTCATGGCTCCTGGTTCCCCGGGTCCTGGATCACCACAGTCCTCTGCCTTCTGTGGAGAATGTGAACTGTGCATACTCTAGTTCTACAATGAATCTGAGACATTCCCCTGGTTAAACCAGAATTCAGGAGGAGGAGAACGCAGAACAAGAGTGAAGAAGAGGAACAATAAAGGAATGGAATGGAGGTGGATCCTTTCACACTTTGTCTTTCATTTTCCCATCTTGTCATTGAGCACAGTGCTGGCTCCAGGTTTTTGAGGGTCCTTGGTCAAGACAAACTCAGTGGGCCCCCTCCCTCAGTGAGACTCCTCCTGCTCATCACCACCATTGTCTGGGCCAAAATGAGAGGCCGTGAAGAAGCAGGTTGCAATGTGAAGAAGAGGAGCAACTCTACAGGGCTCTTTTCAGTGGGCCCCTGTTCGGCTGTGGGCCCTAGGCAGGTGCCCAACCATGCCTATCCTTGGGACTGGCCATGGTTGAACATTATTATGGTGCACTCATTCAAAGAAGTTCAGCTTTGACTCCAAATACATCCCACTCCCCATTCAAAAGCCCAGAGAAGCCCCCAATCGGACTAAAGTGCAGCACTCAATACCCTCAAGGTCATTTCCAATTAAGCATCGCTGGACAGAGATATTGCCTGTGACTGAAAGGACGATAATTAGCTAAGACCTGTCAGGGAATGATTCATTAGTCTCTCTTTGGGAAGCAATGAAAGCCTAATTTCTTTCTGCTCAGATTCTAAATTTACATACCCTCCAACATTTCACAAATGAAAATGGGGACATTCCATTCTCACACCACGCGCATCGCCGTCTGGACACTTTGCCGAAACCCTTTCTCTGCTGCTGTGTGCTGCGTGGAACAAAAAGGCCACTGGCGTTTTCCTTTTAAGATGTACACTAGATGGCACCTTTGCCTTCGAGTGCATGTATTTGCATGTACAAGATGCTCTAGAGTGACGCTGCCTGTACCCTCGCACACAGTCCCAGTGCTGGATTCGGGTTTTGGAGGGGCCTTGGGCAAGACACCCGCAGTGAACCCCCTCCTTCAGTGAGTCTATCTTCTCATGGCCAGTATCACCAGCTGTTGTTGCCCCTCACCCATTTTCTCTCCATGGCTCCCACTTGCTTGCATGCTTGCTTGCTTGCCAGGCAGAGAGCCAGCGAGCAAGGAGGCCGTGGCATCTCCTGCTCCTCCTTCTCATCACCTCCATTGTCTGGGCCAGAGTGAGAAAGGAGGAGCAAGCCCAGGGGGCTCTTGTCATTGGTCCCCTGCTAGGATGTGGGCCCACTGAAGGTGCCCAGCCATGACAACCCTTGAAGCTGGCCCTGCACAATACACACACACACACACACACACACACACACACACACAACAAGCATACATGCTGAAACTTAATCCAGACAAGGAGAATGTACTCTTGATTGGAAGGACTGCTGACTTGGATTGAAGTTTTTATCCAGTGTGGGATGGAGTTGCATTCCCCCTGAAAAACCATCAGATAGGCCAGTATCAGAGACACAGCCTTTTCTGTGGTAGCACACATCTCTGACACTCCTTAGTGGTGAGTGTTGGACTGGGACTTGGGAGATCCGAGTTCTAGTCCCTGCTTGGCCATGAAACTCACTGGGTGACTTTGGGCCAGTCACTGACTCTCAGCCTAACCTACCCCACAGGGATGTTGTGAGGATAAAATGGAGAGGAGGAGGATTATGTAAGCCGCCTTGGGTTCCTTGCAGGAAAAAAGGCGGGGTATAAATATAATAATAAATAAATAAAATGTTTGAGTGGTCTCATCTGTACCTTCCCTTACACAGACATTACCCCCCCCCCTTTTTGTTGTTCATTCAGTATTGTATTGATTTGTGTGCATGTTGCTGGTTGTTTGCTGCTGCTGTTCTTACCTATTTGGGTTAATTGTAGTTATATTATTCTAGTTGAAATCTGGGAAGCCATCTAACATAGGCTGCAGCCTATGCAGCAAAGGCTTTTGGACAGGGCACATTGGACACCAGAATGGTTCAAACGCCTCGGCATCTCATGGGATGAAAAGTGTTGACAGCCTGCAGGTTAAGCTAGTGCATATATTATGGAGTTGCCCAATAATGATGCCTTTCTGGCTTGAGTTCCTAACCAGGATTAATGTGGTCCTGGAACCCTCACTCAGTGTACAAGATGCTCGTGCCTTAGTGGGGAAGACATTCCAGGCAAATGGGACTTGGCAGAGGGACATGTCGCATGGTTTAGTAAGGCCACACTAAAGACTAAGTGCATTATTCTACAACAAGTGCATTATTCCTGTGAGGCTTTAGCGAAGCACTTCACAGATAAAATTGATCGGATTAGGAGTGGGATATCGTGCGTCGTGGACACAGGGAGTGAGAGGCAGGAGGCCAATGGCAGACCGGTTTTGTGGGATTGGTTCCAGCTTCTTCCTTCTGATGAAGTGGACAAGGTGCTTTCATCTGTGAGGCTGACCACCTGCTTGCTTGATCCTTGCCCATCCTGGCTCATCATGAGCTGTAGGGAGAGACTGGGTGAGGGGATCAAGGCGGTGGTGAATGCCTCCCTCAAGGAGGGAGTGATGCCATCAGCCCTCAAGGAGGCAGTAATAAGACTGCTTCTAAAGAAGCCCTCCTTGGATCCCCAGGATCTAAACAACTTTTGCCCAGTCTCCAATTTACCATTTCTGGGCAAGGTGATCGAGCAGGTGGTGGGTGCTCAGTTGAAGGCCACTTGGATGAAGCCAATTGTTTAGATCCATGCCAGTCGCAATCGGGCTTCAGGCCTGGACATGGGACGGAGACAGCCTTGGTTGCCTTGGTGGATGATATGAGGAGGGCTTTGGATAGGGGCAAATGCTCTTTTCTAGTCCTCCTCGATCTCTCAGCAGCTTTTGATACCGTTGACCACGATATCCTCCTGGACCGCCTGGAGGGGTTGGGCATGGGAGGCACTGTATTGCAGTGGTTCCGGTCCTTCCTCTCTGGAAGGTACCAGAGGGTAGTTCTTGGGGAGGAGGCTTCGGACCCTCGGCCGCTCACTTGTGGGGTGCTGCAGGGTTCCATCCTCTCCCCGATGTTATTCAACTACCTAAAGCCGCTGGGAGCTATCATCAGGAGGTTTGGGGTGTGGTGTCATCAGTATGTGGATGACACGCAGCTCTACCTCTCTTTCAAGTCCTCACCGAGGTTGGCTGTTGAGACCCTGTCCTGGAGTCAGTGGGTGGCTGGATGGGAAGGAACATGCTGAAGCTGAACCCCGACAAGACCGAGGTACTTCTGGTGGGGGACAAGGGGATTAGGGATGTTGACCTGATGCTGAATGGCGTACATCTACCCCTGAATGATCAGGTCCGCATCTTGGGGGGTCATTCTAGACTCACAGCTGTCCATGGACGCTCAGGTGTCAGCTGTGAGCCGGGCGGCACTGTATCAACTCCATCTGATACGGCAGCTGCACCCCTACCTTCCTAATTACCTGCTCCCATCAGTGGTTCATGCCTTGGTCTCCTCTCGTCTAGACTACTGTAATGCGCTCTACGTGGGGTTACCCTTGAAGACGGTTCAGAAGCTGGAGCTGGTACAGAACGCGGCGGCTCGCCTGGTTAAAGGCAGCTGTCGGCGGGATCACATCACGCCAGTGCTCAAAGAGCTGCACTGGCTACCAGTTGCTTGCCGAGCCGAATTCAAGGTGTTGGTTTTGACCTTTAAAACCCTATATGGCTCCGGTCCAGTCTATCTCAAGGAGCATCTCCAGCAACACCAAGTAGGCCGCTCAACAAGATCTGCCACAGACGGCCTTCTCCTTGTCCCTTCAGCCAGAGCAGCTAGACTGGTGGGGACTAGGAAGAGGGCCTTTTCTGTGGCGGCCCCCGTACTGTGGAACTCTCTCCCGAGTGACCTCCACCATGCCCCCTCTCTGCTGAGCTTCCGCCGCTCACTAAAAACTTGACTGTTCAGGTGGGAATATGGGGTGGGCTAAGATTTTAAAATTTTATACTGTTTTAAATGTATTTTATCCAGTTTTTATCTTGTGTATATCGCCCAGGGTGGCCGGTTTGCCGGCCAGATGGGCGATAAAGAAATGTAAATAAATAATAAATAAAATAAACACTGGAAAGCAAATAAAACCCCAAATATATACAGCTGGACCCACGATCTATTGACCTTAGCTGCCCATGAAAAAGCATATGACACCAGATTGCTAAAAAAAGAAAATAAATTCCAATTCATATGCAGAAATTTTCTTGAACTATATGCAGAATAATGTAATCCATCACAATACCAGCGCAGGCAAGCAAACAGATGTGCTTGACACAACCCTTTTATTTTAGTCCTATTTTGTGTTTTCTATGTATCTATTAATTATCCAATCTTTGCTTCATGATTTTGCTTATAGACATGAAACCTTGTCTATAGGGAGGGGGCACAGCTCAGTGGTGGAGGCCCTGCATGGCATGCAGAAGGTCTCGGGTTCAATCCCCAACAGCATCTCCAGGTAGGAAACACCTCTGAATGAAACCCTGGAGAGCCGCTGCTGCCAGTCAGTGTCGACAACACTGGACTAGATGGACCAAGGGCCTGTCTCAGTATAAGGCGGCTTCCTGTGTGCCTCTGTATTCTTTAAAATAGAGGATGATATGAAGAAGGGAGGGGAGAACCTAAAGGGGAGGGAATGTGGGGTGGCTTTGCTGTTTGTATTGTATTGGAAAATGGGGGAGGGGAATCTAATAAACCAGTGTTCTCCAACCTTGGGTCCCCAGATGTTTTTGGCCTACAACTCCCAGCATGCCCCAGCCAGCATAGCTGGCTGGGGCATGCTGGGAGTTGTAGGCTAAAAACATCTGGGGACCCAAGGTTGGAGAACACTGTAATAAACTCTTAATTTTAAAAAAATGTATGCTACCTTGGAAGGGTCTTTCACCCCGAAAAGTCAGGGTATACATTTATTAAATAAATAAATACAATTTGGCTATGTAAGATCTAGCGACTCGAAGAAAGGGGATTGGCAACTTCAGTGCATGTATACACGCACTAACGTTTTCAAATATCATCCCCAAAAGGGCAAAAAAGCAGGGCCCGTGATGATTTACTTGGTGGTACAGGCATCAGAAAAGAGAGAGTGTGCCTCATAAATAGGATGCATAGGAATTTAGTTCGGTGAGCATTTTGCATATTAAAAGGAATATTAAATCAGTGATGGACTGTAGAATGTTACAGTTTTCTCAGTTGGGGGAAGCGGGATATAATTAGTTCCATAGGTGCCAGCGACATTAAGTGTGAGGAGTAATATTGGGTTGTATATTCCACTAATTAGGAAATGCACACAGTATTAAATTCACTATAGATCCTGTTAAACGTTATGAATAGAGGCTACTGTATCAGGACGGAGGTGTGTGCGAGCCGGCAAGAGAATACTTAGTCCGGGGGCTAAGCAAGGGGGATGATGGAAAACATTGCTGGGGGTGGAATTCAGAAAGTCAATTTCAACAATATGCATAAAAGTGAAAGTTTCACCAACTTGCAAAATCGGTAATGTGTACTTATTTGAATGGATATATGTGGAATTCTGTTTAGCCATTTTGCTTTGCCACTGGGCATGGTAGATGCAGGAGCCAAAGGACGTATCTAGCAAACTCTGCTCCCACATTTTAATCCTTGGGGTAACCTCTAAGTGAAAGCATTTTTAGCTGATCACAACACTTGGCAAGGCTGTTGCAACATTTTGTGAGTCCTCCTTGGCAAGGACTTTACCCCATCATTTCTGCATGGTGAGGCATATGTATGATAGCACCATGGACCACAAGGCCAGTGACAGCCAGATGCAGGGCTTCACCTCTGAGAAGAGGACCCAGAGTTCAGCCACAGCAGTGGGGACCTGCACGAGAGGATGGTTCAGGCAGTGGACCCGATTCTAGGTCCTCCACAGCTGAGCCAGAGCACAGTGTCAGTGGCTGCCAGAACCAAAGGCCTGTCTAGCGCAGCATTCTGTTCCCACAGTGGCCAACCAGCTGCCCCAATGGGAAGCCCACAGGCAAGACAGGAGTGCAGCAGCACCCTCCTGCCCACTGTTCCCCAGCAACTGGTGTACATAGGCATACTACCTCTAAACCTAGAGGTAACAGACTAATAGCCACTGATAGCCTTATCGTCAATGAATTTCTCTAATCCCCTTTTAAAGCCATCCGCATTGGTGGCCATCGCCACATCATGTGGAAGTGAATTCCATCGTTTAAACTATGTACTGTGTGACAAAGTCCAGTGCCAATACCAGCTTCCAAGGAAGGATGCCAAGACATGTTTAACATCATGGCAAGCTTGGCCCCAAGATGGAAGTCTTCCATTCAGAACTTGCCCTCCGGTGAACTTCCTCAATGGTTTTAGGCATCCTGTTCTCTCTCAGCCTCTACCCCTTACCTGTAAAATGCGGATAATACAGCCCCCACCTCCCTTGCAGGCTTGTTGAAAGGATACTTGGGATTATATATGAAAGTGATTTAGGGCACAGTCCTATCAGTTGCACCCTCGATGATCAGAAGCCCTCAAACTCAGAGGCTTCTGACCAGCCAGTGCAGAGCAGCAGAGGTGATCTTTGCCTCCCCACCCTCCCGCCCTGCATTTTTTGATAGATGGGCTTTTTAGCCCATCTAGCAAGGGCTCTTCAGAGGGGGAGTGAAGGAAGCTGGAAGAGGCTTAGGATAACTCGTATCCTGGCCTCTCCAGTCTCCTCCCCTCCCCACCCAGCAGAACACCCCCTCTCCAAGGTCTCTTTTCTCACCTTGGAGAACAGACAGTGCAGTTCTTTACACACCGGCTGCAAGGGAGTGGGGGAGGGGGGTAGATCTCTGACTCCCCCATCCGAGGTCAGAGTACTGTCTCCGGCCTCGGGGTGGGGGAGGGGGGAATCCCCTGTATCCGATGGTGTTCTGCCAAAGGCAGTGGTTCTTAATGGGATCCAGACAGGGCTGGATTAAGAGCATTATGGGCCTGGTGCTGAGGATTTTGGTGGGCCTTTTTATGGAAATAAATAAAATGAAGACGCAATTTTATATTAAAACAAATTAAATATTTTAATTACCATTAAAGTGCCAAAACAGAAACATAAACCAAGAAGTTCAGAAATGAAGTTATGTGTAATAAAATTGAATGGCACAGGGAAAAAGTATTGGACACATGAAGAAAGGGAGGTGCAAAAAAGACATAGTAAGCAAGTTATGCAAGCCTAGGAAAGTTGGGCTGGGAGGATGGAGGAAGAAAGGCAAACTAACTTCCTCACGAAAGTAGACTCTCCTCTCAGTCTCTTGCACAAACCTCGAGGCCTCCTCATTACAGAGCGGCAAGGAGAGGCGGCGCAGCCCAAGGAGGCAAGAATCCGGCTGGGGCGGCAGAGTGGGGCGAGGCGCCGCAGCCAGCAAGCGAAGCGAGAGACTCCCAGTCCCCACCCACCCCACCACCCGGCCAGCCTCCCCCAACCTGGCGCCCTCCAGGTGAACTGGACTGTAGCCCCCATCACCCCCAGCCAGCACGATGGGAGTTGTAGTCCAACACCGCAGCGCTGGTGGGCACCCAGTTGGGGAAGGCTGACCTGGGGGAGTCCGTCGGCGCCCAGCCAGAGAGCCGCGCACGCTGGTGCTTCCCCGCCACCGGCGCGAGGATAAAAAGAGGCAAGATTTGTAGTGTTAAATTATTAGTAAAGTAGCGATGCTAGAGAAGTCCATTTCTCCTTTGTGTGTGTGTGTGTGAATTGATTAAAGAAATTATTGCGGGAGGGGGAAGAGAAGGAGAGATCCATCCACCAGGCGATTGCTCTCTCTTCTGTCCCCCCCCAGTCCTTTCCACGTAGCCGCCAGAAGACAGCACGAAAGCGATGGATTGGTGTCTTTTAAACTTACTTGCACGCGTGCGCACGCACACACACGTGCAGGCACACAGGCGAATCATACCTGCGTGCAGGAAATTCTGACTTGCAGGGCGTATAAGTCTGCCCCCCCCTGGCGCCCTCCCACCTTGCTGTACCCCTTCTTCTCTGAAGCTTGCTCAGTGAGGTGGTGGGCTATTCCGACGTGCAAAAAGCGGGCCTTCTCGGCCTGCCACCAGCCCTGGCTGCTTCGAAGCGGGGTTGCGAAGGAGGCCGGGGGGGTGGTGGTGGTTTGCCTCCAGCGGGGAAGGGCTGGACTTTGGTTTCAAACCGTACCCAGAAGAAGAGGCTAGTTTCTGAAGGCTCGCCAAGGCAGAGCGGGGAAGGGGTGCGTGGGGGAACACGGTCCGAGCCCAGACCTGTTCTGCAAAATAATAAATTGGGTAATAAAAACAGGGGCATGCATAGAAAGGAAGGAGGCTGTGATGGAGGAGGAAGCAAACCCTGCAGCGCAAATCCTAGGCACGTTTACTTAGGAGTAAGTAAGCCGCATTGGACATCGTGGCTTCCGAGTTTTATTTATATATATGGGGGCCAGTCCCACCCACCCCACCACCACCCGGCCAGCCTCCCCCAACCTGGCGCCCTCCAGGTGAACTGGACTGTAGCCCCCATCACCCCCAGCCAGCACGATGGGAGTTGTAGTCCAACACTGCTGGTGGGCACCCAGTTGGGGAAGGCTGACCCGGGGGAGTCCGTCGGCGCCCAGCCAGAGAGCCAGGCATGCTGCAGAGGCAGGCGCGCCGCGCGCGTGCGGGCAACCCTTACCGGAGTCGCTGGCTGGCTGGCTGGCTGGCTGGCTCTCCGAGCCGGATGAGGCGAGGAGGAGCTTGCTGTCGGCGGAGGCGGGGAGCTTGCTGTCGGCGAAGGCGAGGCCCGGCAGGCCGAGGCGGGCGGGGCCGGGGGCGGGCTGGGAAGCAGCTGCCTGCTCCGCTCGAGGAACTTCTCTTCCTTGAAGTTCCTTCCACTTCCAGTCAGAGATGTCCTCCTCGCTGGTGGGTGCGTGCGCTCGAGGCGAGGCTGGCAGTGGCGAGCGGTGGAAGTCCTCGCCCTGCTGCGCCCTTCTCCGGCGTCTGGGCCGCTCCGCTCTCTACAGCCCAGCGTGGTGGCAATGGGCGGCAACCTCTGCTCCCCGGCGTGCTCGCCTCCGGCAACGCCCCACGCAGGTGAGCGACTGGACGTCACCTCGCTCTGAGCGTCCTCATTTCCCCAGGCGCGGCGCAGCACCGCGCGTGCGGCGTCCCTATTTGTTGTGGGCCTATTTTGGGATCTGGGCCTGGAGCTGCCGCTCCAATAGCCCCTATGTTAATCCGGCCCTGGATCCAGAGACAATGAGCACACTTATGGGTGAAGGTTGAAAAGGCTTTATTGGCAAACTACAGAAAAGAGATCACAGAAGCGAGATAGATGCAGAGCACGAGGCTCACATCCCGTCTGTTGTTGGGAACCCTTCAAAGAAATGACAACGGATGGGCTCCCTGGCCGGCACATGGCACCTCCTGCAGCTAAGGTCTGGGTCGAGGTTCCTATGAAGAACCACTGTCTTTGGCAGAACATACGGCCCCTCAGACAATGTCTAGGGGTGATAGGACTACATCCTTAAGAACTTAAGAAAAGAGCACATGGTATAAAAACTAAGTATTTCTAAACTTTTATTTATACAGATATTTTTTAAACACACACACACACACACACACACACACACACACACGAAAAATTCAAAAACCAGCCCAGCACAGCTTATTCCTAATTATAATGACTCCAAACTACCATTATCAAATTTTTAAAAAGCTTCCATGACCCATATTCCTAATAATCTATAAAGCTTTTACTACCAGTGATGAAGTTATTACATATTCATTACCACAACTGGCCAGCAATAATCACTGAGCCAAAACGAACTAATTACCTGTAAAGTACATTAACATTTTTCAAATTCCTGTTTCCCCACCCCCACCCCACTCCCAACTGATTACGACAGCGGTTTTGTTTCAGATGAATAAACTCCCAGCACCCACCATACACTATTAACACAGCTTTGCAATGAGGCATATGATGGCTCATAGCCAGTGTGGTGTAGCGGTTAGAGTGTTGGATTGGGACTCAGGAGATCCAGGTTCAAATCCCTGCTCGGCCATGAAACTCACTGGGTGACTTTGGGCCAGTCACTGCCTCTCAGCCTAACCTACCTCACAGGGTTGTTGTGAGGATAAAATGGAGAGGAGGAGGAGGATTACGTAAGCCGCCTTGGGTTCCTTTCAAGAAAAAAGGTGGGGTATAAATATAATAAATAAATAAATAAATATGATTAAGGAGTTACCAATTCTTGGAGTGTGTGTGTGGGTGTCTCAATTGTATGTGTGTTTATTATTTTCAGCAGACAGGGTCAAAGCCCACACTCCAGTGTATAGTTGCTAGTACACTCCTTGGCCCATAGGCAGTCTGTGAGAGATGTCAGAATGGTGTGGGTGGCGGGGGAAGTTCCTCCAACTGGAGTCCCGGAGACCAAGTTCTGATGCTTTGTCTCCAGCAGCTTACCACAGGTGCTCTGGCAGACCAAGGGCGCCATCTAGGCTGCAGTACCAGCCTGCCCCAGCTGACCCTCAGTGGACAATTCCAGTCCACCAGCCCCAACCACAGAACTTGCTCTGCAGTCCAAGGAAATTGTATCTGGTGCAAGGATAGATACTGTCTCAGCTCCCACTGCTTTCTTTTTTTCTGCTTCCCCACTCCCCCTGCCCCCAAAACATGAACTTTATTAAACAAATTTCTCCCCCCCCCCCAGAAACAAGATAAAAGGGAAGAAGCATCTAGGTAATTTTTAAAAAATACACAACTAAAAACAGGAAAACAGCAAATGCAAAAAAAAGTAATGACTGTGTTATAAGAAAAGGTACCTTTTTCATTAAAGTACTGTCTATTAAGTGAGACCTAGTGAGTAGGGAGGACAAGGCAAAGAGTAGGTGGCAGGCAAAACCAGCTGTGTCTGCTCAGAAGTAAGCCACATTCAGTGAAATGGGGCTTACCCGCAGGTCAGAGCATATACTCAGGGTGCAGCCTCAACTACACTAACTGTGATGGATTGATGATGTACACATGTGCGTTTCAGAGCAACAGTGCATGTCGCACAAAAAGTAATCTCAGTGCGATCATACAGTGCAAGAACATCATTCATGATTGCTCGCATGCAGTGCCGGCTCCAGGTTTCTGAGTGCCCTTGGCTGAGACACCCTCCATGGGCCCCCTCCCTCAGTGAGTCCACCTTCTCACCGCCATCATCACCAGCTGCTCTTGCTCCTCCTCCTCCTCCTCTTCCTCATCATAGCTCCCACTTGCTTGCTTGACCCACAGAGAGCCAGTGAGCAGGTAGGCAGTGGCATCTCTTCCTCCTCCTCCCTCCTCGCCCACCACCGTTGCCTGGGCCAGAGTGAGAGGCAGGTGATGAGCAAGCAGGTTGTGATGGTGAAGAGGAGGAGCAAGTCCAGCGGGATCTTGTCAGTGGGCCCCTGCTGGGGTGTGGTCCCTCAGCCTGTGCCCAACCATGCCAACCCTTGATGCCAGCCCTGCTCATTTGCAGTGTTTTATCCATTCTCATGTATATATCCATAACATGGTATGAGGAGGAGGAGGAGGAGGAGGAGGAGGAGGAGGAGGAGGAGGAGGAGGCGGCGCAAAGGAGCAGAAACAATAGAAAGCTGTGGCAAACTGTGCATGCTCCGATTCTGGAATTAATTTTAAGAATTGTCCTACTGTAATCAGAATTCAAGAGGAGGAGTGGACTGCAAGGCAGAGTGAACCAGAGAAACAATAAAAGGAAAGAACAGGGGACATCCACTCCTGATGACTTTCTCCCATTTATTGTATTTCAATAAGATCGAACTGAAAAAAATTGAGAACTTTATTGTTGTTACGGGAAAGGGAGATGATTCAAGTGGATCTGATATGCATCTCTAGCGAATGACTAGCATTCTGTTGTACATAAAACCCCACTAATGAAAATGTGGACCCATTCTCTCCTGACCTTACATTTGACCAGTAGACTTGATTAAAATCTACCTTTTTTTAAGCCTACGTTCAGGACAACCGAGTCACAAAAGAGAGAATTACAATGATTCCATTTTATAATGCTCCCATATGGCAAGAAACAGCTTTTCTACACTATTAGTTATCTGCTATTTAGAGCATCAAGAAGACTTAGTTGAATCTCTGTCCGGATTAAGGGGGATTTGAGTTGTGGTGATATCCTTTAAAGAGAAACAGCTGGCTGGCACAAGACTTTAGCACTAATAGAATTTGGCAGAAGAAGAATTCCAGTTGTCTCGCTTCCAATATGCCTCTGCCACACACACACACACACAAAATGAGTTCTTTCTGCTTCTGTACAAAAACTTCCTGGGGTTTGCCACAAGAAACTGAAAGGGTGCAATCCTATTCCTACTTGCCTGGGGGGAAAAGTCCCAATGGATTCAATGAGACTTACTTCTGAGTAGATATATATTAAATTGCACTCAACACAGCCGCCCTTTTGGGAATCCCTTACAAGATGTATTCGCTTCTAATAGCTCCACTAATTATAGAAAAACAGCATTTTTAAATTGATATGCCCAGTGCCTAATCTTACTGTCCTTAAGGAAAAGGGGATGATCTCTTGATAGCTGAATTCCTCTTCCTGACTTTTGGAATGTCAGTCCTATCAGAGGGTGGAGAACGTAATTCTCTTCCAAGCCAGATGGAGGAGCAAAGAAACAGTTTGGAATCAGAGTTGAACTGGGAGGAGAAAGTGCTGACACTTTTTGATGGAATTGGCTAGATTAAGGTGCAGCCTTGGGGGTGGGGGGGGGCAGCAGCTACTCCCTGGATTTTTGATGCAGGATTGGTAGTTTTGTAGCCTGCTGTGGGAGTCTTTTGCTTCCAATAGGATCTACTTGTATATTTCTAAATAAAACAGAAAGGTCTAGAGACTGAGATGGATGAGATATCATGAGAAGACAATGGGTAATGGCCCCAAAGCTCCCAGTACATGCTGGAACTAGGTGGATTTATACCCTTTGCCACATGCCTGTGTCACAAGATACCTGAACACTCACACAATTCCTCCCTGGGCTCTGTCACGTCTCCCCCCACTCTGTGATTCGAATCCAAAGCTTTATTACTACAGTCAAATCCCAACGCTCTCACCACCTGTCAAGCCCAAGCTCCACACGGTGTCCTCCTTCTCCAGCCCACCACCTTTTGTCAGCGCTTCAAAAATCCACACTCTTAATCTCCTCTGCTGCCATGAACCTCTTCTGGGTAACTAATTCAGACCACTCCTTTTATGTTTTTAAAAGGAAAACAAGTTTATTTATTCACAATTAAGGGTAGGGAAATGGATAATGTTAATAGATTCTAAACGTTGGGGGGGGGAACCCATCTCTCTCTCAGACTCCACTCAGACTTCTCACAAAAAACCCTCTCCCCCCCTCTCTCTTTCTCTCTTTCTCTCTCCTCTCCTCCCTCAGACTCTTCCACAGCTCTCTCTCAAACAACAACACCCACTGCTTATATAACACAGACTTCACCCCCCCTTCTCACTCTCTCATCCAATCAGCAGACATCCAACATTCCACACCCCTCTCACACTCCCCCCTCCCCTCACATACTAACAGCTATAACACTTTGCCCATGGGCAGGGGCATGATGACAGGCTCCAAGAAGAAAGATGGTGGCAAACCCAGAGGCCACCAGCAGAGGCAGAGCCCTTGCCGGGCTGCACAAGCTCTCTCCCTTTGCCAAGCTCTGCTCCAGGGGCCAAAAGCCTGACTTCTGTGCTTCCAGGATTAGGGCCTTCCGTGAATACCAGGCAGGATGGTGTCGCAAGGCCTTCTATAATAGCCATCAGTTGCTTCCTGCCTGCTGTACGGTCTGTACTGCTTGGCTCCTTGTCAAAACTCCCCTGCTGTTTCAACATAAGAAGAGCCCTGATGCTGGATCAGACCAAGGGTTCATCTAGTCCAGCATTCTGTTCACATAGTGGCCAACCAGCTGCCCACGGGATCCCACAAGTAGGACCTGAGTGCAACAGCACCCTCCCGCCCATGTTCCCCAGCAACCGGTGCACATGGGCATACTGCCTCTGATCCTGGAGGTAGCATATGTCCATCAGGGCTAGTAGCCATTGAAAGCCTTTTCCTCCATGCATTTGTCCAATCCCCTTTTAAAGTCCTCCAAATTGGTGGCCATCACTACATCTTGTAACAGCCAATTCCATAGTTTAACTATGCGCTGTGTGAAGAAGGACTTCCTTTTATCTGTCCTAAATCTACCACCAATCAGCTTCATGGGATGACCCCTTTGGGCACTAGTATTATGGGAGAGGGGAAATAATGTCTCCCTATCATCTTCCTCCACACCGTGCATAATTTTGTACACTTCTATGACATGTCCCCCTTACTTGCCTTTTCTCTAAGCTAAACAATCCCAGCTGCTGTAACCTTGCCTCATACGGGAGTTGCTCCAGCCCCTTGATCATTTTAGTTGCCCTTTTCTGCACTTTTCCCAACTCTACAATATTGTTTCTTAGGTGCGTTGACCAGAACTGTACACAGTGTTCCAAGTGTGGCAGCACCACAGATTTGTATAAGGGCAATATGATATCGGGAGTTTTATTTTCAATGCCTTTTCTAATTATGCCTAACATGAAGTTTGCCCTTTTCACAGCAGCCGCACACTTGGTCAACATTTTCATTGACCTGTCCACCACAACCTCAAGATCTCTTTCTTGGTTAGTCACCGCTAGCTCAGATCCCATCAGATTACACTTGAAGTTGGGATTTTTTGCCCCAACGTGCATTACTTTACACTTGCTTACATTGAACTGCATTTGCCATTTTGATGCCCATTCTCCCAGCCTGGAGAGATCCTTTTGGAGCTCCTCACAATCCCTTTTTGTTTTCACCACCTGAAATAATTTGGTGTTGTCAGCAAACTTGGCCACTTCACTGCTCACTCCTGATTCCAGATCATTTATGAACAAGTTGACAAGCAGTGGTCCCAATACAGATCCCTGTGGGCCCCACTGTTTACATACCTCCATTGGGAGAATTTATCATTTATCCCTACTCTCTGCTTTCTGTTCTTTAACCAGTTAGTTAAGAAGACTTCCCCTCTTATTCCATGACCGCTAAGTTTGCTCAGGAGTCTTTGGTAAGGGACTTTGTCAAAAGCCTTTTGGATCAGCTGTGTCCACGTTTATTGACATTCTCAAAGAATCTAAAAGGTTAGTGAGACAGGACTTACCTTTGCAGAAGCCATATTTATTCTTTCTCAGTAGGGCTTGTCCTTCTATAGACTTACTAATTTTATCTTTAATAACGTTTTCAACCAATTTACCCAGAACAGACATTAAGCTAACCAGCCTGTAATTTCCTGGATCGCACCTGGATCCCTTTTTGAAAATTAGTGTTACATTGGGCATTCTCCAGTCCTCTGGTACAGAGGCTGATCTTAGGGACATATTACATATATGTGTTAGAAAAACAGCAATTTCTCCTTTGAGTTCTTTAAGAACTCTAGGATGGATACCATCTGGGCCTGGTAATTTATTAACTTTCAATTTGTCAATAAGGTTGAGAATGTCATCAGTTGTGCCCCAGACTGAGGATGCATTTCACACAGAGCATAGTTAAACTGTGGAATTTGCTACCACAAAGTGTAGCAATGACTACCAATCCAGGTGTCTTCAGAACGGGATTAGACAAATCCATGGAGGATAAGGCTATCAATGGCTACTAGTCATGATGGTTATATATGACCTCCAATATAGAAGGCAGTATGTCTCTGTATACCAGTTGCTGGGGAACATGGGCAGGAGGGTGCTATTGCACCCATGTCCTGCTTGTGGGTTTCCCATGGGTATCTGGTTGGCCACTATGTGAACAGAAGATAGGCCTTTGGTCTGATCCACCATGGCTCTTCGTATGACTTTGGCTCCAGGGCTAGTCTCCCTCCTTGCTAGGAAGACAGCTCCCTTATGAACCAGTGACTCCAGCCCCATCAGTTCCTGTGTGTTGCTGTCAACAGGACAAATCATAGAGTTTGCAGCTACAGTAATAAGTATTGAAACATTGGGAGGGGGCACACTACATTTTTATTTGATTCTCTCTCTTTTTTTTAATCTTCTTTTGGTGGTGGTCCAATGATACATTTTTGAAAGCTTGCTTCCTTTTTATCAAGTTGTCAGTTAAATCCTGCTACCGTGCCTTTGAGGTGCCCCATTCTGAATATGAAGTTGCAGGTGCAGTGCTCAGTGGTGCTTTGTTACATCATGGCAGAGTTGCCATTTGCCCATGCAAAAGATTTAATAATAAATAAATAAATAAATAAATAAATAAATAAATAAATAAAAAACCGGCCCCAGTCACTCCCCCCCCCCCTAGAAAAACTGTGACTTTCACTGAGCGCATTACAGTAATCCTGTCTGTTTCTGATGAGAAGCTTGATAAGAGGATATGAAGCTGCATGTCTGAGTTGGAGGATTATTTTTTTTTTAATGTTAACAGAAAGCTTGGGCGTCATTACTCTCCATGCACCCTTAATAGAATCAAGGACCCAAAGGACCTAAGCCATGAAGACAGATTGACACGAAACATCTTGAGCCTCCAGTTTGCTTTGAACTGAAGCAAAGTTGGGAGACTAGCCATTCTAAATGGAGTGCTCTGAGTGTGGTTTTCCCTGAGCTTTCTGCTTGGTAGAAAAGATGCTGGACTCGATTGACAGTGCTGAGCCTTCTTCACCCTAAGACAGGGCTCTTCAACCTTGGGTCCCCAGATGTTGCTGGCCTACAGATCCCAGCATACCCAGCCAGCATGGCTAATGGCATGGGATTCTGGGAGCTGTAGTCCAGCAACATCTGGGGACCCAAGGTTGGAGAGCCCTGCCCTAAGAGGTCACATTCTGTTTCAGAGGAGCTCTCAGGGGCCACATTCCAGTAGTGGATGGGCTGGAAGCAGCAGAGGCTGGTGGCTGCAGAGTCACCAGGGCTGTGTATCCTCTCCGGATTTTGCTCCGAACTTCTAAGAAGCTATCCATGGTGCTGAACCTATGTTGGGGCTGGGGCTCAGCACCATGGATAGCTCCTTAAACATTTGAGTTGAAAATCCAGAGCGGATACATGACCCCACTGACATTGGCGCCACCAGCCCCCACTGGCTGGAAGGCAAAGGGGAAGGGCCAAAATACCAAAAATAGCAAGTCTATTTTAGCCTGAAGCTCTTCCTGCCAGAGGCTTGGGAGAGTCATCTCTCAACCTTTTAGAACATGGGAGAAACTGCACAAAAGTTGGGACACCACCAAACCATCAGTGGTTGGGGGAAAGGGGTGGCACCAGGAGAAAGATGTGCAGCCTTTGGGGCACTGTTCTCCAACCTTGGGTCCCCAGATGTTTTTGGCCTACAACTCCCAGCATGCCCCAGCATAGCTGGCTGGGGCATGCTGGGAGTTGTAGGCCAAAAACATCTGGGGACCCAAGGTTGGAGAACACTGCTTTTGGGGAACCCCAGAGAGAAGGATTGGAACCCCCAGAGGGCTGGATTGGGCCCCTGGGCCTGAGGTTCTGCATCTTTGAATCAGATGGACCTTGGGTGTGATCCAGCAGGGCTCTGCTTATGTTCTTATGTGTATGTTTTTCCACCTGACAAGCTCCCGGTCTTGCTGCTCCCTGCAAAAAAGAGGAAGGTTTCCCTTTAAAAAAGAAATAATAATAATAAAATGTGCTACATAGCTTCAGCCAGTTAATATTTGCATGATAATTTATCTCCCCCATTCCCAATTTAAACCCTATAAAGATGACCAGCTAGCACAAAGCGATCAGAAACTCTGATATACTGAATCCAGCTTCTCCTCTCTCCCTGTCTCTCTCCTCCGCTTCCCACCACTGCTGTTTTTTAATATGCACCAGTTCAGGCTTTCTTTTGCTGATTTGTTATCTTAATTAATGGCAGTTTTGCAGTGGGCTGAGATTCAGATCGCAGTGATTAATTGCAGGCTCTTACTTAACACTGTGGTTGAACCAGCAAAGTAAAAATAGAAAACAATTTGGAAGGGAGGATCAAAGAAAAAGGCAGGGCGTTCCTCCAAAAGCCATAGCAAGGAAAGGTTGGCATGAAATGGGTATTTATTTTCTTATTTATTTGTATTAAAGAATTCTGCATAGAGGTATATATTTTCCTTAATGTTGATGCCTGATCATGGAATGAAATAGGTACAACTTTTTTGTAAGCCGTCAACACACACAAGTGTTCAAAATCATTGCATTGTTCTTATGAGTTACTAACTGAAACTCCCTAACAAAAAGCCAAGTGCTGCACCGGAGAAGCTGGCTGAAATTTCCCTTTGATCTCTCCTATCAGCCCTTAATTTCTCATGTCTGACCATCCTGGAATGCCATCATGTCACTTCGCCAACTGGCCAGCAAGATGGTGCAGTCAGAGAAGTTTGGGCCTAGTAAAAGGGCTGCACCTCTCCTCTTATCAGTTAGCCTTGACTGCAACATCAGTCCTTTGCCTGTGCAACTTGGGGTGAGGTGGTTCGGGCCCACCCATGCCAATCTTTGGGGGGGAGGGGCTCTAGCCTCCTCTCCCCCCTGCTCTGGGGTCCCTGTCCCTTGCCCTTGACATGGGGTTATCTGTCCTCGATGGACAGGAATCCCTCAGGAGGTGCTGCAATGTATCTCATGTACAGAGGGCAAACTTCCCTCCCCACCAATAGGCTGGGAAATGACCAGTGTTTGAGCTCATTGGCGTTCTCCATTTTCCATCTCAACGCTCGCTCGTCTTGCCTCATTCTCACTCCTGAATGTGAGCTGCCTTTTTTTTTTCCTGAACATGAAAAATGCACCTTTTCCAAGCAAGCACCCCAAATGTGCACCTCCCCCCATAGGCTAAAGCATGATGGTGCAGTTTTAGCAGGAAATGTGCATTTTTGGAAGTGTGCACTTTTGAACATGAATGCAAACTTGGGCAACGGCAAACCTTTCCCAAGAGTTCAGCTCCTGCTCACATTTGTGGGACACAGGACATGTCCACATGATCGGTGAACAGGAATGAAATTCTTGTCGATCCCTACCCACCAAGTTTCCCTGTAATATATGGGTCTTCCCTCAGCCCCCATTGTGCTGGTCTACCAGTATTTCACCATGAAACCATAGAAATTGACACCACCTGAGGATGTGTCCCCATGTGCCACTTCCACATAATGAATGCTGCACCAACGGTAGAAAATTAAACATGCTTTGTCTATCTTTTCCCTTTGTTTGCTCTATAGCAATGTCTGATCATGGCCCCACTGACATTGGCGCCACCAGCCCCTATTGCTATAGCAATATCAAAGAACAGATGTCATTGCTCCCTAAGGACAAATAATTTGTAGTGGTCTCTGTTAACAGTGTCAGGACTAGTACCAAAGCTATAGAGGAAGCAAAGATGTTGTCTAGCTTTTGCTTCCCTGATGGCTCTGGGAAAGAGTTGGTAGGAGAAAAATAAAGATAAGTTATTGTCATCAAAGCAGAAGAGAATATTGAAAATGTAAACCAATAACCATAGTTTATCTGCCACGACACAAACTCTCTGGGTACCAGAAATTTAGCTATCTTTCCATTGGGATTGATGAAGTATCTCACATAAGTGCTCTACCACGGAGCTATGGGGTTACACTTCCTTAGCTAGGAAGGAGAACCCTAAAAGAGAAACAGAACCTTTCCAGAAACTGGTACAATTGTGGAAGGTTAATTTAGTTCAGCTTGAGTCAAAGTTGCTGAACTGGCAAAAGAAAAGTCCTAGCAATATTTTCCAGCTAACTTTTTGCATATATAAGCTGAACTCTACCAAACCCAGAGAGTCCCTAGTGGTGACTTTTAGGAGCAAACTGAGAAATTGTTCAGAGAACAATTGATCAAGGAGTTCCTATTTTGTTTGAGTAGCCTAGTGAAGAAGTGCAATGAATAGAAAGTCCGGTCTGCCAATAATTTTACAATAGAGCAGAAGACAATTGCACAATGCAGTTGGCCAAGACAAGAGGTTGTGTGAGAGTATCATATTCTAAAGGTAAAATATGTGTTGAATATTTAATAAGAATGGGGTGCATCTTTTGACAGTTCTTGTTAAGATCCACTGTGACAGGACAGAGGGAGGTAAGAATGGTGCTATCAAGGTATATTTTTTTCTGATGCATAGTAGGAAATTTCCCTCTTTTCATCCATGCTGTCAATTGTGGCTCAGTGCAGGAAGGAGAGAGTGTTTTCAAGTCTGATTAAAGTTTAACAAGTGCAAAAGTTCAGGAGCTGCAAATGATAATGAGACATTTTAGCTGGCTCGGGTATTTTCCCTTTATTCCAGAATCTGACCCCTCAGCCACATTGTTCAGGACAGCAACAAGCTGCAGCTATGACTGGGACCGTACAGCTTCAGGTTGCAGATTGAGGAGGCATTTTTCACTGCTCTGCTCCCCCAGACCAAAAACATCACCCCTCTTTCCTCATAGAAGAGCAAGCCTGAAACTCTTCTCTGTGGGGTGCAAATTTGTGTGTGACGTTGTTCATATGGGAATCAGCACACATTTGTAGTCTAAAGTGGTATAGTCCAGCTAGAGCTACAACACGTGCCTCTGATATTTGTGTAGCTTGGGCCCCCACCCTCAGGGAGTCCACCTTCTCACCACCATTGTCACCAGCTGCTTTTTCTCATCATTGCTTCTACCTGGTTGCTTGACAGGCAGAGAGCCAGTGAGCGGGTAGGCAGCAGCATCCCCTATGCCTTCTCGCCTCCACCATTGCCTAGGGCAAAGCAAGAGGCAGGTGAATATGCACGTTGCAAGGATGAAGAGGAGGAACAGCTCCAAGGTGCTCTTCTTAGTGGGCCTCTGCTGGGCTGTGGGCCCTTGGCAAGTGCCCAACTGTGCCTACCCTTGACACTGGTTCTGGAGCTTGTGCTGCATCATAGGTTTTTTGGTTGTATAACTGAATACCAGTTGCTGAGGAACAACTGCAGGAAAGCACTATCTCCTTCTTGCCTTGCTTGTGGGCTTCTTGGAGGCATCTTGATGGTCACTGTCAGATCCAGCAGGTCTCTTCTGATCTCCCGAGGAACGGTCATTTCTGTGCATACATATTTCACTTGGCTCAGCTTGTCTGAGTGTGGAAAGCTAAGCCGGGTCAGGCCTGGTTATTACTTGGATGGGAGACTCCTCCTCTAGTTGCCTGCATTGAGCAGGGGGTTGGACTCGATGGCCTTGTAGGCCCCTTCCAACTCATCTATGAACTATCTATCTATGAACTTATGGTCAAACTGCAGCATGGGCTTTGTAGTCTTAAGGATGCACTAAAAGCTACAGTAGTCTCCATGGCTCTGTGACAGTCATAGGACTCCAAGGCTTGAGCCAGACATCTCATGACTGAGGCTGAGGCCTAGCCAAGTGAGCCACCTGGGATGGCCTGAAGAGAGCCCCCTTCACACACAGGTGGGAATAGGGCCATGCATGCAGCATTACCCCTCTGTGATTTGTGAGCAGCATGATGTCACTGGATTGCCCATGCCTGGTATGCTTGGAACTTTTCTGGTCAACAGAGCGGGACCTTCTGCAGGCTGCACCTCCAGCAACTCCAGCTGCTGTGCAGGAGACCCTGGATTGGAGAACACCCTCCAGCATGTCTGGCCCAAGACATTTGGCTGCCTGAGATGCAAATGCAAATGGCACCTGAAATCCAAGGCTGGCTAAATTATTTGGGCACCCGAGGCAAGAAGTCTTCCGAGTGCCTCTTCCAGGGGGAGCAGAACTGCAACAATAACATGCGCAAGAATGAAGAACTTGCTACCCTTCCATGACGACACCGCAATTCAGCTGCCTGAGGCAGCTGCCTCACGTTGCCTAATGGCAGGGGGTGACCCAGCCCTCCAGCTCCAGCCTTGGGTATGACTGCCCAGAAAGCCAGCCTAAGCCTGGAAAAAATAAAGTGCCTTTATGTTCCAAGCAGAGATCCAGCCAGGCAGCTTGAGTGCGGAGACAGGAGGCATTTCTCTTTGCTAGGTTTACGTTAAATGGATTTAAACCCATCTGAAATAATTGAGCAGCTGACTCTCTTTTTGTTAATGTATGGGGGGGAAATGGTCAAAAGCCTATTGTGGAGTTCTCCAGAGGAAACAGATGAAGAAGGGGAAATGCATATTTGAAAGTGTGACAATTACACAACTGCAAAGAACAATGGTCGAAGTGGAGGGGGGATGAGAAGCATGGGGCTATAATGGAAAATTGCTCTGGAACTGATTAAATGCCAGCCCAAACCTCTGCCGACTGATCTTATCAGGTCCAATTGAGTCTCAGGCATTCAGATAGGGGGGGGGGGGGAGAGAGAGAGAGAGAGAGAGAGAGAGAGAGAGAGAGAGAGAGAGAGAGAGAGAGAAGATTTCTAATTATTCAGCAGCAGTTGCCCTGTCTCTGAGTTGATTATCAAGTTTTTCAAAGCCACACATGCAACAGTAAGTATAATGCCCTAAAACACATTTCATTTATTTCTTTTTTTAACCAGGTTGTTAAATCTGAGACTGCGAAAAGGAAATGTGTGTTTTGCAAGTTTTGTCGCAGCTGTGTGTTCCTCACTTTGTTCGCGACGCGGTCTGACAGAGGAAAATACAAGCTCTCAAATGCCGTATATGTTCTTGATGGCTAAGACGATCATCTCAGGAAGATAACTTCAGCGCTGGTGAATCTGACAAGAGGCAACAGCCTTGACAATGAACCTTTGGATGTTGTTGTCCCTTTTTCATCAGAAGGGTTCCGGTCACCAATCAAATAAATGCTTGTAGGACGTGAGTTTCTCAAACTTCGTTCTCATTAAAGCGTCTGTGGTTTCATGGAGGTTTCTGCTCCATGTATGTGCCAGGATTGCTCAGTAGGGCAGCCAGTTATGCATCACCAAAAGAGAAGAAATGCACCACCCAAAAGGAGGACATAAGAAGGCATCAATTTGCATGAAATGTGCATATGCTAATTTATATGTCTAGTTGCAAACCTAGAAATAATTATTATAATTTAAATAGAAATACAGTGCATCACACCACAGTGTGAAAGACGGTGACCAGGTGACCTGTGCGTGCCTGCCTGTTCCATCTGCTGTCCAGGTGCTGCTAACAGTGGATGGGCAACAGTTCTTTTGGTTCTTTATCTTTAAAATGAGATTGGACTGGACGGCCCCACGAATCGAGGGCATCTTCAAAAATAGATGGTCCTCAGGCAGCCCTTCAGACAGAGGGCCATCATCTGTAAAAGAGGACACGTGGCCACCCTATGATGCTCAGTGACTTAAAGCATGGGCTATGCATCAGAAAGTCACCCGTTGCATGACCTGAATTAGCCAAGCCATGATTTTCTCAGTCTCATCATGTATGGGTGATCATAAGAACCATGTGACTGACTGACAGCATTGTTGTAAGGCTTACTAAAATAAGGTATGCACAGGGCATACAGGTTAAGCATGGTTGGGCACCTGCCAAGGGCCCGCACCCCAGCAGGGCCCCACCAACAAGAGCCCCCTGGACTTGCACCTCCTATTCCCCATTGCAACCTGCTTGTTCACCTGCCTCTCGCTCTGGCCCAGACAACGGCAGTAGCGAGGAGGAGGAGCAGGAGATGCCACTGCAGGCCTGCAGCAAGTGGTAGCAATGAAGAGAAAGAGGAGGAGGAGAAGCAAGAGCAGCTATTGACAATGGTGGTAAGAAGGTAGAGTCACTGAGGGAGGGAGCCCATTGAAGGGGTCTTGCCGAAGGGCCCTCCAAAACCTGGAGCTGGCACTGTGTGTGCAAAAGGCTTCTTTTTTTTTTTTGAACAGCCAAAAGCACTACACAAATTATAAGTTTTGTTTCTTTATTTCATGAGTTAGTGATGTAGCTGCACCCCATGTATATGGCACTCTACAAAGAATGAGAGGATAGATCCCTGCCCCAAGGGGGCTTGCAATCTAAAAAACAACAACAACAGAATGGAGACAGCAGAGGAAGTGGGGGTCCCTGTGTCTTTACATCCCAGGTGTGGGATTGTGGCCTGGCTTTATAAAATGAGCAGCACTAACAAAATGATCACCTAATTCTGACAAACAGTGGGTTTTTAAGTTGCTGCTCTAAACATTTGTTTTAACTGCACTGCTATAAAAGAGCCTGGCTGTTCAGTCAGTAGCTCTAACCATAGACCAGGGAAAGAGTTATATAAATGCTTCACTCATATTCAGCAGGCTGGTTTTTCTCATTGTCTTGTGTTTTATTGTTGTGTTTTTATTATTTGGTGTGAAACTGCAAAAGAAAGAAAAAGCTGGCAGCATTGTGAAAATAAATGATATGCCATATGCACTAAGAGGCTGCAAATAGCCTGCATTATCTTATGGCACAGTGCATAGGCTCTGATGTGGCATAGCAAGGTTTTGTTTCTTTTTCCTACCTTCCTTTCTTTTTTGGTTTTGCTCTCTCTCTCTCTCTCTCTCTCTCTCTCTCTCTCTCTCTCTCTCTCGCTCTCGCTCTCGCTCTCTCTGCTTTGTTTTTATGTAACATGTTCCAAATCAAATTGCTCTGCTGCAGCAGCTTGTATTGCCGGGAGCGGGGAGCAAACGACAGGGGACATCGGCCTCCAAACTTCACGGCGCACTTCTTCCCTTTCCTTTGAAGCATCTGCTCCGATCCACAGAGGACTCAGCAAAAACAGACCCAAGATTTCATTAGGGGCATACAAGAATTTCATTTCTGTTCGTTAATCATGCAAACATGTCCCGTTTGCCAACCCAACTAAGAACGCGAGAGGGGACTTTTTTCTTTCTTTCAAGGAAGGTTTGTGTTCAAAGTGTATTTAAAAAATAATAATGTAAGAACATAAGAAGAGCCCTGATGCTGGATCAGACCAAGGGTCCATCCAGTCCAGCGTACTGCTCCCACAGTGGCCATCCAGCTGCCCACAGGAAACTCACAAGCAGGACATGAGTGCAACAGCACCCTCCCGCCCATGTTCCCCAGCAACCAGTGTACATAGATATATTGTGTGTGAGACTGGAGGTAGTATATAGCCATCAGGTCTAGTAGCCATTGATAGCCTTGTCCTCCATGAATTTGTCCAATCCTCTTTCAAAGCTCTCCAAATGGGTGGCCATCACGACATCTTGGGGAAGTGAATTCCATAGTTTAACTCTGCACTGTGTGAAGAAGGATTTCCTTTTATCTGTCCTACATCTCCCACCAATCAGCTTCCTGGGATGACCCCTTTGTGTTCTAGTGTTATGAGAGAGGGAGAAAAATATCTCCCCGTCCTCTGATCATATGGTTTCCAATATTTTCTAAATGAAGTTCTTACCCTCAGGTCACATACCTGGACAATGAAGAGGGGGAATGCATTTTTCACCCCCAAACAAAAAAAATAAATTCTTGAAAATACTTCTCTGTGAATGTCGATTGAATGGTTTTCAAATGTGCAGTGAATAGAACCTACAGAGTATCATGCTTGTGGCAGTGAAGCCCCTGATGCTGATTGGCTCAGCTTCTGTGATGGCATGGAAGGTGCGAAGACATTCCACATGCCCTGGGAAGAAAGCTATTGCCATGTTTGTGTGTTCCCGTTCCTATGTAGTTGTCTGTTTGGTCAGCCTTAGGGGACAGTAGGTTTGTGAGGTAGACTGAGGATTGGACAGAGATCCCAGGAGGTGAGGAAGCTGAGCAGGGCCGGTGCTACCATTAGGCCAACTAGGCAGCCGCCTAGGGCGCAGGGCTAAAGGGGGCGCCAGAAACACCTTGAAAAAAAATGCAGCGCTCTCAAGTGGGAAGGGGGGCGCTAAATATCTGATCTTGCCTAGGGCACCAAACTGCCTTGCACTGACCCTGAAGCTGAGGGGAAGGCAGCTTAGAGGCAAAGTAGCTGAAGGAAGGGTACAGTGCAGGCAATGGAATGAAAAATAGGGCATCTTCTAGAACAGAGGGAAAAAGCCTTCCAGAAAAGGGCAAAGGAGAGTGGGAACTGATGCTAATAAGAGAGGGAGCAGTGAATGCTGTATTTTCATGTACTTATTAGAACTAATCAGCCAATTCTGTGGCTAGAGGCTACTAGTGATATTTTGTGTGAATGTTCTATAATTGACAGTATTTGATAGCTGATGTGCAAGGATATTTAGTCTCTAACAATATCTGACAGTTGACAGCTTTTGACTTTCTCCTTCTCTTGACCCCATGACCCTGTCTTGCCAGTCTCTGGGAATGACTGGATGCATTGTGTGAGTCTCTCAGATCAAAGCAGCAGTCATTGGCCCTTCTCTGACATAGAAGCAGGTCAGCCAATCACTGTCAAAGGCTTCATTGCCATCAAGTTCCTCAATCACTTACAGTGTGTGTGTGTGTGTGTTTCCAGTGTACCAAAGCTGAGAAGTCTAGGGCTTGGATCCAGGTTGAGTCATACTTGGAGTAGAAGCTTTTAATGGGACCTGAGTTAGTCATGACTGAAATCCCGTTTAATGACTAAATTTGGATCCAATCCTCGATTCTGTAGACTGCGAGATACTTCTTTCAACTTTTACCCATGTAGCAGTTTCTATACTTCCTGTCCTGTAGCAAATTTGTTCAACATCTATTTGTCAGCCAAGGAATTCCAGCCAGAGAAGAACCATTGTCAAGTTGCAAAGGATTCTGCCGTGTGCTGATTTCTAGATTAGGAGAGGGACTGGAGCTCAGGCTGCTTTGCATGAAGGCGGCTCCAGGTTCAGTTCCAGGCAACAGGTGATATGAAAGACCTCTCTCTGCACGAGACCCCGGAGAGCCAATCAGAGCAGAGAATAGACTAGGCTAGATGAACAAAACAGTTTTGAGTCTTGCCAGAAGACGCGCTTGTGAGATTTTCTGCCTCCGGTGCCGAAATAATTTAGCCAGCCTTGGATATTGTGCTCCTTGATTTCAGGTGCCATTTGCCGTTCCATCTCAGGCAGCCAAATGTGCTGGAGGGTGTTCTCCAATCCAGGGTCTCTTGCATGGCAGCTGGAGTTGCTGGGGGTAAGGGACTGGGTGAGGTGCAGCCTGCAGAAGGTCCTGCTATGTTGATCAGACAAATAGTCTGCCCCCCTCCTTCAGAGAGTCCACCTTCTCACCGGCATGGTCACCGGCTGCTCTTGCTCCTCCTCCTCCTCCTCCTCATCATCATCATGGCTCCCACTTGCTTGCCTGACAGGCAGGGAGGCAGGGAGCAAGAAGACCGAGGTGTCTCCTGCTCCTCCTTCTCACCACCACCGTTATCTGGGCCAGAGTGAGAGGCAGGTGAACAAGCAGGTTGCCATGGGGAAGAGGAGGAGCAACTCCAGGTGACTCTTGTCAGTGGGGCCCTGCTGGGGTGTGGGCCTTGCCATGTGCCTGACCATGCCCTATCCTTGACTAACACAGTTTCCTATGCTTAAAGGGCAATCCTATGCATGTTTAGACAGAAAGAAGTCCTACAGTTCCCAGCATGCATGCTGGGAGTTGTAGGACTTCTTTCTGTCTAAACATACGTAGGACTGCGTCCTTATTTATTTTTAGCTATTTATTTTATTACATTTCTATACCACCACCACCACCACCCAATAGCAGAAGCTCTCTGGGACGCTCACACAACAATTAAAACCCTAAAACATGAAACAATACAACTTAATGTCAAACTTTGGGGAAAGTTTAAAACTACAGTATAAAACGAAACTTTAAAAGTAGAAACCAGCAGCAGGGAAAGATCTAAAAGTACAAGAACAGATTAAAAAAAAACAACAAAAACTGAGGAATTAAAATGCCTGAGAAAATAAGGTCTCCGCCTGGCACTGAAAAGGCCACAACATAGGCACCAAGACAGCCTCTCTAGGGAGGGCATTCCACAACTAGGGCAACACCACTGAAAAAGCCCTCTCCTTAGTATCCACCCACCTCATCTCATTTGGCAGGGGTCACCTGGAGGAGGGCCTCTGAAGATGATCTTAGTGTCTGGGCAGGTATAGATGGGAGGAGATGCTCCTTCGGGTAACCTGGCCCCAAGCTTTAGTTTAGGGCTTTAAAAATTAATACCAGCACTTTGAATTGGGTCTGGAAATGTACTGGAAGCCAGTGCAGGTCAAGAAGCACTGGCATAATATGATCACATTGGCCAGTCCCCATTATCAATCTCGCTGCTTTATTTTGGACCAGCTGAAGTTTCTGGACTGTTTTCAAAGGCAGCCCCACGCATAACACATTGCAGTAATCCAGATGACAGGTTAACAAAACATGGATAACTGTAGCTAGGCTATCCCTGTCCACATATGGACGAAGTTGATATATCAGCCTAAACTGACAGAAGGTGCCGTCTGGTGCCTCTAGTGACAATGCGGTATCCAAGAGCACCCCCAAACTACAAACCTGAGCCTTCAGGGGGAGTGAACCCCCTCCAGAACAGATACGTTCCTATCATGCAGGGCATCATCAAGGCATATTGGGCTTAGTGGTTGCTCCTTATAAGCTAATTGATTCAAATGTAGACATAATTACTGGTTTTAATTGGCATACCATGCATCTCACTAGAGTGGGGAAGACTGTGACCAGGTGACTTGTGTAGCTGCTGCTCAGTCTGATATCCACATGCTGCTGACTGTGGGTGGGCAGCACCTTTAAGGCTCCTGCTGCTCTCCTTTTTTAGGCCTCATTCTCTTTAAACCAGACTTGGGCTGGGCAGCCCTTCAAACAGAGGACTGTCCTCTGTAAAGTAGGACACATGGCCACCTTAGCTGTGCAGGGTTCCAGGCAGAGGTCTGCCTCATCAGCCCAGAGATCTTAGATCTTTTTAACCTAGGATCTCCGGCATACTAGGGAGTGATGGTGCCTTCCCCACATATGAAGCTGCTTTGTACTGGATCAGTTCCTTCCTCAGTCCATCTTGCCCAGCATTGTCTCCCATGGCCAGCAGATGCCCTCCAGGGAATTTCAGGAAGGGGGGGTCTTTCCCACCCCATGCTACCTGAGCCCCTTTTAATTGGAGATGCTTCCAGGTGTTGAACCCGGGACCTTCTGCATGCAAATCTGTGCGATCTGATGAAGAATGCAGTTTTGAAATCACAGTACTAATGAAGAGATGAAAGCAAAATGACTGGACTTTCCCCCTTTGTTTCAATTTTCATATCAATTTGGCAGAAATTATCTTTATTAGAAAAATGAAATTTTCATGTATTTACATTTTGTACATCTTGTTTTACTTGGCACATGTGTTTTCTCTCACAGGTATATACATTTCAATATACGCAAACATTCAAGTCCCCCCACTTCCTTAGCATCTTCTCTCGCTCGTTCGCTCACTCTCTATCCCCCTTCTACATATTTAACAAAAATGAAAAATACAATACAATTTGAAGACAACCATAGTAATTATATACTTTTTTTCCCTATCATCAAAAGTTTGAAGCAAACATTTGTGGGGGGGTTTGTAGATATGTCTGAAAATATTATTTATACAGTATTAGCACTTAAGTCATGCATTTGGATTTAAATATGCTGGAAGGGTAAACTGCTGTTTAGACAGAATACGTAACAGAGAAACAAAACAAAAAAATTCCTGGATCACAATTAATTTTTATCCCACTGTGTTTGTTAGAACATCATATCCAACTATCATTGCAAGATTTTAAAGAAGTCTACAAGTGTGTATGGATATACTGTATGTTGGTGACTCTGAGTGCGTATTTGCATGTCTTAAAACTTTTGAGTTCAAAAAACTAAAACCACACAACTGTGTTTGTTGAAAATACGTGTGTTCCATTTCTGGTGCCCAGTTCACAGAATGCATGTTAGCTGCTTATCTTGACAACATCAACACCAAGTGTTGACTGGCACGTGTAATTGGACTTCATAGATGGACCACCAGAGACAGAACTTCCATGTCAACTCGTGCTTTTCAGTAGAGCCAGTCCACTAAGTTGCTGTTTTTTTAATAGATGTTTAAACTCCTAAGTTGTTTACATGTGAATGCAACAAACAAGTGCAGAGACTGGACAGCCATCTGTCAGGGATGCTTTAAAAACTGGATTCCTGCACTGAGCAGGGGGTTGGATTTGATGGCCTAAATGGCCCCTTCTTAACTTGATGATTCTATGGTACTTGGGTACATGAGTATCATGCAGGAATGCTCATTGGGAAGATAAGGTTAGCTGAAGCTCCCTTTTGAACATCCTGTACAAAAGGCACCCCCAAAAACATGTTGATACACAAAGTTTGCAAGTATAAATGTACTCATTTGTCGTCTCAAGTACAAAAACGCATCAAAAATTAAATAGGTCAAAATATCATGAATCGTAACAGTATACAGGATCAGGTCTTCTTATATATTGCATTTTAATACAATTTATATGGGTGGGTATAATGGGAATGCTAAATTACTGAGAACTCAATGGGTCATCTCAGGCATGTCATACTTTATGAGCTTATTCATGAATGTCTAAATTCAGTAGAATACCTCCTGGAGGACCCCAGTTTATAGATACAAAAAGATTACCCAGAAGGCCACACTCCTCATGTATTAACAGTAGAAATTGTCATCACACATGGTATGATATGTTGTTGACTGAATTTCACTCATGAATAAATTCATATATGGCATGGATGACTAGACCAGCTTCCTGTTCACTCAGTTTTCGGTGATTTCGCTTTATCATCATGCACACTTGCATGAGTATGTGACAAAGGCCTGATACTGCAAACACTCTTCCTGTGGGGTAGTTTAATCATACGTTAATGCATTTTTGCATGTCTGTGAAGCAATACATTTATAGCTGAAGACTCTTGTGTGCGAATGGATTTATGCTGCTCTTATTTGGAGGTGCTTCCCCCCCACCTCATTTTTTTTAAATTTTGGGTGTCTAAATTTAGTTTCTTAAGAGCAAACATTCTGCAGCAATCCTGGGCTTTCTTGCTGCATAATGTGTGAAAGGGCCAGAGCTCTCATTCAGCTACAAGCTGAAAATTGAAAAATCAAGGAGGTGGATACACACACACACACACACACACACACATCTACCCGGAGTCTCTCTCTCCTTTTTAGAGAATTTGTATGGTCACTTCTTATAGTGGGACTTGACTGCCATTTGTAAATGCACCATTTATTTATCTGTTACCTAGACAGAGCTCTATTTCTCCCACTGTGTAGCTTTTGTTAGCAGCTCAAAATTTATGCCTGAACTCTTTAAGGTTTGAAGTGTTACTCTCCCAAGGATGCAAATAGTAAATTTTCCCAAAAGAGAAGAGAAGAGAAGAGAGGGGGCATTAAAACCGATGCATACTTAATGGAAGAGTTTCTTGATTTCTAACATTTTGCACACTTATTTCATATCCTAAGTCCCGGAATGATTCCCCCACCCCACCCCCACCCAATACAGGAAATGTTTCCAGAGGACCTAATGAGATTGGCTGATTATTTTAATTGGATTTTCTGAGAGTATTCAAAAACTCTGGGCAAACACTGCCTACAAAAATAAACCAATGAGGCACAATTCCACATTAAGACACATGGTTGAATCCAGATTTAATCATGCTTAGAATAGACCAATTAAAACCAATGGGACTTATGTTAGTCATGACTAACTTAAGTCCCACTGTTTTCAATAGGTCTACTCTACATATGCACCAGTGTGGCACAGAGTGCTTAGAGTGCTGGACTGGGACTCAGGAGATCCAGGTTCAAGTCCCCACTTGGCCATGAAGCTCGCTGGGTGACTTTGGGCCAGTCACTGGCTCTCAACCTAACCTACCTCACAGGGTTGTTGTGAGGATAAAATGGAGAGGAGGAGGATTATGTAAGCTGCCTTGGGTTCCTTGCAGGAAAAAAAGGTGGGATATAAATATGATAAATAAATACATATAATAAATAAATAAATAAATAAATAAATAAGAAAGACTAAATCTGGATGCAAGCCATAAATTGAGGAGGAGGAACCTGCAGGTTGTATGCCACCATGGCACAGAGGGTGGGTGTTTGGAGTAACACCTTAATGGGAGGAGCAAGGCTCTTGCATGCCTCTCCAGACCTCAGCTACTGCCTGAGTATCCTGGCTGAATAGACTAGGGGCAAAGTCACCCTTGGCAAGAGCAAGGCTACTTATGTTCTGTCATGAGCACAAGAGCACCCCAAGACCGGCTTCTGGCACACTCACCATCCCTGTGCCACTTAAAACATGCAAGGACAACCAATATCTTCAGATGGATGGGAAAGTATTGCAAAGTAATTTCAGGATTCACAGAAGCAGGCTGAAAACATTTACTGACATGCCTTCCAATGGTGCAGGTCCATTTTTTTAATTTACTTTTTTTACAAAATTATCTGAAGCTGAAATTCAATTGCAAAACTCATTGAATAGGAAGCCGTAGTGGGTGAGCTCATGGCTGACGCCTGCCTGCCAAACACATCCATGCCCCCTGCCCACCTTATTTTTCCCCATGTAGGCATGATGAGAAGAGCCATGCTCTTAAATCACCTTCTTTGGTATGATGAGGGGTTTCCCCCCATCTTGTGTGGGAGATTTGGGGGACCTGGTTTCTCTGGCCACAATCTACTGGGAACTGCTCTTAGGGAAGACCCATGAACAGCAGCAGGGTTCATGCTGGAGGACGTCCCAGTGGATTGAGCCCAAATAAATCTTGCAGGAGATCTCATGATGATGACATAACATTCAAGAAGTTTCAGCAATTGAATCCAGATGTGTTTGTAAGCTTTCTCCTCTATGCCTCCCTCCCACCCACCCACCCACCCACCCACACACCCACACACCCACCCACACACCCACACACACACACACACACTGATTTATTTATTTATTAAAGTGCTGAAATGTATTTTCTGTTGAATCAGACCATGGATCCATCTAGCATACTCTCACTGCAAGCAGCTCTTTGAGCTTTTAGGCAGAGAGGTTTTTGTTTTGTTTTGTCTTTAACTGATTGAATGCAGGACCTTCTGCATGCATGGCAACTGCTCTGCATGGAGCTACATGGAGCTATGAGCTATGGACTCGACGCATCTCTCTGGGGTGTCAGGCAGAGATAAGTCTTTCCACCACCTGCTACCTGCTCCTTTTGCGTAGGAGATGCTTGGTATTGGACCTAGAACCATCTACATGCAAAGCAGGTCCCCTAAGACTGAGCTACTGCCATTCCCTATGGAACCCACACTTTGAGCAATATAGCCCCAATGATGGAACAGTTAACTGCATAGCATGGTTGATTTATCTGGATCTCCTTTTACCGAATGTATTCTTTGGCTTACAGGAATATTAGCATGGCCCACCAGCTTTCTGCTGGTGGCACGAGTTGCTTTCTACAACTTAGACTTGTGTTAAAGAAGGCCAATTTGCTAGTGGTGTTGCCACCTCTTTTTTCCCTCCTTCTGCCTTTAATAGTTGTGCAGCAGGCAGAAATGTGACAGATGCCGCTCAGGTCAATATGGAGGTGCAGCAATAGTGCTTCACCTTCTGAATTTCTGCCTGCCTGTCACCAAAAGTGCAGAGTTTCTGAAACAAAATGAGTGGCAGCCCTCTCTTTTTAGGTCTGTTTTAGTATGGACAATGCAGCTTTAGTAAGTAGGTTAGACCATTTAAATCATGGGCCTGGCTTAACCAGTTTTGCATCAAGTTGCTAGACCATGTGAACATCAGGGATTGAACAGGCACATACTGGTACGGAGTCCTGACAAAACATGAAATCCACCTTCTTCATTGATTTGGAAACAGCCTCTTGCCAGGTCATCTCTGAGTAAAAATTACATGGAGGTGAACAGGTAAAAGGGAGCTTTTGTCAATTGGAAAAGAGTTGGTTTGTTTCTTTGTGTTCCTTTCAGGACTCTAGTGTCTCACCAATGACAAACATTGGCATGAATACCTAGTAACTTTTGCATTATCTATACATCTGGATTTCTATGGAACATTTTATACCTTAGCAGGAATGGGGGAGGCCAGTTATTATTATTATTTATTTATTTATTATTTATTTATTTATTTATTTATTCACCTCACCAGATCCTTACACATCTGTAGCAGAATTGCCGGCCTGACCATCCATGTGGCAGATGTGACAAACCATGGTCATAAACTACTTGCACAAACCGCCAATGGGATCAACTACTATTGGAGCCTAAAATCCCTGTGCCATGTTTATATCTCCCCCACCCCCCAAGTTTGGCTGTCCACACTTAATAGTTTCCTTCTACAGCACCAAACATCCATATTGCCGAAGCTGTTAAAAACTCAGGTTGACTCTTCCAGTGCAAAATGCAGGCGAAGAATTATAAATTTTGAAAGCTTATCTTAAAATCCATTTTTAAAAATACTGTAAACACTCATATTTAGAACTGCAGTAGGTTCCATATCAAAATCTACAGTTTCACATAGTGCAATATCCTTATTTCAGTCACATATATAATAATTTTACTCAAATACATAGCGATACAGCATTGCCAGATGGGAGGCCAAACCTTCTCTTGAAGTCACGGCCCTGATGAGAAATGTTCTACTGAAGGCCAAATTTGCATTAGAGTTTATCAACTCTAGTTGGTCAACCAGTTCGGAGAACATGCCAATGTCTCTCATCTGCTCTGGCAGCAGCTGCTTTCACCAAGTCAGGCAAGACCAGCTAGCACTGGAAATGCAGAGTGGCTTCTTTTGAAAAGTAGCCTCAACAGCTGAGGAAGGTGGACAGGTGTGGCGCAGTGGCCAACCATGTCTTGTCCTACTTTTCTCTCTCCAAGAGAGCATGGGACAGTAAGCACGACAGTTCCTGAGCCTCTCCCGTCCCACTGGGGGTTCCAAATATGGGTGGATGGGAGCACCCGAGGGCTCCCATACATGCAGCAGAAAGAGCATGTCAACTGAAGGATAGGCTTCCCCTGTTCTCATGGAGCACAGCCCTTCCTGTTGGGGCAATAGTGTGGAATCAAGGTCAATACAAGAACCAGGATCTCACAAGCTGCATTAGGCAGTGCCTAAAGATTTGCATGCTTTCAGTATAGACACACACACACACACACACACACACACACACACACACACGTATGCAGTAGATTCCTTCCCCTACCATGCCTTATCATAACCTGCTTTTGAAATGCTTATATCTTTCAAAGGTTGGTTGACCTACAGCAGGGCATAATGCACAGTCATACGCCCTCTCCGGGCACAATCCTATTATGCCTGTTTAGACAGAAAAAATGTCCTACAACTCCCAGCGTGCCCCAGCCAGCCATAGGATTGTGCCCTTAGGTGCACAGTGATTTAGATCCTCCTGGCGAAGTACTGCAGTTTAACCAAGCATGTGGGTGATCCTCAAACTGCTTACTTTAGGGGAAGCCACTGATTTTATTGGGATTACTTTAGAGTAAATTGATTAATGATCACAGCCTTACACATCTGGGATTTGCGGATAAACATTTGAGACAAAAGAAAGACTGAGTTGAATGTTCTACTTGAAGACACCATTTTTTTCTCTGGGGCTATAGCTATTACTCTAAGGCAGTCGTCCCCAGCCTGGTTCCCTCCTGATGTGTTGGACTACAACTCCCATCATTCCCAACCAGCATGGCCATTGGTTGAGAATGATAGTAGCTGCAGTCCAACACATCTGAGGGAACCAGGTTGGGGGAGGCAGCAGGTCTAAGGTGGCATTTTCTGCACACTTTGGAAAAATCCCACAGAACTCAGTCCAACTTATTTCTGAGTAAAGATGGACAGGCTTGGACCACACCTGTCCACATTTTCTATTTTTTCTCTCTCTTTTTTAAAATGAGCCTCTGTAATGTTTTAAAGAAACAAGTCACAAAATACTTTCCAGTGCATTCAAAGAAATAGGGAAACTCTATCTTTGGGAAGGGGGATTACATTATCTAAATATTACATTTGGCATTTTTTATTTTAACCACCACCACCACCTTCTACACCCCATCTTGAGGCAGAATGATAACTGGATGCTGGGACATTTTAATTTGGGCCTGTGTTACCCTCTCTCCTTGCTTTAAAAAAAAAAGTGACATGTATTCACATAGTGCATATTTTATATCACGGCATTGCGTATCTGTGTGTGTGAAATAACCCAGAGACCAAACCTGGAGCGTCCCTATTTCATGAAAGGTGCTTTGTTTTTCTTTCCACTCCAGAGATATTGGACAGGAGTGTTCAAAGATAATACTCATCCCCCTAGCATGTTCTGTAACTACAGAATTACATATGTTATGTGCATATATTGAGTATTTAAGATGAATTTCATTAGAGAAGTCAAAAATGTTCAAACATACATACAAAGATGATATTTCTAGAAGGAAAGCAAGTCGCTATAAAGAGGTGCTAGACTTCCAGACTACTGGCAAACAAAATTAGTACTGCATTCCTGATTGAGTCCGTTCAGCATATATGGCTGGTTGTGGTGTCATACATTAAGAACTGTAATCAACATTGACATATAGTTAACTGAAATGGTACCACTACTAGGTTGTAAACAAATGAGCTACAATTATTTTGGTGACAGCAGTGGGGTTCTTTTTGGAACAATGTGAAGGAACAAGAGGAAGAGAGATACTATACAGCCCTGAGTTATCATCACCAACAAGGGAGAGACACAAAGTCGTGTACACATTTAGGTTTCAAGTTAGATTATGAGGTCTACAGCTTGACAGACGTAAGCTCCATACACCAAGACTTAAATATCTATATTTCCACAGCTGTGGAGATCTTCTAGCTGTGAAAGTTGGACTGTGGAGATTTTCTACAAACCAATTTCATTATAAAATGAGCATCTGTGAAATAGAACGAAAGCATTTGGACACCAACATAAACCAATATCTTACAGGTGCAATGAGTTGAGCCTAAGTTTCTTTCCATATTTTTGGCTTCAGTCTCCAAATTGGTCTCTTCAGAATCACCTCCCTGGAACTTAGGGTGGATTTAGACTTAACAAGGCTGTCCTGGGAGTGGAGTGAGGGACCGTATCTGTGTGGTGAGGGCTCCATGCTGTAGCTCTGGTGTCTGTAAGCCACTTGGGTGGGCAGATTGTCTAACAAGTCCTCATGTTAGCAATGGCAGCCCTGGGTGTATGTTTGGCCTGACCCTTGTGGTTGTTCCTTACAAACATTATATATATATATATAATGTGGTGCCCCAATGCAGGGAAACATTGCTCCCACACACACACACACACACACAAACCACTGCTTACTCTATGTTCATAATGTCTGAATCTGCCCTCATCATCTCCATAGTCAACAAAATTCCTTTGAGACTAAAGTGTTTTTAGTAATGTCAACTGCAACATCCTGTCCTACCAGGTTTGCTCTTATGCTGCAACACCAATAATTTCAATGGAATTCATCCTGGAGCAAAATCACACAATCTCCCAGGAACGTCTCCTCCTGAGTCATGAGCAACAGGACACATTACAGTGACCAGAAAGAGGCCATTTTAAAATCTTTTCACGTGATGGCCACTATCCTGTGGTGAGCAATTTGTGTGCAGCAGCTCACCACCTTGATGGAGACATTTTGTCCCACATCACTGCCTACCATATGGAACCACTTGAAACTTCCTCAAATACCTCTTGCAGAGTTTTTTGCCCTGCTCCTAGGGCTTTTGTCCTGCTCCTAGGGTTTTTGTCCTGCTCCTAAAGTGGCCTAATACAGATACATTTATCAGGTGAAAGCTTTTCCTGCCACATATCTCCATGCCAGGCAAGCATTCATGCACCTGCAAAATTTCTGTGAAAGGCAAAAGATGTTGGGCCAGTAAGAAAGATGGTGAGCCTACAAGAAAAATGGGGACCGTAATGTGTGAACTGACTCCAAGTTTCATTAAAAAGAATGGGAGTTGTCCAAGAACACAGGAGTGTTCTCATGTGCTTGTTTTGTTGAGGAAACAGCCAAATGGCTCTACATTGGGGGGGGGGGATGATCAGGAGTGTTACACTCTGCAGTTTAAACTGCTGAAGAGCTTCTTACCACCATCCACCCCCTGATATCTCCACATGAACTGTCAAAGAATAAAAGATACCTTAGCATCTGAGGCCGGTTGGTCCCTAGGTAGGTGAATTATCTTGGAATCTGTACGCTTAGACCTCAGTGCCCTCTTCAGACTGACAGAGAATAAAAATGCCTAACATCAGCCCCTTTGATAGTTTGGAAATAAGAGGTCTCCAGATTGGCCAAGCCACAGAAATGCCAGGAGACGGGTCTCTTTTTTTCTTGCCTGGTCAACGGAGCGGGACTCCCTTGATTGCTGCTCTCTAGGCTCTCAGCTCACCCCAGACCTGTTCCCGGGTAAGGTCACCCACAGCCCCAGCCTCGCCTTGAGAAGGACTAGTGTGGTCTGTGCAGTCTTAGATGGGGATGGGGAAGAGTCCCTGCCTTTCCCGGGACAGGTTCCCCCCCTTCCTGGTTGTACGCCACATCGCCCAACCTGGAGCTCCTATCTGAACGTGTGACCTCAATTAGCAATTATGAAACTTCCATTCCTTTCAATGGGATTTGGCGGGGGAGGAGTCCACGGTGAATTGCAGCCTTGGTCTCTGTAAGACAGACAAAGATGAACACAATTTTGTTTCCATTCATGGGCCCTGAGGATTTTTTTTTTTTTTTTGCTTTTGTTTGACTGTGTTTAAAACAAAGATGAGACGAAATCATATAGATATAGCTATATATAGTTGTTTGTTCTTTTAGAAAAAGACTAACTTTCTAATCTCTTTGACAAGTCTTACCATTGTCAGTGTGCAAATGCATTCTTAACTTGTTTTTTGTTTTAGTTCTGTGTCAAAGTACATGCATACCATATTGCTTATTCTCTATTAAAAAATAAAGTTTGGGAGGACAGACTTACATTAGGTGAAAGTGCTAGAAGGACTCAGTCCAATGGACAAGGTAAAATAACCATCCTAATATAAAAATAACATAGTTGCCAACATGTATCAGGGTTATTCCAACATGAATGGCCATCAGTGGTGGCCATTCTCGACCAACGTGAATCAATCCATAAGGGCATATTTACACTATGGACTGAAACTAATTTAGTGGCAATTCCCTCTTCCTAGAGAACTGTAATTCTGCAAGGGAAACTAGGGATCTCTAACACAGAGTCCTAAGCACCATCACTAAACTACAATTCCCATGATGCTTTCGGAGAAGCCATGACAGTTAAAAGCTGTATAAAACCAATATATATCTGTAGTATAAACATGCCCTCAGAGGGAGGGATTTTCCTTTCTTATTTTTCTTTCCCTCTGTATCTTTTTGGTATAACTGTGCAACTGATTGACATACTAATTCAATATATGGAAGGCATTGCAAATCCCCAATTTCCACCGCACTGCTAAGGAATATCCTCTTTGCCTTTAGAATGCTGGCAACTATGTTTCCCTATAGATAAAAGTGTTAATGGAAAAGCTAAACATCTGATTCAATGCTAGGCATCTTCTTATACACGCGTCTATTGCTGCAGGAATTTAAAACTCTTGGAGCCGAGTACAAGCTATTCTGATTTGCAACATAAGGCATCCCATGCTCCGAAATGTACATGTCGTTGTGGACCCGGCCGTCTCTGGAACAGTATGAGGCGGTCGATTTTATCGACGACCTTGAGTAACTATCATTTCTCGCTTTTGTGGTTAATGATTGTTTATAAAGGCCCGTGGGGCTCCGCCCGAGAACCAACTGTTGGTCGTCGCAATAAGAGTGCAGAAAAGGGTTCTCCGCAGAGCGGTCGAGATACAGGGACTTGATCCTCTTACCGTCGTCCAGAGTGCGTGTGAAAAGTGGAGCCTTGTTGCTCAAGAGTTTGCTTTGGGGAGCATTAAACAGGTTTGCATAAGGGCTGCCTTCTAGAAACTTCTCTTTCTCTTTCAGGCTTATGCTTCGAGCCGGCCTCCCAATGTCGATTTCCCGGGGCTTGTCGAGAATGTTATCAAAAGAATGTTGCCTGCTAATCTTCAGCTTGCTTTTTTTTTGAGGCTGGGTTTTGTTGTTCTGCACCCAGTCATGCCGATACATTTCCTCCCGTTGTGTAGAGTTGGCGGTGTCCTGCAACATCTGGTCTTCATCGATGTCATACAGGTTCCCCATCCTCACGCAAGCGTCACACTTGTAGGGTGACCGGCTCAAATAGTGTCCAGCATAACTGGGAAGACTGGATAGGCAGCTTCTGCAGTGGGTGGCATTCTGCCTGTATCTGTCATTTGCTTCGCCAAAGGTAGCATTCTTATCTTTCAAGCTATAGTGCTTTGAGTAGAGCTTGTACTGATCATTGCTTGGAAGACTTTCTTCATTTGGCAAAGGAGTCCTGTCACTTTGCTCAGCCTTTCGGTAGTTGTCATTGTGATCCTGATAAATGTCAGAGAACTCAATAGATTCTGGAAGAATAATATTCTCAATATACTGGGGCGTATCCAGATGAAAGCCGCACTCTTTATCTGCATCTATAATGTAAATTTTGTCCCGAGGCAGAGATTGTTTATTTTTCAGATATGTCAACTCTACTTCACTACAGTCCTTTGGATATTTTGATACGGGCCTTTTTTTAACATTGTCCTTCGACTTGTGGTGCTTGTTGTTGTTTTCAGGCTCCATGTGGCAGGTGGCTCGGCTCGAGGTATCCGAAACATCCGAGCGAACAATCTCTTCAGGGAGGTACCTTGGACCTTTCAGGGAATGCTGCTGGTTTTCATCAGAATCATTTTCCCTCTGAGAGCCTTGACGCATCGATTCTTGGCGCAATGACTCAACTGATTTCCTCCACAGTTGCCTTGGACGTGAATTTCCTTTGGCCTCAGCCGCGACAGCAACTTCCACTGTGTTTGGGTTGGATTCGTTTAGCGTGAGGGGGTGCTGTCCTTGGAAAACATAGTTGTTGAGGTTGTCCTTGTGCCGATTGCCAATGAATGTCTGCAGCTCACTCATATTGTCACTGAAAATGTTCTCCTTCGGTGGGAAAGGCCTGTTGTTGTCAGAGAAGATTATATTCCCCTTATCCATCATCATGTCCATGATTAAGGACCCCCTGTGAATGAAATCGGCAGTTCTTTTGGGGGAATTCATCCGTGAAGGGTTCATGTTGGTTATGTTGGTCATATTCTTGGTCGTCCGCAGGAGCTTCAACATATTTGTTTGAGAACTTGTCAGAGTGAAGTTGGGCGATTTCTTCTTCTCCTCAATGTGCACCCCATGAATGCAGCTGTAAATGCCCTGCAATGGTTGCAACATAAAACAGATGACATTTCGAATAATCAACTCTTTGAATGAATACATATGGACCTTTTTTTTTTTACACATGTCATCATTTGTAGCACTACATTCCTTTAATTTAATTTATAGCCCAGACCTTCCAAGTGGTATCGTGACAAAATGTTGGACATCATGGGGATCGAACCAGGAGCCCCGTGGAATTAGGCACACATTCTCTGCACCACCAAGGGGTGCTATTTAAAGATGGGAACTGTTGATGGTTCAAGCCACGATACTAATGAGGGATAGGTGACCCCAAAGAGTCACTCCTGTGCCACTTCTTGCTATATAGCTCACACGTCTGCCCCCTTCCCTTGCTATGGTTCAGGAAGCCATTCAGCTCTCCCTCTGGGCGTTCAAAACGTTGTTTAAGAACAAAAGAGGAGTCATCCTGAATCGGACTGAAGGTCCCATCTAGTCCAGCCTTTACCTCCCCACAGTAGTCTCTGGGAAACCCAGAGGCTGGCCTGCCTGCAACCCACACTATTCTAGCTTCCTGATGCACCTCCAGCAGTTAGAAGCTAGACTGTGACATCATTTGGTGCACAATGGTGTGATGAGTGGCTACCAGGGAAAGAGCCTTCTCTGTACTGCTCCCCATCTGTGCGTGTTGGCGGGCACTGCAGAGAGTTTCCTACCCAGGGAGATCCGCCTGGCATCTTCACTATATAGATTTAGACATCAGGTTAAGACCTTTCTCTTCCAGCAGCCATTTAATCTTGAATCTGTTGCTCTGCTTATTATTGTTACTGCTAGATCTTTAATATTTTTAATATTGTATTATTTTGATATTTTTATAGTTGTTTTTTGTTTCTATTTTGTTTTGTTTGTTTTTCATATGACTGTAAAGCATCCCAAGGGCATTTGTCGGTTGGGTGGTGCATAAATTTAACAAATAAATAAATGTGGACCTGGTTGCCTGATATGAACAGTGGGATAAGCACACTGCAATAATTAAAACAGCTCATATGGCTAGCAGAGGAACAGGTTCTTGCAACATTCTAAGTTCCTCTGCCTTTTTAATGGGTACCAGCAGGCAAAGGATCTAGCACAATTCTGGTTTTTTCCCCCACATGAGGAAAACATCATGGATATGCCCTCAACTGTCAGTCATAATAGGAGCCAAATGGAGTAACTGATGCTGGAGACAAACTAACCAACCTTCTAGCCCAGTGATGGCGAACCTATGCCACGGGTGCCACAGCTGGCACGCAGGGCCCTCTCTGTGGGCACTCGAGCCATTGGTCACCAGATCGCGAAAAGACTGTCCCCTTCTGCAAAACACTAATGATCCTGTTCTTTCTCACAGTGTGGAACAGAATGATTTTATTCTAGAATTCCTGTTACAGAATTCTTTTTCTACATTGTTATCACATTTAAAAGATTTTGAAGAATGATGCACAGAGCATGGCTTGGATGTAAAGCCCTAACATCCTGAGTGTTAGCACTGACCTGAGTGCTGCATGTGTTGCTCTCAAACTAACGGAGTGAGCCAAGGTTTGACAAATTATCAGCATGCATGCAATAGCAAAAATCACATTAATTGTGCAAAAGCATGCCCAATGCAAACTTTTACCTAATGCAGTGTTTGCAGTCCAAGACATAAAGTGTTTAAAATGTGTTAAGCACGTTTAGTTTTCTTGTTTATCTTGCTCATCCTAGTACAGGTTGACTTTTACTTTTACTAATCCGACACCTGTAGAAGCAGGGAAAGGACCCGGGGTAAAGCTTGCCCCATACAATTTCAGTCTGGCATATAATTTCATAGATTTCATAGATCATAGAGTTGGAAGGAGCCTACAAGGCTATCGAGTCCAACCCCCTGCTCAATGCAGGAAACTAGAGAAGGGGTCTCCCATCCATATTACAAGTTGAGAATCCCTTATCCAAAAATACATGTGCCTAATTATTTTAAAAGTTTGTATAAATTCCCTTCAGGCTATGTGTACAATGTAGTACTATAATAATTTTTTGAGTTGATTTTTTTTTCAACAAAAAACTGTTTGTATCATTGAAAGCTCTGTTGTTGTGTTTTTCTTTTAAGACAAAAGATGTTAATTAGTTCGGACAACTGTATGAGTTGTTTTTCTAAAACTAAAACCTCGGTATTCAGGTTTAATTGCAGTGTTGGCACTTTGAAATAAATAAGTTGGTTTTGTGTTGCAGTTTGGGCACTCGGGCTCAAAAAGGTTCGCCATCACTGTTCTAGCCCATCTTGTGAGCTTCTGACTTCTGTCCTAAACAGATTGCTGGACTGGATAAGTCTTGCTGGATGCAGCAAGCAAGGCCTTTTTATGGATTGAAAATAGGAATGGATGTGGAATTCATTTCAATTCAGTTTTGACCAGAATTTGCCCAGTTCACGCCTCCCAGAAGAACCGAGCATGGATACAAATACAAACTACAGTCAAACATCCATGGATCTTTGAGCTCATGATGCATGTTGTGGAACAACAACAGAAATGGCATTTGAAAAATGGGGATGAAAAAAAATGTGCTTTAAACAATGCGAGGAAAATGTGTACATTTCAAAAAATGCGCACAGCGCTAAAGTGTAAGTCTGGAGAAATAAGCACAGAAATGCCAATGGGAGCTCGCAGTCTGATTTGAACACAAGTCGGAATGAGCTCTGAGATGGAATTTGGAGAACCTTGATGAACTTGAGTTTTGCTGATTCGTGCACCCCTAGAAAGCAATTTTGCTTACACATGTAGGCTGCTTACTAACACATTCTGCAAACCAGCAGAAAAATGGCAGGCTGTTTGAGAGCCAGAAGGCTGTATTTTTGATAATACCTTTGCCCAGTCTCTCTCTCTCTCTCTCCCTCTCTCTTCTCATGTAATTAGGCATATAGTTTAGTAGTTCCATCCAATTATTTTCTGTACACTTTGGCAGGGATAGAATCAATTAACTGATTTTAAAAAGGGGGGAGAAACCCCACCACCATCACTGGAAGTTGCCAAAGATTAAAACTAAGCATATTTACAGCTTGTATCTAAACAAATAACTTATTTGGAAATTTAAAAAAATATACTGGTTGCATAACGATTATTTTTAAAAAAATTGGCTGCATCTCTTCTGGACAAATGACTTCATTTATCATGTTAATTGCACTTATTGAAGTCGTCTGATTCATTTGGAAGATGTGGCAGAGATGCTCAGCTTTATCATTTCATGCAGGAAAATACAAGCTCAGATGGATTGGCTGTTCCAAATTATGAATGTGGGGGTGTGGAAAGCTGGCATGGGGACCCAGCTACTGCACTGAGCGGGTGAATCCTTGGGATTCAGTCATCTGTATGATGCTAGATCCTTTTCCAAGTGAGGTTTCCCCCCCCCCCAAGTTTCATTAAAGCCCACAATGGTGCAGGCCCTGCATACCTCATGGAACACCTTCTCCCTTGTAAACTTCCCCAACTCCTGTATATCTGAGGATGAGCCCCAAATCCATCACCCTTCTTTCACTGAAGTGGGAATGGTTCAGGCATGGGGCAGGGATTCCTCCGTAATGGCCCTTACTTTTTGGAACTCCCTCCCCTGGGAGACTTGCCAGGCTACCTCTTCATTCTCCTTCCTTTGGCAAGTGAAGAGTTCCCATTCTTTCTAAAGCTCTTCCTGGTTTCTCTTGGGGTGGCTTTTTAACTTGACCCAGTGATGGCTCCCAATTTGGATGGCTTTAAAAGGGGATCAGACAAATTCATGGAGGAGAAGGCTATCAATGGCTACTATTCCTGATGGCTATATGCTGTTTCCAGTATCAGAGGCAGTGTGCCTATGTATACCAGTTACTGGGGAACATGGGTAGGTGGGTACTGTTGCACTCATGTCCTGCTTGTAGGTTTCCCTCAGGCAGCTGGTTGGGCACTGTGTGAACAGAATGTTGGACTAGATGAGCCCTTGTTCTGATCCAGCATCAGTGCTCTTCTTATGTTCTTAAGTAGACATGTATAGGATTGCACTGTCAAACGAGGAACCATTTTTCCTCCCTCTTTGATAATACCAGAACCCAGTGGGGTGATCCTATGAAGCTGACTGGTGGGAGATTCAGGACAGATAAAAGGAAGGACTTCTTCACACAGCGCACAATTAAACTATGGAATTCACTTCCACAAGATGTTGTGATGGCCACCAATTTGGAGGGCTTTAAAAGGGGATTGGACAAGTTCATGGAGGAGGAGGAGGCCATCAGTGGCTACTAGTCCTGATGGCTCTATGCTACCTCCAGGATCAGGGGCAGTATGCTTGTGTACACCAGTTGCTGGGGAACATGGGTGGGAGGGTGCTGTTGCACTCATGTCCTGCTTGTGGGATCCTGTGGGCAGCTAGTTGGGCACTGTGTGAACAGAATGCTGGGCCAGATGGACCCTTGGTCTGATCCAGCACGGCTCTTTGTATATTCTTAAATCACTTCAAAGGTACTTTGATGACATTCTACTTCTAAAGCTGAGCAGGGCACACCCTGATCACTGCATGGACAAGAAGCCAAATAGAGGGGCCACTCTAATCTCTTTGGTGGAATAGCAGGATGTGAGCAAGATGAAAATAAAGAAATGAATTACGTCTGAAAAAAGATGTGGGGGGGGGAAGTATGTAGCTATCACTTAAATTATGAGATACCCTGTTACTTGTATCTTTTTATTTTTGCTTTGCATGGTGCTTATTTGGAGCAGAGACACATCTAAGGAAGCAGAGCATACTGACAATGACGCATGCAGCATGTTGTGTTGCCCACAAAGGAGTCCAAGGGATGCAGCAGGGGGAGAGATTAAGTCAGCCACTCCAGCTCCACCCAGAAAGTAAGTATCATCAAAGTGGGTCGGGGTTGAGCGGGAGGGTTGTAAATAGTAATGTTCTCTCATCCCGGAGAATATGACAGAGTCCCCACTAAGTGTCCCGTCACTCCTCCAAACTATCATTACTGGGAGGCAGTTCCAGTTCCCAGAAGCTGCATTTAAATTTAGTTTCTTCCTCATCATCTGAAAACTGCCAACAAAAGTGTGTGCTTAAAAAGCCAGACTAACAAGCCACCTAGCTTCACCCTGGTGAAGGCTTGAATATGTACTGGTGCAAATGGAGGGGGATGCTAGGTAACAGTGATACAACCAGTTTGGGTGAACAAAGAGACCATGGAGCAATCCAGGGCCAGCATCAAGGGTAGGCATGGTTGGGCACCTGCCAAGGGCCCACACCCTAGCAGGGGCCCACTGGCAAGAGTCCTCCTCCTCCTCACCATCGCAACCTGCTTGCTCACCTTCCTCTCGCTCTGGCCCAGACAACAGGGGTGGTGAGAAGGGGGAGCAGAAGATGCCATGGCCTGCTTTCTCACTGGCTCTCTGCCTGTGGCAAGCAAGTGGTAGCAGTGATGAGAAAGAGGATGAGGAGCAAGGGCAGCTGGTGATGATGGTGGTGGGAAGGGTAGACTCGCTGAGGGAGGGGGCCCTTGGAGGGTGCCTTGCCCAAGGGCCCTCCCAAACCTGCAGCCAATAATTGGTGCACTTCACATGGGAAAGGAGGAAAAGCATGAAGCTGCCGTTGGGGTGGAACCAAGTTTTCAGTGGCAATCCAATGGCTTTGATGTTGAAAGTCCAGGGCGAGGTAGGTGCTGGTTAGAAAGAATCCTCTTGAAGTTGGGGTTTCTGAAGAGTGATGTGATAAAGGTGTACAAAAAATGGCTTCGATGTGGACAGATTATCAGGGGTAGGAAACCTGGTGCCCTCCAGATGTTTTTGGATGACAACCTCCTTGCCAGCATAGCCAGTCATTAGGGACTGTGGGAGTTGTAGTCCAAAGCATCTGGAGGCACCAGGTTGCCTATCGCTGGCTTAAGGTATTTGTTATTGGAAATATATGACAAAATACGCAGTGTGCATGCCCAACCCCTTGAAGGAGGAGGTTGATTAGATGGGAAATCAATAGATAATAGCAATGTTTCCTGTGAACAAATATAACAGATGGGCCAGGATCCAGAGACCTGTTTTAGAATGGGCAGGTATTTTGTATGCACCCAATGTGAACTTTTGATGTATGTGTTTTTCTTGAACATGCCCTGCTTTGTTCCATATCATCACTCCCCTTTGTTTTCAAAAGTGGCTTGCCATGCAAACTTAGGGGGAGCAGGGGCAGCTGGGAAGCTGTTTGAAGAACTTAAAACCAAAGGCCCTTTGCTAAGATATATGGAACTACAGTTCTTTGGATCCTGACCATTAACTGGTGAAATTGAGAAAAATCAAACTAACCCTGCTGATAGAATAGAGCAATCCTGGCCTATCGGAGCAAACCCCGGTGAAGCAGAACCTCAGTTTCCAGTAAAACAAGTGCTCCCAGACAAAAGTGATCAGGCTGAGTGCCATGGCAGCAGCGAGCATGTAAAACACTCCAGCCATGTTGTCAATATCCAGCTGACTGCTCATGACCTCATTCTTCTCGTTGTGACAAATGCCCGTCAGCCACAAAGTTTCCAACTCCTCCATTTCTCCTAGAGAACAAACACCAAGAAAAACAGAAAGCAAGGCACCTATGGTTAGGATATGGAAATCAGGAAATTGGCACATACTGTCATGACCACTAGCCCTCGGACCTTCCAGGGTGTAACAGAGAACTCCGGTGAAGATGAGGCACAGGTTGCTTCCTCAGGGGTAGGTCAGCCAGTACCTCATTCAGGGCCCTCCTGGTCAGAGGACACAGCCCTGCTGTCATCCTCTGGCTCAGAGGATGGTCCTAGCTGAACCAGCCTCACAGAAATTTAAGACTGGAAAATCAGGTGAGGGCCCTTTAAAATCCAGTGAGCTCCTCCAGGAGGGGCAGAGCTGGCCACACTACAGGTCTTGTCAGCCTATGTAAGGCTTCAGTTGGCTTTAGCACCCTGCTGAAACAACATCCTCCTATTGTCCTAATAAGGGAGAGCTGCCACCAGCAGGGCCCAGTTGGAGCTATCCAAGATCATGTTTTCATCTGCCCTCTGCTAAGAGTGCTTCTGCTTTGATGTGGACTGTTGTGCCTTAGCTTATCTACCTTCACACACACACACACACACACACCATAGGAGCAGGGCCGGTGCTACCATTAGGCCAACTAGGCAGCTGCCTAGGGCGCAGGGCTAAAGGGTGCGCCAGGAGCATAGGGCTGGAGGGAGGGAGGGCTCAAGTGGGAAGGGGGGCGCTAAATATCTGATCTTGCCTAGGGCACCAAACTGCCTTGCACCTGCCCTGCGAGGCAGCCTATATACCAGGACTCTCCAACCTTGGGTCACCAGATGTTGCTGGACTGCAGCTCCCAGAATCCCTTGCCATTAGCCATGCTGGCTGGGTATGCTGGGAGCTGTAGGCCAGCAACATCTGGGGACCCAAGGTTGGAGAGCCCTGCTATATACCATAGGAGGCAGCCTGGTAGAAAGTGAAAATACATCTTTCTCTCTCCTAAGTATTTGTATGGCCAGTTCTAGTGGATAACAGCATGTGATTGTTATTTATTTCATTCTTTTATTTATTAGGGTTTTTTTTAAAAAAAAAATCCTGCCTTTTAGGGTGTTGACTTTCCCAAAATGGCTTACAAAGCAACTGGTTAAACAATGTAATATAATAACATTGCAAAATATTAAAACAATATTAAAACTAGGCCTGTGGCTTACGCTGGCTCAGCTTGTCTGAGTGTGGAAAGCTAAGCAGGGTCAGGCCTGGTTATTACTTGGATGGGAGACCCCTCCTCTAGTTTCCTGCACTGAGCAGGGGGTTGGACTCGATAGCCTTGTAGGCTCCTTCCACTCTATAATCTATGAAACTATGAAATAGCAAACAACAACTTTTAAATAACATTGAAATAACAGCAGCAGATAAAAACAATAGTAAAACACAATGCCATAAAATCACCCCAAAGCAGACTGGAATAAAAACTTTCTTAGGGCTCTTCTAAAAGCAAACAGGAGGCAGTACAAATCTCTTCAGGGAGGGTATTTCACAGATGGAGTACAGATGACCACAGATTATAATTCACAAGGATGCCTGGCTGATCTTGCAAAGAGTTGGAATGTGCAAAATATTTCTAATTATTCATATAAATATTATTTGTATGGTTCAGGGTATGTACGATATCTGCAAATGCAGATATGCAATTTTCACAGTCTTAGTTGCATATTGCATGCCTATTGACACAAGGAGAGCCCTGCTGGATCAGACTGAAGGTCCACCAAGACCAGTATCCTGTTTCCATCAGTGGCCAACCAGATGCCCCAATGGGAAGCCCACAACAAGTCCCAGTTGTCACCAGCGTCTGATATTGAAAGCAATGGATATGGAGGTTCTATTTACCTATCACAGCTAGTAGCTGATGGATTTCTTTAATGGTCTTCCTATCTTAAGGGTAAGGTTGTAATGCTATGATCCTGGGAGGGCATTCCAGGGGCCATATGATAGAACGGATACCCCTCTCTGCCCACAGAGGTTGACACACTCAAGCCTCCTTATTGAGAGTATGGAGACCTCCACTACCATTGCCACTCCAATGCCTGTAAATGGGGTGGATTGGGGGCCCTCCCAGTCCCCTGACATGCCCCCAAGCCGGCCAAAAAGCTACACCCTTTGCACTAGTATAGTTAATTACCCCCTCCAGCCACCTGTTGCAGTCAATGGGAGAGAAATAAAAAAGCGTCCATCTATGGCAGGAAAGAAAAGGACCAATCGGCACCCCTCTACCTTCTGCTCTGGCAGTGCTTCTGAATTGGCAGTTTCTCTGCCAATTAACCTCCCCGCTCCCACCCACCCCAACTTCCACAAAATTGCTCTGCCTATATGATTATCTGCAATTGTCTTACTTGTGCACTGTCTTTTCCAGGAGGAAGCACAGAGAACATTCTAAGCAACATGAGGTCGACCTGAAATCACGGTTGCACACCATATGCACAATTGACTTAATTGTGCATCAGTTTGCACAGCTACTTGCCCTTTTACCTGGACCCATCTGGCAATAATATTTTCAAACCTACTATCCATTTGGGAAACCAATGTGGGTTTTGCATCAGGAACAGAAAATCAGATATGTGCGGCACCAGCGGATGATTCCAAGTGAGATGTTTATTCCACAATCACCCTAATGAGGCTTTTTATCACATGAGGCTTTTATCCCACAATTCATGGAATTTTAGGGGGGGTCCAGATGATGCTGTCTCTCAGCTGTAACCCTCCCATCTTTTCCCAGTTTCTTCCATCTTTTTTTCTTACCACACAAAAATCTGCTAAGGAGGAAAAGACAGAATTGCTGCACAACACCTTTTGACAGGTAGCACTATTGTTGCTTCCAGTTCATTTCCAGGTCCATTTCAAAGTGCTGGGCCTGATATTAAGTTTTAAAGCCCAAAATGACTTGCAGCCAGGTTACCGGAAGGAAAGTTTCTTCCCTTATATACCTGCCTGGAACCTAAGATCATCTTCAGAGGTTCTCTTTCAGGTGCCCAGTGCCAAATGAGGGGAGGTGTGTGGCTACTAAGGAGAGGTCCTTTTCAATGGTGGGGGTGGCACCCTGGTTGTGGAATGTCCTCCCCAGAGAGACTCACCTGGTGCCTACATCATGGTCTTTCTGCTGCCAAGTGAAAAAAGTTTTTTTCTCCCAGGCATCTTATTTCTTGTTTAAAATCCGTTATTGTATTTTTAGATCCCTACACCGCTGCTGGTTTTTACTTTGGTTTTATAACATAGCTTTAAGGCAGTGTTCTCCAACTTGGGTCCCCAGATGTTTTTGGCCTACAACTCCCAGCATGCCCCAGCCAGCATTGCTATGCTGGCTGGGGCATGCTGGGAGTTGTAGGCCAAAAACATCTGGGGACCCAAGGTTGGAGAACACTGCTTTAAGGTCTCCAGAGTTTTATATTGTGTTTTGTCATGTTGTTATATTTTATGGTTTTAACTGTTGTGAACCACCCAGAGAGTTTTGGTTCAGTATAGAAATTTGATAGATGATAGCGCTAGAAGCCCCTCCAGCTGGAAGCAACCAATTACTCTTGCCCAGTGGTTTTTAAAGACAACAGCTAGCAAAATTCACTTCACCAAAGCATGCCCACCCATATAGATTTGTACTCAAAAAATGAGCCAATTTTAGATGCTAATGGGAAAGCTGAATAATTATAGAGAAATGTAACATATGCACATGCTAAAACTGGTCTTTTCCTTTTTAAAAAAAAATGAAAAATGCTGATGGGTTTGTTGTGGTTTCTGTATAAACAGAGAAAATAGCTGTAAAGAATTGCTGAGATAAGACAATCCCCCCCCCTTTTGTTATAAAGCTGATGTAATTAGAGGGGGGGAGGCTATTTAAGGCACGTCAAAGAGTAAATCTCTTGTGGCTTTGAGGGTTTGCAGGGAGGAAAGAAAATCAAGTTCCAGGAGAATTTTTTTAGAAAATCATTGAATAAGTCACTGCAAATGCACCGCACTGACGCATCCCTCATAACTCCCACATAACGTCCCCAGCTTTGGTGAGTGCCGGAGGGCCTCCCGTTGAAGGCGGTGAAGACTAAAATTAAGAAGAGGAGACATCCTGAATGAAAGCCAAAAAAAATCCTGAAGGTTTCTATTTTTTATTTTTTTGTTGTTGTTGTTAATGTTTTAACAAAATCATTTGGGATCTTTCTCTCCCCTTTCCCCTCCCCCCCTATGTGTCTTCTGCCTTTGGAGACTTTAAAAATAAACATTTTATTCTATGTTTCCAAAGCTTTCTCTGTCTCCGTAACATTTAAACATTAGAAAAGGGAAAGGATTGTGATGTTTACATGTGTGCCAGGACTTTGCATTATTAAAGGCCACACGCCTTGTGAAGGCCTGAAATGGGGCCATGGCTATGATAGGACGGAGCGTCCAGGTTAAATCTCCATTGTGTTGGGAAGGGGTGCTGAAACCTCTTTCAGCCCAAGAGCCAAATTCAATTTTGGAGAAGTTTTCAGGGGCCACATGCCAGTGTTGGGCGGAGCCAAAGCCAGAAAGGGGTGGGGCAAAAATACCAAAAAGAACAGCATATTTCAGCTCGAAGCTCTTCCTGCCAGTAACTAAGAGTGTTTCCGGGTGAGGCTTTTATCCTGCAATCACCATGCCTCCCCCCGCACCCCCCCCCCAAAATTGAGAATTTGACTCTAGATATGACTCCAGTAATGTGATACCGCAAATGAAGTGCATTATTTGAAATACACCAAGCCTGCCAAAAGAGCCAGAAATGACAATTAGCAGCCACTGTATTCCGCACACATCAAATTCATGAAATCACCTTTTTTTTAGTGCCCCTGTCAGGTTTAAAAAATTGACTGGCTTGAAAACCAAGCTCTCCTTGGAAAAGAGATGACTGAGTAATAGCTATCAAAGCTATTCACGAGCTAATAGCTATCTATAGCCTGGCACGACCCTGTTCTTCAAGGCTCAATGGGCAGCTAAGCAAGACTTTCGCTATTATACTCTCTCACAGGCCTTGCAAAGCATAGTCTTTTCTCCACCTCCACCGCCCACAACTTCTCGTTCTCCCGGCTATATTTTTTCTGCTTAGGGAGGGCACTAAATATATCAACATAAAGCCGAAGACCTCACTGGGAACGGATGGATGTGTGAATGTTCTGCCTATGTAGAATAATGGGACACCATGGCGTAGTTAAAAGAAGGAAGGAAAGAAAGATTATTTAATCTGCAATTTAATATTGCAAATTGTGGCCACAAGGTTTAGGGCACATTTAAGGGTACAAGATAAAGACAAACAATACAACACAATAAAATTCCATAAAAACAGTGCTCATGAATAAAACCATGAGCCCAGAAATTAAGAAATGGTCTGCAAAAAGCAGGTGGTCTTCAGAGCTCTCCTGAACTCCTTCAGACAAGGGACCTGACAAACCCACAATGGAAGCTCCTTCCAGAGGTACGGAGCCATCACTAAAAAGGCCATCTCCCTTGTACTCACCAACCCTGGGTGGCAGGCAAGTGAGAAGGGCCTCTATTGATGACCTCAGAGCGTGGGCAGGCTAGCATGAGTGAAAGTGGCCCTTCGGGTAACTTGGGCCCAAACCGTTTAAGGCTTTACATGCAATGTATCTTTGCAGATAAGGGTGCCCAGAGGATGTGCTGCAGCTCCAGGGGTTCCACGCAAGTTGCAGCAGGGGGAGCATGATTCACTCATCGTAACAATGGACATTTTGTTAGCCCGTGCTGTAATGATCAGTAATAGGACCTAGGGGTATTTTATAGTTCGTCCCATGTAGCAAGTTGGCTTGCACTAGATCAAACTATTTTCTCCGCCTAGTCCAGAACTGTCTACTCTCCCCAGCAGTGGATCTCCAGGGTCTCAAACAGAGAACGGTATGTCAAATAACCTGCTATCTGATCCATTTAATTGGAGACGCCAAAGATTGAATTGGGGAAGTTCTGGAGGCCAGGCAAGTGCTGTATCAATGAGCTAGGGTTCCGCCACATCTAGAAGAGTAAGGCACTTGAAGCTATGTCCACTGTTCTGAAATGAAAGGCACGATTTTACAAATGAATTATGTTGTAGGCTGTCCTGAGAATTTTTTGTTATACGGTGGCCAATAAAAGCACTTGTTAACAACAACAACAACACAACAACAGAGGTGGATTGTTGTGAAAGGACATTGGAAGGAGGAGAAAGTCTTTCTGACTTACCATCCCCAACAAACTGCAGGAGCGCAAGATCAATTGCCCTCTTCCACGGTGATCCCTTCTGGAGAGCAATGCCATAGCCTGTTGTGGCAAAGATGTACCCACTGCCAATGGTCACCAGTTTGCACCCCTCGTCCCTCCCGGCCTTGTAGTTCAGCACCGCAGCATCATAGATGAAAGCATCCAACTTCCTGAAATAAAAGATGGTGTTTTACAAACTAAATTAAAAACAGTGGGCAGTTAAACTTCCTTTGCCCCCTTGATGTTGAGGTCCCAACAGCATCTTAACAGCTGACAGGTTCTTCAGCAGCAAGAAGAGGTTTCTAATCTCTACTCAATCTGGCTGAGGCATCAGTTGTAGGCCTTTTTTCTGTCTAAACATGCGTAGGATTGTGCCCTTAGATATTTATGGAATTCACTACCATGGGGGGGGGGGTGATGACCACCATCTTAAATGGTGTTAGAAGGGGACAAGACACATTCATCAAGGAATTTGGCCATGATAGCTAAATGGGGAACATGTCAATATTCAGAGGCAACTTTCCACATCATCCCACCTTTGGAGGATAATCAATGAGCAAGAACTGTTGCTTTCATGCCTTGCATATGGCCTTCCTGGAAGCATCTTGTTGGCAATTTTTGGAAGCAGGATGCTGGACTAGATGGATCTTTGGTCTGATCCAGCTTGGCTCTTCTGACATTCTTATAAGTGGGCTCAGAATGTAGTTCACAGTGGTTTGTTGGGCCACCAGCCAATTAGTACTGGTAGACCACCAAGAACCTGCAGCTTTCCGGGGTTCTTGCAAAGAATGTTGGACTCGATGGACCCCCAAGTATGAGTCACTTAAGTCAGGGCTGCATACACAGGATCACTGAATAACAGGATCACTGCCTATGGCTTTGCTGTTAAGGAACCCTGAGCATGAACAACTGCTTTGAGAACTTAGAGCACGTTGGTGGACTACATGGATTGTGTAAAGAAGAAGAAGAAATACCGTAAGAATGATCTCAGTCCATCCCTTTTCTAAAGAACAGTTGGGGGGGGGGAAGGAAATACCTATACTGTAGGTATTTACCGGTATTATTTATTTATCACTCAAATTTACACTCCGCTTTCCACAGAAGTATCAAAGCGATGAACATAAAATACAATGGTATCAAAGCAACAATAAACATAACAATAAAAACAACACAATACAGATTAATCAGCAATAGAACTGCACGCTCTGCTGTGTGCTACAAACCATGGCTGTCTGGGTCACACTTCAGGGAAGGCCTGTGTGAAGAGATAATAATTCGCTCTGTATGCTGGTAAACCTCTCTCTGTAAGCATAGACGCATAGACTTGGAAGAAGGGCCATCTAGCCCACACGTCCCCAGCCTGGTGCTCTCCGTTTATGTTGGACTACAAATCCCATCATCCCCATCCAGCATGGATCCAATCCACTATTCTTTTACCACAATGCAGCAGCATTATTTCCCACCAGCAAGAATATCCAGATGCTTTTCAAGGGTAGCCCCACCTACAGCGCATTAGCGTAGTCCAGCCTGAAGGCCGCAAAAGCCAGGTTCAACCTCCCCAGGGAAAGACCCATTCCTTCCCATGGCCTCACCTCTACATATAGAGGAGGGGATCCCCATAAAGAGTCTGCTGAGCGCTCCCCATCCCTGCTCCTTCCCACTGGACTTCTGCCAGGCCTGTGTTTTGCCAGACGCACCGCAGCAGTGCTTCACGTCACTGCCTTGAACATGTCCTTCTGAAGCAGCTTATACAGAGGTGGGCACTGGCCCAAATCCTCTCTATGCCCCAGCACTCAAGTTGTACTCTTTCTGAGCAAGGCTGGGGTCAAAGGTAGGCACGCTCGGGCACCTGCCAAGGGCCCACACCCCAGCAGGGGACCACTGACAAGAGACCCCTGGAGTTGTGCCTCCTATTCCCCATTGCAACTTGCTTCTTCACCTGCCTCTTGCTCTAGCCCAGAAAAAAAGTTGTGGTGAGGAGGAGGAGCAGCAGGAGATGCCACTGCCTGCTTGCTCCTGGCTCTCTGCCTGCCAAGCAAGCAAGTGGGAGCCGTGATGAGAAAGAGGATTTATTTATTTATTTATTTATTTATTATATTTATGCCCCGCCTTTTTTCCTGCAAGGAACCCAAGGCGGCTTACATTATATTATCTGGACCAAATAGAAGGGTGTATTTGGCATATATGTACTGTATGTACATATACAGTATGTACATACTGTACATACTGTACTCCACATGCATTTATATATTCAGTCAGTCAGTCTACCCTTCCTCTGAGGAACTCAAGGCGGCTTACATGGTTCTCCCCCATCATCTTGTCTTCACAACAGCCCTGTGAGGTAGGTTAGGCTGAGAGATAATGATTAGTCCAAAGTCACTCAGTGAGTTCACTGAGGATTCAAACCCGGGTCTCCCCAGTTCTAGTCGGACACTCTCACCACTACACCCCACTGGCTCTCTATATGGAGGCTAGAATGGATTCTATCCAATATATGGATATTAATGCAATCATCTCTAATGATCAACTGGTTTAAAAAGCATCATGATACTGGAATATGATTCAGTCAGTCTTTCTGACACACTCCTGTCCTATAAGAAGTATACTCTTGGCAAAGAGAACTAAATAAAATGCAGTGAAAACACCAGGGAATTATAAAAGAAGAAGGTGGAAATTAATCCTCTTGTGAACCATTGGAAGCCCTTTCCAAGGCTATGTGACGGAACTACATAAAGGATTTGTTTTTAAAATAGACTCAGAAATCTTCCTTCAAGGTTCATGGTCCCCTGCCCTCATCTCTTCTACATCTCACGAACAGTAGAGATGGATGGAGGTGCTGTGGAATATATATTTTTTAAAAAAAATAAGTGTTCAGGGCAGCTCCTCGTTACAAAAGTAAGAAAACAGTACTACTAATAAAAGGAGCTTCTGCCCCTTCCTGCTCCCCCGCAAAAGTGCTTTGAGGCTGATAAAACCCATAATGAGAACAAAGTATGAGATAGGCTAAATCGTCATCAGACAGAGAAACCTGCATAAATTCAGGGAAGGATCATAGCTCAACGGTAGCACACCTGCTTGGCAGGCAGAAGGCCCCTGGTTTGATTCGATCCCTGACAGCTTCTGGTGTTCAGATGCATTGGGCCATAGCTCAGTGGTGGGGTCCCTGCTTGGCATGCAGAAGGTGCCAGGCTTGATCCCCGGCTGCATCTCCAGGTAGGGCTGTGAAAGAATCTTGCCTGAAACGCTGGAGAGCCATTGCTGCCAATCAGTGTTGACAATACTGGGCTAGATGGACCCAGGGTCTGACACAGTAGAAGGCATGGAAAAAGAAGATTGTCTCTGTCCGAATCTAAAAGATCCTGTGTTAAGAATACAGGCCTGTGGCTCACGCTGGCTCAGCTTGTCTGAGCGTGGAAAGCTAAGCAGGGTCAGGCCTGGTTATTACTTGGATGGGAGACCCCTCCTCTAGTTTCCTGCATTGAGCAGGGGGTTGGACTCAATAGCCTTGTAGGCTCCTTCCAACTCTATGATCGATGAAATCTATGAAAACCTCCAAGAACCTGTTAAGGTATATAAACCTGTTAGACAGTAGATAAATAATTTAAGAGAGGGCACTACAGTCCCCAACCTCTCCCACAACACCCCCTCAGTATCCTGCTGCTGCTGTTGCTACTCCCTGCACAAGTTCCATACCATGGCATGAGTAGCCACTCCAGACAAAGTCCCCCTGCACCTACTTTCACTGTGCATGCAGAGGTTTCCAGGTGCAACCCCTGGCATTTCTAGTTAACTTTTCTTCCAATAAGGAAGAGGCACCCCAAATGCCTTTATGCTGCAGGATTTACACAGAAGTAGACCTACAACAAAGTCTTCCCACAACATTGTTGTCTACTATAATGTCCCCAAATTTCAGCCTCTTACTACGGTACTTACAATTTCTTTCTGGAAACAGAAACACACCTAGGGCATAGAATATCCCCAGAATCTACTGATTTTGCCATTGGGGTATTTTTACATCACCAAAACTAAGCAATATTTGAGGGTATAAACTGTCCCTATCATTTCCCCCTCAAAGAAAACTGGTTTAGGGAAGCAGGTTTAAGTACTCTGGGTGTCAATAGGTTGGCACAAGCCACAGGGTCCCATAAAGTCTTACCTAAAGTTTTGGCTTGAGAGTTTGATACTTTGCTAATATTTTTGAGTTTAAAGTGTAGTTCTTCAGACACCACAGACACATAGCTGTTTGTGGGGCATTTTTACCACCCCAGGATACATTGGGAAATGGCTTGGGGTAGTAAAGTGCCCCCACAAATATGTCTGTGTGTATTTTTTAAATGAGTTTTGCATGAGGGTTAAAGAAACTTTGGGAGGGGTCACGGCTCAGTGGCAGAGCCCCTGCTTGGCATGCAGAAGGTCCCAGGTTCGATCCCCGGCATCTCCAGGCAGGGCTGGCAAAACTCCTGCTTGAAACCCTGGAGAGCCGCTGCTGCCAGTCAGTGTTGACAATACTGGGCTAGATGGACCAAGTGGGGTCCGACTCAGTATAAGGCAGCTTCCCATGTTCCTAACTCAAGTTGCTGGGCTGAGAAAGGCCCTGGCAGATGTCTGAATCATAGTAGGTGGTAGTGGGCTGGAGGGACCGATGAAGGCAAGACCACCCAAAGAGCCCTGCTGCCTCACAGACCAATGGTCCATCTTAGATCAAGTCCTCTTTCCAACAGTGGCTGGTCAGATGCCCCAGTGGGGAGCTCAGTCACATCACAGGCAAGGCATGAAGGCAAAAGCCTCCTGCCACTTCTCACCGTCAGCAATGGGTACTCGAAAGTGGGGGTGGGAGGAACTGCCAGGTCCATTTCTGCAAGCATCCTCCATTTCCCAACTCCAAGTCTGTTCTGTGCCAGTTCCGAGGGGATTTTATTTTTAACAAATTTACCAGGAAAAAAATCCATATCGATTTTTAGGCATTAAAAAAATATCCAGATTTTGGGGCACCTTTTTCAAATTGTACAAATTTTTGTACACATCCTCCGCCCATTGACTGAAGTGCATTCAGATGCACTTTTTGAAACGTGCACGTTTTTCTCCTTTGCACACTTTTCAGATGTGTGCCTTTTATCAGAAGCCTCACCCCCCCCCCATTCCACAGAACACATCACAAGTCTGAAAATGTATAGATTTCTGAACACAAAACGCATCCAGTCCACGTTTGCTTCTGGGCGTGTGGACTGGAGAAATTTGCAAAAAGAAAAGTCTGAGGGAGCGAATTTCTCACACATCCTTAGTCAGATGCACAATGCCTCTGAAATCAGAAGGCTGCATATAACCACCATGACTAATCGCCACTGATAGACTTTTCCTCCATGCATTTGTCTCATCCTCTTTTAACCCACCCAGACTAGTGGCTGTCACTCCACTGCATGACACCGATGCTCTGTGAGAAGGAGGACTTCATTTTGTCTGTTCTGACTCTCCTGCTAGTTTCACTGAATGATCCCTGTTCTGGTTTTATGAGAAAGGGAGAAAATCTTCTCTCTGGCCACTTTTCTCCCACACTGTGCGTCCTTTTATCAATGTCTATCATCCCCCATCCGGCCACCCGCAGTCACTTAACAGGCCTGACTCAGTATAAAGCAGAGTCATCTCATTATTATTTATTTATTGCATTGTTAAATGCTTCATGAAATAAGATTTCTCTGCACCGTACAATTTAAAATGTAATACTCACATAATGATAACATAATAAAAAAATACAACAAGATCACAATAAAGCACTAGCATCCAGCACAACATAATACCAAGTAGACAGATACTGCCACTGCATGACAAAATAGAATAAAGATACAAACCACCATCAGTTAGAAGAGTTAAAGCCACAGCACGGGGACTAAAATAGTAGATCTTAAAATACTAACAAACTTTAAATGACTGAGAGAACACAAAAGTCTTAGCTTAGGGGTAGCAATGTGGTTCCAGGTGTGCTTCAGTAGAGAGCGCATTGCAGAGCTGGGGGGCCACCACCAAAAAAGCCCGCTCTCTTATCGCCATGCTCCAAGCCTAATGCGAACCAAAGGAATCCCCCCACACACTTTCCTAGAAACCCCATCCTTCCCCCATCTACCTTGTTCTACTTCCTGCGGATGATTCAGTCCTGAGACCATGGAAGGATTCCCCCCCCCCATTGAACTCAAATTTAAAGGCTTTGAATGTGGGGGCAGGGTGAGGAGAGAGAAATGCATTTTAAAAAATGGCTATTCAAATTATTATTTTTTAAAAATCCCAACCGAGCCCCCAAGAGGCCATTTGATATTAAATACTCCGAAGGCAAGCATTTCAGCCCTAAACAATTATATTTAGTGTGTGAGTCACAGATAGCAGTGATCAAACACGACTCAGGACAGATCGCAAACACCAAGGCACAGAACCGTTTCTGGTTTAACCAGTGATTCTCTCTCTCTCTCTCTCGCTCGCATTTGCTAAATCTCCAGCATGCATGCTTTCACGAAAGTGATTGTCATAATTATAGATTGGTATAAAGAGGTGTGGGATATTGCTTTAAATGATAAATTAACATGTAGTATTAAATGCAAAAAGGGACCATTAAAGAAAAATAATTTTAAGGATATATGGGGACCATTTCTAGATTATGTTTTAGTAAAGGGAAAAGGGAGTAAGCCATGTCAAGTTATGATGTATTTTTGGAATATTGATTAATAATGGATTATGTGGATAGAATTCTTTTTTTGGCCCTGTGGTGACGGGTGCACTTTGGAGTTATATGGATCTGTGGGTTTATTTTCTTTTTTTCAGTGTAAGCAGCCACTGTGGAGGAGGGTGAGCATGGCTGGGACCACCACAGCAGGTGGGGAGGGATTTAACGCTGAGGACTTGATGACACCGACAACAGCAACCCCAAGCTGCTTTTTCCACGGGGGAGGGAAGGCTGAGGGCCATTTCAAAGAGGACTATGGGGAGTGGGAGGGACTTGACACCCCGCCCCAGAAGGAATGGTCCTGAACCTGCTCACCACGGTAGCTATTCACATTTTAATAAAACGTGCACGTTCATCACTTTCTCACAATTGGTGGCATGCCATCTGGCCCTTGGCTGGGCACCTTCCGGATGTATTGGACCCTCACCCAAATCCTGACAGTGTGCAGCGGAGCGCACTGCACCGGGGACAGGGAAATCGAGTGTGAGTGCCGTGGCGGCACCCTGCAAGATGAAATCCCGTATTCCCCGCAGTTGCATGAGTCTGTGCCAAGACTGTTATCACCACTGTTGCCTGAGCTGTGCACAGCCATCCATCACTGCGCGAGGAAATAAGATTTCCCCTGACAGGGTCACGTCGCTTAACTCTCTTTATAAAAAGACTCATTGAGAGAGAAAGTAGAAACAAATCGCTCCGACGCGCGATACAATCCCGGTGTTCATTACGCATCTTTCACACAAAGTTTTTCACACAGCAAGGCAACGAGAATCGTAAGAGTCTCTCTCGAACGATGGAGCCATGCTTGCTGTGTTGCTGCACAAAGGAGAGCGATATACCATGGCTAGAGCAATGGCACTGTCAGACAGAACAGAAGACGCTGCCTTATGCCCAGTCAGTCTATATGCTCATCTAGTCCACCACTGTCTGTTCTGGCAGCAGCACTCCGGGATTTCTGGCAGAAAACGGCCTTTCCTATCCCATCACTTTCCCTTGTTACAGCAGCTTCACTGGCTACCAGTCTGTTTCTGGGCACAATTCAAAGTGCTGGTTATTTATTTTTATTTATTTTTACATTTATATCCTGCCTTTTCCCCTCTTGCAAGGAACTCAAGGCGGTTTGGATGATCCTCCTCTCCATTTTACCCTCACAACAACCCTGTGAGGTAGGTTAGGCTGAGAGTCAGTGACTGGCCCAAAGTCACCCAGTGAGCTTCATGGCTGAGTGGGGACTAGAACCCGGGTCTCCTGAGTCCCAGTCCAACACTCTAACCACTGCGCCACACTGGCTCTCATAAAGCCCTACAGATCTATAAAGCCCTATATGGCTTGGGACCAGGCTATCTGAAAGACCGCCTTCTCCCATACAAGCCTGCCCGGGTCTTAAGATCTCTGGGAGAGGCCCTTCTTTCAAGACCACTGCCATCAGAGGCGTGTTTGGTGGTGACGTGAGACAGGGCCTTCTTGGTGGCTGCTCCCTGGCTGTGGAACTCCCTGCCGAGGGAGGCTCGGTTCGCTCCCTCTCTGCTGTCCTTCTGCCAGCAGGCAAAGACCGCTTTATTCAAGCAGGCCTTTGGCCTGTAAGTGGGTTTGTGGGTTGGCTCCTGTTTTTCTTCTGTAATTGTTATGTTTGTATTGTATTTTAACATGTTTTAATCCATTTTAAATTGTTTTTGTCAGCTGCGTTGAGTGCCATTTTGGGGAAGAAAGTATAAACCAAATAAACAAACAAACAAATCGCCGCTACCTGATCTGTTTAATTGGAGGTGCCAAAGATTGAAACTGGGACCATTTGCCTGCAGTGGGTCCTCCCCAAACTGGGTCTATATCAAAGAAAGCAAAACTAACATATTTGCCGCATCCCTAAATTCGAGCAACAATCCTGCAAAGTGGCCTTTTTCTAGAGCAGGGGGCTAGGAAAAGCAAAATCTCAGGAACATGCTCAGGAAACCAGGGGTGGGGCGATCCGCTGAGTTTGGCAGACGCCGCGGCTGCTCCCACCAAGCCGGGCCAAAAGCAGGCACATGCTGTGCCGCTCGCCAGACTTCCGGGTTCCCGGCAGGCCGCTGTTTACCTAGAAAACGCCTTAAGATACATCAAAAGTGGCTGCAATTTGCGCAAGTTATGCAAATTGCAGCCATTTGGGGCGTACCTTAACGTGTTTTCTAGGTAAACAGCGGCCCGCCGGGAACCCGGAAGTCGCTTCCCCGGCTCGACTCGGGAGAACGCAAGTCGAGCCGGGGAAGAGGTTAGTGTGAACAGAGTTTGGAGGGGGGGGGGTTGAGCCCAGCTAGCCCACCAGATTTCTACCCCCGAACGAAATCCTCACACATCCCTACGAGGAAAATGTCTTCAGAGAAATGTCTGCCCAGCTCTAATACAAACCTGGAGTTTGTGCAGAGTTACTGATGCAGGAGCAGAGAGAGCGGTGTCTTCACACGGCTGTTAATGCAGTTTGACAAACGGAGCACAGCTGCACCTTTTGCGCAGACTGCGGGCTTCTCCCCACCACCACAAAAAAATATAGCTCTCCAGAGTGTTCCACTTTACTTGTCCGTAGTAAGTCAAAATGACACAGTCACATCAGTCAGGCTCCCTCAGAGGTCAACCCAACTCCTCTGTGTGGTACTTCTGAATATCCTGTCTTTTTCCTGTCAGGGTGACTCTCGGGGACAGCAAGAAGAAGGAAACAAGCATGCATGACTATATAGAGTTTTGCCTCCTTGGGAGGGCTGTTAGGTTGTGCTTACCGATGTGTATTTAGTATGTCATTATTATGGCTTTACTAATACAGCTTTGTCAACATGAATGGGGCTTCACACCAGAAACACCATTTTAAAAAAATTGAAATAAAGAGCTTTTCTACACAAGGCTGTTAATCAGCTGTTAAGCTGCTGCATCTACTTTCGGTTGTGTTGCAGAGCTGAGATCCGAGCATTACAGAACTGAGATCCGAGTAGTTTCCTTTCCTGCTTTTCTACTATGTAACCTCTAGGTGGCACTGCAGTACAGTGGTTACGCTGGCTCAGCTTGTCTGAGAGTGGAAAGCTAAGCAGGGTCAGGCCTGGTTATTACTTGGATGGGAGACCCCTCCTCTAGTTTCCTGCATTGTGCAGGGGGTTGGCCTCGATAGCCTTGTAGGTTCCTTCCAACTCTATGATCTATTAAATCTATGGAATAGCACAATTACACACATGGAAAAGCATTTTGTTTCGCTTTCACAAATAATACCGCATTTTCCCTGCTCTGAAAAAAACTTGCCAAAGGTGCTGTTTAAAAACAGGTGTGAAACTGGAGGGTAACAACAGTGTCTAAAGAACCCATAAACAACCATGACGAGTGGGAAATGACGAGTGCACAATGAATAGGAAAAAAACCTCAAATAAACCCAGGTCCCTGCCTCAAGGAGCTTACACTCTGGACCAATACAAGCAGCACCAATTACAGTAATTTGGAGAATGCACCGCATAGGATGTGGTGATATCCCCTACATTGGTATAACACCAGGCTGGATGAGATCCTTGAAATGAACCTTAATCCAGACAAAGAAGGGTGGGGCCCAAAATAAAAAAAAATATATCCCAGCCTATTGTAGCTTCAAGCTCTCACTTCCAGTAACTGAGCCTTAGGAAAGGCATTTCAAGCTTCTTGAATGGGGAAACAAACTTCAGAAAAGCCAGGGAATTGCCCAATGATTGGCGGCTGGAGGAAAGGGGGTTGGCCCAGGGGAAGGGCACCTGGCCCTCTGGGTCTGCACCCCTGGCCTAGATGAACCTTTGGTCTGACCCAGCAGGGTTCCTCTGATGTTCATCTTGGTAAAAATCGAGGGTCACACTGCCCCAGAGGCGTACACAAGAATACAGTGTGCCAAGAACACCCTGCTCTCCTCCCATCTATAAATATTGCCCAAAAAAATCATTTTGCTATCTATCTTTCCATACTCTGTGCTTTTCTTATCTCTGATATATTGATCTGAACTCATTCTGTCTGGTATAACTAAGTACATGGTATAGAAATAACCTCCGTAGTTACCAGATGTGACAAATGGCTGCCATCTTTCCCTCCCTCCGCCGGCCTGGTCTAAACAGCATTTGTAAGTAAGTTTTTTTTGCAGAGTAAAATAGAGCAAATAATCCCTTCTCCCCACAAGAACTACCTTGCTGGATCAGACCAAAGGTCTAGCCAGTTAAGCAAACTGTTTCCCACAGTGGCTAGCCAGATGAACATAAGAACATAAGAAGAGCCATGCTGGATCAGACCAAGGGTCCATCTAATCCAGCATTCTGTTCGCACAGTGGCCAACCAGCTGCCCACGGGATCCCACAAGCAGGACATGAGTGCAACAGCACCCTCCCGCCCATGTTCCCCAGAAACTGGTGTACATAGGCATACTGCAGCTGATACTGGAGGTAGCACAGTAGGACTAGTAGCCACCGATGGTGTTCCCCTCCATGAATCTGTCCAACCCCCTTTTAAAGCCATCCAAATTGGTGGCCATCACCACATCCTTTGGAAGTGAATTCCATAGTTTAACGGTATGTGGTGATATCCCTTACATTGCCCCAACAGAGAGCCCACAAGCAGGGTGTGAAGCCAACAGCCTCACCTGTTGCTTCTCCCCAGTACCTGATATTCAAAGGTAGACCATCTCTGCACTTGGAGGTTCCATGTATACTTTGGATCCCTGCATGGAGCTGCCCATAAAGACGACTCGGAAGATTCAATGAGCACAGAATATGAACCTCAGAATTTTCACTGGGACTGCCAGGTTGGGTCATACCACTCGATTCTTAAAAGGACTGCACTGCTTGCCTATTTGCTTCTAGGTGCAATCTATCCATCTGTCTAAAATTACTTCTGGACCGCCTTTGGAAGACTGATCTCTTCCGGCAGGCCTATCCGGCAGAATTTTAAGATGCTTTTAAGATGCTTTTAAGATGTTTTATAATGTTTTAAAGTAGTTTTAAGATGTTTTAATAGCTCGTGTGTTTTGATTAGTTTATGTATTTTATATTTTTGTTGTTCCCCGCCTCGAGCTAGACGGAGAGGCGGATAAGAAATAAATTGATGATGATGATGATGATGATGATGATGATGATTAAAGAGTGGAACTCTCTCAATTCGAAGTCCTGGCACTTGCCTAAAACTCGGGCAGCACAATCCAATGTGGCTGCCCATAACTCTCTGAACTCAGAGGATTATGGGCATCCAATAGAGGGCAGACAGAGAACGGAAGCGAGGGTCACCTCCAGGCTCCTCTCACCCTGCAAAAGACTTAGTTAGATGGACGACTTTGGCCGTCTAAGTCTTTTTCCCCAGCTCGCAAGGAGAGGCTGAGGTGCCGCCAGAATGCTATGTATCATGGCAGAGCTTCTCCCCTCCCCGCCCTCAAGACTCCATCTCTGAGGTCGCTCCACCGCTTCACAGTGACTCCCCTGCTGAGGCCTGAGCTCCGATATTGGGATGAGAATGGAGACAGAGGGGAGGGGGAATATGGGGCATGCCAATGGACAGGGAAGGGAGAGGATGGGCCATGGCTCCAAAGTCCCTGCCTTCGGCACAGGACCCAGCTCGATGGGCTCAAAGGCCCATCAAGCATGAAAAGTGCTAGAGAAGGGCGGAGAGACTATAGAAATCCTCCTGGCCAGCAATAACCCAGCAGGCTGTTGGGTTCTTGGAAGAATCCAGCACAGGAGGCTTCTGTAATCCGGGCCACAATCCCGTAGGATTGTGCCCTGAGTCATCATGGCTAACAGATGTTGATGTGGACTTCTCCTCCTCCTCCACAGATTGGTCTAAGCCAGACTTCTGCAACTGCTGCCCTCCAAATGCTGCCCTCCAGCCAGTCAGGCCGTCTGAGCATGTTAGGAGTTTCAGTCTAAAATATCTGGAGGGCATGAGGTTGGAGAAGGCTGCCCATCTAAAGCCAGAGTGTCTTGATTTCCTTTTATCAGTCCTGGACATACCATGACTCAGTTTCATTTAATGTCAATGAGGGAGAAAAACTTCTCTCCCACCACACTGTTCATACATTTTATACGCCTCCTACATGCTCCGTCCCCTACTTAGTAATCTTTTTTTTCCCCTATACCCAAGGACCCATTCAGCACATGAATTCAGTTGTGTGATTCTTTGGATCCTGGCGGACGTCAGCCTTGAAATCAATGAGGTTGTATTTTGTTTGGAGAGGGTTCTTTGTCCCGCCTATAATTGTTCCAGGAAAATGATGCTGGAATTGTATACAGTACGTGGAATTAAATCACTGCGAAAATATGTTTATTTTTGTCAAAGCAAAGGACATAAGGACCATAAAATAAAAATGCATACTTTAAGATATGTGAATGCTTCCCCCACCCCGCAGCACCCAGCAAACATGCACGAAGGCCGACCAACCATTTTTTTTTAGTTACAGCATCCATAACTCAAAATATATGGCATGCTGTCAGTTTCATGTAGACTCATTTTTCTTCTTCTTTTTTTTGCAGTCATAATGTGGTTAACAATACTTGACAGCAGGATAAAACACAAAACTGCGACTTTCCATCAGGGAAGCAAAAAACGGGGCACAGACTTTCCACCAAAGAAAAAGAGCTGAGTTGCCCCCTTTCTTGATCCATTTGTACAAGCCGGCTGGATGGGGCGACATCCAGTAAAGTCAATGGGCAATAGTTTCAGGACAGACAAAAGGAAGTCCTCCTTCCCATGACACAATGAACTTATGGAACTCGCTGCCGCAAGATGTGTTGATAGCCAATAGCTTTGATGGCTTTAAAAGGGGATCAGACAAATTTGTGGAGGAATTTATTTATTTATTTATTTATTCATTCATTCATTCATTCATTCATTCATTTTCTATACCGCCCAATAGCCGAAGCTCTCTGGGCAGTGTACAACAATAATTAAAAACAAACAATAAAATACAGTTAAAAATATAAATAATACAACATTATGAAATCTTTAAAAACCAATTTTTTAAAAGGAAGAGAGTTTTATCAGTGGCTATTAGCCATGATGGCTAAATAGAACCTCCAGATCCCTAGGCAGTCTGCCACTCAGTGCCCATTTCTGGGGAGAAACAGTGGAAGACCGCTCCTGTCCTCTTACCCTGTTTTGTCAGCTTCCCAAAGGCCCCTGCCTAGCCACTCAGGGAAGCAAGATGTTCAGCAGATCAGCGGTGTTGGCCACACCCAGTGGAGGCTGGTGGCTCTCCTGTCAGTGGGGTGGTGTATCCACTCTGGGTTTTAGTCTGAACTTTAAAGGAGCTATCCATGGTGCTGAACCCTATCCCCTGCCCCAAAATAAGTTCAGCATCATGGATAGCTCCTTTAAAGTTCAGACTAAAACCTGAAGTGGATACACGGCCCCACTGACATTGGAGCCACCAGCCTCCACTGGCCACACCCCCTTCCCCATGTGGCTCACATTCCCCACCCCCGCAATCTTTCAGTGGTTTCCTGGCGTTTGCATGTTTCCCCACCCCACCCCATTCTAAAAAGTTGAAATGCTTCTCCTAAGCCTTAATTGCTGGCAGTAAGAGTTTTAAGCTAAAATATGCAGGTATTTTTGGTACCTTTGCCCCGCCCCTTTGGCTTTGGCCCCGCCCACCACTGGAATGTGGCCCCCAAGAGCTTCCCCAAAATAGAATCCAGCCCGTGGGCTGAAAGAGGTTCAACACCCCTGGACTAGAGGGACTTTTGTCTGATCCACCAAGACTCTCCTTGTGGTCGTATTATGAATAAACAAGGCCGATTTTCAGAGCATGTATTGGTTACTGCAGACTGAAGTTGTTTTAATGCCCATTCTCCTTCCCCAGGGAATCCTGGGAAATGTAGTTCTGTGAGGTGGTGGCTAGAGATCTCTAACGAAGGACCCCTGGCACCTATACCAGCTACAATTCCCAGGATTTGGGGGAAGAATCCATGACAGCTAAATAGATATCTTGAACCAATATAATTTTGCAGCATAGACTTGCAGACCAGAGGTTGGTTGGTGTGTCTGACCATTTTGATCTGCCGCTTTGAGCTATGACTGAGCCAATATTTTGCTAGTGAACATTATTTGCTTGAAAGGAGGGCTTTGGGGAGGGAAGTTTCCTTTCTCGTCTCATCTCCTGTACCGCCTTTGCAGCAACTGCATTCCCAGTGCTACTAGATGCCGTATTCTTCTACTCACAAGACACTAGAGCAAGGGAAGGAAGCACAGACCTCCCTCTTATTTGGCTTCAAACATCATCATGTAGCCCAATCTCATTGACTATATCATGAAGCCAAATCAGAGGGAGGGCACGAAGCATTGCCCTCACTATGAGTTGGCCTCATGACATAACATAGCAGCCCTGCAGATCCCCCCCCCAAAAAAAATCCCAGTAAGGACAAACAAGAAAACCAGGCTACAATCTGTGGCTTACGCTGGCTCAGCTTGTCTGAGCGTGGAAAGCTAAGCAGGGTCAGCCCTGGTCACATTGAGTGTGTATACCTGAGTCTGAAGACCAAGGATAGACTAGGGATTCTGTTGGTGTACCGGCCACCCCGCTGCCTAACAGACTCCCTGGCCGAGCTCACGGAACTGGTCTCGGAGCTGGTGTTGGACTCGCCCAGGCTCTTGGTCCTGGGCGACTTCAACATCCCATTTGGGACCAGTTTGTCAGGTGCAGCTCGGGAGTTCATGGCATCCATGACAAACATGGGCCTATCCCAATTGGTCTCTGGACCCACCCATTTAGCAGGTCACACCCTCGATGCTGTTTTCAGTTCTGAACAGACAGATCTGTGGGCAGAGGTCATCAATACCTCTGCATTGTCATGGACAGATCATTTTCTGGTTAGGGTTAGTATCGCAGCTACTATCCGCCCCTGCAGGGGTGGCGGACCTATTAAGATGGTCCGCCCTCGAAGGCTAATGGATCCTCTTGGATTCCAGAGAGCCTTGGAGGGGTCTATGGCTGGTACCGTCGACGAACCTGTTGAAGCCCTGGTTGACAGATGGAATCAAGATCTAACCAGGGCTATCGACATGATCGCCCCCAAACGTCCTCTCCGGCCCGCTTCTAATCGGGCACCCTGGTTTACAGAAGATCTCAGGGAACTGAAGCGGAAAGGACGACGACTGGAGCGCCGATGGCGAAAAACTCGACTCATATCCGATAAGACACGTCATAGAGAGCATCTTCACTCCTATGGGGTGGCAATACGTGCAGCGAAGAAAGTTTTCTTCTCTGCACGCATTGCGTCTGCGAATTCGCGTCCAGCAGAACTGTTCAGGGTGGTGAGGGGTCTAACGCAGACACCTTCCCCCCTGAACCCGATTTTAGAGCCTACGGTTGCTCGCTGTGATGCCTTTAACAATCATTTCACAGATAAAATCTCTCGGATAAGAGCCGACTTAGACGCCCTCATTGTAGCAGAAGCAGACAATGGAGTGTCCAGTAACTCCGCAAGTAGGATTACACTGGATCAGTTTCAGTTGGTGAGTACCGAGGACGTGGACAAGCTGCTTGGCCGAGTGAAGAGGACTACCTGCCCTCTCGATCCCTGTCCTTCCTGGTTGGTTGTCCAAGGAGGAGATGCAGTTGGACTACAAGTACAGCGTATTGTTAATGCATCTCTCCAGGGAGGGAATTTTCCATCATGTTTGAAAGAAGCGGTGGTGCGGCCGCTTCTGAAAAGGCCCTCCCTGGATCCCTTGGACCTTAACAATTATAGACCAGTGTCCAATCTTCCATTTTTGGGCAAGGTGATCGAGAGGGCGGTTGCCTTCCAACTCCAAGCAGTTTTGGATGACACCGATTTTCTAGACCCATTTCAAACTGGCTTCAGAGCAGGACACGGAGTTGAGACTGCTATGGTCGCCTTAGTAGATGATCTGCGCCTGAGTACCGACAGGGGGAGTGTGTCCCTGTTGGTGCTTCTGGACCTCTCAGCGGCTTTCGATACCATCGACCATGGTATCCTTCTGGAACGCCTGAGGGGACTGGGAATCGGGGGCACTGTGCTTCAGTGGTTCCGGTCCTACCTCTCGGGTAGGTTCCAGATGGTGATGCTTGGGGATAGCTGCTCCTCCAAAAAGGAGCTGCTATGTGGCGTGCCACAAGGAGCTATTCTTTCCCCAATGCTATTTAATATCTACATGAAACCGCTGGGAGAGATCATCCGGAGGCATGGGGCGGGGTGCTATCAGTATGCTGATGACACCCAAATATATTTCTCTATGCCTTCGTCAACAGCATCAGCTAAGGATAGTGTGTCTCCTCTGAATAAATGCCTGGAGGCAGTAATGGGCTGGATGAGGGAAAACAAACTGAAATTGAATCCAGACAAGACGGAGGTGCTTGCTGTCAAAGGCCACAACCTGGGTTTGGAGGTATGTCAACCAGTTCTGGATGGGGTTACACTCCCCCTGAAAGACTGTGTTCGCAGCTTAGGGGTGCTCCTGGATCCGTCGCTCCAAATGACATCCCAGAGAGATGCGACGGCTAGGAGTGCCTATTATCAGCTTCGGCTGATACGCCAGCTGCGCCCCTTCCTAGAGTTGGAAGACCTAAAGACGGTAGTGCACGCACTGGTAACTTCGAGGCTCGACTTCTGTAATGCGCTGTACATAGGGCTACCTTTATACCTAGTCCGGAAACTTCAATTAGTGCAAAATATGGCAGCCAGACTGGTTGCTGGTACACCTAGGGGTGCCCACATCACACCAGTTTTAAAAGCACTCCACTGGCTGCCAATCAGTTTCCGGGCGAAGTATAAAGTGTTGGTTATTACCTTTAAAGCCCTACATGGTTTGGGTCCAGGCTACCTACGGGATCGCCTTCTCCCGTACAATCCACCCCGCACACTTAGGTCCTCTGGGAAGAATCTGCTTCAGTCAGCCAAAACTAGGCTGACTAGCATTACCCAGAGGACCTTCTCTTCTGCTGCTCCCAGATTATGGAATGGCCTGCCGGAGGAGATACGTCAACTTGTCAGTCTTTTGGACTTTAAAAAAGCCATAAAGACTGAACTCTTCCGGCAGGCCTATCCGGCGGAATTTTAGGATGTTTTAAAGATGTTTTTAAGATGTTTTAAGGATGTTTTTAAGATGTTTTAAGATGTTTTTAGGATGTTTTAAGATGTTTAATAGTATATATTGTGTTGTTTTAGTTTAGGTATTTTATATTTTCTGTTGTTCCCCGCCTCGATCTAGATGGAGAGGCGGGTAATAAATAAAATATTATTATTATTATTATTATTATTATTATTACTTGGATGGGAGACCCCTCCTCTAGTTTCCTGCATTGAGCAGGGGGTTGGACTCAATAGCCTTGTAGGCTCCTTCCAACTCTATGGTCTATGAAATCCTTTTCCCCCTTACCTGGGAGTACGCCCCATTGAACTTGGTGGAACTTAATTCTGAGTAGATCTGTATCAGATTGCACTGTCAGAGACCTGGGGTAATGCAGTGTGAGGTGGAAAGTCCTGGATTCAAATCTCATCTCAACCACAAACTCAACAGCAAGCAGGCCCAACGTGGTGACAACACTGAGCTGCTATACAGGACTGTCCGTAAGCAGCGCTGAGAAAAGGAAAGGTACTATAGAATTGCCCAATGGTATGATTGTTCCTCTTTCTGCTGAACTGCCATGTTAGAAACCTTTGTGTGTGTGTTTTTCCCAAAGTCGAGTTTCCAGTTGAAAATATTACCTCTGCCCCCACCCCCGCCCAATGCTGAAGCAGCAGCAACCGCTCCACAAGGGAAGGCCCCAAACCTCAGAGAAGAAAAAGTGTTCCCTACGCTGCTTCTAATCTCCGGTTCTCTGTCTCATCTGTCAAAATTTCATATCCCTGCAGAGTGGCACACGAGACAACAGCAGAGCGCGGGGTGGGGGAATGGCTACACGCAGAATCAAAAGCTACCCACGGTAGTAGCCAGATCTCACAGACTCCAAGGACGCTTTCAAACGCCTCCTTTCACACTTGCAAAGGCAGCTTCCTTTTCAACCAGACTCCTCTGCCAGAAAGGAAACCAAACCAGGAAGGAGCCGAGCTGACAGAACAAGAACATGAACCGCAGCTGTTAGGAATGCGGCGACTGTTATCTCTCGGAAAAATTCTGCTCTGCTCCGTTTCCATCAAGCGGCCAAGAAAGGGACTCTTCGCAATCCTGCACTACTGAGCATTAGACAAATTGCTCTCCCTGTTTCTCGATGCTTCACTCCTTTTTCAGTCCAATTGCCACGTTACCAGTCCAAAAGTGGTGGGAGTGGGGGATGCTTCAGGAAGAGAAGAACCCCTCCCCCAGTTCCTTTTCTCTCCTCAGCCTGCTGACCTCTAGATGTTTTGGACTGCAACTCCCAGCATTCCTGACCATTGGCTACAGTGGCTGGGGCTGATGGGAGTTAATGTCCAAAACATCTGGAGGGCACCAGGTTGAGGAAGGCTGCTTTACCGTTCCTCTGGTTCACTTTGCCATGTGCTCTCACCCCCTTGCCTGAATTCCAGGTTAAGGGGGAGGATGTTTGGATTCAGTTCCAGAACTGGACTGTGCAGTTTGTGCTGCAACTTCCAGCTCCTTCCAATTCCTTTGTATCTTTCTCTCCCCTCAACATTACCAAATGCACACTCTTGCATGGAAAGAACACTGCCAAAACCTCATCTTGCTGAGGTTGCCTATGTGGACACCTGGGAGCTGTTCTTTGGTGGGCTCGAACCTGCCATCCGCAAGGCCCTCCCAGCAGCGTCGGGCTTGGCCTTTGCTCCTCCGCTTCCTGCTTGCTGGCACTCCTGTGGTCCTCGTGTCTCAAAAACAGGGCCAACTCAGCATTCCGGAGTATGTGCAATGCTCCAGTTCACAGGCGGCTGGAATATCTCCCTCAGCAGTAAAGCAAGGGTGGAAAAACATGCGCCTCTCCAGATGTTGTTGGACTCCAACTCCTATCAGCCCCAGCCATCAGTCAGGGATCATGGAATTTGGAGTCCAGCAACATCTGGAGAGGCACAGGTCACCCAGCCCTGAAATGGTTGCCTGGTACTGGAGTGACTCCGCCCACCGAGACTGACCATTGGCTCTCCTCCACAGGAAGCGCTACAAAGGCTTCCTGTTCAGCCTAGGACTTAGCCTGGGCAATGAGAACCTTTCCTGGTGTTCTGATTCTCAGCTTGTTTTCTGGATTGACTGCCTGGCTCTGAGGTTCTGCAATTTGACTTTCTAGCTCCGGTCACTGGCTCGGCTCCTGGTTCTGGGCTCCGGTCACTGGCTCGGCTCCTGTCTCCCACTGAGTGGCTGCCTGTGGGTCAGCTCTGACAAACATGAATACTGCAGGGGAGGAACTGGGGAGGGCAGAAAATCCCACCTCACAGTGGCGGCAGCAGCTATTGCGTGTCTTTCTCTCCTGTGGGAGAGCTGCCTCCCCCACTGAGAATAAGACGCATCCAGAGGAACAAATCATATCCGTGGATATCCAGATTGTCTGCTTTGAAATCACATAGTCAAGCTGGGATAATCTCCCGCATGCCCAAGATGACAATTCCAGATCAATTACTCCTTTCATTTGGGCATCCACAAGAGACACCAGCAGCGGGGAGGGAGGCATCTTTGTTCTTCCCACACCCCACACTCCTTTCCATGGCTCATTGTGACATTGATACGAAACATCCGTCAAGGTGAAGCTCAGAGTGACACTGATAATAATCTTCATGCTGCATTGTTGGAGGCAGCACATTTGGCTGGGTATAGATCGGAGCCGAGTCCACAGCCTTTTGGAGGCCCTCCTTCCCACATCACCTGCAGGAGTTTGTTGTAATGATGACCTAATCTATTAAATGTCACTTCCTTATTTATCTGTCTTGCAAGGGTATGTGGGAATACACATATATGAGGATTTCATTTTTGCTCGCAAAGCATGCAAACGTGCACCCACCATTCGAAGCTCTGGATGCGAGCGCGAGTACGTATCCACCGGAAAATATTCACAACTTGTCAGACACCGGCTCACGTTGGTCTCGTTCCCAATTCCCAGTTCGATTTCCCAATTCCCAGTTCTTCATTTCTGAACATTTCCTCTGTAGACTGAATCAGCCCAGCTTTAGTCCATGGAGGAAATGTGCACGACTTTGGGGAGATTTGCACAGATCTCCTGTTCAACCGTTCCTTGATTTGTGCAAGTTTCCTCTTCCTACAAAGTGAGCCACGATCGCAAAGATGAACGGGAATCGGGCACGAGTTGAACAACGAGACACGGCTTGGAGGATCCTAGTGATCTTGAACATCACTCATTTGCCCATCCCTGGCGAGCAGGAGCAAAAACAGAAGCACGCCTTAAAGATGGCAAGCCGGTGATTTCGGAAGGGTAGTGGTCCTATATTATTATTATTATTATTATTATTATTATTATTATTATTATTATTATTCACCATCATCAAAGCTATCTTGGGTGCAAGCAGTAATGTAACAGGTGGCAAAAGGAGGAATCGCAGATGGCTTTGAAGAAGGGCATGATTCCTCCCCTCAATTCCACCCGACTCTTTCCTAGCCTCACCTGGGCCACCAAGAAACTGATACACAAACCCTCGACATGATTTCATGAGTGCTGTCAATCTGTGTGGGCTCTTCGTTTTATTTTATTTTTTATTTATTAATTTTATATCCTGCCTTTTTTCCTCTTGCAAGGAACCCAGGGCAGCTTACATGGTCCTCCTCCTCCACTCCATTTTATCCTCACAACAACCCTGTGAGGTAGATGAGGCTGAGAGCCAGTGACTGGCCCAAAGTCACCCAGTGAGTTCCATGGCCAAGTGGGGACTAGAACCTGGATCTCCCGAGTCCCAGTCCAGCACTCTCACCACAATGCCGCACTCACTCTCTTCTTGCCTTCATGGCTTGCGTGAGAGCTTCCTAGAGGCAGTAGCTTTCCCAAACCTAGTGCCCCCTGGATGTGTTGGACTGCAACCCCATGACCCATGCTGGCCAGGAATTATGGGAGTTTCAGTCCAACACATCTCTAGGGCAACCAGGTTGGGGAAGGCTGTTATAGAGCAGGGTTGGGCCACTTGTGCCCTTCCAGATGTTTTGGCCTGCAACTCCCATGAACCCTCATCCTTGATTACTTGGTCTGATGGGTGTTGTAGGTTAAAACATCTGGAGGAGGACCACAAGTTGCCCAACCCTGTCCTAGAAGCATCCATCTGGCCCTGATTGTGGAATGACCCCCCCCCCGAGACCTGCTGAGTGCCTAAATTACAATCTTTTCAGTGCCAGTTAAAGAAACATTTTCCCCAAGCACTTTAATTTGCTAAATTTAAATTTTCTTTTAAGGGTTTTAACATTTAGTTGCTTGTTTTTGAACAGTTTTATGGTGCTATCATTTTAAATTGTACACCTGTCCTAAAACCCCAATAGGCAATATAATGATATAATATAATTATATTATAAAATATAATAATTTTTTAAACATTTTTTAAAAAAAAAAACCAGCTGGACGTCCTGGGAAAGAGGACGCTGGCCTTGAAGGACCTGTTCCAGCAGCACTCTCCATGTGTTTCCCAGTTCGTAACGTTTATTCCAGCAGCAGTTCTTGCTATTTCTCTTTGTCGAATTGCCTTTTTTTTTTTTTAATCAGCAGAAGTTCCAAAAAACACTCGACATCTGTGCCTGATCACATGTTGCCTTTTGCTTGCCTCTCAAGCATTCCTCAGGCTCCCTGGGACCAAAAACCAAACTCTTCGGAGTATGTAGCAGTTGTCGGATATTGATCACGGAAATACCGTACATGACAGGTGATTTGCACCATCTGCTGCAGAAGATGTCCATCAAGGGAAGTGATGAAGACACCTTGGGAAGTCCACGTTGAGAAATCACTTAAGAAAGAGAAGGTGGCAGCTGAGGGAGAAGCGTCAACAGCAATGAATAGCCGACGCTGTCGAGAGGACGGAGCGGGGCGCGAAGGAGAAGCAGCCGGCATCGCTGGAACCAAGGGATGGTTCCAAGGGCGGCTTTTGTTTCCCTGCAGCCTCACACTGGATCCCACCAGAGCATCTTCCCAGCCTAACCCTAAGTCATGTTGTTCCACCTGGCTGCATCAGAGGGAGAGACAAGTAGGGCAGTACGGTTTTTGTTCAATCCGTTCCGTCTGTGTTTCACAGATTGTCACAAGCGCCTTTGGTTCCATCATCTGCTCATTGATGGAATTCAATTTTTTTAAACCAGAATTTCATTCCACAGGTCTGCAGAATCCGCAAGACTCTGATTAGGCAGCCTGCCGATGTGCACCAGTTGCTGGGGAATATGGGCGGGAGGCTGCTGTCCTGCTTGTGGGGTCCCGTGGGCAGCTGGTTGGTCACTGTGTGAACAGAATGCTGGATGAGATGGACCCTCGGTCCGCTGTGGAATCCACAGGTCAGATCCATAAAAATCCGAACTCCTTTGAATCTGTTGTGCATTTCTCCGACATCCGTAGAGGTGAGGCAGCGACACCTTCTGCCAGCACCTTCACAAAACTGCTAAAGTGATTGGCCAGTCCCCATATGCCTCACTACAGATATACTAGATGTCCACAGCACAGGGATGGGTGACAGAATTCATTCGGTTCACATTTCAATGAGAACTTGCTAAATTCACAGTTTGCCATCGAAACACGTGCATTTCTGAAGTTTGCAAATCCCAGTTTGCAAAAATCGAATGCGCACCAAAAAAAAAAAATGCACGCAGTTTAAGGAATGCACTCATAGAATCATAGAATCATAGAATCATAGAAAAGTAGAGTTGGAAGGGGCCTACAAGACCATCGAGTCCAACCCCCTGCTCAATGCAGGAATCCAGGTCAAAGCATCCCTGACAGATGACTGTCCAGCCGCACCTTGAATGCCTCCAGAGTGGGAGAGCTCACCACCTCCCTAGGTAGTAGGTTCCATTGTCTTATTGCTCTGACCGTCAGGAAATTTTTTCTGATATTTAGGTGGAATCTGGGTTCCTGTAATTTGAGCCCATTATTCCGTGTCCTGCAAACTGGGATGATCGAGAAGAGATTCTGGCCATCCTCTGTGTGACAACCCTTCAAGTACTGGAAGAGTGCTATCATATCTCCCCTCAGTCTCCTCTTCTGAAGGCTAAACATGCCCAGTTCTTTCAGTCTCTCCTCATAGGGCCTTGTTTCCAGTCCCTTTATCATCCTTGTTGCCCTCCTCTGAACCCTCTCCAGTTTGTCTACATCCTTCTTAAAGTGTGGTGCCCAGAACTGGACGCAGTGCTCAAGATGAGGCCTAACCAGTGCCGAGTAAAGGGGAATTATCACTTCACGTGATTTGGAAGCAATACTTCTATTAATGCAGCCCAAAATAGCATTTGCCTTCTTTGCAGCCACATCGCATTGCTGGCTCATATTCAGTTTGTGATCTACAACAATTCCAAGATCCTTCTCACTTGTGGTATTGTTGAGCCAAGTGTCCCCCATTCTGTAACTCTGCATTTGGTTTCCTTTCCCTAGGTGCAGCACTTGGCATTTATCCCTGTTAAATTTCATTCTGTTGTTTTTGGCCCAGCGCTCCAGCCTATCGAGATCTCCTTGAATTTTGTTTCTTTCTTCCAGAGTATTAGCTTTTCCCCCAACTTTGTGTCATCTGCAAATTTGATAAGCATTCCCTGCACCTCCTCATCCAAGTCATTAATACAAATGTTGAAGAGCACCGGGCCCAGGACCAAGCCCTGTGGTACCCCGCTCGTTACCTCTCCCCAGTTTGAGAAGGAACCATTGATAAGCACCCTTTGAGTCCGATTTCATTTCACGTAGACGTGCATATTTCAAAAGGGGGAGACAAAGGGTAAGACCTAATGTAAGTTCTGCTATGAGCGGACCCATTGAAATGAATGGGACTTAAGATAGCCATAACTTGAGTCCCATTCATTTCAATAGGTCTACTCTAAGTAGGACTTATGTTGGATTTTACCCCCCAAAAAAACCACTGTATTCATTGGGGAATTGCTTTTAAAAATACATGTGTTTGCAAAAGTGCACACAAAAATGTGTGTTAACACAAATACAAAAATACAAACAAATCTCCATGCAGGTGAAAAGAAATCACAGCGTGGTGCAGAAATGAGACAGGACAGACTTAAAATTGGGGGGGGGGGAATGAGAACCCGAGCAAAATTGAACCTGACGGATTTGCCCATACCTGGCAAAGGAAATGTCCATCCACCGCCACACTTACAGTATCACATGCATTACAGGCTGGGCACATGAGTACATTTGCACATGAGAATACCCAATTCCCCTCCCCAAAGGAGGTGGAAGAACTGCGGGAGGCAGGACTGTGCACATAGGCACAGTGGGGAGAAGGCTTCAGCCAGTCCCCCACTGTACATTTCCCAACAGTGTCACTCCATATCGTGGCTGTGGGCACATTTCAAGCAGCTCCGCGGCACTGAATAACGCAAACATTTGTCCATTGTGTATGTATAACGGGCAGTATCCAAGGGGCCACTTTGCTTCCGCCGGTTCTGTTGCGTCCCTGGTAGCAACCGTTTGTGCAATGGGGCTTTAGCATTTCTAAAACCAGCCCCAGAAATTAACAAGAATGCTCACCCTCATTTCTGGTTTGGGACAGGTCAGTGGGGCTCTCCTCTGTGTGTTCCATTGGCCTGCCCCATTCCAGAAACAAGCATTTCCACTTGCATGGGGTTATTTTTTAGAAGCACGAATGTCGCAAGCAGTCGCTCCCGTGAGCACACGGGCACAAATCGGATTCTACCCTTTGTTTCCTTCCTTTTGTTTGCTTCTTTGGACGCTTGGCATGGATAGAAAAGTGGGGTATTGATGCTGTGCCAGAAAAATAAAATCCCACCTACCCAGTCTTCAAGCTGACCAAAGCGTCCTCCACTCCTTTCTGATTGTATTTGACCATGTAGGCGTGCATCTCCTTATAGTTGTTCCTGATATTTCTCTCTGTGCTCCCATTTGGGACCGTCCCGAACCGAAAAGGAGGCGAATAAGCGTACGGCTGTTGAAACTGGATGTGGGGAAGAAGAAGGAAGGGCAAACTAATCAACAGCTCCAAGGAAGCCATCTTCAAACATCGTAGCTTCAGGAAAGACTCCCCCCACCCTGTTTTTGGTCTCATCATGGATGAATAAACAATGCTTCCAGATACCATGTCAAACTCTTCGTCCATCTAACCCAGGGCTGGGCAATGTGCAGAGGTTGGAAGGGGGGCACACTGCCCACCCAGAACCCACCAGGGACTGCACCATCCCCCACCCTAATTGTCCCCAATGGATCCAAAGCTGAGACACACACACAGTTTTAGAAGGAAACAGGGCATGTGTGGAGCGCATAGATTTCATAGATCATAGAGTTGGTAGGGGCCTACAAGGCTATCGAGTCCAACCCCCTGCTCAATGCAGGAAACTAGAGGAGGGGTCTCCCATCCAAGTAATAACCAGGCCTGACCCTGCTTAGCTTGCCACACTCAGACAAGCTGAGCCAGCATAAGCCACAGGCCTATGCCACACCACAGGCATGCCTAGTTCACAAGCAGAATCACACCTCCATGGGGAATGCCTTGTTTCCCCCCCAAATTTGGTGGGGGTAGGATGACCACAAAAGTGACCGGGGGGAACGCACGTTACCCACCCCTGATCTAGCCTAAGTACTGTCCCATCTTGAATGGCAGTGTCTCTCTGGGTTCTACACCTCTCCAGGGTCTGGAGTGCTCAGATATGTTGGACTACAACTCCCATCATCTCCAGACAGCATGGCAGGCTGGTCTATGGCAACGGGCAGCTTTTCCCAGCCCTGTTCAAGATGCCAGGGGATGAACCTGGAATTTTCCGCATGCAAAGCACCTGCTCTACCTCTACGTTACAGCCTCATCAGTATAAGCTGCTTAATATACAGAGTCAGATCATGGATCCGGTCCACCTAGCGCAACATTGAGTTTGCATGGAAGCAAGTCTATTGAATCTCAGGCAGAGGGGCAGGTCTTTCCAAGCACTGGTCTCCTAATATCCTTTCAACTGGAAATGGTGGGGATTGAACTTGGGCCCTTCTGTATGCAAAGCAGGTGGTCTACCAGTGAGCGCCGGTTCCTCCCCTTCTCCCCATCTTTAAGCCACTGTGCAATGGGCACGAGGAAGGGAGAAAGTGGAGCTCAAAGCGCCCTCGCTCACCTTCTTGTCACTCAGGCCCGTCACCTGGTCTACAAATTCCTCCTGGATCATGAATGCGGCGAGGTTGGCTGTGTAGCTGGCCAGGAAGATGACGGCAAAGAAAGCCCAGACGGACACCATGATCTTGCTGGTTGTCCCCTTCGGATTCTGAACCGGCACAGAATTGTTGAACACCAAACCCCACAGCAGCCACACAGCTTTCCCGATGGTGAAAGACGGCCCGTGCGGATCTGTGGTCACAAAGAAGAAAGGCTCAGTCAGTGGAGGCAAGAGCTTTAAGCTCAAGCGGGCTGGTATTTTGGCAATGCCCTTCATGCCTTTGGCCTGCCCCTCTTTTCCCTTTGGCCCCGCCCCCCACTGGAATGCAGCCCCATGACATTCTCTGAAATTGAATTTGGCCCTGGGGCTGAAAGAGGTGTGTGACACACCTGCTTTAGATGACTTTCTTTGGAGTGATGAGGGAGGACATAATCATAAGAACATACAAACGGAAGGAGAGCCTTGATGGATCTGACCAAAGGACCGTCGAGGAGGAGCAGATCCGGTACCAAGGGACCTATCATGGCAAAGGTCTGGTGGTCACCCATTGTCTTAAGCATCTTGAGCAGTCTCATGAATGAAGGTGGGCCTGGACCATTGCATAAATTAGCATCGGCGCATATTAAACGTTATTGCATTCGATCCTGGACCAGTCAGGCACCAGGTCTGGTATAAATTGAGCACTTTCCTTTTGGAACTGATGGCTTTTCTTCTTTCTCCCATGCATACCTGCCAAATCTCTGAGGGGCTTCCATGGGGCTAAATTATTAATAAAATTCCTATTCCCAGACCAGCTTTCCATGTAGAAAGAAGAAAAAACATCACTTCCGAAAACAAAGTGCTCAGTTTATACCAGACGTCCCCAACCTGGTGCCCTCCAGGTATGCAGGACTTCAACTCCCATCATTCCCACCCTGGGAATGATGGGAGTTGCAGTCCAACACACCTGGATGGCCCCGGGTCAGGGAAAGCTGATTTATACCCTCACTTCAGCCAAAACCTCCCTTTCCTATCTTCATAATTCCCAGCCTTGTCTCTGACCCCAATGGCTGCTGAGAAGATGCTGCACTTCTTTGATTCAGGGTGGCCTGACAAAGACACCACACCATAAATAAAAGCAGTTATACACTGGCATCTGGCTCATGCAAAAGGAAAAAGAGAAAGAGCTCTGAGGGCCAGAAAGAAGCCATAAATGGAGCTGTGATAAATTATTATGGAGCTCATGAAATAAAGGCAGTATATTGGCCATCACAAAACAAAAGGAGAGAGAGAAAGAGTTTCTGCAGTCATCTCCTCCCCATAGTATAGGAAACCAGAGGCACCAGGCTCATGTCTTTACATGGAATAAGGCCAACCAGGCCCTTATGTTTCGAATCTAACAGGGAGGGAAGAGGGGTTGCATAGTACCGATATCCAACCACTGGTCAACACTGTAGACTGATGACTTCACTGTCCAATGCCTGCGCTGGGCATTACTGACTACTCCCCCAGGTGGCGCATTGCAGCATCTCCACCACAAAGCCCCAGCCTGTCTCGTTCCTGAGCACATTGCCAAGAAGCACACTCATTTTAAAAAGAAGCCTTGAGAGGGGGCTTAAGAACTTAAGCAGACCCCTGCTGGATCAGGCCAAAGGCCTATTTAGTTCAGCATCCTGTTTCCCACAGATGCCCCAATGGGAAGCCCACACGCAGGACATGAGCGCAACACCCCTCTGCTGTTGTGCCCCTGCCCCTAGCAGCTTGTGCTCAGAGGTATGCTACCCCTAAACCTGGAGGTTCCACTCAGTTATCACAACTAGAAGTCATTGATAGCCTAACCCTCCATGCATTTGACTAGTCACCTTTTAAATTCATCTAAGGCGGTGGAATGAGCACATCCTGCGGCAGCGTGTGAAGGGACACACTTTAAAAAGTTCTACTCGTGAAAGCCATGGAGGCATCCAAAGGGGTCCATGAGCTGCATGAGCTGATCTCTGGGACCCGTCTCTGCGTCTGTCTCTCTGCACAGAAGAATGCCCCCGTCTCGCTCGACGAGCATGATTACAATGCTCCCATTCACGCAAAAAGGCAGCGCGTTAATTGAGTGCCGCACATAAATGCGCCACTCGTACCGCTTCCACGGTGTACTCTCCAATTGTTTCCTAGGAAGCAAAACGACGGAGGGGGGTGCGGTGGGAGGGGGAGAGGAGAGTGAGCAAGTCAAACAGAGCCTCATTCATGCAGCTGCGAGCAAAACACAAAGCCGTACCTTTCCCTTGCGCTAAGTTCCGGTTATAGCCTACGGGGCTGAAGTACTCAAACACAAAGACCGCAATGGCCGACACAATGAGCAGCATCACAAACATCATCACCCAGACAGAGGCGCTGAAGGGCTCTGTGGAAAGAGGAGAGCACGGGTTAGAAAAACCAGCCTCGGTGATGCAAGCCCCCGGATGCTTGCCGGAGATGATCTTGTTGAAGAACCAAAATAGCAGCAGGTAATCTGACAACGCAGCCGCGTTGTTTCGCGAGCCGCAATGCAGGTTGGCGAGACCCTCGCCGCGACACCCTGAGCAACGAGCGTGGAAGGAAAAGCTGGAGGCCCATGCAGCGCTGCGCCCTGGAACAGAAGCGGCAACCTGCTACCCACCGATCCCCTGGGGTGGTATAATGTACACAGCTCTCCTTGAAACTTTAGCTCGGGGTCAGCACATGGGTCAGCAGCATCTGTGCTGCAGCTGAATGTATACAAACACATGGAGAGCCAGCGGTCGGGTTGAATGGATTCAAACAAAAGAAGAGGGAGAGAGAAGCAATGAAATCTCGCCTTGAACTCTGTTTCCCTCCTGGGATTGTTTTGCTACAGAATTAGGACACATCCAGATCAGGATTCTATTTCAGATCTCGGTTGTGGGCAGGCAAATTTAGCAAGGTCCAAAGGCAAACACTCGGCTATGTTCAAGGTTAAATCGCAAAGTAATAATTTTAAAAGCATTGTCTATTGAGCCTATTTGTCGCAATTCTTAGTACTTCGACGAGTCTGCATCCAGCACTGCTGAGGTTAAGGGTTGGAACTGATTGGTGCCTGGGTGGGAGGCAACCAGGTGCCCCATGGACGCCCCTCCAGGATTTCTAGAAGGAAGAGTGGGGTACTAGCAGGCCCGTAGCCAGGGGTGAGCTAGGGGGGCTGCCCCCCCAATTTTCTTTGCCCCCCCCGATTTTTTTTTTTACAAACAAATAATTAAAAAAAAAAAACAGTTTACAGTTTTGTCTTCAGAAGGTCTGCAGACCAGATGAACTCCCCCCTCCTACTTTTTGGCACACACACCCCCAGAACTTTTAGGCTGGCTAAGGGCCTGGGTACTATCGCACAAACAACTTGTGGCTTTAGTAACTGAAGGAACGTATTTGCCACAGGAACTTACCAAGTTCTTCATCAGACACCCTTCTCTGGGTACCCCCAGCTGCAGAGGTTAGGCAGGCAGCTACCAGAGAAAAGGCCTTTCCTGTGATGCTGGCCAAGCCTGCCCCCTATGCTTGTTTGCCTGGCATCATCTTTATTACCCTACAATATTTACTATAAACATAATAAATACAATAAAATAACATAGGAAGGAAATATATATTTTTAAGGGGGGGGTGTTGTTTCACTCGGACTCGTCTAATGCTGTTTTGTCTAACAGCTGAAAATACAGGGGGGTTCAGCCCTGTTGGCCTTTTGCAGAAGGCCTTGAGGAGCACTTAATTTAGTTTAAGAAAGCTAAACTGTGTTTATTTTGTCCTTCTTTCTACATGCATACCTGCCAGCTGAGGCTAACATTTCATGTATCCAACAAATTGGAAAGCTCATGCTATAAAGTGCCATGACTCTCCCTTTTTGGCGGGGAGAGGGGGTGTCATTAGAGTGCCACAAGACTCTGATATATTTTTTCCCTTTAAAGTGCCGGCCAACTCTTTGGAGAGTTTTCTTTAAAGTGCTCCAAGAATCTTCAGAGGTATTGTCTTTAACATGCCATAAGACTTTTTGTTTTTGTTGTTGTTTTTCTTTAAAGTGCCACAAAAGTAATCTTCTTCTCTCTTTTTTTGTCTTTAAAGTGCCATGAGACTCTTGGGGTGTTTTTTGTTTGTTTTTGTTTTTTCATTTTTTCTGCAACAGGCTAGCCTGGCTCTCCCTCTTGAACAGTGTTCTCCAACCTTGGGTCCCCAGATGTTTTTGGCCTACAACTCCCAGCATAGCTGGCTGGGGCATGCTGGGAGTTGTAGGCCAAAAACATCTGGGGACCCAAGGTTGGAGAACACTGCTCTTGAATGTAAGCTGAGAAGAGGTTATATTCATAATAAACACACCCGACATCTTGTAATTCCATCTCTGAACCTTGGGGACAGTGGTATGTTTTGGATATTGATGGTTTAATACAGCAAAAGTCCTCGCCACTCTACCTGGAAGCTAGAACTATGAGGATTTTCCCCCCTCTCCCTAACTCTCACCCTGTACCACAGGACTCAAATCTTCTAGTTTTGCTGAAATCTTTCATGTGCCAATGTTGTCCACACCCCTAACCCCTACTCTGACCCTCTTTCTGAGAAAGCAAACTCCACAGAGCAAAAAGTTAGGGTACCCTCCTTTTTTCATTCTTCAAAGTTCTCTTTAGCTGCCAAAGTACCTTAACAGTACTTGCTAGTGACCTAGTTTCCAGAATGAATGTTGACAGAGAAACCAGCTCTGTCTCTCCTCAGAGAGAATGGAAATACAACTGCATCAGGATCCCCAGAAAGCAGAAGACCAGGATGATGGGGACAGAGGGCAGAACAGGATCATGGGGGCAAGGATGTAACGCACTGGGAGCTAAGCAAGAGCCCAACCACTGGGGATGGTTAGATCGCGTCAGCCTGGGATACAGCTGAGGCTGACGAGGCTGAGTCAAGCATGGCAAACCCATTCTCTGAAAAATGGATTCCACTGGCTCGGCTGTTGGGCTGTACAGAAATGTAATAAATAAATGCATGAATATGAATGAATAGGTTAGTTATTCTAAAAGGAATAAGTTTCAAGTTAACATTAAAAATTGGTGGCTCTTTTTCGTTAGTGTGACAAACTGACGTTTTCTCTTAAAGCAGAGGCACCGACCCTCCTTCAGGCCAAGGACCAAACACCATTTCAGAGAACCTCTCAGGAGCTGCGTTCTAACGGTGGGCAGGTCCAACGGCAAAACTGGTGATGCCAAAGGTAAAAGGGACAGGGCCAAAAATACCAAAAATTTCGGCATTTCTTTTTGCTTAAAGCTCTTCCTGCCAGTGACGAAGTCTAGAAGGGGCATTTCAATGTTTTAGGGAAGGGGGGGAGACTGCCCCAAAGTCGGGAAACCACCAAACAATTGGTGGTTGGGGGGAAGGGGTGGGGGGTGGGGGCGGGGAAGGGGTGTGTGGCCAATGATGATGTGATGTGTGAATTCTACCTTATTCCACAAGATAGAATTCACACATCATTGGGACTGTCCAAGGCCCCTTGCATGATTTTTCAGCCTACAAGACTTCTGCAAGGCTCGGCGGATGGAGGTTCTGCTGGGGACTCAATCTCGTAGCCAGAATTGTGCCTGCTGACCAGGAGGGCCCCAAATAAGGCCCTGACTGCCCCACCCCAAGGCAGTAGCCTGTCTCTCATCCTCATCAAAACCCTCTGCTGCACACTGGAAGGCCCAACGACTGGGGGCCATGACACCTTTAGACTACAGCTAAAAATAGTCAGGAGGCATCCTGGGAGACTCTGTTAATTTTTCTTGATTATCACTGTTACTGTTTATTGGGGGGGTGTTGGTTTTTATTGTTAGTAGTGTTTTAACGAAGATGGTGTTAAGATGGCTGTAACCTACCTTGATCATCCTTTTATATAGAAAGAAAAGTGGGGTATATATACATAACAAAACAAACACACTCTATTCGCAGTGCGAGGCAACGCTTTTCCTGCGGCATCTGAAGCAAGTAGCTGTGCTCTGCAGAGAACCGCAGTTCTGCCCTTTAATCTCCTGATTCTCACCCTTCCTCGGGAGAATTCCACAATGCACTGCTGTGCTACTATCACGGTATCCAAAGAACGGCTCTGAGAGAGCTTTGCATGTCAGAGAGGAAGGAGGCAGAGCCCTTTGGTTTCCAGCTCCCCTGCCAAATGTTGGCCCTGGTTTTCAGCACTATATTAAGCAGATACATTTGCTGTCCAAACTTTTAAATGTGCAATTTAAAAACTGTCAGAAATGTGTCACGGAACAGCTAGGTACACTGTGCAGCTTTTAAAAAAATAATAATAATAGTGAATCCTGTCAAAAGTACATGCAAAAGAAGATAACAAACCCAAGCCAGTCTACAGAAAAATGAGAATGGGGTCGGGGGGAGCTTACCTAAAAAGGCAGATGGAGAAACGGTGCCGTTGCTCCGAGATACCATGACGCTAATCCCCGTTTCCACGAACGGCACCGAAAAGTCAACCACCTCCGAGCGCTCCCCATTGATTGTGAGGGACCCCACAGCCATGACTGCTTGCTTCTTGACCACCTGGTTGCAAGAGACAGAGGGGGTGGGGTGGGGTGGGGGTGGGGAAAGAGAAGAGGGGAGGAAGAGGAAGCCGGAAAATGTTAGCCTGCCTAGGGGAGCCTGCAAAGTCCCGGTTGCATGCAAAATGGGTCTGGCCAAGTGTTGACGTAAGAGCTCTTTTACCTAACAGAACTTACTTCACCAATCATTCCGTTCCACTCATTATTGATTTTTTTCCCGTGCTTCCCATTGGTCACCAGGTAAAGGTCATAGGTGAACTTGATGGCCTTGGAGAGTTTCTTCAGGATGTCAATGCAGAACCCTTTACAGCATTTTTTCACGTTCTTTCCTTCCTTAGTGATGTTACTGATGACACAAAGAAACAAACCCAAGAGACCTTTCAGCTTCAAGAAGGGATAGACAAATTCATGGAGAAGGAGGAGGCATTTCTATACAGCTATTAGTCATGATGGCTAAATAGAGGCTCCAGGTCCATGGGGTAGTGATGAGAGAGTGGATCTGTGTGGATCTAGAATTGGCCTCCACAGTCACTTACGGACCCATCGCTAGAGTCTACACAATTTTCTTTAGAATACTCCTTTTAAAATCTCCTTTTTGTAAATTTTTATCCTGGAAGACAATCTTACTCAGTCATGAGTGATCGCCTGATGGATGGATGAGAGAGTGTTGGACTGGGACTGGGAAGATCCGGGTTCTAGTCCGCACTCGGCCATTAAGCTCAGTGGACAACTCTGGGCCAGTCATGGACTCTCAGCCTCACCTGCCCCACAAGGTTGTTGTGAGGATAAAATGGAGAGGAGGAGGACCATGTAAGCTACCTTGGGTTCCTTGCAGGAGGGACAATAGTGGGATATAAATGTAATAATAAAATAATAAATAAAAATCTATCTATCTATCTATCTATCATCTCTAGTTTGGTGTAGTAGTTAGAGCTCTGGTCTGGTTCTCAGGAGATCCAGGTTCTAGCCCCCACTCAGTCATGAAGCTTACTGGGTGACTTTCCAGCCTAACCTACCTCACAGGGTTGTTGTGAGGATAAAACGGAGAGGAGCAGGAGGATTAGTGTAGTGTAGTGGTAAGAGTGTTGGACTGGGACTCTGGAGATCCGGGTTCTAGTCCCCGCTCGGCCATGAAACTCACTGGGTGACTTTGGGCCAGTCACTGACTCTCGGCCTAACCTACCTCACAGGGTTGTTGTGAGGATAAAATGGAGAGGAGGATCATGTAAGCCACCTTGGGTTCCTTTCAGGAAAAAAGGCGGGGTATAAATATTATAAATAAATAAATAATAAAAAATTATGTAAGTCACCTTGGGTTTCTTGCATGGGGGGGGCAGGATCTAAATCTAATAAATACATAATAATGATGAATGTATAGAGGCAGCATACCTCTGACTGCCAGTTTCTGGGGAAGATGAGCAGGAGGGTGCTGTTGCACTCACGTCCTGCTTGTGGGCTTCACCAGAGGCTGGCCACTGTGCAAAGCAGGACACTGAACAAGGTGGACCTTTGGTCTGATCCAGCAGCGCTCTTCTGATGTTTTTAACTATGATCGCTCAATGAAACCTCCATGTTCAGAGGCAGGTCTACCTCTGAAAACTTTAATGCTGGACACAAGCAGCAGCAAAGGGCTGTTGCCCGAATACCCGGCTTGTGGGCTTCCCCAGAGGCAGCTGGTTGGCCACTGCAGGAAGCAGGATGCTGGATTATGTGGGCCCCTCTTAAGTTCTTAAGGGTAGCGACCCTTTGGCCCCTGGACAGAGCCTGAGGAGCCACTGGACCTTCCGGATTCCGACCTCTGAGGTCAGAGACAATGCTGCAGCCTTGGAGCTGGGGGTCGCAGCTCTGACCCCGGTCCACCGCCCCCTCGCAGCCGGCATGGAAAGAACGGCGCCAGCTGCTCTCCAACGTCAGGAAAGCGATCTCGGGGGGGGGGAGAGAAGGGAGGGGAGGAGACTGGAGAGGCCAGGATACGATTTATCCTGAGCTTCTTCCAGCAACCTTCCTTCTCACTCCACTCCAGCTAGACAGGCAAAAAAGCCCGCCTGGCGAAAATGCAGGGCAGGAGGCAGGGAGGTGAAGATCGCCTCCTCCCGCTCTACGCAGGATGACCGTATGTCTCCGAAATCTGGGGGCTTACGGGCATCACAATAGGATTGCACCCTACGCCATCCAGTGGGTTGTGTGTTTTTTTTTTAAGTAAAGAAAAGTATAGTACCAGTGTGGCAGCAGAATCCCCATGGAGAGGGGGAAGACATGTGTTTCGGGGAGAACATATTTGTGGAACAATTTTAAGAAGCTGTAGCAAAATGCCCTCAGCTATATGATTTCTGAAGACTGCAACCGTTAAGCTGATGCCGTGAGATTTGCTGTAATAAAAGGATCTCACCAATTGTGGAGTCTCCCGTGTCAGAGTGCTAGAATGCGTGATTGCAGGACCGCCCCCCCCCCCCGACAATATTTCTGTTACTTTCTAGAAGCCCAGGTACACTTAGGAAATTTTGCCACAAAATCTCATAGGATTTGGAAATGTCCTGCCACTGGGGATTTTTAAATTGCATTTGTTTTACAACTGTATTTGTTTACACCAAGGGTGCAGAACCTCAGGCCCGGGGGCCCAATCCAGCCCTCGTGGGAACCCAGTCTGGCTGTCTGGGCTTTCCCAGATAACTATGCCCCCTATCGCTTTCCTCCAACCTCCCATCATTTTGTGGTTCCCTGACCTTTGTGCAGTTTTTCCCCTCATTCTAAAACAGTGTTCTCCAACCTTGGGTCCCCAGATGTTTTTGGCCTACAACTCCCAGCATTCCCCAGCCAGCATAGCTGGGGCATGCTGGGAGTTGTAGGCCAAAAACATCTGGGGACCCAAGGTTGGAGAACACTGTTCTAAAAGGTTGAGATGCCTCTCCTGATGCTCAGTTACTGGCAGGGAGAGCTTTCAGCTAAAATCGGCTGGCATTTTTTTGTATTTTGGCCCCTCCCCTTTTGCCTTCAGCCCCGCCCACCCCTGAAATGCAGCCCCCGAGAGCTTCTCCAAAATGGAATGTTGGCCCTCAGACTGAAAGAGGTTCAGCACTCCCGATTTAATTGCCGCTTTTCTGTTGAAACAATATCCCAGGCAGCTTATTAAAACACACACAAAACGACAAGAACAAAGGCAGTACAGAACTAGCAGGAGGCAGGAAGAGGAAATCAGAATAAGATCTTTAAAACTTAAGAATGGGGGTCAATAAAGCTCATATAAAATCAGTAAGGAACAACAACAGTATAGCATAACCAGACATATCACTAGGAGCCACTAACTAAAAGCCGCAACAAGCAGAAAAGTTTCAGCTTGTCTTCTAAATAATAATAATAATTAAAAAATGCTAAAAGTACTGGGTGTCTGCCATGGCTGCCTGGGAAGGGCATTCCAAAAAGGGATGCCGCCACTGACAAGGGAATTCAAATGCAGTCACTCCTGGAGCCCGGAATACGGAGACTCCATTGCGTATTTGAAGTGCAGAAAGGCAAGGACCAGCCCACTGCGGCAGGCCTTTGGATGTGTGCAGCCTTCACAGCATTTCATTTCAAGGCCAATCAGATCAGATCAGACTTCTCTGCAAAATGGAGCGTTAGGGATTGGGGAGGAAACAACATTACGGACTTACTTGATGATTATATATTTCCGGCACGGAACGGTGTTCTTCACGCACGTCTCTGTCAAAGGGTCCATGTCCTCCACGATGACAAAGGGGGCCTCCTCCAGGGTGACAATGCTCAGATGATTGTTGTCCGGGTCGCTGTCATTGAAAGAATTGAACCTGGGCCACACGGAATACTTATGGCTCAAGGTCTTATTCTCCCATTTCCCCACCTGCAAGGCCAACACGTGAAGAGGGCTGAGATGTGGCTGACCAAAGCTGTTACACTTCAAAACCTGGTACTACCCCGGGGGCACACTATTTTTAGACCAAGGGCAAGCAGCAGGTAGATCTCTGGGTGGATCTGAAGTAGAAGGGCAAGGATTTCCAGCTCCCAATGGTTTAACAGTAGCAAAAACAAAAATTGGACCTATTTTGCTTTTACTGTAACTTTTTGTATGTGGTGTGGTAATTTATTGTGCACCGCTTCCAGATTATTCAATGTGGAGCAGTTTATACATGTTATAATAAATAAATAATGAAACGAAAACAAAAGAGGCCTTTCCCCCTCCTAAAGCACATTGCTAAAATCAAAAAAGATTGCAATGGCGAGATGGTGCGGGACAGAAGAATTGTATGTGAAAAGGCTTGTGCGCAACCTCCACTTCTGGGACTGAAAACTATTTCCTGGGGCCGTGCATGTGCACAGAGGGACTTTGTTCTACATCTCAATATCTACCTTCCTGAGCCACTGTTTTGCACCTGGCTCAAGTTGGTGGATCTTGAGGTTCTGGTGAAAAATAAGCTGGAAAAGCAAGATTTGAAGCCTGCCAGGCCCTGTTTTAGTGGCCTACCACACCAATAAGGCAGCAGTCTTAACAATTGCCATTGTAGAATTACCCTGGGCTAAGAAGAAGAAAAAGGGGAGGGGGAGGCAGGGCAAATTTCAGATCGCATGGTGGAATAAATAAATAAATAAATAAACAAGCAAGCAAATAAATAAATTAAGTAGGTTCAAACCCTGCCAATATTTTGCGTGCAAATGATTGCCTATACCTGAATTAATACCCACAATAAACCAATAATATATTATTATGACAACGACAACGACAATGACAACGACTGACGACTGATGATGATGATGATGATGATGATGATGATTGCAGATGGTGGGGGGGCGGGGGGGAGGCTAAGATATTGTAGCTTGTACAACAGTAACTAGAAAAATGAGGCTGCTCCAGAAAGCAGAGCGACTGCAACAGGCAAACCAATAACATCCAGTAGTGACGTGTCCTGCTGCATATGGCTGATCTTCATAAGAGAAATTGTTTTGATAGTTAGACTTGCATTCTATCTCTCCTTCAGGAAGGACCAATAGCTCTGCAGTAGGAAATGATGCTCCTTTGCATTTAGCATGCCCCAAGTTTACTCTCTGGCATCTCCACTTTAAAGGAAGCTCAGGTAGCAAGGTGAGCGGCTGACAGAGTGAGTCTCACTCAGTAGAAAGCTTCAATGGGCACCCTTTCTGATGAGATGCAGATGGTTCATCTCCATCGGTGATCTATATTCAAAGGCTACTGAGTGAGTTCATCCACTCTTTGCACAGACCAGCTCAAGGAATCCCTGTTGGACCCTCAGAATTTATCTATCTTAGAGAAAAGGCGAGTAAGGGGAGACCTGGTAAAAGTGTACAGATTTATGGCTGGTGTGGAGAATGTGGAGAGGGAGAAAAATAATACCAGAACCCGGCGGGGGGGGGGGTCATCCCATGAAGCTGATTGGTGGGAGATTCAGGACAGATGAAAGGAAGGACTTCTTCACACGGCGCATGGTTAAGCTATGGAATTCGCTACCACAAGATGTCGTGATGGCTACCAGTTTGGAGGGCTTTAAAGGGGGATTGGTCAAATTTATGGAGGAGGAGAAGGCTATCAGTGGCTACTACTCCAGATGGCTGTATGCTTCCTCCTGAGGCAGTATGCCTGTATACTCCAGTTGCTGGGGAATATGGGCAGGAGGGTGCTGTTGCACTCCTGTCCTGCTTGTGGGCTTCCCATGGGCAGCTGGTTGGCCACTATGTGAACAGAATGCAGGACTTGATGGACCCTTGGTGTGATCCAGCAGGGCTCTGCTTATGTTCTTATGTTCTGAATTAATGGCAAAAGAAAAAAACAATTAACTAAAGCTGCTTCTCGTAGGCTGGCCATTCGGAAGGAACATGGAGAGGCTAGTCATAAAAAGGTAAAAGAATAAAACTCCCCAAGGATGTAACACAATGCAAGACCGCTAATCAGTCCTTGAGAATGAATATTGTCCTTTATTGCGCACTAAAAGTTATTCATAGATCCTTCTACTTTAGGAGCCACGGCGTAATTCTCAACAGAGCGTTTTAAGCGTGGGCTGAGAAAGATGATGGACTATTTTGCCGGAGCATCCATTTTTATTTTTATTTAAAAATGGAAGGAACAATTACCAGAAGGGGAACAATTTCGGGGAGGACAATGCTCTATCGTTAATCAGGTTAATACACCAGGCTGGTGAGCAGCAGTGACGGCAGGAGTGGAGACAGCCAGCTGTAAAATGTACAGTGGGAAACTTAATTGGCAATTGGCTCCGGGGAGCCAAATGAGCCATTTCAAGCTGTGAATCTTAATGGCAGTAGCCCTCCATATTGCGAGGGGGGAGCTCCTTTCACATAGAAAACTAGCACATCAAGGAGAAGGACAGGTTGAACATCCCTCCCTCACATGCTAGCTTTCTTCATGTGCAAAGGGTTTTATCCATGGGGAAAATATTTAGTCGCTTGATTCTCCCTGTTTGTAGAAATTGCACTGTTACAGCTGGCCAGCACTGGTGACAGCAGACTGGCTATGCACAGCAGTGGCCCGATCCTGTCAACACACAGAGCCGGAGTCAGAGGGGGCTTTCCTTGGAAGAGGAAAGGGAAAACTCTGCAGGGACACACAGACACACACAAACACACTGCATTTTCTGGGACCACAAAGAGTTGTCTCCCCCTAGTGCGGAGTCTGAGACAATGGCTGTAATGGACACCCCTACTCTGAAGGTAGGGGACTGGAGCATTCACCCTTTGCCATATGCCTGGGTTCTATCTATACCCATGATGACCTCCGGGAGCCCCAAAACAAAGACAGCAGCAAACTGGGTGACTTTGGGTCAGTGACTGACTCTGAGCCTAACCTACCTCACAGGGTTGTTGTGAGGATAAAATGGAGAGAAGGAGGAGGATTATGTAAGCTGCCTAGGGTTCCTTGAAGGAAAAAAGGTGGGGTATAAATATAATAAATAAATTAATTAAATAAATAAAACAGCAGCAAACCCAAGCAGAAGCAACCTTAAGAAGGCAGTTACGAGGCCTGCCCTGCTCCTGAAAATGAGACCCTGATGTAAGTGTTTCCAGGACCAGGGCCTCCATTAATGTACCCGGAAAGGTCCAGCTGTTAGGAGAACTCTAAGAACCCGCCTCAGTTGGTGGCTGACAGTTGCCGGTGCTACGCGGACCCTTCCCAGCTCCCTGTTCTAGGTACCTTATGGGCAGGTCCCCTGCTGCTTCCTCAGTCACATCGAAGACCCTAGCTCCAGCACTAGCTTTCCCTCCTAGCGGGACAGTTCCCCCGCTATAACTCCCATCATCCCTGAGCCTTGGCTGTGCTAGCTAGGGATGTTAGAAGTTGTAGTCCAAAACATCTGGAAGCACCAGACTGGGGAAGGTGTGTGGTATTTCACACTAATTAGGACCTGACCTGCAGGAAAACAAGTGAGCGCATACTGGGATTTCCTCTCAGGAGGCTACATCTGAACAACAAAGCCCTTCACACTTCACACATGTGCCTCACAAATGCTCCTGCTTCTGCCCGCTGCCTGTTCTCTGGTGCTGCTGATCCACAATTACGGATGGGGGAGAAATTCATTCTATCTAATTTTGAACTTTCAAGCCACTACACAAACCAAAACGTCCGTTATCCTTCCAAATTCACATTTCTCGGAATTTTGCACTGGAGTTCTCCAAGCAAAAATGTGCACGAAACTGCACACATTAGGGGGGAAAATATGCACAAAAGTAGGTATAATTGTGAAAATAACTTTTAAAAATGCATTAGGAAAATTGCCTCCAAAAATATGTCTATTAGGCGACACTGCATACAAAAACATGCACAAAAATATGTTTCATGCAAACTTTTTTTAAAAATCAAAGTTTGTGGACTTAAAACTGGAAAAGTGAAGTAAAAAAAGAAGGCAGAACCCAAAACTGAAAAATTCATCCATGTCTCTCTCTCCAACCCACTTTCTTCTCTACACTTGCATCACTTGCCGGGACATCAGAAGAACCCTGCTGAATCAAGGCATGGGTGGGTCCACCTACTCTAGCACGCTTCTCCTCAGAGAGGTATACTGCCTTTGAACATGGAGTCTCCATTTGGCTATCATGTCTGAAAGCTGCTGATAAGATTCCTCCACCGCGTCCTCCGCCTCCTCTATGAATTTGTTTAATCCCCTTTGAAAGCCAGCCATGCCGGTGGCTGTCACCACAACCTGTGACAGCATCCTCCATAAATTATGTGCAGTCAGTGTGACATACTTTCCTCCGCCCGTCCTTGAGCCATTTCACTGAATGATCCTGAGCTATAACATTAGGAACAGTGACAGCTTGAGGTGCCAGGAGCTCATTGCGATAACACCCACAACCATGCCCCCAAGAAGCAGCCATAGCCACACCCCCGGGGATATTTCTATCCTGCTTTTCTATTATTTATACTCAAAGGAGCTAACACTCTGGTTAAAAAGCTCCATCGTAAATCGCATCCAAAACAAACCAACCACAAATAACAAGTTCACTGCTACATTTACATGGCATGACAACTCTCCTATGCATAGTTAGCAGGGAGTCAGCTCCATTGGACTCAGTGGTGCTTACTACTAACTGCATAGGTTCAATTTGGAAAACACGTTGATCTTTAAGAAAAGAGCTCCAGCCAGAAGAAACACAACCCTGTACGGCTCCGGTCCAGTTTATCTCAAGGAGCGCCTCCAGCAACATCAAGTAGGCCACTCAACAAGATCTGCCAGGGATGGCCTTCTCCCTTTCCCATCAGCCAGAGCAACCAGGCTGGTGGGGACTAGGAGGAGGGCCTTTTCTGTGGCAGCCCCCAATTTATGGAACTCTCTCCCCAGTGACCTCCGCCATGCCCCTTCCTTGATTAGCTTCCACCGGGCATTAAAAGTGGCTTTTCAGGCGGGAATATGGGGTGGGTTAGGATTTTGTACTGTTTTTAATTGTGTTTTATACTGTGTGTGTGTGTGTTCCCCCCCCCTGTATTTTATTGGACTGTACATCACTCAGAGTGGCCGGATGTCTGGCCAGATGGGCGATTCATAAATATAATAAATAAATAAAATAAATAAATAAACCTTTTGCTTGTAATTTGAAATGCAAGCAATCTTGGCAAAGGGGTGTGACTTCATTTAAACTGCTAGCATGGAGCAGGAATCCCATCAAGGAAAAGGGAAGAGGTAGCCAGCCTCAGCTTGATCATTTCCCTTGTTTTCTGACTCCGTCAATGCTAACCTGTCACAAACAGTAGTAAAACTTGAAAGCCTCGTTTTTTGTCTCATTCACTGGCCAGAGCAAGAAGAGTCCAGCAATAACCGTGGCGCTCCGGAAGATTATGTCCTCTACTACAACGCTGATTATGAAAGGGACAAAAACACCTCTCTTTCCAAATGCTCCACACCTTGGATCATTTTATAATCCTCTACGCGTACCCCCACTGAGCCCCCTTTTTTCTAAACTAAGAATGGCCAAAATGTTTCCTCTCAGAAAAAGTGCTCCAGTTCAGGTCACAACCTGCCTGCACCTTTTCTGGCAGCCAAACTACCTTCTGGGAAATTGACCACATCGATGTCTATCAGCAGGGCCACCCAAACAGAACAATCCAGACCCATTTCCCCCCTTGTTCTTTTAGCTAAATCTCTGTTTAACTCATTATACGTTGCTCTTTCATCAATGGGCCTATTCAACCAAGTTATGCCCTTGACAATCTTGCTTTTCTTTTTCTCCCCTTCTCCAACATTCTTCAATATAACTGCTATTATGCACCAAGAATCGTGATTACTGTGAATTAATGCTCTCCAAATTTAATTGCTGCCCATATGGAAAATCTTGCCATTCTCTCAAAGTTAAAACGGCCCTTGAGCACAACAGTAAAGTGTTTCAAGAGAGCGTGACTCAAGCAAAGAATTACCGTATACAGTAAGTGGTATAGAAATGATTGGATGTGACCAGCAACACTCGGTTTCTTCCTCCTCCCCGCATTTCTCTCTCTCTCTCTCTCTCTCTCTCTCTCTCTCTCTCTTCCCCTCGTTTAGTTACAGATGAGATTAATAAGGATGCCAGCTTTTTACAGATGGCACTGCCGCGCTGCAACAGTGAATTAATCGAGAGCTAAATCAAGTTAAAATCCCAGCCTTTCTGTGTCATTTGGAACCATTCTCAAATCATATGCTGCTGCAGTTGGGGGATGGAAGAGAGAGAGAAAATCCAAGGGACTAGCTACATGCAAAGGTGTTTATCAAATGCCTAATGGCATATTCTATGGCTGTAATGTATACTTCTGCTGTAAGGGGCAAAGCACACATTATTTTTTAGACTTAGCTAGCAGCTATGTCTTCTTCTTTTTTTCTTTACTTAAAAGTAAGTGTAGAACTCTCTTGGGTTCCTAGCATGAGAGGTAGGGGGATTCAACCCTTTGATCCCAGCTGTGGTCCTGATCCAGACTGGGTACCCCATGTCTGCAATTTGCATTGCCAAAAAAATATCTATTCCATCCAGACACTCATAAGAACATAAGAAGAGCCCTGCTGGATCAGACTAAGGGTCCACCTCATCCAGCATTCTGTTCACACAGTGGCCAACCAGCTGCCCACAAGCAGGATGTGAGTACAAACAACAGCACCCTCCCACCCATGTTTCCCCACAACTGGTGTATTTAGGCATACTGCTTCTGATCCTGGAGGTAGCACATCGCCAATCAGGACTGGTAGCATTGGTAGCCTTTCCTACATGAATTTGCCCAGTCCCCTTTTAAAGCTATCCAAATTGTTGGCCATCATGACATCTTGTAGCAGCCAATTCCATAGTTTGGCTCTGCGCTGTGTGAAGAAGGACTTCCTTTTATCTGTCCTGAACTCTGAGGTAAGCTGCACACCCCCTGTGTCCTGTATAAAATTCAGATTTAAAGAACAAACAAACAAAACAACAGAACCCTGGATCGGTTCCACTTCTCTCTCATGAGCCCCATTGGAAGCTGTACCTTACCTTCTCCCATGACCGGGACTGATTTAGCACAATGACCACCAGTCTGGGATGTGCTTGATAGCCGTCTTCAGTGAAGGATAAGTCTTTGCCTTCCCAGGTCACATTCATCATAAACCTAGAAAGAAAGGAAATGTTCAAAGGGAAATTAATGAGCTGTCCAACAGTTAATGAGCAAGCTAATTCAGTCATTGGATTAACTCTGATGAAACATACGCCATAAATCCTGTCTTTGCTATGAAAAATCCTTCTCTCTCTCTCTCTCTCTCTCTCTCTCTCTCTTTGGCTGAAGTCAAATCCTCCATGTATGTATGTGCTTGGAGATTAGTCTCATTAAGATAGCTAGACGATGCTTAATTCCCATGCAAGTGTGAATTTGCAGCCAAAGCCTACTGTGCTTAAAGGACTAGAAGGGCACTCATTGAAGAGGCAGCCAAACTATTATGTCTATGTGCCCAATATTGAAATGGTGGGCTGTTTCTTATCCCTCTGCATAATAATTGAGACAATTAGGGAAGATCACTTAATTGCCATTCCATAAACATCCATCACTTTACTCTGCTGATGTGAAAATTGCATATTTGCTGTGGCAGATAAGTGTCCAAACAAGCAGACAGCAAGTTTGAGAAGATCACCCCCCCTTCACAATATGAGGACTTGGAAAAAACGAGAGTGAGAAAAGGAGAAGCCAACTTGTCCTGAGATTGAAATTATTTCCTTGTGGAAATAAAGGGTCATGTTTTGTACATCCGTACCAAACATCAGTCTGCTGATGCGGCAGATAGGTTTCTTACAGAAAGGGAGCCAATGAGGATTTTTTAAATTTGTTTATATTTTTAGCTGGCTTTTCTATAACCCCAAAGTGGCTTACAAATGTGAAGGGCTTTTAAAACCATATAAAATATCTCATTAAAACATTTTAAAGCAAAATGATAACATGGAGGGGGAGAGGACAGTCCTCTGTTTGAAGGTGTCCTCTATTTGAAGAGGTGTCTAGTCCATGTCTGGCTTAAACTCAAAGAGCCATAAGGAGGGAGAGCTGCAGAGGCCTTGGAGTTGCTGCCCATCCACAGGTGGCACCACCTGGACCGCAGATGGAGCAGCAGGCACACAGCTCACCTGGTCAGTCTTCTCCGCTATGGTGAGATGTCTTGCATTTCTGTTTATATTATAGTGATTATGTCTAAATTTGCACCTATATGTATAAATTAGTATATGCAAATGTCATGCAATTTTGTCCTCTTTTGGTGGGATATATTTGTGGCCACTTTAACATTGAAATGGGGGTTTGGGATTTGGGGGATTTTCTAGGGTGGGGGCAAACACTTATCCCTGGCAGGAGGGTGCCACCCTTAGCAGCCAGTGCCTGGCAACTGCCACTTCTTAATTCCATAATGCCCCATAGGTCATCAAGAGCCCTGTGGTTGTTGCCACCACCACAAAACGCAGGCAGAAGCACCAACGGAAAAGAGAGAGGGGAAGTGATTTTTACATCCCCTTTTGCCAGGGATGGGGACTCGGACTCGAGGACTCGACTCGTGAGTCGGACTGAGTCCCCCCTCTGACTCGACTCGGACTCGAGTCCCAATATTTTTAATGGGACTCGAGACTCGACTCGGGACTCGAGACCAAGGACTCTTCAACATCCCTGGGCTGTGCCAGAAGGAGTGGAGAGGAGCGTGGTTGCCGGCGAAGAGCACATGGAAGCGAGGTGTGCCGCTGCTCGGCCACTATGGACGGCTACCAGGAGTGCAGCCCCAACAGTGTGTCAAGATTTATTTTGATTGATGTGTTGCATACTTGGGGGAGGCAGAAGAAGGACCCGAGATTACTCTGTGTGGCTGCTCTGAGTGTGTTTCTGGTTCCAGCAAGTTCGTCACCAGTGGAGCGGGTGTTCAGTGAGGGTGGAATTGTGATGAGATCTCACCATTCCAGAATGGGGGCCAAACATTTTGAAAAAATCATGTTCCTCAAATGCAACATGGATAAGTTTTAGGAAGTACAGCAAGTTTATTTTTTAAAATCGTTTTTCTAAAATGCAACCTTTCAGACATTTTGGGTTTGGTTGCCTCTGCCTGCCTGTCTGGGGTTCCCAGCCTCCTCTGCCTGCCTGGTCTCTTCTTGACCAGTTCAACAGTTGAATTGTCCAAGACAAACACCTCTGCCTGCCTGCTTTGGGGTTCCCTGCCTCCTCTGCCTGCCTGGTTATTTTGGGTTTTTCTGCCTGGTCTGTTCTTGCCAAAATCAGTTGCAGAGTTTTGAAATAAAAAGGCACACTTGTGCCTAGAATTTATTTAAACCACACATCTGAAGTAGCCTTATTTTGTTGGGGAAAAAACCCCATTGATTTTAATAGGGACTCGTGGAGTCTGCTTTGGGAGTGACTTGTGACTCGTGACTCGTGAGTCACCATTTTGGACCAAGGACTCGGACTCAGACTCGAGACTCGGGTCCAAAGACTCGTGACTCGACTCGTGACTCGAGACCAAGGACTCTTCAACATCCCTGCCTTTTGCCACCCCAAACCCATCCCAATTTGGCCTGACAGCATTTGTTTGTTTTTAAATCAACTTGAACCTTTGGCCCAGCCTTGGCAAGAGGGGCTTGTGGCCACAGCTGCCGCCTGACACTGCAAGAACAATGCTGGATCCAGGATTCAGCTCCAAACTGCATACCTGGTCCTTTGATGGGAGTACAACCACTGCCAGCATGCCTATGTACACTAGTTGTCGAGGAACATGGGTAGTTGCGCTTGCGGGATCCTGAGGGCAGCTGGTCAGCTGCTGTGTGAACAGAATGCTGGACTAGATGGACCCTTGGTCTACCCAGCAGGGCTCTTCTTATGCTCTTATTTATGTATGTATGTATGTATGTATGTCCTTACATACAACACCATCCCAAACAGGTTACCCGCCAACTCAGAGATGAACAGACCCCAGGTTCGACAGCACATCCATCTTGGCTGGAACAAGTCTGGGGCCGTTCCCACCTCCATCTGCTCTTTTAGTGGGGTGAGGTCAGATACCAGTTCCAAATACCCTAAGTATGCATCATTTTAATTCAGCGCTGTCTTTGAAGACCAGTGCTTGGCTCTGATGAACAGCTGGGCTTGGGCAAGGGGTTCGAGCTGAGTGGAATTTCTGACTTCTTTTTCTTTGAACAGACATCAACCCACCCACCCCAACCACCCTCTATTTTATGATTTAAAATATTTGTATCATGCCTTTCCACCTAATCAAAGCTTCCACATTTACTCCCGACAAATAATACAATGACATTAGTGCAATAAGACCTCGGGATTAAAAAAATAATAGTTTTTTTTAAAAAAAATCCTCTCCTTTTCCAAAGCAGTTTGCCAGGCAGCCTGTGTATGCTGGGATGGGGGGGGGGGAGATAAAATTCTAAACCGCCTTTGGGCTCTTGGAATTAGTTTCATGGTTGTTTGGATCCCAAGCCTGTATCGGCAAGGAAAAAGGCTGTTAATTTTAACTTATTTTAATATCTTTTTAAGCAATCTTCCATCTCATTGTCCCTTGAGATATCATTAATCACATTTACAGTGAAATAGGCAAGGACGATGATACAGGCAGCTACTGTATTGTTGATTCCAGAGACCAGGAACCCGTTCATAGGGATGTGCAACACTAAGGAAAACTCGTTCTGTTTGAGCTTGACGGACTTTTGACACATTACCGACCTGATGGCCAAAAGCGGGCTGAGTCGATGCAGGGTTCCGGCTTCCGTGAAATTACTAAAAATCTTTGCGCAAATGTGGAGCCGAGAACTACATCTCTCTAGAGCGATTTGCAGAAGTCAGGGCCAGCTCATTAGACTCGAGTCATTGTTTTGGTTCTTGTTGCAGCGTTTAACGTGAGAAGCGCGGAAGCATCCTCTCACTGCGTATGCACACGCTCCACCTTGGCCACCAGTTAATTTCAGATCTGTGCAAAATTGGGGCCTCTGCTCCGCAATCTGTACGAATTTGCAGAGCAGAGGTCCGAATTTTGTGTAAATTTCCCCAGCTTAAAAAAGAAGAAGAAGAAAGAAATGTAAATCATGGCCCATTTTAAAAATGAAAGTCCACATGCTGGCTCAATTCGTGTCAGATCAAGCTGGCGCCAGAGCAAAGTTGACGGAATGGAATCCACGGGGCCGAGTCGAGAAAATCTGTTGGATTTTCACCCCCCTATAGGATGCCTCACACACCCTACCTGTTTACCTGAATTAGATGCCTGACTATGCAGCAAATTCAAAGTGCATTCAAAGCTCAGGATGAGCCATGTCTAAGGTTAGGGGATGGAACAGATTTATGACAGAATACATGCAAAACTGACACCGATCAGATATAGACTGATGTGTCCATTCCTGGCCAAGTCCCAAAGAGAAGAAAATTCTGGAGCAAAATTGGGGATTTGTGGGGTGTGAAATCCTCCATGCAAAAACACACAAAATCCAGAGTAACTCCCATTTTATTTCTTCTATGGCTGTGTGCACCCATGACGATAATGGCTAACATTTTCTTGGAAGATCAGGAGAGTCATCCCAGTTGTGTAAAGGGCCAGGAGACTTGTTTATTTATAGCATTTTAACCCTCTCCTTTATCTAAAAATGTCCCAAGGTGGGTTACAAATATGTTTCTTACGACAGTCCCTGCCTGCAGCCTTACAATCTAAAAACATGACACAAAAGGAAAGAAGATTGGGAGGGAAGAGGAAAAAAACGCAAATTCAGGCACTCAATTCTTAGCTGCAAGAGTTCAGCAGGTCATGGACACAGTGGCAGGGCTGCTGCTCTCTCTCCCTCTGATGGCCTCATACAGATCCAAGCATGATGGAGAGGTGTCTGACTGCTGCTTCCTCTCCGTCTGATGGCCTCAGCATTGAAAGTTGGTAGAAGCACCGAAAGAACAAAGTGGCAGCAGCCACTGTAGCTAACAGCCACAGAAGGAACTATTTGAGGAGAAATTGGGGGGGGGGGTGTCCAGACAGACTGTGCAATGGGTGGGTTTTGTGCCTTCCTCCCCAAAACGCAATTTCACGGCCTTTGGACAAAGCTGAGAAACTGGCAGGTTAGCTTTGGCTCGACTGTCATTCAGGCTGGCATTGTGGAGCACTTTTGTCTGAATCCACCATCACATGGTCCGATCTATTTTTAAGCCTGTGGCAAGGCTAGCATGAAGAGGGGGGGAGAGAGAAGTGAATCGCTCCGTCACAGCTTGAAAACAGTGTGCCAGATCTTGGAGCATTAGCATGATGGTATGATTTGCTGGGCTGGCTGTCAGACACAGTGCGCATGGGTGGAGTTGATTTCTGGTGGTGGAGCCTGGCCCCTGGAGGTCAATGTCCTGTCCTTAGGCTGAGTCCTCTCACTTGGGGTAGCTCGGTTGTCTGCATCCTTCTGCCAAGTGGCAACAGCAGTCTCTGCCACGCATCTATACCTAACAGGTGTACCAAATTATGCACGGTGTGAAGAAAGGTACATGCCTGTGGCTTATGCTGGCTCAGCTTGTCTGAGTGTGGAAAGCTAAGCAGGGTCAAGCCTGGTTATTACTTGGATGGGAGACCCCTCCTCTAGTTTCCTGCATTGAGCAGGGGGTTGGACTCGATAGCCTTGTAGGCTCCTTCCAACTCTATGATCTATGAAATCTATGAAAGTGGACAGAGAGAACTTTTTTCTCCCTCTCCCAGAATATTAGAACCCAAAAGGGTCATCCCATGAAGCTGGCTGGTGGGCGATTCGGGACAAATAAAAGGAAGGACTTCTTCACAGAGAGCAGAGTGGAACTGTGGAACTCTCTCCCACAAGATGTCGTGATGATGGCCACCAACCTGGATGCTTTAAAAGGGGATTGGACAAATTCATGGAGGATGGGTTGAGGTACACTCAGATAAACCATTTGAGGTTTCATAGTTTAGTGGGGGGGAAGATTACTAAAAGGAGGTTGATGATGGAGGTTTATAAAATTATGCTAGGTGTGGAGAAAGTGGATAGATATTTTTTTTCCTCCCTCTCTCATAATACTAGAACTTAGACTTGACCAATTAAATTGATTGGCAGTAGATCCGGGACCAAAAAAATAATAATGTACTTCTCTATAATGCAGAATTGGCTCGTGGTATTCATTGCCATAGAGATGCCATGCCCTCTATGGAAGACTCCTCTGCAGAGGATGAACCCCCAAGTCAAGCATCCACAGAGGCCTGTGTTTGGGGACCTTGAGGCGGGTCAGGGAGATCCTGGGCCTTCTGGGGAGGCAGCCATCAACCCCCCAGCCCTCAAGGCATAGCCCCCTCTTGGACTCAGAGGCAGATGCTGAGCGGCCACCTGGCCCCAGGGAGCCCAGGCATCTAAAGGTCAAGTCTCGGCCAGATGCAGAAGTGCCCACTGAGGAATAGGGACTCCTCGTAAGTAATGGTGTACTCGTGAGCAAGGCCCTGCTAAAGGTCAAGTCTCAGCTGAATGCAGAAGTGAGCACTGAGGAATAGAAGTGATTTGTGAGTAAAGGTACACTCATGAGCAAGGCCCTGCTGATGAGCAAAACCTTTCCTCAGGTGGCACTGATGGCCTGCAGCTGTCCTCCAGGTGGGGTTCTGAAGACTCAGGCTGAAAAGCCTTCCATTCCAGATGTGAGGTGCTGGAACATCATCTGTGCACCAGTCCCCTGACTTGTACATCTCTGCTGTCCTAGCTCTTCTCTGAATCTCCTTATGTTTGACTGAGCTGCATACTGCCCTTGCTTTTATATTGTCTACGTACCTGGAAATCTGTCCCAGCACCCGTGTATGCAGGACAGGATTGCCACCAGCTACGATGGCTTCCAAAGGGTGGGGATTAGACAAATTCATGGAGGAGGATTTCTCTCTCCACATCCAATAGAACCTCATAGGCATGTGCTGATGCTGGGAAGTCCAACTCGTTCAAGATTGATGGACTTCCTGCCTGCTTCCGATCCGGTGATCAGAAGCGGACTGAGTCAAGGGGTTTTCTGAGGACTTCCATCCCTAAGACGGGCAGTGGTTTGCATCCCTAAGACGGGCAGCGGTAAGGAAATTTGCGCTATTTGTGCCATTTGCATAACCTTATGGAAGTTTGCATCACTTTATACAATTTGCGTAAATTGCAGTCTTTTGCGCATTTTGCACAAATCGCCACCCAAAAAGCACATGGATCTAGCGCAATTTGCGTAAAATTGGCTGATTAATGTGAACTGCACTAGAACCAAGTGCTTTTGGGTGCTGACATGCACAAAACATGCAAAATACCATGATTTGTGCAATTTGTGTACCATTACTCAAATGGCGTAAAGTTACACAAATAGCGCAAATAGCATGATTTGCGCAAATTTCCTTAGTGTTTTAAAAAATGTGCAAACCGCAGCCCATCTTAGAGATAGAAATCCTTGAGCATCATAGTGAACCAGTGCCTGTGGAGGGCTGGTGAACTGGAATCCGGGTGCCCGAGTTATGAAATTCCGTCAGATTTTCACCCCCCTATCGGATTCCTCACACATCGCTACTTCCATGTTCAGAAGCAGGATACTTCTAATTACAAGTCGCTGGGAAAGCGACAACAGAATAGAGCTTCAGCTATTTCTGTACTGCCCAGAGAGCTTCAGCTATTGGGCGGTATGGAAATGAAATAATGAAACGAAATGAGGAGGGATAGTGCCTTCGTAACCTGCCTGTGGGCTTCCCGTTGGGACGCCTGGCTGGTTCTGTACGAATCCATTAGCTGGGGGACCAATACAAATGGCAATATGGAGTTTTTCCCATTGGTGGGCCCAAATGAGCTCGCCTGCCACTTGCTTCACGTGGCAGTCTAGGGTAATCATGGACAATGCCTCTTGTGCCTTCCCCATTGCCCACGCATGCACAGTGCACATGCGTCCACACTGTACCTGCATTCCATTTATTTCATGAACTGTTTTTGCCCCACGTTTCCTCCCAAAAGGAAGCCCAAAGCTGTTAACATGCCAAAATGAACACAACAGTATCCAAGAAGTAAACAGCCAGGGAGCCAAGGGCCCCTGGGAGGCTGTCCCCCATGCCCGCTTCCCAGGAGTGCCATCAAGCCCAGGGGGAGACCCGCCTGGCCCATCCCTCCGCCAGAGAAGGAGCAGCTGCAGGGAGCTTGCGGCCTCTCCCCGCCAGTAAGAGCACTCGGATTCTCCAGTTGACAGCTGCCCCGCTGGGACTGCCGAAGGAAGGGGAAAGAGCGCCCCGTCCGCTGGCCAAAGGAACAAGAGCCACCAGTGGCAAGAGCCCCAGCAAGAGAAGTTCAGCCTGGACCGAAGTGTATTTAAAATCCCACTTATAGCTCACCACTTCGCTCTGGCCTTGGAAAAACTGTTCTCCCTCCTCTTCCTTTTCCCTCCACTCCCCTTTCCTTGTGTGTCTTTGTCTTTTCATTTTGTCAGCCTGAGGGTAGGGCCTGTTTCTCTCCTTTTTTTTTTTTTTTTTTTAAAGTGATGTGAGCCACTTTGGGAGACAATTATTGTCTGAAAAGCAGGATGAAATGCAGTTAAATAAATATTAAACAGCTAAACAATGATCGAATAATATAACAGGCTACGACAGTGATGGCAAACCTATGGCACGGGTGCCACAGCTGGCACACAGCGCCCTCTCTGTGGGCACTCGAGCCATTGGTCACCAGATTGCGAAAAGACTGTCCCCTTCTGCAAAACACGAATGATCTTGTTCTTTCTCACAGTGTGGAACAGAATGATTTTATTCTAGAATTCCTGTTACAGAATTCTTTTCTACATTGTTATCGCATTTAAAAGATTTTGAAGAATGATGCACAGAGCATGGCTTGGATATAAAGTCCTAACAGTTGACCCGAGTGCTGCATGTGTTGCTCTCAAATTAACGGAGTATGAGCCAAGGTTTGACAAATTATCAGCATGCATGCAATAGCAAAAATCACATTAATTGTGCAAAAGCATGCCCAATGCAAACTTTTACCTAATGCAGTGTTTGCAGTCCAAGACATAAAGTGTTTAAAATGTGTTAAGCACGCTTAGTTTTCTTGTTTATCTTGCTCATCCTAGTACAGGTTGACTTTTACTTTTACTAATCCGACACCTGTAGAAGCAGGGAAAGGACCCAGGGTAAAGCTTGCCCCATACAATTTCAGTCTGGCATATATGGTAATCATATTACAAGTTGAGAATCCCTTATCCAAAAATACATGTGCCTAATTATTTAAAAAGTTTGTATAAATTCCCTTCAGGCTATGTGTACAATGTAGTACTATAATAATTTTTTGAGTTGATTTTTTCCCCAACAAAAAACTGTTTGTATCATTGAAAGCTCTGTTATTGTGTTTTTCTTTTAAGACAAAAGATGTTAATTAGTTCGGACAACTGTATGAGTTGTTTTTCTAAAACCAAAACCTCGGTATTCAGGGTTAATTGCAGTGTTGGCACTTTGAAATAAATAAGTTGGTTTTGTGTTGCAGTTTGGGCACTCGGGCTCAAAAAGGTTCGCCATCACTGGGCTACGACATCAATAAAATTGAAAATATTTTTTTCCCAGCACATGTGCATGAAAGCTGAGGTGCCCCGCAATACAATGCTCACCTTTCTACACGCTGCAGATCTCATAAATTTCATAGATCATAGAGTTGGAAGGAGCCTACAAGGCTATCGAGTCCAACCCCCTGCTCAATGCAGAAAACTAGAGGAGGGGACTCCCACCCAAGTAATAACCAGGCCCGACCCTGCTTAGCTTTCCACACTTAAAAGAAAAAAAGAAAAAAAAGTGCAGAGTAGCAGCAGGGAGCAGAGAGACCACAGTGAGCATATCACGAGGCGGCAGCAGCAGCCTTGGGAGATGGGTGAAGGCAGAGTGGAAGACGGACAGACATCAGGCTGTTGGATGGGGCTGTTGCACAGACCCCATGCCTTTTGCTGGGGCTTTGGCAGGAGAACTTCCCACGGCTTCATTCCCCGTGTTCATAAGCGGGGGGATGCCATTGGGGTTTGCCACTAGAATGACTCGAGCCCATTCTGTCACACAGGCAGGTCCAATCACTGAAGGACCCTTTTTCTTACTTATACATCCTGAACGTAATTCTTGAAAAGGTGCAGTTTGAGCTCAGCGGCAATTCAGCAAAGCAACAGAGACACCTGGTGGCCAACTGTGGTAATGCCATAAAAAAATTATCGGTGAAAGCTGCCGGCGAAACGCGTGGCAAAGAATGGTTTGTTTGTTTGCTTGCAGATGGTCAGGCAGCCGTGTTGAAGGCAAAGAGAACATTCCCACGACCCGGGTGCTTGTTCAGCTTTGTGCTTCCAATTTAAGCGGAGACCTGAAATGTTTCAGACTTTGATCCAGTTTGCAAATACACTCCAATCAAAACTACTACGGAAATCGCAGAACACAATGTACAAATGACCAGAAGTCTCATAGTTAAGAGGGATGGAGTGATATGAGAATTACAGCAATGTAAAAGTGATACCACAAATGTTACTGATGGCTGCCATTTGATAACACGTCAAGGACAGGAGATCCAATGTGAGGCTGGGAGGGATGGAAATTGCAGTCCAACATATTTTTATTTATTATATTTATACCCCACCTTTTTTCCTGCAAGGAACCCAAGGTGGCTTCCATAATCCTCCTCCTCCTCCTCCTCCTCTCCATTTTATCCTTATGACTACCGTGTGTGGTAGATTAGGCTGAGAGTCCATGACTGGCCCAAAGTCACCCAGGGAGCTTCATCATGGCCGAGTGGGGACTAGAATTTGGATCTCCCGTGTCCAAGTCCAGTCCAACACTCTCACCACTACGCCACACTGGCTGTCATATCTGGAAATATCTGGAGACCACATATCTGTAGATCACCAGGTTAGGAAAGGCTGATATATAGCGTGTTCCAGGCCTTATGACTATGGGAATATGCCGAAGGATTTGGGTTTCCTGGTGAAATTGAGGCTGGGGGGAGTGCTCTGAACAAGATTCTGGTGACAGAGGGGAAAGGTGTCCATGCACCATGAGACTCCATCCCTTCTTTTCACTCAGTTATGCAAAGTAGGAGAGATTATGCAAATATCTTTGATTGGGATCAGTGACACAGCTCATAGAATTAACCTTCCCTTGTTGCAGATTTTTCATGGAGAAAGCAAAGGTGGCCATGTTGGCCAGAAGAAAAATCCCCTCAAATCCACATTAAGGTGATACCAACTCAACTGTCACAGAGAATGTGCAAGCTTTCAAGATCACCAGTTCTCTTCCATCAGGCAAGATGATACAAAAAGGAGGTGGCCGAGCCAGGCTGGGCCTGGCGGTGGGAGGGGGTGATAGGAGGGCTGGGAAGGCTGACTTGCAGTCATGAAGCCTGCAAGGCCAGGGTCTTACGATGAAATGGGGGAGGTGGGGTTTCAGACAGAAGTTAGGCTCCACCAGGTGAGGTGTTGGTCTCAGCAGGTTGCCTCTTGGGCTGCCCGTAAAACTGCTGGGACACAGAAACAAACAAACAGTGGTTGATTCCCCATTTCTGGAAATATAAAATCCAGCTGTTAGAGCTGCCTTCATCCTTAGATGCAACACACAGGTTCCTTGAGAGGTTGAAAACAGAAGCAGAAGGAGACGTGACTTGCTTTTATATTAAAAGAGCAGGAGATCCTTTAAGATGGTGGTGCTTTCACAGAGCGTGCTTCTTAAAACAGAAACAAAAACTTTGTACCAGGTCCATTGAGCCTAAATTGTCTACTTGGATTGCGGCAGTGATTATCCAGAGTTTCAGGGAGAGCATATTCTTCCCCACCAACTACTACTAAGTGATCTTTTTTTAACTGGAGATGTGGGGATTGAACCTGGGACCTTCTGCATGCAAAGCAGGTGCTCTACTGCTTAACTATGGCCTAACACCAGAAGCTGCCTTAGACAAAGCCAGACCTTTGGTCCATCTAGCCTAGTATTGTTGACACTGACTGGCTGCCATGACTCTCCAGAGTTTCAGGCAGGGGTTTTACCCAGCCCTACCTGGAGATGCCGGGGATTGAACCTGGGATGCAAAGTGGGTGCTCTGCCACTGAGCTAGTATGGAGCCTTAATGCACATGAGCCTGAGTATGTTTTTGTGGGGCTTTTTTAAAGAATAGTTTTCATTTGAGGAAAATAGGCATGTTGAAACCTAGCGTGCACCATTTGTTGAACACACATAGCTAGAGCAAAGAAATCATTAATTCAGCCATTCTTAACCTGATGCCAGAAATATGCCTCTCTCTCTCTCTCTCTTTTCTGCCATGAGTGTTCACCTCCCTGGCCTAAAAAAAGGCACGGCTCTTTCACACCTGGTAGCAGCTACAAGCCCCCAAAGCACAACACTTGGGAAAATAAGCGATACACAATTAAGTTGGCTTTCTACTGCGGCTGCACATACAAGCATTTTGATGGATGAGCTGCTGCTGCTGCTGCTGCTGCTGCTGTTGCTTTAAGTGTGATCGGAGATCTCCATTAACCAGTAATCATCTCCAAAACAGTGTAATAGCTGCTGCTTCTGGTAATCGGAGGCTCTTCGTGTAGATTTGGATAAGACCCAAGGACAGAGGATATGGGGCTGAGACTGTCAGAACCTGCTCAAAACTAGACCTGTACGTTCCAGCTACTGGCCCTGATACCAGGCTAGTTTCTCGCACTGGCCAGCCCGATGCCTCCAGGAAGCTCACAAGGAGGACACGGGGACAACAGCCTTCTCCTGCATGGTGCCTCTGAGAGGAAGAACCTGTGGGGAGCACTGGCTACCAAGGCTAGCCAAAATCTGTGGGCCTCTGCCTTCCCGTATCAACGTGCATGAGAGACGGAGATTGGAGAAGGACTGGGGTGCAGAGAGAGAAAACGCGCTATGCAATCCTGCAAACTCCACCCACCTTTAGCTCCGGCTCCACCCACCACCGGCTGCAGCCCCTGATTGACTTTTCCCACTGGTCAACAGCCCTTCATAGGAAAAAGGTTTGCCATGCCTGCTCTGCAAGTTGAATCTCTGAGTGGGTGAATGGATGCCTCCTGTCCCTCGTGCACATGAACATGTGTACATGAAGATTAATGTGCCATACAGCACACACAGACTTACCTTTCCACACCCTGCGGCTGCTGGGGTATATTTTGTTGACCACATTGTTTAGGAGATGCAGGGAGGGGGGTATTTCGTAGCATACCTTTAACCCCAATCACCCTCTTGGCTTTTAAATTGGTGGAGAACAAATAAATTCAGAATAGACAAACACCGTGGGTGAAATATAATCTCTCTTAGGTGTAATCAGAGGGGGATGCTCGGGCTGCAATCCTTGCTTTGGTGCCACCAAGTTCCTTTGTAGTATTGGAGAGTATAAAACAGGGTCTTGTGATTTATTTATTTCATAGAATTATATGCTGCCTACCATATTTAAAAAATATCTCTAAGCGGTCACTTATCTTATACTGTCATTGCCAGCAGTACTCCCCATGGTGTTTGCCTTTAAAACAAAAAGCCAATATGTGCCCATCTTCAGATCTGCCCTGGTGCTTCCAGGATAATATATACATATATACATACATACATACATATATATATATATATATATATATGAATACACATACAATATTTGGAACAGGCAGCAGTAAGCCTGTTCTGCAAGTTAACTTCTCTGAAGCCAGCCATGCATGAAATGAGTGTTGCTCCAATTAAGATCTTGGTCCCAGCTAAACCAAGTGATTTAAGGTACAGGGGATTAAAGTTATTAAATAAAATGTGGCCTGTATCAAAGCTATCTATCTTGGGCACAATCAGTAACGCAAGAAGGGTGGAAAAGGAGGAACGCTCCGATGGCTTTGAAGAAGGGCATGAGTCCTCCTGTCAATTTCACCCGTCTCTTTCCTAGCCTCACCTGGCCACCGAGAAACTGATACACAAACTCTCAACATGATTTCATGAGTGCTGTCATTCTAGGAGGGCTCATCATTCATTCATTCATTCATTCATTCACTATTACATTTATATTCTGCCTTTTCCCCCCCTCCTGCAAGGAACCCAAGGTGGCTTACATGGTCCTCCTCTTCCTCCATTTTTATCCTCACAACAGCCCTGTGAGGTAGGTTAGGCTGAGAGTCAGGGACTGGCCCAAAGTCACCCACTGAGCTTCATGGCCAAGTTGGGACTAGAACCCGGGTCTCCTGAGTCCCAGTCCAGAACTCTAACCACTACACTGGCTCTCAAACTGCCGCTATCTTTTCCCAGCTGCATCCAAGATTAGTGGCCAGTCTCAGCAGGGTTAGTCAGTGACAGGCTAAGTGTGCTCACACTAATTCTTGTTTTCCTTTCCTTTTTTAATATATATATATATATATATATATATATATATATCCCATGTTCAAATTAAAAAGAGCAACGTACAGTTCCAAGCGTGGCTTAATCAATGTGGTCTTAAGGCAGCAAAAAGAGGCCTCCCTCTATCGATTCCAAAAATGGATTTATGACTCCTGTTTCCTTTGATACAAGTCAAATGTACTAATTCTGTTGAGCCTGAGACCGTCTATAACTTGCATAGAATTTCTATTTTGGCTGGGACACTGGGCACTTTCCATCTTGCTGCACATGACTATGATCATCAACTGGCAGTTCCTTCACATTTCCCAACAAGAGAGATCCAACGGTGCATTATATCCCCTCGTACCTTTTCTTCATTCTATTATGTGTGCTCTGCCAATCTGATTTTGTAGCATGTCCATCAGTTCTGCACCTGTATCAACACCAAGGTTGCCACAGTCAGGCTCTTTCGAACAGGAGAGGACCACTGCTGCGCCACTCACCTCCGCACAATTTATTCCAACCCCTTCCACCAGCAATTCTGCATCACGTACTGTGGGAGTTCATGTTCGGAGCCTAATTGCATCGCCTATACACATGCTCTCCCCTTGTAGTCATACAGATTTAATAGCCCAACACGGTCAGAGGGAAGAGGAAGATAAGTAGCTGTGGAATTGTGAGCAGCTCCATCTCATTTAAATCAGGGTGAGCAGAAGAAAGGGGGGAGTGAGATGAGATCTCTGGCCATGTGATTACCACCACCACCACCACCCCTCTTGACTTTCTGTCTAGATCTGAATCCTGCACACACTTCCTTTTCTTGATCTTCATTTATTTATTTAACAATATTTATGAATCACTTACATTAAATACATTTCTCTACAAGATGCACAGAGGACAAGATTGCCTTCCTGGGGGTGCCTGTTGGAAAAGGGATGTTTACAGAAGGCCCTGAAAACCCAGAAGGCTCAGTGCCTGTCTAATTTGCAGTGGTGGTGAGTCCCAGGGCGTGGGTGCTATGCCACTAAAGGCCCTATTCCAAGCCATCATGGACTGGACCGCTGATATCTTGGGCACCACTGTATTTCGAGATGAGCACAGTGGCTGAAAAGGCAGATAGTGGCTGGGGGGGGCAGACAATCTCTGAAATATCCTGGTCCTGAGTTGTCTAGGGCTTGGTAAGCAAGGACCAAAACCTTAAACCTGCCCGGCAGCATATAGGCAGCCAGTACGGTTCTTAGCATCGATGTCATGTGCTGGCAATAATCCGCTCCTGTTACCAGCCTGGCTGCGGCATTCTGCACCGACTGCAGCTTCCGGACCAACCTTAAGGGCAGCCCCACATAAAGCACATTGCAGGAATCCAATCTTCCAAATACTCTGTGGTCATCATTGCCCCGCCCATCTCTATGCTTTCATACCCGGACGCGTCCCTACCTGTGACCTTCACTCCTCCAGCTCCACCACCCTCTGTCATCCGAAGGTCTCCTGTTCCCTCAAAAGGCTCCACTCTTTCCTCATAGAATCACGGGATCATAGACTAGTAGAGTGGGAAGGGGCCTACAAGGCCATCGAGTCCAACCCCCCTGCTCAATGCAGGAATCCAAGTCAAAGCATCCCCGACAGATGGCTGTCCAGCTGCACCTTGAATGCCTCCAGTGTGGGAGAGTCCACCACCTCCTTGCAGCCTCGTATGTTTGGAACTGCCTCCCAGAGCATCTGTATGGTGTGTGTGTGTGTCTGTCTGTGTGTATGAGAGAGAGAGAGAGAGAGAGAGAGAGAGAGAGAGAGAGAGGAGGAGGAGGAGGAGGAGGAGGAGGAGGAGGAGATATATATACATCTTCTTTCTCTTTCTTCAAACCCCTTTTCAAAACCACATCTTTTCTGTGGAACCAGTGATACAACCTCTTAGCCCCACAGCTGAAGGCATTTTTCTGCCTGCAGAAGAAGATGGTACTCTCTCTCTTTCCATGTACAAAAGCTGACCAGACTGGGAGTTGAAACTTGCTTTAATACTGACACTGGGACAGCATCCTCTACTGCGCCTGAAAGCAGCAGGTTATTTTAGGGGATGCAGAGCAGGACACACGGCACAGAAGTGTTTCCTCCAACACCTTGCTGCCACCTTCCAGCATTTGCCACCTGAGGCATCTACCTCACTTTGCCTAATGGAAAGGCCGGCCCTGCTTAGTCCCCTTACCCCCATGTAACTAAGCCTAAGTACATGTAATGCAAAGAAATGCATCTTCTCCTCCCTCTTTGCCTTTTCTTCCATTTCCTTCCTCTTCTTCTGTTTTCTCCTCTGTCTCTATTTTTAGAGTGTATGCCCCTTGGGGGCAGGGACCTGTCCCCTTATACTGTGTAACATGCCAGGCATATTGATGGTGCTTTATAAAGAAGGTGTTTCACATGTAAAAGTCATGCAGAGAAAACTGTATACACAATTTATCATATATATAAAATAAGCTGTTTCCCATCATCCATCAGACCAAAAGCCTACCTAGTCCAGCATTCGGTTCACACAGTGGCCAACTACATGTCTGTGGGAAACCCACAAGCAGGACAGGAGTCCAGGAGCAGCACCCTCCTGCCATGTCCCCCAGCAACTGGTGTGCGTAGATGTACTGCCTCTGATACTGGGGGTCATTAATGACTACTAGCCATTGATAACCTCGATCACTTTGTCTAATCCCCTTTTAAAGCCATCCAAGTTGGGAGCCATCATCGCCATATCTTGTGATAGTGAATTCCATGGTTTAATTGTGCACTGTGTGAAGAAGTCCTTCCTTAGGGCTTGTCCACCCTTCAGTTTCTTGGGATGACCCTACTGGGAGAGGGAAAAGAACTTCTCTATGTCCACTTTCTCCACACTATGCCTAACTGTGTACACTTCTACCACGTTGCATTAACCACATGAGGGGGTCCCATAGGATGACAAGTGCAGCAGGGCCGCATAGCCCCTGACGTCACACACCTTCCTCACCCTGCTCCCCAACATCCACGCATGGAGTGTGGACATCCGCAGAGGGAAAGCCTGTGTGCATAGAGATCTGTGTGCATAGGCTCCCAAGGGACCTGGAAGCCCGCGCAATCGGGGCTCAAGCTCCCGTGGAAACGAACATGCGTGGCGGCCTCCACCTAAACCTTTCTCCGTGCAGGATGCCATGCTCAAGCTGTGCATGTCAGGGGCAGGACGAGGACGCCAAGCGACATTTGGGGTGGGGCCAGCAGTGTGCAGCCCCTCTCCCTCTTTAATTGCGCGGACCCACTTCATATGATTAACACATGGATGTAGTGTGATCGAGAAACACACTGCGTGGCAGAGCTACGCAGAAGCTGGGAAGCAGGGGTCACAGCAGGTGTTCTTGCAAGCAGCTACGGCAGCCAGGAACCTCTGAGGCAAGGCAGCTGGGCAGGCCAATGGTTTCAGCACCATGGGAAGCTCCACATGACCAATTTGCCCAGAGGCCTTGAGTGCCCCTCCCTCCAGTCCACCAACATCACCACCCCTGACTGAGAAGTGCAAATCCTTAAAGGGCCAACTGCCAGGGTTGGCCCTCCATGTCTGTGGCTGCTCCACTGACATATTCCTTGCGCCATTGGGCAAGTGCAGCGGAACAGCGAACACCTGAGTCCTCAGGCAAATCAGGCAGAATACGTCAGTGAGGGTCCCAGCTCAGGTTGTGCAGCTGGCACATGCTCCTCTCTGAGCTTGACCATAAGTACAAATCCCAGCCCGACCGGCCTGCCTAATGGCCTCTCTTTGGCTCTGCCCACTGCTGTGTGTGTGTGCGTGTGTTTGTGTGTTTGTGTGTGTGTGTGCACAGTGTGTTTTCACGGAAGCACAGAAAACTTGCCCAGTGTGATATTAGATACAGAATTCAGCCTCCTGAAATCCTTGGCTTTTATTCATTCTGAAGGCAAATATCTGGGATCAGCCACTACTGGCCTCTCTCCAATGGGCTTCCATTGCCTCCGTTATATTCAGTGGACTTAACTCTAATGTGATTCCTTGGCCTCCACTAAATCTGTTTGGCTACCTGGCAATGTCATGTCATTCTGTTCGATATGTGATCCCTGGTTGGCTGGGATCACTCAAGGATGAATGAACAGGGGAGTGGCCAGTAGAGTAGCAGCAGAGGGTGGGGGGTGTTTGCAAACAGCTGCAAATGGCCATGAGAAGAGATCAGATCATCAGTTCTTTTTCTGGCGGTGCCCCCCCCCCCCAAATCACAATTTTTGAGGCAAAAATCAAACCCAGCAAACATTCAGATCAGTACTCATGTGCACCAGCTCTACAGAGACACAACTGTGTGGCCTCCCCCACCCCCAATTTTCAAGTGGATGCCAGTGAAAATGGTGCTGCCCTGCCATCTTCACAGCTCATGTTTTATGCTTTCGCCATTCACCCTCCATTTCAGGGGGGAAGCCAGATGCAAGCCACTTGTGGGGGGTGGAAGAATCTTTTTTCAAGGTGTTGTCCCCCTTTGGCAACACAAGTGATGAATATGGATCAGAAGTCTGAAAAGTGCACAATCAATATCCGGCACTCTGCAGGAACAATGGAGTGAGGCTGCTGAGCTGAAAGGCAACTGAATTCCCCCCCCCAAAAAAGTTAGTAGAATCCTGAGTCAGGACATCAGTCCATCTAGCCCAGTATTGTCAACACTGACTGGCAGCCATGGCTCTCCAGGGTTTCAGGCAGGAGTCTTTCCTAGCCCTACCTGGAGATGTCGGGGATCGAACCGGGGACCTTCTGCATGCAAAGCAGGGGCTCTCACACTGAGCTACGGCCCTTTCTGTTCAGGGAAAAGAGCAGGGAGGATCTCAGAGGTTACATATCCACTAGCTAGCTTCTAAATTATCGTGTTCTGAACACGTGTGTTATGAACACAACTTGAAGCACTGAACAGTTACTTATGGGCATTTGTTTCATAACTACAGTAGTGCTTTCCCTTCTCAGAGCACGACTTATGTGCTTCATCTCCAACAACGGCTTACGTCGGCTCAGCTTGTTTGAGCGTGGAAAGCTAAGCAGGGTCGGGCCTGGTTATTACTTGGATGGGAGACCCCTCCTCTAGTTGCCTGCATTGAGCAGGGGGTTGGACTCGATGGCCTTGTAGGCTCCTTCCAACTCTATGATCTATGAAATCTATAAGGCATGGTATAACAGGACAGGATTGATTGATGTAGGTGAGAGGTCTGAAAACTCACTGCCAGTTGCAGGGTTGATGTGGGTGGGTGTGAGCGTGGAAAGCTAAGCAGGGTCAGGCCTGGATATTACTTGGATGGGAGACCCCTCCTCTAGTCTCCTGCATTGAGCAGGGGGTTGGACTCGATGGCCTTGTAGGCTCCTTCCAACTCTATGATCTATGAAATCTATGAAACAACCACAACCACAACAGATCCTTGACAATAAAAAAAAAAGACCATTGAAAATAATCATATAAGAAAACTCCAAATTCCCCTAACAATGTTTTTTTTTTGTTTTGTTTTTTAATGTGAGAGAGACGTTTTGGATACACCTCCTATGATGAAAAGAGAAGAACTGCTGAGGCCGGAGTTTACTTCCCCAGGGCTCCTGAAGGAAGGTTTGCGAACATGCAGTGTGAGTCAGCCCGTAGATCCCTCAGACCGCAGTGGAGGGGGTGGGGGCTTTTCCCAAGCCCACTCTTGTTAATGCCCTCCTTCTTTGAAGACTAGAACCTTCTGTTTGGGTGCCTGCCTACTGCCCCCTGCTCAACAGAGATAGCCTGGCCACAATCATCCATGCTTTGCTAACAACTAAGGCTGTCATGTGAAATTTGTTTCAGTTCAGTTTTGACCATAATTCACCCAGTTCACACCTCTTGCAACTGAACACGGACACTCAAATGCAATCTGCAGTCAAAGTCCATACATTTCTGAACTTGCGCTGTGCAGAACAACAACAACAAGCATTTTAAAATGTGTGCTTCTGAAAAATGCACACAAAGACACTTTAATCACAGGGGGGGGCGTGTCCTTTCCAAAAAAATGTGCACAACTGATGCGTACATTTGGAAAACTGTGCATTGTGTGTGAAAAGAAGAAAACAACGCTCACAATTGGATACGGACACAAGTCGGAATGAGTCTCAAGGTGGAATTCAGAGGACCTCAAGTTTTGCTGATTCATACAACCCTAGAAACCACTAGGGTTCCCTAATGCAATGTGCTGTACATGGGGCTGCCTTTGAAGACTGTTCGGAAGCTGCAGTTCGTTCAACGTATAGCTAGTTATTGACTCGGACTGATCGCTGTGAACCTAATACCACTGATATTGAAAGAACTTCACTGGTTTCTGGTCTGTTTGTGAGCATAATTCAAAGTGTGGGTACTTACCTTTAAAGCCCTATATGGCTTAGGACCCAGGTACCTGCAGGGACACCTGCTCCTACCACACAGGGCAGCGAGGTGCATGAAACACTATCATCAGCATCAACATCAACACGGACAAGCATATCTCCAGATCTCCAAAGCCACATGCATATATTTTTTTTCTTAAGAACAAATAAAGCCTTACTTGTGTAGCGTGTGAGAAGGCTGTTCGTTGCTCTCTTGCTGTCCGTAGCAACTGGTCTTTGCTTCAGGGATGAAAGAGTACTTCTCCAACATGGCTGCTGCAGCCTTGGTAATAATCCCAAGGCCGTCCCGTACCCGAGCGTCCAAACGGTAGTCCCATTCATCGTAGGCCACTGAAATCAGCCCCGCAGGAAACTCCTTTGGAGTGATTTCCATGTTCCCACTAACCAAGCTAGGAACAAGCCAAAAGAAGTCATAGCCGGTCAGGCCCAAGGACCGTGCTTCATCCAGGATGTAAACGGCTTCGTCCTTCGAACAATACAGCAGGATGACAGAAGAGTGGATCTTCTTAAGCTGAATCGTCGTCTTGGCATCCCCAATAGATGTGTCCAGGGTGATGATGTTTTGCATGTCCCAGCCCACAAAACTGTTTTCCACGGTGTACTTGATGAAACTAATGAAGTCCCGGTAGCCAGGAAAGGTACTAGTCACCAAAGAAAAGACATGCCAGTCATAATATTGCATGAATTTCAACATGATGATGGCTTCCTGTTGGATCGATGCCCCAAACTGGAAAAATGTGGACATCACATCCTACAAAGAGCAAGGAAGAAAGGAAAGGTTGTTTAACATTAGACTGATTGGGAGGTGGCTCATTCTCACTCCTAGACTTATCCTATTTGGAGGCAGGAGAGCAAGGAACTTCCTTTCTTTCATATTTCCAACTTTCCATATTAGCTAAAGACCTTGTTGGGGGGGGGGGTTTTCCCCATATATGTCTCTGCACAATTCATTTGAATTGTCTGTACCCATTTGCTCTGGGGCACTTTCCACAACATACCTGCCCTATACCTGTGGCCCACAGTGATCAGGATTATGTCATCTGATTTGGGGTTGCTGGTGGGTGGGCTTGGAATGGAACCCAGATTCTAGCTGGCCACAGGTCTCCTTCCAGTTTGCTGATCTAAATAACCAGTTCACACAAGCATGGTCATCTTCTGATGACTGCAACCAGCTTCAGCTTCAGGTTTTTGAAGGTCCTCCTTGGGCATGACACCCTCAATGGGCCCCTTGCTTCAGTGAGCCTGCTTTCTGGCCACCATTGTCACCAGCTCCTTTTGCTCCTGCTTCTCATCACTGCCCCCACTTGCAGAGAGCCAGTGAGCAAGACGGCAGTGGCGTCTCCTGTTCTTCCTTCTCACCACCATTTTTTCTGAGTCAAAGTGAGGGGCAGGTAAACAAGCAGGTTGCAAAGGAGAAGAGGAGGAGCAACGCCAAGGGGCTCTTGTCAGTGGGGCCCCGCTGGAGCGTGGGCCTCCAACAAGTGCCCAACCATGATGCTGGCTCTGACTACAACATTAAGTGATGGGTTGCATGTGTGAACGGGGCCACTGCAAGGCCAGGGCCACGAAAAAGACGTTTCCAATGACCTCGAACAAAAATGCTTTTTGAGGGAACCAGTTCACACATTCAAGCAGCTAGTCATCAAGTGCACACTAACCACAAACTCAGAAATCAAGTGACATACTTGTACTGTATGTGTGAGCCAACCTTTGACTATTCATCCCTCTGTATAGGAGGTTATGGGGGGGATAGCTTATTCCAACTGACTATGTCCTTTCGGTTCAGAAGAAACTGAAACAATAACCCATGTTTTTCTTTTTTGTAATTGTTGTTTACTGAGATCCCCGTAATCAGTTAATTAACCCATTAATCTCTTTGCATCCTGGAAGATTGTCTCAATGCTATGTTCTTTTTCTTCTTTCCGATACAAAAGAGTTTGTCGCAAGAAACCGTAGCTAAACATTTGCTGAGAGCAATGGGGATATGGACTAAAATATTATATAACAAGACTTACTTTGGGTTTTTTGTGCCAACAGAGATATCTGACCTATGATTTTAGGATTTTACTTCTGTAAGTTAAGGGATGGTGCTGCATTTTATTCTCCCATGTCAACTGTTTTATTGTGAAGTCTGTTGACTCGATCAATAAACTGACTGATTGACTATTCGTGAGGGGAGGTGCCTGCTGCCTCCACTAAACAGCATTGCATCTGTGGCAATATGAAACCTCTGTCTGCAGTGCTTGATCTGTGATCAGTATTTCATCACTTACGTGTGAACAAACCTGAAGCCACCACAGGCGTCAGGGTCATGTGAGGCAGACGGCACTGAACCTCGGCGTGACTTTACACCGGGGTGTCAAGCCTCTTTCAGCCTGAAGGCCAAATTCAATTTCGAAGACGCTCTCGGGAGCTGCATTCCAGTAGTGGGTGGGGCTGAAGCCGAAAGGGGAGGGGCCAAAATACCCCAAACACCAAAAAACACCCTCATATTTTAGCATAAAGTTCCTACTGCTGGTAACTAAGCCTTAGGAGAGGCATTTCAACCTTTCAGAAGTGGGGGGGGGGGAATCTGTGCAAATGCTGGGAAACTACCAAGCTCCCACGGGTTGGGGGAAAGAGGGTGGGGCCATCTGGAGAGCCCAAGAGGGTCGTGCTCGGCTGGATTTGGCCTGCAAGCCTGAGGTTCAGCTTCCCTGCTTTACACATTCATTGTCAGAAGAAAAAAAAACATGCATTCCCTCAATCGGAGCCTGATCTTGCTTCGGCTCTGCAAACTTTAGCAGTGGAAAGGGGACCCAACCAGTGGAGGCTGGTGACTCCAGCATTAGCGGAGCCGCATATCCGCTCCGGGCTTTATTCTGAACTTTGAAGGAGCTATCCATGGTGCTGAACCCTATCTCTCTCTCTCTCTCTCTCTCTCTCTCTCTCTCACACACACACACACACACACACACACACACATTAGGTTCAGCACCATGGATGGCTCCTTAAAAGTTCAGAGTGAAATCCGGAGCAGACATGCAGCCCCGCTGACTTTGGAGTCACCAGCCTCCAAAGAACCCACCATTTGTTTAAGAAATTGAACCACTGCAAATACGTGCAGCGGGATGATGTGAGAGTCCTTTGAATCTCTGTACCGACAACATGAGATGCTAAGTCAGAGGGCGACAGTGGGCTGCCACTGGAAGAGATTAATCTTCTGCTTGCTAGACAAGCTAAGCTTGTCTTGATCTCCCTTGTTTATAAAGCAAAGCTACAGTTTCACAGTGAGTGGCGAGAATTTGATTGCGTGGGCAAGAAGGTGTGTGTCGGACGGTCAAGAGCAGTGATTCAGTGCAATGAGGTGATGGATCTCTGGAGAGACAGGACATGTAATTAGCACATATCTTCATGGTGCACTTGAGCAAAGAAACCAACGTGTTTCACCTGCATCATCTTCCTGTAACCCTTACAACCCTGTAAAGTAGGTCAGTAGTATTACCCCCATATTGCAGATAGTGGAAACTGAGGCTGAAAGAGAATAGCTTGCCTAAGGCCACCGAGGGAGTTCATGGCAGAGGCACAGTTCAAATGGGTGACTTTTTGATCTGTAGCTTGATCTGTAGCTTTCACCCACTGCAAGGTTCTCTGGTTCACCTTTCTAACAAAAATCTCCACTAAGGCTACAATCCTATGACCACTTATCTGGGAGTAAGCCCCAATGACTTACTCAGCATGACTTACTTCCAAGTAAACAGGTACAGAATTATGCTACTCAACCAGCACATTGTTCTTTGTTCTCAGGAGAGAAAGCACACAATTCAACCAATGTTTGCTTACCTTTTTCCTTTGCCTGCCTCCATTTCCGCCCCCCCCCCCACGCCACCACCAATGTTATAATATTACCTTTCTTTCATCACACTGTCTATGCTAGGGGTAGTTCTTTGGAAACTTTCAGAACAATAACCAAGGAACCAAGATAAGGAATCTGTGCAGCTTATCAGAACTATCTAGCCCAGGGTCCTGTTTCCAAAAGTGAATAGCCTGATGTGTACGGGAAGAAGATGGCCTGCTCCTATCATCTGTCCATAGCATCTGGTACTTCTGCAAAGGTGCCCTGCATACAAAGGTGTATGCAGAGGATCCACTGATCTGTTGTAGACAGCAGTTTGATAGACCGATCCTCCACAATTCATCTAACCTTTTAAAGCCCTTCAAGCTAGCAGTGATCGGCCCATCTTGCAGCAGTGAGTTCCGCAAGTTATTTAGGCATTGAGTATAGAAGCATGTGCCCGCAGGGCCCCACTCAGCAAAATGAGCAAGAGGGGCCCCCAAATGCTGCAAGGTTGGCTTAACACACTGACTGCGTTCAGACAACACAATAACCCACACTCAAGGGTTGAGTATGGGTTGAGTGTGGGTTGTTGCTGAAATGTGGGTTACCATGTAGCCCAAAGCCAGCTGCACTAACAAGCCACGAATAACCCATGAACCCATGGTTTGTTCTTGGCTTGTGAACTGTGAGTTGTTCACCATGGTTTGTTATCTCGGCTGGGCTCAGCCAACATGATAACCCACGTTTCAACAACCCACACTCAACCCATACTCAGCACTTGAGTGTGGGTTATCGTGTTGTCTGAACCCACTCATTTTGAAGTAAATATAGTAATGCACATCACCATCTTGTGGCTAACGCTAGCTCAGCTTGTCTGAGCGTGGAAAGCTAAGCAGGGTCGGGCCTGGTTATTACTTGGATGGGAGACCCCTCCTCTAGTTTCCTGCCTTGAGCAGAGGGTTGGACTCGATGGCCTTGTAGGCCCCTTCCAACTCTATGATCTATGAATCTAAGCATGTGTATATAGATCTGCCAATTTGAGTTTAGTACTTGATGCATCTGATGGAGTAGATAGTGTCCAGAAAAGTTTATGCCAAAATACATTTGTTATTCTTTAAGGTGTTTTTGAACTTTTGGGTAGCCCTTTTCTGTATCTTTCCTAGTTCTGTGATACACTAACTTAAGATGCAGCATCTTCCTCTTGGAAGTGTAACTATTATTCTCTCTCTCCCTCTCTCCCTCTCTCCCTCTCTCCCTCTCTCCCTCTCTCTCACACACACACACACACACACACACACACCTCCACACAATTTCACTTTAGCAGCTCTCTGAATATGGACTCGGCTGGATTCTGTATCCACCATGAAATGAGTCCTGCATCATTTATTGGGCACCAGGTGCCAATTTAGTCTTGCAAACAATTAACTTTCTTGGAACAAAACAGCCTCTGTTCACTTCTGAGTGTTCACTCCAAAATTGAAATTTGCATAAGAGAGGGAAGAAAACCAATGTTACATCACGTACAATTTTTCTTTAGTGTTCACTGCGGATCCTCATTCTATGGCTTCAGTAAGTTTGCGTCTAGTAGGGAAGATGACACGGGAGATTTGAAATAGTTTGAGGAAATCTCTAGATTAGCGCCAAGTGGCTGATGTGGATATCAAGGGGGAACAGGTGGCGGTCTTTTCTTCCTGGCATTCATGGAGCCAGTGTTACATTACTGTATGAGTTTCTGTACAAAAATATGACTCTTGATACACAAAAATGATACAAATATAAATGCTATAGAAGACTCTTGGAGCTATTTTGGGAGCTCTAATCAGGCTCCGGAGGAGAAATGTTGCTTAACACATTGAAAGCCATCTCCAGAAGTGTTTAGAGAGAAAAGACAAAGAGTACCAGCTACTCCTTTGATAGCTATTTCATACGATGTGCCCGATGCCCTATTGCTTTTCCTGTTTCCAGATTTCTCATTAGGAAGTATCAAAACCAGTTCCCATCTTTTGTTAAATTTCCAACACTGAACTCTCTCTCCTTTGGGCATTTTTGCAGCACTCCTTGAAAAAATGATTGCTTATTCACAGACATTACCCTCACACTTAATGTCCCTTACTTGCCCTCAGTGATGGCATCATATAGCTATATTTGATTGACGATCTGGCATTGCGACATCATCCCATTTTCTGCATGATCCCTGATTGGTTGGGCTCACCTATGTGACTAGAAACATTGGAAGCTGCCTTACACTGAGGCAGACCCTTGGTTCATCTAGCCCAGTATTGTCAACACTGGCCAGCAGCAATGGCTCACCAGGGTTTCAGGCAGGATTCGTTCCTAGCCCTACTTAGAGATGCCAGGGATTGAACAAGGGACCTTCTGCATGCAAAGTAGGGACTCTTCCTCTGAGCTACATCCCTACTGTCCTATAATCCACAGTATGCTGGCTTTGGATGATAGGAGTGGTAGTCCAACACATTTGAAGGGTGTCAATTTGGGGAACGCTGGACTAATCCAATAAGGAGGAAGAAGCATCTTAAGAACATAAGAACATAAGAAGAGCCCTGCTGGATCAGACCAAGGGTCCATCTAGTCCAGCATTCTGTTCACACAGTGGCCAACCAGCTGCCCTCGGGAAACCCACAAACAGGACATGAGTGCAATAGCACCCTCAGCCAAGGGAAAGAACCGAATTGGACACAATCGGAGGAGAAGGTGAATATTCACACAATCCATTTTACCACTGCCAAAATGGCTGCATTTCCCCATTAGTTACAGAGTGCACCACCTCATTTTCATATGGATGACTCAACCATTTAGTGATTCAAGTGATGTTTCACATGGATTTGTTCCCATTACTTGCATTCCTTGGGAGTCTTTCGCTGCAATAGATGTAATACCACAACTTGAAGCCATTGCTGTTCTGTGAAGGTTGGTTCATGGCATGCATGTATTTTTTCTGGCTTTTCTCCCCACAGTTGTTGGTTCATGTAGAATAAACAACTGTGGTTCTCCTCCCAAAAAACTAGAACAACTTGTCCTGCTCCATCATAGAGAATGCTGGGAGGAACAGCCCTTTGGAGGACCAAATGGACATCTTCCTTCCTTAAGCATTGATGGCACCTAGCATTCTAGGTGCAGCACTATAGCGGCACCTAGTGACACAATACAAGCATTATGAAGTACAGAACACCAACCAAATGGGAGGAAAGAAACAGGATTCTAGACAGGAAGGAAGCACATTTTAAAATGGAACCCATTGGTCTCTGCTAACAAATCACATATCCCACATATTGGGAGTGTAAATGCACTTCTAATGCCATCATTGGTCATCTCCATAAATACCCCCCAAAAAGTAGCCATGTAGACCATAACAAAATGTCCAAAATCCATGTAACCTGGATTTTTGAAATATCCACAACATCATAGTTATAGAGAGACCCTGTAGTTCTCCTGAATTTGCTCCTGAAAGGCCTAAAATCGAATCATTCTGGCTTTAGCGTGTGAAGTTCATGAAACAAGACATCTCAGTGGAACATAATGTAAGAGCAGCTCACCCAAAAATAAATTAGCTTTTTCCTCGTTGAGCAGGTGTGCATTAGCTTTAATTGGCGTGCACCTTCAGGGTTTTCTTCTCTGAAAATGTCCTGATTGTTCACAGGACAGAAACTGCAAAATTCCAAATTTCATGCTCAGCAATAAAGTAGAAGAAAAAAATATTTGTCAGTGCATCCCACAAAATACCAGAGGGGCAGCCAACTTAGTCCATTACAGCAAAAGGCAAAATGAATTTTGAGGCATCTTCAAGAGTAACAGATTTATTGTGGCAGAGAACCCAAGGCAGATACACACACACACACACACACACACACACACACACACATGCAGGTACAGAAAAAAATGATAAGTAAGTAGTAGGGTCCAAAAACCATGAAACAGAAGATGTAACATCTGTGATATTTCCATGCAAAGCTGAAACGCATACAAGATAAACACCGTGACCACTCACAACCACAGCAGTTAGCAATAAGATGATCTTCTTTGCTTCACTATGCTGATCCCCCGCTCAGTCACCATCTCTCAGGCCAACCTACTTCACAGAGTTGTTCTGAAGAGAACATGGAAGAGTGTCCCAATCTCAATGAAAGAAGGGACTGGGTGTGTGTGTGTGTGTGTTGTGTGTAAGATGACCAGTTAACATCTGGTGTGTGTGTGTGTGTGTGTGTGTGTGTGTGAGAGAGAGAGAGAGAGAGAGAGAGAGAGAGAACCTTTGTCTCTGTTGAGTCCTAAACAGACGGAATCAAACTTGCTGATGAATTCTAGTTCATCCATTTCTTGCTGGAGAGTCTTGGTCAGAAGTTCTTTTGTTGAAGAATAAAAATGCATGGGTAAGAGGGAGGATGAAAATGGGATTTGGTCTCCTGAAAGTGTGGTTTGCACTGGGCCCAATCTGCCAAGTGCTGAGATACACAGAAGTTCACCAGATTTGGGCAAGAACCAAGGAGAGTAGCTAAATTTGTTCGAGACCCACTGAAATCTCAGCTATGGGCTCTGTGCAGCTATGGGCCCTATCCATGGGTGGGACTTGCTGGAATTCCTTCTTATAACAAGAATGTAGCCCTCAAGTACCAGTCTTCTCCACCCTTCTGCTTTGTGTCAGGGAATACTACTAAATAGTGACATCTGATGATAAATTATTGCTTAATAGAATGAGGATTTCTTTTGTGAAAGAATGATAAAAGTGCTGTTACCATAATCATTTTAAAATAAAATTCTTTTCAAAAACTACCCATGGCTGAGGACTAGCACCTTTCCCTGTGTAATGGAAGCATAGCTGGCATCCTGGAAGTGGCTACAGTGAAGCGCCTTATGGGCTACCATTCTGTTCTTTCCCACTGCAAAACAGAGTTGGGCCGCCATGCCATAGAACAGCCCATAGGGGCACACGGTTTAGCAGCATGGCTTTGCTAGTCCTTCATCACATTCTCTTGAGACTCACTGGGACTGGGAGGATGAGGCGATCCATGGCTACTAGTCATGATGTCCATATATTACCTCCAGGTCCAGAGACAGTAAAGCCCATCAATTCAATACCAGTTCCTGGAGAACACAAGTGGGAGGGTGCTATAAATTTAGAGATGGGCAAACATGTGATGGTGGAGTTTGTTGAGGTTCTCTGAATTCCTCCTCGAAGTGCAGTTCACCTCTGCATTCTCAAACGTGAGCATCTCCCCCCCCCCCCAATTGGGGGAAATGTGCATTTTTGAGCATGGAAAAAAAATGCACATTTTTGAAATTGCACATTTTTCCCAATTAAAAAGGTGCATTTTAAAAAATGCACACTTTTTCTGGTCAAAAATATCATTTTTTTCCTCCATAGACCAATGTGGGGAAATGTGGATTTTCCGGGCGGGTGCATTAGTGCACTTGCACAAATGCACATTTTCAGAAGTGCATGCTCACACAAATGCACACTTTCAAACACAAATGCAAGTTTGGGAAATTGTGAAAATCTCCCAAGAATTGCATTCCTGCTTGCGTTTGCATTCAGGGTTGCAAACGGGTCATGTTCACATGATTTGTGAACAGGAACAAAATTCTCATATATCCCTAGTGCTATTTGCACTCATGTCCTGCTTGTGGGCTTCCCATGAGGGCATCTGGTTGGCCACTGTGGGAACAGAATGCTGCTCTAGATAGACCTTTGGTCTGATCCTGCAGGGCTCGTCTTACGTTCTTAAGAGTTGGGAAGCCGAAGGAGAAATGAAGAAATGGATGGCTCATACCTTTAAATGAAAACTATGGATCACTCCATAACCATGGAGGAGAAAACACAAACTGTGCAACAACAAAGGGTATTTAAATAATAGATTAAACTGAAATACATTTCTGTGTGACCAAAGCCACAATAAACCTGTCTTATTACAGTGAGTTCATTCAAAATAGTTAACATTATTGTCAGCATCAGGGATGGGGACTCGGACTCGAGGACTCGACTCGTGAGTCGGACTGAGTCCCCCCTCTGACTCGACTCGGACTCGAGTCCCAATATTTTTAATGGGACTCGAGACTCGACTCGGGACTCGAGACCAAGGACTCTTCAACATCCCTGGGCTGTGCCAGAAGGAGTGGAGAGGAGCGTGGTTGCCGGCGAAAAGCACATGGAAGCGAGGTGTGCCGCTGCTCGGCCACTATGGACGGCTACCAGGAGTGCAGCCCCAACAGTGTGTCAAGATTTATTTTGATTGATGTGTTGCGTACTTGGGAGAGGCAGAAGAAGGACCCGAGATTACTCTGTGTGGCTGCTCTGAGTGTGTTTCTGGTTCTAGCAAGTTCGTCACCAGTGGAGCGGGTGTTCAGTGAGGGTGGAATTGTGATGAGATCTCACCATTCCAGAATGGGGGCCAAACATTTCGAAAAAATCATGTTCCTCAAATGCAACATGGATAAGTTTTAGGAAGTACAGCAAGTTTATTTTTTAAAATCGTTTTTCTAAAATGCAACCTTTCAGACATTTTGGGTTTGGCTGCCTCTGCCTGCCTGTCTGGGGTTCCCAGCCTCCTCTGCCTGCCTGGTCTCTTCTTGACCAGTTCAACAGTTGAATTGTCCAAGACAAACACCTCTGCCTGCCTGCTTTGGGGTTCCCTGCCTCCTCTGCCTGCCTGGTTATTTTGGGTTTTTCTGCCTGGTCTGTTCTTGCCAAAATCAGTTGCAGAGTTTTGAAATAAAAAGGCACACTTGTGCCTAGAATTTATTTAAACCACACATCTGAAGTAGCCTTATTTTGTTGGGAAAAAACCCCATTGATTTTAATAGGGACTCGTGGAGTCTGCTTTGGGAGTGACTTGTGACTCATGACTCGTGAGTCACCATTTTGGACCAAGGACTCGGACTCAGACTCGAGACTCGGGTCCAAAGACTCGTGACTCGACTCGTGACTCGAGACCAAGGACTCTTCAACATCCCTGGTCAGCGTGAAAAATACAGAGACTAAATGTAGTTACAAATATATGTGTCTTTCTGAGATACTGAAGGAAATCAAAGATTTACAATTTGATAGGGAAGCTGTACTACTCATTGCTCTAAAGAAAGTGTAGGGTGCCAGGGGAGGGGGATGCATAAAAGGGGGGGATCCCAGAGGCCAGAGTGCAGTGCCTTAACTTCCTGCGGCTCCAATTTTCAATTTCGACAGCAAACATGGCAGGATGAGCTCTGTAGCCCAAGTGCGCCCTCTAGGATACAGTACCAGTCTGCCTGCGCATCCTGTCAGCTGACCCCAGAGGGCCAATCCCTGTGCACCAGGCTCTATAAAATCCTAGGCTTGGGTTTGCACTTCAGGCCAAGAAACTAATCTCTGGTGTGCAGACATTGCCTAAGCTCTTGCGGCTGCTTTTGATCTTGGCCCTCGCTTGCCTGGTTTTGACTGTGTACCTACCTCTGGCTCCTCTTGAGTCCTGGCAGAAAGATCATCTTTAATACGTTCCTTTTTTATTCCCCACGACAGTAGCACACCGGAATCAAATCACTTCTAATGCCCTTAACTTGCAGCCTGGTTGGTTCAAATTTGCTCTGCTTAGCCTCCACCAATTAATCAAGTAGAGCTGATTAATCTATTGATTAAAGCTTGCAGCACCAGTGATAATTAGAAGAAAAATTGTGCTTGTTGCAACAGGGAGGGAAATCTTAACTCCTGAAGGGCTGGAAGGAGCAAGTGTTCAATACTCTTTCTCTTGGCATAACCTGACCCCATTATGTAAGGGATGTAAGCTTCTTTCCCCAACAAGCCATTTCCTGGGTTGCCCAGATATCTGCCATTTTTAATATATATATATTTTACAGTTGTCAACTAGCAACTGCTGACGGCTCCAACTTTCCAACCTTACTGTGAAATGTATGTGTTTATCAGAATTCTGCACAACTGGGAGATGGCGTGTAATTTCCTTTGACTGTTTGTAATGAAGGCAGATGGCATTGCGCCTTGAATTCCCTTCGGAGGTATCTTATTTTATTATTTTGCTGCCTTCTGCATAGTTTTCCCCCAAACAACTGATGGGCTCATCTCTCTTTTTTTTAAAGCTAGGCAGACTAATTACAGAGAGAGCCAAGCAAATTAACCAACCCCAGGAGAGACTAGATACTTAGGACTTTTCCCAAAAGTTTTCTTCCCCTCTCTTAACCTCAAGCTAGTTCTTCAGTTTCTTGAAAGCCTTGAAACTTCTGGGCTCAACATACCATGGAAATGCCCAGGGCCGGTGCTACCATTAGGCCAACTAGGCAGCTGCCTAGGGCGCAGGGCTAAAGGGGGCGTCAGAAATGCCTTGAAAAAAAAATACAGCGCTCTCAAGTGGGAAGGGGGGGCGCTAAATATCTGATCTTGCCTAGGGCACCAAACTGCCTTGCACCGGTCCTGGAAATGCCCTTCACTCTTCATTACAGCCTCTAATAGGGCAATCCTATGCATGTTTAGACAGTAAAAAAAGTCCGGGCATGGCTGACTGGGGAATGCTGGGAGTTGTAGGAGTTTTTTTTTTTTTGTCTAAACCTGGATAAGATTGCACCCTTGCAGACATAGCTAGTAGCTAAGGGTTGTATCCAATGTTAGTCTAACTCAAGTCCCATTCATTTTAATGGGTCTACTTTAAGTAGGACTAACATTTGATTCACCCTTGTGTCTTTTCTTTATCTTACTCAAACATAAGTGTGGAGGACCCTATATGGATTGGGACCCTAGCATGGGGGGTGTTTGGGGGTCTCTAAACCTTCCCCCCTGCTGAGTTCCTGATTTTGCATTGCAAAACAATGCTAGAGGTGTTAAAATGATGCCTGGTGTGGAGAAAGTGGAGAGGGAGACATTATTCTCCTTCTCTCATAATACTAGAACCCAACAGGGTGATCCCATGAAGCTTTATTGGTGGGAGATTCAGGACAGATAAAAGGAAGGACTTCTTCACACAGCACATAGTTAAACTATGGATGGATGGGACATGCTGGGAGTTGTAGGACTTTTTTGTTTCTAGACTTGCATAGAATTGCACCCTAAGAGTGCCTTCTTTAGCTGACCATATCTCTACCAAGTTCAGACTGCAAAGCTGTACACAACCGTGGCCAACCTGTGGTCCTCTGGATGTTCAACAACAAGTCTCATCATCCCTGATCATTGGCCATGCTGACTGGGGCTCATGGGGGTTGGAGATCAACAGCCTCTGCAGGGCCATAGGTTCTCCAGCCCTGGCATACCCAACCATGATCTCAGATATACATTTATCCCTGGACTCTCTAGTGCAGTGGTAGAGAACACAGCTCATGGAGGTTCCCAAACCGGCCTGAGGAGGAACCTCCCCTAGCCCCGCCCATCTCTGAGGCCCTGCCTGTTCTTCTTCCCCACCTACTTTTACATTTCTCTGTGCAGAGAAAGGCACAGAGCTCTGTGCCTCCCTCTGCACAGAGAAAGGGACTCGGACGACGCTTCAAGGAATTTCTCCAAGCGCCGACTACGTCCTTTCCCTTTGTGCGCTGCCCCAACTGGTGCAGGGAGTGGTATGCGAATAAGGCACCCAACTCAGCTGGTGCTTGGAGGAACCGCTCCTCCAAGTGGAAGCCGAGTCCCTTTCTCCATGCAGAAGGAGACATGGAGTTCCGTGCCTCTCCCTGCACGGAGAAGGGAAAAAATGGGTGGAGGGGGGGCCAGCTGATGTCATAGAAGGGGGCACGGCCCTGCCTCCTTGGTATCATCCAGCCCACTGGACTGGTATGAAGGGGTGATCCAGCTCAGTACAAAAAAGCTTCTCAGCCCCTGGTCTAGTCCATCAGTCTTCAACTGGTGGGTCAGTCCCTACTTCTGGCTCCAGCCCGACTCAAGCACTAACACCATACAAATAAATGGTGTTGTGTTTTTTAAAAGGTGCCCAGGGCTGGGGCTGGGGTTTTCTGCATGCAAAGCAGCTGCTCTGCCTCTGAGCTAAGGGTCCTTGCATTCAGCCTTTCCTGCATATAAAGCTGCTTCATGCTTCAAGGCAGACCAGTGGTCCACTGCCTGCTAGAGTACTGTGTCCTCTGCCTGCTAGTAGAGACTCTCCAAGCAAGGTCTCGAGGCAGGAGTCTTTCCCAGCCTTGCTGCAATCCAAGATCCTTTAACCGGAGATGCCAGGGATTTCTCCCAGAGATTTGCCACAATCTGAGTGAGCATCGTCCACAAGCAGTGGAAGACCATTTCAGTGACTGTTTATGTCCCTTAAGGCACAATCCTATGCATGTTTAGATAGGAAAAGGCCTACAACTCCCAGCATGCCCCAGCCAGCCATGCTGGCTGGGGCATGCTGGGAGTTGTAGACCTTTTTTTCTGTCTAAACATGCATAGGATTGCATCCTTAGATATTATTTGATACAAGTGGGAGCTGCAACAAAATGTTGCAGTGTGAAGAGCTCCTGTTCAGCCAACCAGCCATGCCCTCATCTACAATACTCCCTATTTGCCCTCCCCCACCAATTTTCTATTCCTTTTTTTCTGCCCAACGGACACTCAAAATGTTCAGCCCCCACTGGGATACTTGAGGGGTTTCTCCCCCCACTTCACTTTTTTTTCCCCTCTAATGGATTTTTGTTGTTGTTTTGTACTTCTGGTGTTTCTTCCATGCCTACTGGTACCTCCATCTTATATGCAGATGGTGCTGTTTTGGTGGTATACGCATCGGCACTCACACCCTGGACATCTTAAATAAAGGGAAGTCTGTTATGTTGTATCTTTGCTGAATATGCAGCAAAATGTGGGTTAGGAATAAGCATGTTCATTCGGAATGTCAGCCACTGGGTGTAATTGCCGAACTGAAAAGGGCCCTTCCTGAATGGTATTTGAAACCAGCTTTCGGCAAAATATTTCTCATTCATGGGGATTTGACGCAAAGCAAGACGCAATTAGCCGAGACTATTTCGATGTGTGTGCCTTTTGTGCCGATGATTAAGGAGGCTGCTCCTCACTCCCACTAAATAGGAAAACAGTTATGCAACTTGGGTGGTAATTACTCACTAAAATATTGAAATAGCAGAGACTGCTCTCTCTCCCCTCCTTCTCTCCCTCTCTCTCTCTTGCAAGCCTGTTTGTTTTTCCAAACTGAGCTGATCGAACTGTGAAATAATAAAAGGAGGGTAAGCTTCAATTTTTTTGGAAAAAAATTAAAAACGCTTCACACACAAAAATGAATTTTTTTGCAGATTTCCCCAACGTACACACGACACCATACTTAGCATTCCCAACATCTTGACAAGATTGAGGTGTGGAAGCATTTCATGTCCTATGCACAACTCCCAGTATGCCTTTGTCCTCTAGTGCTCTATTTGGACTGTCAGAGAACCACCTTCTATTTGAAGACATCCTCGATTTGAAGGGGTGTCCTGTCTAATTCCAGTTTAAAGATAAAGACCCATAAGAAATCAAGTAAGCATCTGAATAGCAAAGTGAACAGGCAGACACACACACACAGGTGAGACGTAATATAGAGCTATTAAATTATAATCATAGTATCTAAATTGGCATCTGTTCATATAAATTAACATAATCAAGTTATATACAAAATGTGCTCCTCTAAAGTTCTCTTTTGGGGTGATGCATTTCCTCTCTTTTGGCAAATCATAAGAGGTCACCCTAGTTGAGAGGCATACTTCCTCAGATCCTGAAGGTAAAATACAGCCATCATGGCTAGTAGCCATTGATAGCGTAATCCAGAGATGCATCTACATATTTTTAAGTGTGTTTTCTCTCAAAAATATCCATTATTTTCTCTCAAAACACAAGTTAAATCCACATTTTGATGCAAGAACTGCATCTCTACATTCAGAGGAGCACAAAATAGGTTGGATAGCTAAGTTCTGATCCACACATTAGTCCGGGGTGGGGGGGGGGGATCAGGACATTTTGCACAGGAATTTGCAAAGATCTGATTCCTCAAGCATCCTCACTCATGCATTAAGCCTCCAACTACACGTGATAGTGGCAGACCCACTTATTTCTTTATTTATTGAATTCCATGGAGGAATGGGGCACTGGGGGAAGAAAAGATGGTGGCCAACAGCCATTCAAAGCAGGGGAGGTCTGGTAATGTTTTATGAGCCCCTGAACATCACACAACCCCACCCCCAAATATAGCCTGTGAATGGGGCTGCAGAGTTGGAGGGGAGGAATTTTTAGACTGCACTACAAAATGCACATAGAAGACTTCATTGACGGCTCTTCACCTTTTTGAATCGATCAAAAGCATTCTACTGTGAAATCAAAGTTTCATATCCGAACAGCAGTAGGTGAGATCTTCCTCCTCTACTTATTTGATTATTGATCGATTACACTTTTAGACAGTTGTCCCATAACCACAGTTCTCTGAGTGGTATACAAGTAATTTTTTAAAAAAAACCCATAAGATATAAAATCACAATAAAACAATAATACTATAGCACCAAATGAAACAACACAAAAAATAAAATCAGTGGAAAGGGATAAGAACAGGGCAGTACATAACAAAACCAAAGTAAAACCACCAGAAAAAAATAAATCACTAAAACAGTGCACAGATCTACATGCACTAAAACATTTCTTTAAATGCCTGGGGGAAATTAAACCATCTTCACCTTGTGCCAATAAGACCATAATGTAAGTGCCAAGTGAGCCTCTCTCAGGAGGGCATTCCACAGATGCGGAGCCACCACTGAAAAGGCCCTCTCACCACTCAAAAGACCCATTATGCAGTCAACCCCAACCAATCAGGCTACAGCTTCCCTTAGGCCAATCACAAGCTGCCTTAGGTGGACCAATACACATCTCGCTTATGGGTAGTGGCTGCTGCTGCATAAGGGCTCCAAGAACGATCATCTGCTGACTTGATGTGGCTTAACCAAAATTGGAATCGATGCAAAATGGGCAGCACAAGCCATTTTAAGGGCTGTCTGCCCTTCACTAAAAAAACGATTCCAGCAACACTCATCATCAGCAAAGAGACGAGGGAGGAAATCTGTCCATCTCCAGCGATTCCGCCAACTGAGCAACTGGCATAATTGCAAAGCATTGTGATTCAGAGGGCAAAGCCATCCATCTCACTCATCACCACCTACAGTATTCCAATCCAAACCCGTTTGCATTGAATGAGCCAGGGTGTGTGTTTTATTATTATTATCTTCACATCTTCCTCATAAAGAGCAGTCAGTCCAACCACCAAGAAGACAAGATAAAAATTGAACAACTCAAATCATGTCTTCAATTAAAAATAGGCCATTCCCCATTCGCCACCCCCACCCTCCTTTGGTATGCAGGAAAGAGACTCTAAGCAGAGGAGTTCAGAATGTAAAGTCGGCGCCTTTTTTACTCTTCTTCTTCTTCTTCTTCTTCTGTCTTTCTTTTTTTAAAAAAAAGAAGTGCATAATGCAGCCTAAATCCTGAGTGTTGCCAATAAGAGTTTGTATAGTGCAGGGGCGGTGCTCAGTACTGAAAAGATCCGCGGCTCAGGCCAACAGGACAAAAAAAAAAAAGCACAAATTTGCATATGCTGATTTAGATATGCTTGAAAGCCTCTCTCTCTCTCTCTCTCTCTCTCTCTCTGTTTGTTTTTTAAGGACCCTGTCTCCTAAGGACACCCCCATTTGTAAAAAGGGATGTATGGACAGGGGAGAGGAGGGCATTTTATTCAGAAAAAAAAACTCAGGCAGAAAGATTCGGGGGGGGGGCAGCAGGTGGTGAGGCACATGTGGACAAAAAGCCAGCTAGTCCAGGGGGACCAGCTGCAACAGAGATCCTCAGGGCCCCTGTACTTTTACTTCAGCAAGTGCCCATGGACAGCAGGGTGTGGGGCAGATGGCCTCCCAGCAATTTGGGGCTCCAAATGAAAGATTCGGGGCTCCAGCCCTGGTGGGCCACCACCTCTGGTACAATGCCTATTTGGGAGTTGGGGGGCTGATGTGTAAAGGGGTTCTAACTCAAAATGAAGGGAGCTAAGGTGGCCAGGAGTCCTACTTTACAGAGGACAGTCCTCTATTTTGGAGAGCTGGCAGAAGACAGTCCTCTATTTGAAGTTGTCCTCTATTTGAAGAGGTGCCCCATCCAAGTCTGGCTTAAAGTCAACGAACCATAAGGAGGGAGAGCAGAGCAGAGCAGGGCCTTCACGTTGCCCACCCTCTGTCAGCAGCACCTAGTCAGTCCTCTGCACTATGAAGAGACGCCCTGCATTTTTTAAAATTTAAATTATTGATATTATTTCTAAATGTGCACCTATACATATGCATGCGCATATGCCAACGTTAAACACATTGGTGTCCACATGTGTCCTCTCTCTGGGTGATGCATTTCTTCTTTTTGGGCGGTGTGGAAGTAAGGGGAGACGTGACAGAGGCGTACAGAAATATGCCTGGTGTGGAGAAAGAGGATAGGGAGACATTTTCCTCCCTCTCTCATACTGCTAGAGCAGTGTTCTCCAACCTTGGGTCCCCAGATGTTTTTGGCCTACAACTCCCAGCTATGCTGGCTGGGGCATGCTGGGAGTTGTAGGCCAAAAACATCTGGGGACCCAAGGTTGGAGAACACTGTACTAGAGTATGAAGCTGAATGGTGGGAGATTCAGGACAGATAAAAGGAAGGGCTTCCTTCACCCAGCACAGAGTTAATCTATGGAATTCCAATTCCCTTCCACAAGATGTAGTGATGGCCACCAATTTGGAGAGCTTTAAAGGGGGAATAGACAAATTCATGATGGAGATGGAGATGGAGATGGAGGAGGAGGAGGAGGAGGAGGAGGAGGAGGAGGAGGAGGCGGCTATCAATGGGTACTAGTCCCAATGGCTATATGCTCCCGCCAGTATCAGAGGCAGTGTGCCTATGTACTCCAGTTGGTGGGGAACATGGGCAGGAGGGTGCTTTTGCACTCGTGTCCTGCCTGTGGGCTTCCTGTGGGCAGCTGGGCAGCTGCTGTGTGAACGGAATGCTGGGTTAGATGCACCCTTGGTCTGATCCCACAGGACACTTCTTATAAGAGCTTCTTATCTTCTTAACAGAGACAGGACAAGGCTGTGCCCCCCCCCTGATTTCGTATTGTTATGTGCCTGGGGTCAGTCTGAATTACCTTTCAGGGGTCCCTTGGAACACAGTGCCTCCAATTACAAAGTGATTCGGGATTCCCCCCTCTCTTCCCCCCTCCCCCAATTCTGCAACTCTTGAATTGGTAGCATTTGTTCTATTGGGCCTGGGGGGGTAGCAGGAAGTCAGGCTGGAGAGTTTTGAATAGAAGATGGAGAAGAGAGCTGACTTGGGATCTCTGGAACAACAATTCCTCAGCCACTGAGGGGGAGGCAGAGACCTGCTGGACTGGGAGTGTTGTGGACCTTCATCTTGAGCTCAATGTAGATAAACCCTTTTATGAAAGAAATGCCACAAGCCCCCAGTGTCCCCCTTCTTGGGAAACTGAAGTCTGAGTAAGTACTCAGGCCCCTGAAACTCCTCCCCTCTCAGAAGCGGGGTGCAGGAGCGTAATAGCTGGCGATCGGAGCGTGGTTGTACTCCAACACATGGCTCCTGCTTGCGGAAGGCTGAGACACGCACACAGCGTCTACTCTGGGTTGCAGGTGCAGCTCAAAAACAACCATTTCCACTCTTGAAGGAAAATCACACACAGTTACTTTCTAAAGCCCGAGGCATTAAAGGATTCATTCTGCACTACTAACTCTTCCTCGTGGTAAGCCATGGCAGCCGTGGCTGAAGGATGGACCTGAGGTGGCCTACAGCGAAGCTAAGGCTGACTGATTTCCTCTTTGAGTCATTTTGAAACAGCCTGGATGTCAGACTCAATTGGCAATACAGAAATCCCCATTATTATTATTATTATTATCCCCCCCCCAAGTTACATCCGGACCCTCTTTCAATTAACCATCAGATTTAAGAGGAAGTCTTTCTTTCTAGGTCACATGGCAGATTAAATCTCCCCTGGCTCTGCATCACCGAAAGGTTACCATTAAAACCCAATTAAGAGCACCGGAGTCAGAAGATGGAGGGACACTGAAGTTTGGAGACTTTTAATGAAGTTAACAATTAATGGTAAAACACTGTCGACTCTTCCCGTCTCCCCGGCTTCATTACCCAATCGGTAGGAATGGTTCTGCATTTTTCATAGAAAGCCCCTAATGCTCTACTACTTCCACTCCTCGCTAATTTGCTGTCCATGTTATAACATGTTATATAAGATGCCTGGCAGTGCTTGGGGCTTCTCAGCTCAACACGGGGAAAGGTGGAAGGCATGAGAGATACACACCTTTCATAAATGGGAAAGGGCACGTCGCTGCTTCCTTTCAAACATGTTACCTTCATGCCCTGCATTTTGTCCTGAGCGGCACCAAAGCCATTAGGGGTCCCCAACTTTTTGGGTCGGTGGGAGCATTTGGAATTTTGACAGAGTGTCATGGGCACTCTTGCAAAATGGCTTTCTTGGGGCAGGGGTGGTGGTGCTAGGTACCAAAAAGATCTGGGCCTCAGGCTCACAGGGCCAAAAAAAAAAAAGGCACAAATTTACCTACGCGAATTTACATATGCTCTAAAGTCTGTAAATTACCCTGTCCCCTAAGGACACCCCTATTACAAAGGAATGTATGGACAGGGGAGAGGAGGGCATTTGGTTTCAGAAAAAAACCCCAGGCAGAACGATTCAAGGGGGTGGGCAGCAGGAGTGGAAGCACATGTGGGCAAAAAGCCAGCTAATCCAGGGGGGATCAGATGCAAGAGAGATCCTCAGGGCCCCTGTAGCTTTATTTCAGCAAGTGCCCATGGACAGCAGGGTGGTGGGGCAGAGGGCCTCCCAGGGATTCGGGGCTCCAAATGAAAGATGTGGGACTCCAGCCTTGGTGGGCTGCCCCCAAACACTGCCTCTGAGGGAAGGGGGGGTCTTGCCCATGCATAAAATGACTCTGCACCCTTCTGACAGCTAAACGACTGATATTACAACATTGGAAGGATAAACACTCACCTCCTATAACGCAATGGATTGAAGACCTTACAACACTTTGAACATTTGAATGGGTGATATACAGATGCCACTTGTGAATGGATGCATATATGGATATTTGGTCCGCTTTTGTCAAAGTTTATGTATAATTCATAGAAAGCCGTATTGGTGTGTGTGTTATACATTTCATATGCAAATGTTGAAACTGTTATATTCAAATTTATGTAGCCACATTTTTTGCTTTCTTTTTTTCCTTTCCTTTTGTTGAAATTTTGTAATAAAAAATAAGTTTAAAAAATGACTGCCATGGTGTTCATGGCCAGTCACAAAACACCCATTTCCCAGAAGTCAAACCGCTGAGGGTAAAAGAAAAATAACTTGCCCCCAAAAACCTAAGTATGGGGCAGAGGTGGGGTCTGAGCTCCAAAACACAAAACCACCCTTTCAAAGCCTTCTGGTGCTGAAGGATAGCACTTCGTGTTACAGCATGCCAGCCTCCCAGTTAAAGATGATAATAATAATTTTAAAATATCTTAAGAAATGAAACAAAAATCAGGAGAGACAGGGAACCTGGCGGATGCCAAAAGAGGGGTCTTCGAGCACCTTGGTGCCCATGAGCTCCAAGTTGGAGATCCCAGCATTAACCCAAGTACAACAATCCACACTTTCTTGAAGAATGTTACTGAGCTTGTTCTTGGGGCCTTGTTGTATAGGGGGAGAGGAGGCCAGTGAGGTTGTCCATCCTGACCGTGCAGGAAGTGATCATGCAGCAGAACGCGGCTACCTTTCCCCTTATGCAATATAGTTGGTGGTTACCTACAACAGAGCCTTCTCTACAGTGGCACCAAAAATGGTGGAACGTTTTCCCCATAGAGGTCTGCTTCACTCTATCCCTCCTAGCTTTTAGGCATGAGGCCAAGGCAGTTCCCTTTTGGGGGATTTTTTGGGGGGATGCCCTGGCTGTCTTCAATCTGGTTCATACTGGTCTGTGACCGAAATAAATTTTATTCGTTCACTCTTCAATCTGGAATGAAAGCCACTGTTTAATCTCATTTATTCTATGTGGTTGCAATTCAGAGGATGTTGACCTTCCTGACTGCTGGCTGATGTCTATTCTCTGCTGCTGCAGTTAAACAACTTGACTTTCTCAAGAAGAACAACAATAAAATCCAGGTTTCAATTCCACTCTCTTTCCCTCCATTTGGATTAGGTTAAACCAAACTTGTTGCTTGATGGGTGAAGGCTGCACTAGAAAAAGATAGTGCTTAATTAAACAATGGTGGGGAGAGGAAAAGAGCATCCATTTTTGTTTTAAGGATCAATCACAAGGCTGGAATTGCCAAATCGAATCAAATTGCTTAGCAGACAAGAGCCCTGCGGCATCCCATTCTTCACAACTAAGGAGAAAACGACACTGATTAGATGCTATTGATCAGGGAAACGGTTCATTCCCGAGATGTATTATTTGTTGCTATTACACGATAGAGACTGTCACTCGAATTGTCCCATTTGACAGGACTGTCTAGTCTACAAGCCAGCTCTTCCCGAGCAGCAGCACCCACCATGGGCAGAAAACAAAACAAAAACCTCTTGCCAGGCAGAGCTAAGGCTGCATTTACTTCGTGCTGTACCAAAAATTTCTCCCATATCTTTTTGAGCGTTCTCATTCAATTTGAGAGAAAAGAAATCCAATGGTGAAGAAAATTTTGGAGAAATTCCCGTGGGTTGGGGTGGGGTTTCTTCTCCATACCTTACTTAGGAGGTAGCCAAGGAGTGTGAGCATGCATCCCGTTTTTCATTGTACCATCATCTCTCCAGCAGCCTGGAGACTCCTTGGCTTCCCGCACTTCGATTAGAGCCCAAGGGGAGGCAGCATGAGGCAGTTCTTCCCACAGGGCTTTTTCAGATCAGGAAGCGCAGGCAGCCTGGGGGGCTGCAGAGCCATGAAGAGGTGTGTAGCAGAAAGAACACGCAGACATGTCTCGCAGGGATTAGCTGAGCTCAAAAACACCACAGAGAACGCCCTGAGAATGAGGCAGAACAATTCGGAAGCCTCTTTCACGGCGGATGAAAACTTTCAAGAAATGGGAGGACAGATTTCGGCACAGCACTAGCCTCTTCTCTGGAGCTAGACACAACACTGCATGGTGCAGGATGCAAAATGGGGGGCCAAGCGGCCAACACAGTTGATGCTCTTGCCACTTGCAGTGGCGGCGCAAAAAAACGCAAAACTCTGAGGGGGGGGAGAACATTGTGGTGCTGGAGCCCCTGCCAACGGTGAGCCATACCTGTGAGAAACGGTTGGAGCATTTCTCCTCCCCCTGAAGAAATCTGGGGAAATTGTTCCCCCAATTTCTCTGCTCACAGATAGGGTGGAGGATTTTGAGAGTCCATCGGTGCACGACTCTAAACTTGCTGTTCAAGAAGTAGTTCACCACAGTGGTAGGGCATGCGCTTGCACCCAGAAGGTCTCAGTAGGGCTGGTCAGTTGGCCAGTACAAAAAGATTGGGTCACTTTACCAGTCAAATGTTGTGAAGCAACAATCAGATGATGATGATGATGATGATGATGATGATGATGATGATGATACCTCAATTAGAACATTTTATTGCTGTTCCAGTGCCTTTTGTTCTAACAGGAAAATACTTCAGTCACCAATAGGTTTGAGACTTATGCTAAGTACAGAAAGAAATTTGTTAACTATTCTTGTAATATATATATATGTAGTGAATTATTGTAACTTTTTAATAATATTAGGTAAATTCAGGGATGTTCATAGTTAGGTGAACAGCCCTGAACAGCCCGATCTTGTCTGATCTCAGAAGCTAAGCAGGGTTGGGCCTGCTTAGTACCTGGATGGGTGACCGCCATGGAATACCAGGTGCTGTAGGGAGGGACCATAGCTCAGTGTGATAGAGCACCTGCTTTGCATGCAGAAGGTCCCAGGTTCGATCCCCGGCCTCCAGGTAGGGCTTGGAAAGAATCCGGCCTGAAACCCTGGAGAGCCGCTGCCAGTCAGTGTCGACAATACTGGGCTAGATGGATCAGTGGTCTGACTCAGTAAAAGGCAGCTTCCTATGTTCCTAATTTCGCAGGGTGCCTTTGGGCCAGTCATTGACTCTCGGCCTAACCTACCTCACAGGCTTGTTGTGAGGATGATACGGAGAGGAGGACCATGTAAGCCACCTTGGGTTCCTGGCAAGTGGAGAAAAGGTGGGATATAAATGTAATAATAAATAATGAAATAAATAATAAACCCCTGAAATGGTGTCAGTGTGTGGGCTTACAAAGGCGGCGGGGTTTTTTTTCCCCACTTTTTAACTGTTTTAACTATTTTTTCCCTCACCTTCCCCTTTTTTAAAAAGAAAATGTTACATTTTTTTAACCTTTTATTTCTTAAAATCTTTTATAAGTTGCCAGCTTTGAAACCCTGGTTTGTCGTGAACGAGCAAGCATGCAAGTTCACATTGTTCTATCACTCCTGCCAGCAGGAGCAACTGAATAACCCAGGAATGCTCCATCTTTGGGTCTTTTAGGGTGACATCTGAAGCCAGATCTCTGGCTTGTCTCTCCCCTGACAAACCAGACTTGGAACACAGGGTATAATTTTGGGCTTTTGTTATGTGTGAATTGGGCCTTAGACTCTGTTTTTTCAAAATGTGTTAGAGCTTTTCAGATCCTTGCACTGGTGTGGGTTTTATTCTGTTGCTGTTTTAATTTGTTTTAGAGTTTACATTATCCTTTATTATTATTGGCATTTTATGGTCCTACCTCTATTTCATGAACAGCCTGGAGCATTCCAGCTATTGAGCAGCCTAGAAATGTCGTAAACAAATAAATACAACATTTTTAGACAGAAAAATAAAGGGGGGGCAAAAGGTAAGATGCCCCCACGACTGTCTCTTATTGGCCCCTCTCCCCAAAATGGCATGAATCACTTTGTGCCACCTGCACCCTTCTCCCTGTGTCAAGATTTGCCTGAAATCCCCGCACAAAAAAATTGAACTCCAAAATGGTAAGAAAGGAGACCAGCTCGAGTTCCTAACGGTGGGATTCACTGAGGAGTGGGAGGAGCTCTTCTCTCTGTCTTCCATCCAGGCACAATTAAAAATAAAACAGGAACAAAAGCAAGCCTTTTGATTTATATTTTTAAGTCCATGTTTTAAAGGCATTTGTGTGAGGCAGGCAGGCAGGTGGGCGGCTCACTTTCCAGGCACCCGCTCCATCAGCGGAGGGAGCACCGCTTGGATCCTGCAGCAAGCAAGACGGCGGCATGGGCAATCGCTCCTGTTGGGAGGCGCCTCCAGGAATGGCCCGAAGGGAGAGCGTTAGGTTTGCCCTGACTGCTGCAGGGGGAACGTGGATACTCACGCTGAAGAAAGAGGAAATACATTGCCAAAATAGAGGACAAAAGGGGCCAGAGACTTGCATAAAGATGTGGCTAGTCTGATTTATATGTATAGACACACACTGGGAAATGGTTACTGGAATTTAAACAGGAATGCAATACATCCCACCATATTGGGAGAGGCTGTTAACAGGTGGCCCGTGTATTGGCTGCTCAGTCTGCTATCCAGGTGGTAAGTGTTGATGGGCATCTCCCATGCTCCTGCTTCCAGGGCCGGTGCTACCATTAGGCCAACTAGGCAGCTGCCTAGGGCGCAGGGCTAAAGGGGGCGCCAGAAATAGGGAGGGAGGGCTCAAGTGGGAAGGGGGTTGCGCTAAATATCTGATCTTGCCTGGGGCACCAAACTGCCTTGCACCAGCCCTGCCTGCTTCACTCCGTCCTATGCGATGACACCATCCTTACACTTTAGGACCAAGCGCATAAACCCTTCTCAGGCTAAGCACCAACACTTAAAAACCTGAGGGGAGGGTCAAATGAAACCTTTCCCCTACCAATGAGGGAAAAGATTAATACTGGTTATTAAGGATCTATTTTAAATCTATGATACTGTGGGTACAAAGGTGTGTGCGTAGATTTAACAGTAATGCAGGTTAATAACGCCAAGCTGACATGTAGGATTTGGGTAGCAAACAAAATAAAAATAAGTTTATTTTAATTCTCAAAATCTTAGTTCCAGAAAATAACTTTAAACCTGCCTGCTGTCGTAAATCCGTCCAGTTCCAAGATAAGCCGTAGTCGTTATCACAGTCCAAGGGTTGAAGCCAAAATATATCAGTCCAAAACAGAGCAAACGTAAACCAGTTCAGGATCAGGCAAAGTCGTGGTCAAGGTCGTTCCAAGGATCAAAGGTACAGAAGTCTGAGGTCGGGAACGTCGGGAGCGTCTGGCTGTAGCTGTCTTAACAAACAATTGCTTCCAGTCTCTGAGTGTGTTTGGGACCCGCCTTTGGAGCAGGTGCTGATTGGTGAGGCTGCCCAGCTGGGTGAGGCTGCACGTAGCCTGGCCCCACCCCAAACACACTCTGGCATGGCTGGTCTCTGTCTGACCCACTGGAGGCACAACACTTACACCAAAACACTTTATAATTAACCTAAGTCCCTATAACGCTAAATACTTTCACTCTTCAGACAAGCACTGATTTCTCCCAAAATTCCTGACAGATAAGACACAAATAACCCAACTAACCTAACTCCCTCACTCCCCAACTCCCTCACTCCACCACTCTCACCCACTCAACAACACACACTCTCTGACATCGCTCCAACACTCCTTATATACTCCTCCCCCCACCCTTTCCAAGACATCACAAACCACACCCACTCAGTTCAACATTCTATACTCACTAAACATACTAATGCAGACATACACCAGGGAACTGAAGTGTGGCGTTACGCCACAGGCATCTCCCATGCTCCTGCTTCACTCCGTCCTTAGATTGCTTTATCTTTACATTGGACTTGTTCTGGACAGGCCTTGAAACAGAGGATGACTTCAAATAGAGGACTGTCATCCATAAAGTGGCACATATGGCCACCTTAACTAGGGGTCACACTGCCTTCAGTTCTACCCTTGCTAAGAGATGACTCAGTAAGGAGGAGGAGGAGGAGGAGGAGGAGGAGGAGGAGGAGGAGGAGGAGGAGGAGGAGGAGATGTTAAAAGGTAACCTGCCACCTACTCACTGGTATTCTTGACTTCATAGAATATTTGACAATCTGTGATGGCAGTCATATTACAGGTGGTCAGCTGACCATATTCGGCTGGTCAGCTGACCGGTGTGTGAACCCTTGGTCCCCGGTTCAGTTCCTGGCACCTCCAGTTCAAAGAAACTCATGGGCCAGGGACAAAGTCCCTGTAGAGCCTTTGCCAATCAACAAATGGGCAATACTGAGCTAGATGGGCCCAGTAGAAGGCATCTCCAAAGGTAGGGTAGGGGCCATCGTTCAGCGAAGGAGCACACCCTTTGCAAACAGAAGATCCCCAGTTTGATACCAGGCACCTCTAGTTAAAAGGATCAGAAAGTGGATATGGTGGCGAAAACTGGCTCTGCCTGAGGCCCTGAAGAGCGGCTGCCCATCAGAGAAGACAGCACTGGGATAGACGGACAAACTGACTGGTCCAGTATAAGCCAGCTTCCTATGTTTATTGTCCTCTCTGCATAAGCATGTAGCTTTAGAAACGGCTCTACAAAAACACTGGACAATTCCTTGTTGGATGCAATATCTATTTTTTGTGATGGTGCACACCTTTTCTTGGCAGTTTCAGGCAGCCCCTTTTTATTTCCCATTTCAGCATCCCTTCCTTCTCTCTCTCTCCTCTCCCTTCTGTTCTTTTCCATGCTCAGAGATATCACCTTTCTGGGTACCAGATGCTAGGTACAAGCAGCAGGAAAGGAAGGTTGACTTCATACTCTATTGATGCACTGAAGCATTGGGTTGCTAGATGGACCCTTGGTCTGATCTGGTGGGGCTCTCCTTATTTATTTATTTATTTATTTAATTACTTTATGTTGTTGTTATTATTATAATTCTCTTATATCACAAAATATATTTAAAACCATGTTTCTCTTTCCATGCAGCAGCAATCAGCTTTCATCAGTATCTGACAACTGACTTGAATAAGTCAATGTTGAACAATGTTATGCTTTCATTGAACCACTCAAGAGTCTTCACTTCTTAAGTGATGGTGGCCAAAGGTCTTGCACCATCCAACTATCATAGCTGAGGAGAGAATTATCTCCCTCTATTAATTTGTCTAATCTTTTTTTTTCCCTCCCAAGCCCTCTAAGCAATCATGTAAGGCACCACATTTAACTCCTATCTGAGAAGATGGTTTATAGTAAACAGACTGGGGGCGGGGGGGCAGAGAAGGAATCTTGGCAGCTTTTGAATTCATGTTGTAAAAATGTTTGTTGTACAAAACTTACAAGCAGCAATTCCCCATTACCCAGCGCCTACATCCAACTACCACCATCGCGGCTGCCAACTCAATTTTGTCACGTCTCGCAACGGAGTCTCTCTTAAAGGCCAGAACCATGAAATTGAGGGTAATTCATTCAAAATTAATACCACTAGATATTATTTTGCAAGAGAAGCACTGGGAATGTGATGCCCCCACCCCTCCCCAAAGACTAAGAGATAAGGAGGAATAATTATCTCTTTTTTAAAAAAAAATCACAGTTTTAAACACAGCCATGGGTGTGTGTCGACAGATTGTTCATTTTGAACGATTGAGGGTGCAGAACCAGACTACATGTTACATTGACATCTCCATGATGAGTACATCCAATTGCACCATCAATCCAGGTGTACAATGTAGAGCAGTGGTTCTCAACCTTTTTTGACCCATTCACCCTTTGCACCATATGTCAGAATGTCATTCCCACCTTTCCAAGGTTGTCTGACTCAAAAGTTGCATTCCAAATAATATGCATATAATATATAATAACTATAAATGGAATATTTCCACAGATAACAAGTGAAATATTTATCCTTATTTTTAATTTAATCTGTGCCATACAGTCAGGTGTGATGTCCTGTAGATTATGTACAATCTGTAGAATTGTAATTTGTAGAAAGACCAGTATTCCAACAGTTTGAGTCTGTGGTCCCAATTCCCCCCCCCCCGAAACCCTAAAATTCCTCCCCCCTGGGAGGAATTCCCCCCTGGTTGAGAACTCCTGATGTAGAGTCTACACATTCAATTGAAAAACTATATGGTTGTTTTCCTACTCATGCCAGTGGTTGACATGAACATGTAACGTTGCCTTCTGCCATACCAGACCATCTACCTCAGTACTGTCTGCACTAACTGGCAGCAGCTCTCCAGGGTTTGAGGCAGGGGTCTTCTTCCTACCCCTGCCTGGAGATGCCAAGGGTTGAACCAGGGACCTACTGCATACAAAGCAAGTGCTCTACCACTGAACTCTGCCCCCTCCATGGACAAGGGGCAGAAGAAACTCACAGTGCAATGATGCCGTGATGGGTGATAAATATTTGCATAGGTTATGGCTGGGGAATCCACCAATTCCCCAGCACATGGTCCCAGCTCCCAGTTCTGTGCTGCGAACGGAAGAAGGGAGAGGAACGAAAAGCAAAACCTACGTGAAATGTGAGCAGCTACAACCCATAAATGTAAACACACACATCAAGACACAAACATGGACACAAGATGGTCTCCAACAGCCCGCCACACTTAGTGCGGGGGCGTTGAACCTCTTTCAGCCTGAGGACCAACTTCAACTTCAGAGAATCTCTCGGGGGGGGGACACATTCCAGTGGTGGGTGGGGCCAAGGGGAAAAGGGCGGGAGCCCAAATACCAAAAATGCCAGCCTATTTTAGCCAAAAAGCTCTTCCTGCCAGTAACCAAGCCTTAGGAGAGGCACTTCGACCTTTGAGAATGGGGGGAAAACTGCACAAAAGCTGGGAGACCACCAAATGATCAGCAGTTGCAGGGAAGGGGGTGGGGCCAGGGGAAGGGGTGTGGCCATCTGGGGGGGCCCGCAGGGCCAGACTGGGACCCCAGGTGGGCCAGAGTTGGGCTGAGGTTCAATAGTGCTGCCGCAGTACGGCTGAGAAAGGGGTGGGGTTACACAAATAAATGAAGGGTGGGAACATGCAGGCAGGAACAGGCCAGGTTCCCAGTTTCTGGGGTCACCAGCGGCCAAAACCAGGTTAAGCTCCTACCCCATTTATGTCTCCCAATGCTCCCCTTTACTTTCTCCCACCTGAATTCATTCAGCACCCATTTTGGAGCCACCGGGTGATAAAGGAGCAGGAAATGTAGTACAAACTAGCGGGCAAACCAGTGCATCGTTAAACTCATAGAATGGAATTCACTTCCACAAGATGTAGTGACGGCCACCAACTTGGATGGTTTTAGGGTTATCATCACGGCTACTAGTCCTGATGGCTCTATGCAACCTCCAGGGTCAGAGGCAGTATGCCCGTGTGCCCCAGTTGTTGGGGAACACGGGCAGGAGGGTGCTGTTGCACTCATGTCCTGCTTGTGGGCTTCCCAATTGGGGCATCTGGCTGGACACTGTGAGAACAGAATGCTGGACTAGATGGAACCTTGGTCTGATGCAGCAGGGCTCTTCTTATGTTCTTTTGCTACCTGTTCATTATTTCCAAAAATTATCCCTCTTTTTAAAGAATATCCCCTCTTCCTCATCTTCCATCTTTCTCCATACTCTACCTATGAAGACTAGGTCAGCTCTGCAGAGACAGCTGTTCCATGGAGAGACATAGATGAGGTTTCCTATATAGGTTTGATGTTCAATAAATGTATTTCTATTATTGTTTTTAATTAATTTTTTGGCAAAATACCCATCTTATGCCCCATTTCTCCCAAGTCCCTGCTGTAGCACCCAACATCTGCAGCCCATAAAAGAGCTTTGGGCGCAGTACCACTCCCCCGAGACCAGCGCATGACGAGCGGCAGCGCTGCTATGTACATTCATTATCTCAATTGCCCTAACCGGAATTATGCTAAATGAACGGTTAATACATATTCCACGGAGTACCCCCATGGCACCAGGGAAAGCGAGAATGCAAATGCAGAGGATGGAGACAACTTCCCACAGCCCTGCCCCACCCCACCCCGATGCCTGCATTTTGTTTAAAAGCTGGTCTAGCATTCGCGAAAACAGCCAGATGGCGGTCCTGAAGATCCACTCATAAATACAGCACAGCAGAGGCAAAAAAAAGTGATACCTTCGGATGCTGCCTCTCAAGAGACCAAGTGGAATGCTGTTGGTGATGGATGACTCCTCGGCCATCGACACGAAGAGTTCCAGCAACCGAGAATCATAGAATCATAGAATAGTAGAGTTGGAAGGGGCCCACAAGGCCATCGAGTCCAACCCCCTGCTCAATGCAGGAATCCAGGTCAAAGCATCCCTGACAGATGTCTGTCCAGCTGTACTTTGAATGTCTCCAGTGTGGGAGAGCCCACCACCTCCTTAGGTAGTTGGTTCCACTGTCGTATTGCTCTAACAGTCAGGACGTTTTTCCTGATGTCCAGGTGGAATCTGGCTTCCTCTCACTTGAGCCCATTATTCCATGTCCTGCAGTCTAGGGTGATCAAGAAGAGATCCTGGCCCTCCTCTGTGTGACAACCCTTCAAGTACTGGAAGAGTGTTATCATATCTCCCCTGTCTCCTCTTCTGAAGGCTAAACATGCCCAGTTCTTTCAGTCTCTCCTCATAGGGCCTTGTTTCCAGTCCCTTTATCATCCTTGTTGCCCTCCTCTAAACCCTTTCCAGTTTGTCTGCATCCTTCTCAAAGTGTGGTGCCCAGAACTGGACGCAGTACTCAAGATGAGGCCTCACCAGTGCTGAGTAGAGGGGGATGGCTCAGTCTAGCTTAGACCATATTCTGTGCCTCATATCACACCTGCAAGGCTTATAAAATTCTGCATGCTGCGGCATGAAGAAATTATCTCTCTCCCACACTGGCTGGGAATGATGGGAGTTGCAAGACATCTGGAGGGTACCAGGTTGGGGAATGGCCATGCTGGCCAGGGATTATGGGAGCTGTCGTCCAACACTTCTGGAGGGCACCAGATTGGGGAAGGCTGGATTAAACAAATCCATGATGATGGAGGAGGAGGAGGAGGAGGAGGAGGAGGAGGAGGAGGAGGAGAGGAAGAGGAAGAGGAAGAGGAGGAAGAGGAAGAGGAAGAGGAAGAGGAAGAGGAAGAGGAGGAGGGAGAGCTCTGCCAATGGCCATTAGTTATGATGGATAAATGAAACCTTCATTTTCAGAGGCAGTATAACTGGGTTCTCCAGCTTGGTGCCCAAAAACCCCTCTCTTATTTCATAGATTTCATAGATCAAAGATATTATAGAGTTGGAAGGAGCCTACACAAGGCCATCGAGTCCAACCCCCTGCTCAATGCAGGAAACTAGAGGAGGGGTCTCCCAAGAGGGCACCCTCTCTTGGTGCCCACCTCCTGATTCTGAATTCATTTCTCTCTCTGTCTCTGTCTCTCTCTCTCTAGATAGATAGATAGATAGATACAGATACAGATACAGATTCAGATATAGATATAGATATGGGAGGCTGGCATGCTGCAAAGTGAAGGGCTGCCCTCCAGGGCCATCTTCACTGGGGTTCAAAAGAGTGGTTTTGTGTTTCAGAGCTCAGACCCCTTCCTCGGCCTTGTTCTTAGGTTCACGGGCAAGTCACTTTTCTTTTACTCTCAGCAGTTTGACTTCTGGGAAATGCATGTTTTGCCACCGGCCATGCCTTTCATTGCAGCCACTTCCTGAATGGGCAACCCCAACCCAAGGCAGTCATTTTGTGAGAGTGCCCACGACGCTCTCTCAAAATTCCAGCTATGCCCACCGACCCAAAAATGTTGGGGACACCTGCAGTATCGCATCTGACACATGCATCCTTTCAAAAAGGAATCCCTGAAAATCGGCCATTGGGACAAAAGTGGGATGGTGATTAACCAGATACACAGAGACCAGAAAATAGGGCCTTCGTCTCCTTGGTCGTAGGGATGGTTTTTGAGCCAGGCAGGTTCTCAGCCCAAGCCCCACCCACTCACGAAACGATGCAGTGGTCGCAACACTGCAAAAGCACGTTACACCTTGAGACTGCAAAGCGTCGGCAGCTTTGCGCTGCAGCGGAAAACAGCCGAGGAGAGAATTTGCCCACTCAGCAGTCTGGGGAAAAGCTTAGCTCTCAGCAAGCAATGCTGTGGGACCGCATCCCGTTCCTTTATTGCTGTCAGGAAATAAGCAGTCAAGGCAGCCGACTTCCAGCTCCCCACGTCCAAAAGAGCTGTTTGCTGCCAAAATCTCCTAACCCGTTTCTTTATCACCCAGCAGCAAGGAGGAGCCCATATATTATGACTAAGAGAATCCCAGCATTTTGCTGGCTATGCAGGTTATAATTTTTTTTTTCCCCTCCACTGCTCCTCCTCCTCCCATTCCGGGCTGTTAACTTGCATTAACCTCACTGTGATATATTGAACGCAAATATTAAATGCTGGTGTCTCTTGGGAGGATCTGTTTAGAAGTGGCCCCCTTGCCATGTAGCGCAGCTGACTGACAGGCAATTAGCAGGAGCCCTGATGATTAAGATCACCTCCATGGATCTGCCCATCTACTACAGGGACCAGAAACATTTTCAGCCTGGGGTCAAATTCCAAGTTGTGAAGGGTCCTGGGGGGGGGGGGCTACACTGCGGCAGGGGCTACGGGGAGAGAGAGGGGAGGCAAGAACTGAGAAAGCAAAGTGGGCAGGGCCAGGTATAATTCTTACCAATCTGGACGTTTTCCTACTGAGCGGAGCATACAAAACACAGCTCAATTCTAGGCATGTCTACTCAAGAGTAAAACAGCTTTCAGGCATGCAAAGTTCAGTTCTAGATATGTCTACTCAGGAGTAAGCCCTGTGCGTGCAAAGTGCAGCACAATTCTAGGCATGTCTACTCGGGAGTAAAACAGCTTTCGGGCATGCAAAGCGCAGCTCAGTTCTAGATATGTCTACTCGGGAGTAAAACAGCTTTTAGGCATGCAAAGCAAAGCTCTAGATTTTTATGGCTGTTTTATCAGTTCCTGTGCTGTTTGTTGTTCTGCATTGCATTGTATTTGTATTGTATTATATATTTTCAACTGAACATTGATTATTGGGCAGATTAGAAATGTAATAAATAAATGAATAAATAAATAAACAAAACAAACAAATAGCTTGGCTAAAGTTGGAAGTGTGGAAACGGCTGCAGCCTCCCAAGCGGACTCCTGGATGAAACTTACAGCACAGTCCTAAGCATGTTTGCTCGAAGAAACTTGCAGGGACTCACAATGGAGCTCACTCACAAGCATGCACAAGCCTGCAGCCCCATGCAAACAGGAGTGTGATAAATTGCCTTAGCAATTATTGCCAATTTCCCCAATATATTTTGGAGCCATTGGGCACGTTAAGGAGCTCAGTCCCATCATTAGTACCACAATATTTTAATTGACTCCTGTATGTTGGGGGGTAACTAAGCACTTTCATGGATAACTTAACCAGAGAAGCAGAAAACTGGGTCGGACGCGAGCACCACTCAGGAGGAGAGGAAAGTCTCCGGCATGGTGAATGTCATTTACTCATGAGCAAACAAAGAGTGGTATTGCGTATCAATATCCCTTCCCCCTATGAACTGCATAGGGCTAATATCACGGCATATCCATTACAGAAAGCCACCAGTGCCTTTGTGACAGCAGCAACCATTACGCCAATACCTGACTTCCGCTCATACCTATGTGTATGTCAAGCAACCACTGCACCAAACATTAGAGAAAGGGTGACTGAGGGCATACCGAGATGAGCAACAGTGAACAGAGCTACTCTGTCTATCCGCATTTCCGCCATTTGGCGAGCATTGTAAATGCTACAATTCTTTTGTTAAAACGCCCTGGTTATTACAAGGAACTACACAGTGCCCAAGATGGGAGCCAGGACAGTTTTGAGTAGGGGATGTAGCGCAGTGGTGGAATACACAGTATTTTGGTTGCAGAAAGTCACAGGATCAGCCCCCATCATCTCCAATTAAAAAAGGAAGTAGCAGATGGGAAAGCCTCCCCCACTCTGCCTGACTCCCCTAGAGCTGCCTCCCCCAACCTGGTGCCCTCCAGATGTGTTGGACTACAACTCCCATGGCTGGCTGGGGCATGCTGGGAGTCGTAATCCAACACATCTGGAGGGTGCCAGGTTGGGGAAGGCCGCCCTAGAGAGCTGCTGCCTTTCATAGCAGACAATACTGGACTAGATGGACAAGTAGTTTGACATGGTATAAAGCAGTTTCCAATGTCCCTATGACCGGTATGGAATGGGTCTAAATTTGGTAGCATAAACACAGCCTTCAAAAGCCTACACACCTGTTTTGACCTGACAATAGTGCCATGCATGCACACGTCAGAGGCTATTTATTTAAAATATTTCTAGGCTGCCTTTTAGGGCACAAGCCTTCCCAAGGCAGCTTACAACAATAAAGTTCACATAATAAAAACTGATGCGGTAATAAAACAGCAAACATTAAAAAAAAAAAAAAGAACAACTAACACAAGCACAAGACAAAACCTACAAAACGCACTTGCAACCCAGAACAGTCTGATAGAAGCATAATCAGGGGAAGACCAGAATAAACAAGGAAGTCTTCGGGGCCTTCCTAAAAGCCTGCAATCAGGGCCGGTGCTACCATTAGGCCAACTAGGCAGCTGCCTAGGGAGCAGGGCTAAAGGGGGCGCCAGAAACGCCTTGGGGGAAAAAACAGCGCTCTCAAGTGGGAAGGGGGGGCGCTAAATATCTGATCTTGCCTAGGGCGCCAAACTGCCTTGCACCTGCTCTGCCTGCAATGATGAGGCCTGGCAGACGCCCAATGGCAACCTATTCCAGGCATGGGGCTACTGCAGAAAAGGCCATCTCTCCTGTACTTGCCCACCTATCTGCCCTCAAAGGTGGGCAAGTGGGAAGGGCCTCCATTGCTGATCTTAAAGTGTAGGCAGGCTGAGAAGGGTGAAAGCCGGTCCTTCAAGTAATTTGGTCCCAAACTGTTAAAGGTTTTAAAGGTCAAAACCAGCACCTTAAATTGGGCTCCGAAATGCACCGGTAAACCAGCGCAGCTGGCACAATGTAGGTGTTATATGTTCTGATCACCAACAACACCTCTAGGACTCATACCACATTCAACCATCTCATCCAACAGATGCTCCTTCTACAACTTTTGGACCTCTTTCTCGTTCCTTCTGACATCTGGCAAAACATCTGCCCAAAGAAGCAGGCTCAGGAGAGAAGATGCAGTAAAAGCAGGGTCCAGCACCCACTTCAGGGCCGAGAGCCAGGAAATGATCCCAGCTCCCCATACAAGCAGCTGCCCGAGGCACTATCAGTCATAATGTAAGCCCCTTGCCAATAGAGCTACTTTTGGAGGCTCAAACTCAAAGTAAGTAAATGACCTTTCGTCAGATTAAATTTAGGGCTTATTTCAACCTCTTCCAAAGCTACAAATCCAAGGTTGTTTTTTTAAACCCTCCCTAAAATGACATCCTACTTAAGATGATCTGAACGACAACGAAGCCAATAATTGGCTTTTCTGATTTTTATCAACCACAAAGCAGGTAGAACAGTATTATTCAGCTTAGGGAAGGAAAAACTGTGCAGAAAACAGAAGGGGGGAGGGGGGAAGGGAGAAAGAGTCATCTTTGGTCAAGATTAAACATCTGCAAAATGATGATGATGATGATGATGATGATGATGATGATGATGATGATACAACAGATAGGTAGATAGAACCTCCATGATCAAGGCCAGTATACCTCAGAGTACTTGAACAATAGGGGATGGGTATCTGCTCCAGGGTGATGCGCCTATTTTGGGGATGGAGTTCAGCACCATGGATAGCTCCTATAAAGCTCCCAATAAAACCTGCAATGGATTAGGAGCCCCACCAAAACAGGAACCACCAACCTCTGCTTCATACCCTGCTCCAGGGTCATCAAAACGGGAGGAAACAGGGTTTCCAAAATAGGCATTGACACCTTTTTTTTTTTAATTGAAAAGAAATTAAGCTACAGGAATGCTGACTTCTACAGGTCTCCCTTAAAACACCCTCCACACACACCCTTCCACAAAATAATAATACAGTAATACCTTGGATTGCAAGTAACTTGGTTTGAGAGCGTTTTGCAAGACAAGCAAATTTTTAACTATTTATTATTATTATTTTGACTTGATATACAAGCGACGTCTTGCAATACAAGTACTGTAATATGGCTTAAATTAAAAATCTCTGTACAAATTTTTTGGGGGGGATTTCGTTTTGATATAAGAGTGTTTTGGATTACAAGCAAGTTTCCGGAATGAATTATGCTCTCAATCCAAGGCATGACTGTAATAATAATAATAATAATAATAATAATTTTAAAAATAGCAGAGTTGGGAATGCTTCATTATTTTTAAATGCAAAAGGGAGCCGCCTGCTCAGCCACATTTGTGAAAACGATTTCTGTGCTCTCGTTTTGGCATAAGAACAGGAGAGGGTGGTGTGAAAGGCGAGCAATTCTGTGCAATTACATAACACCTTTCATCTAGGGATCTGAACGTACACAGTAAACATGACTTAATTAATTACGCCTTATGAGGCCCCCAGGGGTGGGGGGAACAATCATCATATTTTACAGCCCAGAGAAGCGAAGGTGAACGGTTTGCCCCCGCCCGGTAGGGGGAGGAGGATTGTCAGAAGCAAGGAGGTAGCAGCGGCCATTCTGACTTGGTTTGTCCATTCCATGCTAAAGCTGCAAACCCCTTGCCGATCTTTTCTTCCCCGCCACATCCCAAGTCATTAGACATTGTGTTATTATCGTCACTACTGCTTTGCAAAGCTTAAATCTTGACCAACGTCTTGAGAGGCATTTTGCGGCATTCCAGTTGGGGGGGGATGGGACACAAGTCAAATTATACAGGGATGACAAAACGAATGCCAAAGGCGATCAAGAATTACTCCAAATTGAGTGGAAAGACAAAATGTTTTCTGCCCAAGCCCCCTTCTTCTCCCAGCCTCTGGTTTTCTGCCATCAACGCTGGACAATTTTTCCTCCCTTCACCATTACAAAAATGGCTTTCAGCTGAAAAACAACGTTACTTCTGCTGTGCTATCTTAATAACACTGGTATTATGCATCAAGGGCAGTGAAGATTGCACACAGTATAATAATTGAAGAGAATACGCTATTTGTGATTATTGCCTATGTATGATTATTGCCATTGCGTGCACATGTACATGTAATATTTAGTTCCAACAAATGTGAGGAACAACAGTAGGGACCATAGAGAACTCCATTTCTCCTGGTACCCTATGTCCCTGGTACTCACCGTCTGCCTGTGCATTCTGCATAAGCCAACGATGCATGCACAATACATCAGTCATAGAACCCACCTTTCTGAGAACATTGGCTTTCATTTTGGGCAAAGTATGTTCCTAGACCTCATGGCTGTGAAAAAGACAGTCTTCAGTGTGTGTGGAATGCCTACTGAATTAAGTATTTATTATGGATTTCTGTACTTGTGTGAGTAAGTCACTTTGAGAGTGCTTTTTGTGATGAGAAGCAACACATGCTTTTTAATAATAACATTAATAACAATAATAAAATAATAGAAGCCAGCAGAGCAAATTAATAGGATTTCCAGTGGTCTCACCATCCCGTTGACCCTCCCAATCAGTATGAGAAGCAGAGGAAATTATTTAAATGAGCACCAGAGGCTCATGTGCATAATTTCCACAATTAATTTGTTTTCTTTGCAAAGACTCTGGGTTATACCTCAATGCAGAATTTGTCTACCACCCCCTTCCACCTACTTTATAACACACACACATACACACAGCTAAAATTACTCATGAGTAAGTAACTGTGTTGCAACTCACTTAACTCCTGTTGCTTCCCAAGACTAACTTTGGTGGGACTTGAGCAGGGAAGGCTTGTTCTGAGTATTAAAAATGTTGCCGGAATAAAGAATACATTTAAAAAGGAAACTACAGTCATGCCTTGGATTGAGAGCATAATTCATTCCGGAAACATGCTTGTAATCCAAAACACTCTTATATCAAAACGAAATCCCCCAAAAAAAATTTGTACAGAGATTTTTAATTTAAGCCATACTACAGTACTTGTATTGCAAGACGTCGCTTGTATATCAGGTTAAAAAAAAAATTAAATAAATATTTAAAAATTTGCTTGTCTTGCAAAACGCTCTCAAACCAAGTTACTTGCAATCCAAGGTATTACTGTACATTGTAAGAACCTCTTCCCTACATGCCACGTTGCATGCAAACAATTGTGATAGGTTCATAATTCCATTCTGCAGGACTGGGCCCTACCATTAGGGTATGGTTTCTACCCCAGTGAAAATGTGAGGAATATTAATTGAATACTTGAGAACGTAAGAGCACCTGCCAGATCAGACCAAAGGCCTATAGCCACCAATCAGGAATGCTGGGAAATGTAATCCAAAAACTTCTGGGTGGCACCAGGTTGGGGAGGGCTGCTGTATATCCATCTAATAGACTACAATGTGTCCATCGGGACTAGTAGCCATCGATGGCCTTCTCCTCCATGAATTTGTGTAATCCCCTTTTAAAGCTGTCCAAGTTGGTGGCACCACTGGGTTTCAAGTCGACCTCCCCAACACTTCCCAACAGACACTGGCTTCAAAAGGAGGACTGGTAAATCCCTGGCACTTTCATTTCTCACCTATAATAAGTGCTAAAGAGCTTACGAAGCAGCATCAGGCTAATTAACATCAAATCAGCTCTAATTGGACGCGATTCAGCATTCTCAGCTCATAGTAAAAGTCTCTCCTGGTTTCGTTCACAAGAAAGGTTAAAGCTGACCAGGCAGCAGGAAGAATGCCGTGAACGGAGATGCAGAAAGGGGCCGTCGCAGACTGCTGTGGAGTGGGCCAAAGCCATTGGTGGTTATTGCATTCTGCAGTCTGATGCATAATTATAATATTCATGTATCCATTTGCATCCCAGTCTTCCTCCAAGCAGTTCAGCATGGTGGATAAAAATGGAGGATTTCAACAAAAAATAAAAACATTTTTTTAAAATTAAATCATTATTATATTTTTATTTTAATTCAGGATACCATTTCATTCATTTGAACTTCATTTATTCATGTGGCCCTTAAAAATAACCTCGTTCAAGCAATATCTGATAGCACCACCCTATACATGTCTACTCAGAACTAAGTTCCATTGAGTTCAATTATGCTGACTTCCAAGTAAGTGTGTATCAGAGTGCAGCCTGAACATAGGGATATTAAATCCGATACTCATATTCTCTTAAGAATGGAATCCATCTATCAAACTCAATTTGTGAGTTGTGCACAATCAAGCCAAAGTTAAGAGAAAGAAAAGCACAGGAGGCAGGGAAATATGTGACCAAGTCAAGCATTATAACTATGAAATTGGTAGGTCAAGTCCTGTCTGTGTGCTCTTGTCAAATTATGCCTGTTTAGCCTCTGTTGACCAAACAGCTTGGGCATATTATTTTCCACCCCATGAAGAAATACTCATCTGCTCTGTATCTAGCAGCCCTCAGTTCTGGAAAGTTAGCCACTATTTATTTTAAAGGTGTATGCCCTGCTTTTTATCCTATAAAGATGTTAAGAACATAAGACCCATCTAGTCCAGCATTCTGTTCACACAGTGTCAGTGGCCAACCAGCTGCCCATGGAAAGCCCACAGGCAGGACATGTGTGCAACAGCACCCTCCCATCCATGTTCCCCAACTACTGGTGTACATAGGCATACTGCCTCTGATACTGGAGGAAGCATATAGCCAATCAGGACTAGTAGCCATTGATAGCCTTCTCCTACATTGTCAAGGTGGTTGACCATAGGAAGTTGCCTTTTAGGGACTCAGACCACTGGCCCACCCAGCTCAGTACCATCTGCTCCAGCCTTCTCCCAGCAGGTGCCCTACAGATGTGTTGGACCACAATTCCTATCATCCTCAGCCAACATGGCCAGTGGACCTCCTGCAAGCAAAGCATGTGGTCTATTGCTGAGCTGTGGCCCTTCACCGCAGGGATCAAATCACAATACAACCAACAGAAGATGCATCAGGAGATACTTTCAAACAGACAGACAGCCATAAGATCAGCTTCCTGGCCAACTATGCTACACACTGAAAGACCTGTCTCCATTAAAAAAAAACAAAAAAAACAGCCTCACCTGCCTACAAGAAATAACCTGGGGGCTGGCATCCCAAGCTGATACCAGAATCAGAGCTGGACAGTCAGGAGGGACCAAGCCATTCACTAGGCCAGGTTCCAGAGGCAGCTGCAAGGGGAGAGGGAAAGGGGTGGGGCCAAGAAAGGAGGTGTGGCCATCTGCGGACAAGGTTTGGTCCCTAGGCCAACGGTGCTGCACCCCTGCCATACACCCTCCACATCTGGTTCCAGCCTGCCCCCTGAGCACATGCCAGCTCTGTTTCTTAATCAGAGCCCCTGCCTTATCGCTTTGCTTTGGAATACTGGAATTAGGTCAACGCCAAGCCTGCCACAGGGTGGTGTATCTTGCTTTCTTGCCGTCACTGCAGGTCTGCTTCTCCCAGGAGGCTTTTCATTTCTTTTGCATCCTCTCCTGTATGTATTTATTTTATTTATTTATTTATTTTACAGGGAGAATGCAGCCCGACAGAGCCATGGTTTCCGCACAGGTGTTTTACCTGCAATATGTCAGGTTGCATTTCCTTTCCCATCCTAGCCTTCCTCCCAGCAGCTTCTCCTTGATGAGGAAGGAGGAAGATATCACACTGAGCAGCATGGAAACTGTGGAAGGACAAAGAACCCAAGGCCATGTGCTGTGTGCATGGGAACAGGGGGGGGGAGGGAGGGGAAGTGTGGCATAATACCTGCTTGTGCCTCGTAGCTCTGCATCCCCTCTAACTGTGGGGGGACAACATTTTGCTCTTTTTCAAGGCAGAGTTGGATGGAAGTGGCTGTTCCAAGAGAGAAACCAAATCAGGTCAGCATTCTAGATGCAACTATTTTCTTTCCAGTTCATCTGAAGCTCCCTGTTTCCCTTCCCAGATTTTGGGGCAATCAAACAGGACTTCTTTCTGTGTTGGCCACCAATTTTGTTACCAAAGGAAAATGAATGCTGGTGGCAAACCAGCAATTTGGGAAAGTAGCCATGGCCGCTGGAACTCAGGTTGGTGAAAAGGATAAGAAAGATGCAGTTTCCAGTGTAGTATCATGTAGTATCGTGGTGACGATTGAGCTACAAATCAGGAAGTTGCCAGTTGGAATCTCACCTCTCCATGAATGCCATAGGTGGCTGCTTTCACTCTCAGCCTTCCCATCAGCAATCTGGGAATGAGCCTACCTTAAAAGGTTGTTGTAAGGGTTACAGCAAGACAATGTGTATGAAATACTTTGAATAAATCAAAAGTGCTATAAATAGATCTTATGGGGGGGTTCCTCACTCTCCCTTAACACTGGAACTCAGAGGTCATCCAATGCATCTGATTAATAGGAGGTTTGGGAGGAAAAACAAAGAGAAGCACTCCTTCACCCAGTGCATAGTTCATCTATGGAACTTGGTGCCAGTCATAAGGATGTGCGAATCAGCAGAACTTGAGCTTGCCAAAGTTCTCAAAATTCCATCTCAAAGTTCGTTCCCCACTCAAGTCCATATCAGATTGTGCGCCGTGTTTTCTTCTTTTCGCATGAAAATCCATGCATATTTTTGTATGTATTTTTCCAAACGTACGCATCAGTTATGCACATCTTTGAAATGGACAGTCTTCTCCCATTGATTAAAGTGCATTTGTGGGCATTTTTCAAATGTACACATGCTGTCAATTCATTTTCGGGGGTCCATGAATCACACTGCAAGCTCAGAAATGAACGGACTTGGACCACAGATTGTGTCCGAGTCCGTGTTCAGTCCGGAAAGTGCAAACTGGGTAAATCCTGATGAAAAATGAACTAAAATGAATTTCTCAGGTGCCCCTAGCCACTGGCATAGATGTCTTTAACTAGATGGGGCTTTGGTCTGATCCAGCAGGGATGTTCTGATGTTCTTAGTGAAGTTCGTTAAACAGAATTTCCAAGGTAAGATGCAGGCTACCTCCAAATATCAGATGCTGGAGAGACACTACAGGGTAATGGGCTATTGCCCTCATGTCCTTCTTGTGGGCTTCCCATTTGGGCATCTGGCTGACCCATGTGAGGAAGAGTATCCTGAATTAGGAGGACCTTCCGTCTGATCTAGCAGAGCTCTTCTGACGTTCTTCTGAGTTCCAGATAGACTTGAGTTTCTGGAACCTCTCCATTAAGTGGAGCTTGGAAGGTGAGGAAGAGACCACAGCACAGCAGCAAAAACAAGATGCCCCCTCTCAGTGGTACAGCCAGTTCCAGTGGAGGCTGGTGGCTCCAATGTCGGTGGGGCGGTGTATCCACTCTGGGTTCCAGAGTGAACTGACTAGTCTAGTCTAGTCCCAAACTAGGTTCAGCACCATGGATAGTTCACTAAAAGTTCAGACTACAGCCCAAAGCGGATACTCTCTCCCTCTCTCCAAGCAGACTCCTAGAAAATGTATCTGGCTTCATGTTTTGCCCCCCACCCCCCACACATATTCTGTTGTAAGTATGGTCCAACTTGGCTAGCTACCCTAGTTTTTCTCATCCATCCCCCTTTATCAGCCTGCTAGCACCTTAACCAAGGTTTTGGTCTGTATCTTTGTCTGTATCTGTAGAAATGCAAGATGTTTGTTTAGTTTAAAATTGTCACCTGCCCTCAGCCCAAGGAAGGGAGCAAGCCAGAAATGAAAATTCTGGTGTATGTTGTTGTTGTTGTTGTTTTAAAAAATCCCTGAAAGTAATTTGGGCTCATACAAAATGCAATCTCTCGCAGTACACAGATCATAGTCTTGACTGCTCCATTCCTATCAGCTGCAATAATGTATGTCACTTTGCAAACGCGGGTACATTTTGGCTTTTGGTGTCAGCATTATGTAGAGCTTCTTCTTTTTTTTAAAGCCTTATTTTAAAAAACAAATTGGAGGCAGGGGGAGAGGGGACATTTTGGGCATGGATCGGGTGATCATAAACTTAAAGCGTTTAGCAAAATCTGTCCCCTTTACACTGTTTTGCCACCCCCGCCCTTTGATATTATTTGTTAAATAAATAAATAACGATTTCTTGCAATGTGCAAAGCCTATTTTGAGTCTGCTGACCCCGGTTCTCCCAACTTTTCAAGCTACACCAGGCATCATCCCGTTCCACCATTCTCAGCCAGGCAGGGGAACTTTCCATTAGTGTCAATGTGCAGAGGAGTTAGTGCTGAGCAGCAGAGGAGCAGTCCAGAAGGTAGCATCAGCAACTTCCAGGCATTAAAGGTGGTGGTGGTGGTGGTGGTGGTGGTGCGGTGTTCAGTACTGAGCCTGAGGGCCCCCTGTCCCTTCCTGGAGAACCAACAAGCCACTGAATCTCATTCTTCTTCTGGCCTTGGTTCCTCCTCTCAAGAAGGACATGCTGCCAAGTGAGTGCTGTACGGACAGAATAGAGCCCTAGTCAGGACGCACTGTCATTGCTGTACTTGAAGACCTGGTGGTGATTGTGGAGGATCCAGATTTAGGAGATGAATCCAGTCCCCTCCCCCCCCCCATCCTGCAAATACCTTGGGAGGGGCGTTATCCTAAGATATGCTTTTAGGGTTTCCTTTACGGTGCTCTGTCTCTCACTCTCTCTCTCACTGACTCTGGTTCATGATGGTGCTCGTAGGGATGAGCAAATATGTCAATTTTGCTTTCTCTCACATTTGAATTATTAAAATCTCAAGTTCTTTCCACCCCAAATAGGAGGAATGTTGCACACACAAAATTAACTAAAACTAAATTCTCACCCATCCGCAGCCATGGTAGGTTTGTCCTCCTTTGAGGAGATTTCATGCAGTTTCCCCTTCTGTGAGCTGGCAGGTCCTGAAATGCACCCTTTCCCAGAACACCAGGTGGGTTTGATCTATTCAGGCTCAAGTAGCCATCTTAGCAGGATCTTTTCAAGATGGAAGGACCCTTTCCTTCACTGGAGAAAGGCTAGTGTTTTACTGGCATGAGCCAATGGCAAAAGTATCTCCAGCCCACACAGAATAGAAATTGGACTGGAGTAGGGTACAAAATGAAATGGATAGGAGAGAGAGAGAGAGAGAGAGAGAGATAGGATAGTACGTAATTCCTGTTGGAATAAGCACTTTGAAGTCATATGCCAGCCTTCCCCAACCTGCTTCCCTCCAGATGTGTTGGACTACAACCCCCATCATTCCCAATCATGGGCCAACACATCTGCAGGGCACCAGGCTTTAGAAGGCTGCTCTATGTATTACTCAGTTTCACAATCCTGTTCTTTAACCACCTAAATCAATCCATCCTGAGCCCTCCTGCTATGAAACCCTGTCTTTAAAATCCTCGTGAAATACACAGCAGCATCCTGAAACATCTAAACTCAAGAACAGCCAGCAAGCATAGTCACTAAATGTGTGTGTGTGTGTGTGTGTGTGTGTGTGTGTGTATGCTTTTATTGCAAGTAATCTCTCTCGTTATTAAAACACACAATTGAAGTCGGATGGTGCAACATTCTAGGGATGCACTTAGCTTTCTGCCTGCTGTTGCTTTTTACCACCCGTTGCTTCAAATGGCAAATCAGGCCTCATCTCTGCCCACACTTAACACTTCCTCAAAACAAAGCAAACACCACCCCCTGGAGCTTGGCTTGGCATTATTCATAGCATTGGTTTTGTACATGTTCTTTGCTAATAATGGCATGCACCCAGTTACAAACAGTGGGATTTAATTAGAAAAAAGGGAAGAGCCATACTGGATCCATCTAGTGCAGCATTCTGTTCACACAGTGGCCAACCAGCTGCCCACAGGAAACCCACAACCTGGACAAGGGTGTAATAGGACCCTCCCATCTTATATTCACTTATATTATATTACATTACATGTGTGTGTGTATATATCTATAATAATAAAAGAGGGTGTGCATCTGTCTGTCCATCCATTCATTTGCCCAATTAACTGATCCAAAACCTGCCAAAATTGAAGCACGGGAACACCCCCAAATCTGCATTTCAAAATGACGGCTGCGTGCTAAGCTACAGGTAAGCGTAGTTTCTCCTTAAACTTCTGTTTTTCGATTCTGTGATGTCCCAGTGACTAATAATAAATTGTAAAGGTGTAAGAAATATGCAGACCCAAGAACATGGCATTGCATTTATTATACATAATAACCATATAATCTATAACAGGGCTCTCCAACCTTGGGTCCCCAGATGTTGCTGGACTATAGCTCCCAGAATCCCTTGCCATTAGCCATGCTGGCTGGGTATGCTGGGAGCTATAGGCCAGCAACATCTGGGGACCCAAGGTTGGAGAGCCCTGATGTATAATAATAATAAAAAGGGGGGCTGTGTGTCTGTCCATCAGCACCATAGTGCCAAGACCGTGAAACCTAGGCACCTGAAACATGATATGCACACTAAGGGGACCCATTAGGGGTGTGCACCTCAGGGTTATTTTGTTTTTAAAATGAATCAATTAATTTTAATTCATTTTAATGTGTCCATGTGGTTGAAGCCCACAGTAACATCTTCAGCCACTGGGGCCAGGCTTCCCTCACCAGCGCATAGCTATGCAGTCCATACAGACTTAGAGCTATTCACACCTGTGTGCTGCTGGATGGACACACACACACACACACACCACAGTTGGATAGAGTGAGGAACAGCCTCTTCCTGGTAGAAATCCCTCCTCATTCAAAGAAGATCCACGGTGGCTGAACACCTAGAGTCTTTTGGGTGTGGCTTCCAGCAATACACACACACACACACACACACACACACACACACACAGTCAGTGTGATTGGCTGCTAGTGTTTTTGAGGCATGGCTTCCAGAGTAGTTTATGTAGTCCATGATGCATACTCCCTTACCAACCTGCCCGGTCACTGAGGTCATCGAGGACATTCTCCTGGTGGTTCCACATGGAGCTATGGCTTGACTGGAGTCCACCTGGAGAAGCGCCTTCAGCATAGTGGCTCCATTTCTGTGGAACTCCCTGCCTCCGCAGGTCAGGCAGGCACCGGCATTGTATTGTTTTCAGTGCCTCCTGAAAGCACTTTTATTCCAGGAAGCCTTCCTGATCTAACCAGCCACAGGTTTAGTGATACGGTTTTGACTGATCTTGTTTTTAGCACATTGTTTCATTCTTTTATTTGTTTTATCTTTTGTTGTTCACTGCTCTGAAATCTCCAAAAAGGCAGGTTGACTTTTTGCAGCTTGCTGCTGAGAAGAAGCCTTGGAGATAAATGCAAAGACATACTGTTTTTTGGGGGTGGGGGGACTGATATGTCTTTGGGATTGCCTAACCGCCCAATAACATTTGTCAATGAACATTGCAAAAAGCACCCTACATTTCCAGTTCGGTCGTAACAAGAAAAATGATCCTGCAAAAGGCTACCCTGACATTTCTTACCACTGAGGGCAAAGAGAGTTGCAAAACATGCTGTCTACTCGGAAAACCTAGCCATGGAGTGGGCTGTACAAGTTAAAAATAAAACAGCAACCCACCTCCCCCTTTTATCTCTCAGTGCTTCTGGACATTTGGCAAATAAAAGAGCCTTGACCAGAATGGGTTAAAGCAATACCCAAAGTCATTTCAAAGTAATAAAGAAGGAGACTGACAGAATCGCTCTGCAAGGATTTGACAGCTGTGCAGACACAGATGGATGTCTTAATAGAAATGTGGTTCCTTCAAAGGAGGCGGTGGGGGGGATCATTCAAACCTGCAGGCCCAAATAAAATTGTTCTTAAAATGTTGCTCTGAGAGGCATCCGGCATCTCCCCTGCACCAGGCAATAGTGCTCTCCTTCCGTTGCATCGGTGACCAGCAGATTCGAAAGGACGGACAAGGAGGATGCCGCTCAGTTTGGCCACAGAGAATCTAAGCATGCAGTCCACCCAGATGTTTTATGGGAAGGGGGGGAAGGGAAAGAAAAGGAAACAAAGAGAATTTCCTTCCTTCAACCCATCATGCCATGTCAGGAATTTTCAAAAAGCAATAAAGCGGAACAGAGAAAACAGGGGGACGCAATCCCAAGATGTGCTGCCTGCATTTCTGAGGTGGTGCTGGAAAACTGCGGCCAAGCAAGCATGAAGAAAGCCCCCTCTCTGTCTCTGTTTTGCCATAATTCAATTGTAATAATATAAAAAGCTCTTCCGGTGGAAAAGTTTGTTTTGGAGAGTGGCGTCTTTCATATTTCATTGCATTAAGAAGGAGCCCAATTTCAAAGGGCCAAGTTAATTGCCAGGCAGAGTTCTTTGCTAACACCTGACTGAAGTCTCACTCCAAGGCCCGAAGCTCAAGAGTTGTCCGGTCCATTCAAATCATGACATGAAGCCTGGCCCCTTGGACACCTCTCTGGGCCTGGGCCTCGTTCCTGCACCCACCCAAGCCTCCATGCCTTCTCTGCTCAGGGTAGACAAGCTCTCCTTTCCCTACACCAGGGGTGGGCAACTTGTGGCCCTCCCGACATTCTTCAACAGCAACTCCCATAATCCCTCACCATTAGCTATGTTGGCTACAGGGGATGATTGAAGTTGCAATCCAAGAACATCTGGAGAAGCGCAAATTGCCCACCCCTGCCCTAAGACCTATGTGAGGGAGGGTCTTCCTCCTCAATGCCTGCTCTCCTCAAATCCACCCTCCCTTTCCCACTGCCTAGTCTTCCTTCAGTCTGGGCCTCCCTTTCAAGCCTTTTACCTCCTCACACCACTCACATGGGAAGGGGGGTGTACTTCAGTGGAAGAGCCCCTACTTGGCATGCCGAAGGTCCCAGGTTCGATCCCCGGGGGCATCTCCAAGTAGGGCTGGGAAAACTCCTGCCTGAAACCCTGGAGAGCCGCTGCTGCCAGTCCCTGCTGACAATACTGGGCCGGAGGGACCAAGTGGGGTCTGACTCAGCAGAAAGCAGCTTCCGGTGTAAAGGGAGTGTCTCTTACAAGATGGCGCTTGTTACAACCCATGTGTGCATCCTGTGTAAAGAAAGGAAATATTCTCCTTGTGTCTGAACTATTGCTTTTACCCATATGCAAATATATGCAAATTTAATAGACTGATTAATCAACTAAAACTCATGCAATTAATCAACCAAGATTTCTTGAATTGGGGATAGACCTAGCTTGCACCCTGCAGACTGTCTCCCCAGTTTGGGATTCATCGCTCAGTTCTGTGGACTTTGCACTTCCTTCCCATCACTGGAAACTCTCCTCTACCACCAAGGTCTGCTCCTACCAAAAAGCAAAGATCCGGCACCTAAACAGCCTGCATGAAATCACAAGAGCTCTGAATCACAGGCTACCCAGCCTTTTCAGGGGCCTGCTGAAAAATTTAAACCATTCATTACTGCCTGCTACATACATCCAGGGTCTGTTTGCCAATACCTGGTGTAATTCTCTAGGAGATAAAAGCCAGTGTGGCGTAGTGGTGAGAGTGTTGGGACTGGGACTCAGGAGATCCGGGTTCTAGTCCCTGCTTGGCCATGAAACTCACTGGGTGACTTTGGGCCAGTCACTGACTCTCAGCCTAACCTACCTCACAGAATTGTTGTGAGGATAAAATGGAGAGGAGGAGGACTATGTAAGCCGCCTTGGGCTCTTTGCAGGAAAAAAGGTGGGGTATAAATGTAATAAATAAATAAATATATATAAATAAATAAATAAACCAAGTCAAATGTTCATTTTTATAGGATGCTGAGCATCAGCAGTGAATAACAAACCATTTCCACAGAACTATTGGCTCTCCATCTGCCTAGGGAGATATAGATTGCACACCAATGAGCCAATAATGCATCGGTGCATAATGAGGAGGACCTCGGGAAAAGGGACATGTTCCGTTCCTCCTTTTGCACGTGGTGCCAGGTGGAGGAAAGCATCCCCCGGACTTCCCTGGACAACAGCCAGGCCGTTCCATTTAGCAAGGAATTTGCAGCTAGCTGCGCAACGCTGCTCATTCCAGGAATTCAATATGGCGCCCCATATAAAAAGTTTTCTATGAATGCTCAGTCATGAGCAAAATGCCAAGCCCTCATTTTATTACACAGAATGTACTTGCTTTTTTTATTTTATTTGCCTGGGCGAACGCTCCTAGATTTATTCAGACATGAACACACACACACACGGAAGAATTGAAAGCACAGGCAGCAGCTCATAAACCACTCCAGCGGGCGAAGGGGGGGGGGATGGATAGATGCACCAGAGCTGAACAGCACACAATTCGTGCCAGATTTTCGAGACCATTTAAAGGAGAGCTGGCAGGTTTCAGTGCTGCCTCAAAATGGACCTGGCGAACAATGCTCAGCATCGATGCAGCACATCTTCAGGGTGCAAAGGAATACACATGGATTAGCTCAGGAATCCTTACAAGAGCCCTGCATGGTAGACTCATATTGATATGCCTATATTATAGATTTGGGCTGGGGGGGAGGGGCGGCTGAAAAATATTAGCTTGCCTAAGGCTACATCATGAGAGCCAGTGTGGTGTAGTGGTTAGAGTGTTGGACTGGGACTCGGGAGATCCGGGTTCTAGTCCCCGCTCGGCCATGAAACTCGCTGGGTGACTTTGGGCCAGTCACTGACTCTCTCAGCCTCACCTACCTCACAGGGTTGTTGTGATGATAAAATGGAGAGGAGGAGGAGGAGGATTGTGTGAGCCGCCTTGGGTTCCTTTCGGGGGGAAAGGCGGGGTATAAATATAATAAATAAATAAATAAATAAATCATGTGTTCATAAATGAGATTACATTTGAACAAGGAGCATAAGAACATAAGAAGAGCCCTGCTGGATCAGACCAAAGGTCCATCTAGTCCTGCATCTGGTTCACACAGTGGCCAACCAGCTGCCCACGGGAAACCCACAAGCAGGACATGAGTGCAACCAACACAAAACGAACAACAAAAGCAGCATTAAAAGCAGCAGCAACAGCAATCATATCAGGAGAAGGACAGAGTAAAGTAATATGTTTTCAAGGCCTTCTTAAATGCTTGCAGTGATGCAGCATGGCAGACCCCTGATGTCAACTTATTCCAGAAGTGTGGGGCCACTGCAGAGAAGGCCCTATCATGGGTGGTCACCCACCTGACTGCCCTTGCAGGTGGGTAAATGAGAAGGGCCTCTTGCTGATCTTAAAATGTGGGCAGGCTGATATGATACTTCCTTTTATCTGTCCTGAATCTCCCACCATTCAGCTTCATTGGATGATTCTATTGGGTTCTAGTATCACCCAACCGTATCCATTTTCTCCACACTATGAATAATTTTATACACCACTATCATGTCCCACTCACCTGCCTTTTTCCTAAGTTAAAGAGCCCTAAGCATTGCATCCTTTCCTTATAGGGGAGTTGCTCCAATACCTTGATCATTTTTGTTGCTCTTTTCTGCACCTTTTCCAGCTCTATAATATCCTTTCTGAGGAGCAGGAACCAGAACTGTATGCAGTATTCCAAGTGTGGTCACACCATAGATTTGTATAAGGACAATATGATCTTGGCAGTTTTATTTTCAATTCCTTTCCTAATTATCCCCAACATAAAATATGCCTTTTTCACAGCAGCCACACACCCTGGGTCGACATTTTCATCGAGCTGTCCACCACAACCCCAAGATCTCTTTCTTGGTCAGTCACCGCTAGCTCAGATCCAATCAGTGTATATAAGAAGCTGGGAAATTTTTTTTGCCCCAATGTACATCACTTTACACTTGCTTACATTGAACTGCCAGCTTGGATCCCATCGGTGTATATGTGAAGTTGGGACTTTTTTGCCCCAATGTGTATCACTTCACACTTACTTACATTGAACCACATTTGCCACTTTGATGGCCATTCTCCCAGTTTGGAGAGATCCTTTTGGATACTTCGCAATCACTGTTTGTTTTAACCACCCTAAATAATTTGTTGTCAGCAAACTTGGCAGCCACACTCTTCACCCCTAAATCCAGATCATTTATGAACAAACTTAAAAGTACTATAGAATTTACAGCAAAATATATACCCCACCATCAACACAGCATGTGTTCCCTCGGTGGCTCAGAACCAAATAATTAGTTCAAGGTACTAAGATGGGAGAGGTTTGATAAGGGAAGAAAATTTTCACAAGGGTTGAATTCTCAAATGGACTTGTCTGCAGAGTGCCCTGAGCACCCTGGGTCACCCAAAAAGGTTCAAGGCATAAACACCAGCTCGAGAGAACTACGTGGGCATGGCAAAAACTTATGAAATGGGGGGGGCAGCATTTCTGGTTATTTGAGGGGCAAAATTGAGGGGTGGAATGAACTAGCAAGTGTTGGAACTCTTTCTGGAACACCATTTCTCTTATCAGAGCTCCCCGTCGTCAGAGTAATGCTATGTCTTCAGGTAACATTGCTCCAGGGAACAGTGAAGGGGGGGATGACAGCTGTTATTTTTGATCAGTACTACAGCAGACTCACCTCTCAGCAACACAACCTGATGAGGGGCTAAATCGAGGATGCAGAGCCTCAGGCCCGGTGGCCAGATCCGCTGGCAGGAAGAGCTTTAAGGTCAAATGTGCTGGTATTTTGGTCTGGCCCCTTTTGCCTTTCGTCCTGACCACCCCTGGAATGCAGCCCATGCCCACAAGAGATTCTCCCAAATGGAATCCAGCCCTTGGGCTGAGAAAGGCTCAACATCCCTGAGAGAAATCTTTACAGTCCAAAATATCTTTTTAGTGGCATAGCAAAAAGGCCCATTTCATCATTTTGTCACCAACTGGTTATGACTTGGATGGGAGACCCCTCCTCTAGTTTCCTGCCTTGAGCAGGGGGTTGGACTCGATGGCCTTGTAGGCCCCTTCCAACTCTGTGTTCTGTGAATCTATGAACTCTACTTGCGACAGAGGTCACAGCCCTTTCTTGACGGACATTAGCTGCATGCAAAATACACCTGCAAATCCTTCTTTCTCACGAACACACCGCCTGTGTATGCCGAAAAGCCTCGACATGGGGAGAAGCTGAAACCCACAACAACCAGACAAAAACATTTCCTGTGCACCAACCCTCCACGATGCAGTCAGAGCAAACTGCATCACACCTGCCATTACACATGCAGTGGGCACAGAGCTGAATCTGCTGAAAACTTAGGAGCGAGACTTTGAAATCTGGAACGCATCTTTCCTTTGCCTCTTGGGTGTCTTTACTTCCGCAAGGCTGCCCTTCGTCACAGGCTTGACTGAGTAAAACCTTGTCAAGTTGTCCCTTGGCTGCTACTTCCTCTTTGATCATGCCTGTCTAATTAATTTTGGGTGTGTATGGCGTTGCTTTTCTCCTGAGTTCCAATGATGGCCTCTCTCTATCTTTCTGTCATAAGCAGGGAGAAAAAGCTGTCAAGGTTATTGGTGGTGCTCAATTAAATACTAGGATTTCCTCTCCTTTTCCTCCCATCCTTCCTGTTTGCTCAAACAGAGCCAGTGTAAGGTGCCCAGTGGTCTCAAAACTAGAGCTGAGATGAAATTTCTCAAAAGACTAGTACAAGGTTAGGTGCAGGGCATGGTGGACGATGCCCTTCGGTATTTACACTTCTCTGGATTTTGCAATGCAGTTTTCTGAACAGAAAGTGCATGCCCAAAAAAATACATATATTAGAGGAAAGAGCACACACAAATACTTATTATTATTATTATTATTATTATTATTATTACTACTACTACTACTACTACTACTACTACTACATTTATATCCCACCTCTTTCCTCCCGCAAGGAACCCAAGGTGGCTTACATAACCCTCCTCCTCCTCTTCTCCATTTTATCCTCACAACAACCCTGTGAGGTAGGTTAGGTTGAGAGCTAGTGACTGGCCCAAAGTCACCCAGTGAGCTTCATGGCTGAGTGGGGACTAGAAGCTGGGTCTCCTGAGTCCCAGTCCAACGCTCTAACCACTATGCCACATTAGTGAAAGAAACATACAAAAAAGCAGTATATAAGGAGAAACTGTTTGAAAAAAAAATGTGTATATTACGCAAAGGTGCATACCAAAATGCATATATTAGGAGAAATGTATAAAAATGCATAAATAATTCCATGCAGGCTTTTAAAAAAATTAAAAATGCAAATTGATGCAGGAAGAAGAGGGAATGAACTGAAGACTGGAAAAATGTGAATCTGAGAGAAAGCAAATTAACAGATTCACCTATCCCTAGACTTGAGGGAGACAAGACCAGTACTTGCGACTGGGAGTACTGCCTCTCAGAGCTGAGCAAAATGCCACCTTTTTGGAGGCTGCAAAACCTAGGGGAATTTTGGTGATTTTTGTGGGGTGAATTTCAAGGACAACGGTGTTGTGAAACTCACCAGCCCTCCTCCTGGCCAACCTTTTTATTTTCCAATAATGCCCCAGAACGACACTACGTCAAAACTATGGATAGACATCTCTGTTTTGCTTTCTAGAATGTTTGCATTGTTTTCAAGCAATTTTCAAGTTTGTTCCATCCCAGTTCCATATCAGTTTGCAAACTGTTTTATTTTAAAGTATGCACGAAAATTTGTACACAGTTTTCAAAGAAGGGTGAAAATCAAAGGATGATTGTGTTCTGCTTTGTGTACTAGTTCTGGAAGTGCAAATTAGGTCGGTTCATTTTGAAAAGCAAACTAAACAAATTTCACCATCCTTAATCATAATATAACATCATTCCAAGCCTCATTCTGGAGGGGAAATGGCACCATTGTTCATCCAGCACAGTCGTGTCACAGCACTAAAAGATTCTGCATGGCAATGTCCTGAGGTTTTAATTGTGTCCACTCTGTCATGTTCCTGGGCAGCCATCCTTGCCAGAATAGGGTACAAAGAAGAAGACAAAGAAGAAAAGAACAATGAACAAAACAACAAAAGGGAGATGGAGGCCAATTTTAGTTCCACTGTCTGCTCTCTCTTAAACTATTAATGTCCAAAGAATTTATTCATAGCCTGGTTCCAAGCACAGTAGATTGCATAGTAAGTAACTGCCAATTAAGAGTCAGGTTTTAATTAAAAGAGGAGTTGCCTCACATAAAGTACTTCCACAGTTGTCTCCAACTTCTCAAGAGTTTTATGGTGTCGTTCTATAGATGTCTACTCAAAAGTAAGTCCCTCTATTTTCAAAGAGAAGCAGGATACATGGTATCAGGACCATATCACCTCAGTCCTGAAAGATCTGCACTGGTTGCCAGTTGTTTTCCAGGCTCAATTTAAGGCGTTGGTTTTAACCTTTAAACTTCAGTGTGGTGTAGTGGTTAGAGCGTTGGACTGGGACTCGGGAGATCCAGGTTCTAGTCCCCACTCAGCCATGAAGCTCACTTGGTGACTTTGGGCCAATCACTGACTCTCAGTCTCACCTATCTCACAGGGTTGTTGCAAGGATAAAATGAGGAGGAGGAGGAGGAGGAGGAGGATTATGTAAGCCGCCTTGGGTTCCTTGCAGGAAAAAAAGGTGAGATATAAATATAGTAAATAAATAAACAGCAGAGGGTCTGGCTGTCTGAGGGACTGCCTATCTTGGTATGAACCTGCTCATTTATCAGATCAGCCCCAGAGGCCCTTTTTAATTCACCCTCACTTGCAGAGGCCTGCTTGTTGAGTACACAGGAAAGGGCTTTCTCCTGGGGTGCTCCCAAACTCTGGACTACACTCCTTTTGGAGTTGCAACTGGACCTCACACTCTCTGCATTCAGGAAGAGCATCAAAGACACATCTTTTTAATTTAGCTTTTTAAGGGTGCTATCCTATGCATGTTTAGATAGAAAAAATCTATCTAAAAATTTTTTCCCCTGTCTCAACAAGCATAAGATTGTGCCCTAAATTGTTGTTATGGTTTTTTAAAAAATGTTTTTAATTCAGTAATTTTTATTACATTATATCCCACCTTGTTTTCCTGCAAGGAACCCAAGGTGGCTTACATAATCCTCCTCCTCTCCATTTATCCTCACAACAACCTTGTGAGGTAAGTTAGGCTAAGAATCAGTGACTGGCCCAAAGTTACCCAGTCAGCTTCATGGCCAAGTGTGGGACTAGAACCGGGTCCCCAATCCCAGTCCAACACTCTAACCACTACACTACACTGGCTCTCATGTGTTACTATATATTTTTTAATGTTTTACTATGTTTTTATTTGAGTAATATTATTTTTCTGCATGTTTTATCAATTGCCTTGTTTGGCGTTGGAAAGATGGCATAGAAATACAATAAATTAGGATACATCTTTCTAACTGGTCCAAGCAATCATTGCTATGCAGAGCACCCTGCTCTGAGGAGTGGGCAGGTGTGGTTTAATCATTGATACAAAGTCCAGTCAATCAATGCTGTGCTAAAACCACAAGAACAGGTGTCTCCCTGAGCTTGATCAGGGGAGAAGATAGTCTGTGAGTCCATCTGTAGAGTGGGTGCAGGTCCACGGAGGACTTGCTGCTCACATTATGTATGCCATACATGGCACATCTTTATCAGCCCAGGCTTCCAAAGGTCACTGGCCAAGGTGCTGAATTCAGACTTCCACTTGCTTGGGAGAGCTAGGCATGGACGGATTTTGTTAAATCTGTCCTGTCTGTATCTCACGGATTGTCGGGCACCTTTCGTTCTGTCATCCACTCATTGAAGGAACTGGATCCCCCCCCCCATTTCCCAAACTTGCATTCATGCACACGTGCAGAAATTTACACTTGCACAAATGTGCCCTTCTGGAAATGCACAAATCCACCCCCCCCCATGTGCATTTTCAAACTTTAGCCTGTTGGGGGGAAATGCACATTTTTGGTTGGTGGTGTTTTTGTTTTCCATATTTTTCTACAACTAAATTTGCATAAAATTCCAGAAAGTAAAAAAAATGGTTCATATGTCTACGGAATCCCACATGACTCCGGGAAAAGCCGGCCCACGGCAGAATCCACAGGTCAGATTCATAGGAAACCCAGACTCATTTGAATCCAACCTCCCCCGCTGTATCTCATTGGTAGAGCCCCTGCTTTGCCTACAAAAGTCCCCTGTCTGAAACCCTGGATAGCCGCTGCTGCCAGTCGGTGTAGACCAGTTCTTCCTCAGCCTGGGGCCTTCCAGATTCTTTGGACTTCACTTCCCATCAGCTTCAGCCAGCATGGCCAACAGTGATGGATGATGGGAGTTGTAGTCCAATACATCTGGAAAGCACCAGGTTGGGGAAGGATGGAGTACACAAGGCTGAACTAGATGGACCAATGGTTAGACTGAGGATAATGGAACCTCCTCAGTTCCTTCTGAAGCTGAGCACTGCATTTCATCCCTGGTTGACACCACAGGACATCTGAGTCTGACCACTCCATCCCTATATATCTGTGGACACCAGAAGTAAACTAGAGAGCTGCCTTACCTTGCCCCATGGCTGGATGGCCTGACCCCAATTCTGGCTCTAACCATTCTTAACCAGTTAATGGGCTTAACCAGCCTGGAGATTAAAATGGTCTTTTGAACTGATATCCATATTTGGCCTCCCTTCTCACTTCCCCTTCTCCTCCAATGTAAGCCAAGACTGCAAGAGTTTCTTTTGCTGAAGTGACAACCCTGAAGCATTCCTTCAGGACATTCCTGTACCTGGCAGGCATTTCGCATTGCATCCCCTTGATTGATCCCATGTTGGAAAATATTGCACAAATGTGGGACAAAATCAGTCCTTGGGAGGGCCTTCAGGCTCCTCTGGGAAGGAATTATTTTTTATGCAGCCCTTCCCAAAGGTAGGAGATGAAGCAGCAAAGACTGTCAGACTCCAGAATGTTGCAGCAACAGACGTACAGGGAACCATTGTCACAGCACCTCGGGATTTCATACCCTATTAGAGAATCACGTTGCGGATGGGGGTGTATACTACGCCCTCTGCTCATTTGCAGAGAGACAGGCAAGCTTACTTTTGCCTTCCTGCTGTCATCACTGCTGCTTGCAATGTTCAGATAGAACACGGTGAAGATACCGGTGTGTGTGTGTGTGTGTGTGCGTGCTTAAAATTTATTCTCAGGAATGTATAATGAATTTTTCACCTTCTGTCCCTAATCCAGGCTTCACTAACTCTGTACCCTCCAGGGGCTGGGGATGATGTGAGTTGTAGTCTAACACATCAGGATGGCGCTTGGGGAATGCGGTCCTAACCAATTAATCAATCAAACATTTCAAAAACAACAACAACAACAAGTGATGTACCTTGCAGGACTGTCATCTCAATCAGTCATTACTTCTTTACTGCACAGAGCAAGAAAATTGCCTTGCAGTACAAAAGGGATGCCGTAAGGGTTACTGACTAGCAAGTATGTGTGACCTAGGAAATTGCTCCCTCCTGTACCTTTCACGGGCTTCAGTTCTCATCCCTCCTCTTCTGTGGCTTACACTGGCTCAGCTTGTCTGAGCGTGGAAAGCTAAGCAGGGTCAAGCCTGGTTGTTACTTGGATGGGAGACCTCTCCTCTAGTTTCCTGCATTGAGCAGGGGGTTGGACTCGATAGCCTTGTGGGCTCCTTCCAACTCTATGATCTATGAATCTATGAATCTTCATGTCATGTTATTGCAGGGTCTGGGGGGATAACCCCTTGCTCACCAAAAAGGCTACAGTTCCCATCAGAGGTGTGCACCAACCCCTAGATTTGACTTGGACTCCAATTTGGTGCTTCATAAAGTTGCTAAATTCTGCACGGATCAATTCAGAGGCCGCCATCTGCCTCAACTTGGGAACTAAGCTAGAGCTGAGATTCAGACAACCCTGGCTTTGTGCCTTCCACTGACTAACATGGGAAAGTTCGGAGGTGTGAGTGTGTGGCTATAACTTCTTTCTCTTTGTCGGAATTGGATTTGTATTTATAGTGCCCTTAGGAGGAGATTGAGCCTGCCAAATGTCAGAAAAATAGGTACGGGTGTGTGTGCTTATTTTTAAAGAGAATGGGGGGGGGTGACTTGCTTCCCCTTCCTTCCCCACCCCCTGGTGTTTTGGGCAATTTGTATGAACATGCCACACATCACGGAGGTGTCCTCAGACAAGGAACCTGCAATGTTTCAGAACAATGTTTCAGAAGGAGAGGCGCTGGGGCTAGGGCAGTGATGGCAAACCTTTTTGAGCCCGAGTGCCCAAACTGCAACACAAAACCAACTTGTTTATTTCAAAGTGCCAACACTGCAATTAAACCTGAATACCGAGGTTTTAGTTTTAGAAAAACAACTCATACAGTTGTCTGAACTAATTAACATCTTTTGTCTTTAAAGAAAAACACAATAACAGAGCTTTCAATGATACAGTTTTTTGTTGGGGGGAAAAATCAACTCAAAAAATTATTATAGTACTACATTGTACACATAGCCTGAAGGGAATTTATACAAACTTTTTAAATAATTAGGCACATGTCTTTTTGGATAAGGGATTCTCAACTTGTAATATGATTATATGCCAGACTGAAATTGTATGGGGCAAGCTTTACCCCGGGTCCTTTCCCTGCTTCTACAGGTGTCGGATTAGTAAAAGTAAAAGTCAACCTGTACTAGGATGAGCAAGATAAACAAGAAAACTAAACGTGCTTAATACATTTTAAACACTTTATGTCTTGGACTGCAAACACTGCATTAGGTAAAAGTTTGCATTGGGCATGCTTTTGCACAAGTAATGTGATTTTTGCTATTGCATGCATGCTGATAATTTGTCAAACCTTGGCTCATACTCCGTTAGCTTGAGAGCAACACATGCAGCACTCAGGTCAACTGTTAGGGCTTTACATCCAAGCCATGCTCTGTGCATCATTCTTCAAAATCTTTTAAATGTGATAACAATGTAGAAAAGAATTCTGTAACAGGAATTCTAGAATAAAATCATTCTGTTCCACACTGTGAGAAAGAACAAGATTTAGTGTTTTGCAGAAGGGGACGGTCTTTTCGCAATCTGGTGACCAATGGCTCGAGTGCCCACAGAGAGGTCCCTGCATGCCAGCTGTGGCACCCGTGGCATAGGTTCGCCATCACTGGGCTAGGGGGTCATGATGGTTGGAAACGTGTCTAAGGCTTTTTTTCGTGATGGTGCTGGAAGGATGGCCCATCCTTGCCCTCCCCCAAAGCACAGTGATTGGAGCCCATGATAAAATGTGCCCTAGGATTAGAAGGTGGACCAGTCAAGTCACTCAACGGCACTCCCTCCTGTCATCAGCATTTTAGAGAAACAAAACCAAAAGACACTATTTGAAGTGGAGACAAAATGTTTCTGATACCAAGCACAAATCAGTAACGAAGCCTCATTCTGGCCTGGCTTCTTTTCTGGTGGCTTCAGAGGGAAGCCCACTTCACCTCAGGAGGCACCAGAAACAGTCTGAAGGGGCCTGATTCTGCTAGGCTTCAGCCTTCGTCCAAATCCATTGCACATTCTTAATTCATGTGGTTCTTTGCCTTCCCGTATAAGTCTTGATTGCAAGATTTCCCAAGCAGTCTTTTTTAGAAGGAGGGCTTAAAACAATTTTAATTGCCAATGCTGCAATAAACAACAGGGAAAGCCATTCTTAAAAGAGACAAGCCTATTGCAGAAAAAAAACAAAAACAAAAAACCTAGCACAAGCAGTTTCAATACTGCCTTGCGTATTAGAAGGGCTATCAGGTTGTTCTACAACACTTCAACCCTGACAGATTTCCCCTGCTTTATCTTCCCCCCCAAAAAACATTTTGTCCTGAGTATCTCCGCAAGATCTCCTTTTAGGGAGAACAAAGCCAAGGGACACATTTAGCTTTGGTGCTGGACCTGTCATTCATGGACCTGTTTCCACTGGGTGTCCCTAGAGACTTGTGCTAAATCCCTAGCAGGTTTCCCAACTTCTGGCATATTTATTACAGGGCTTGTTTTATATCAACAGCTGCTTTTAGGGATGTACGGATTTTGTTAAATCCATTCTGCCTGTGTTTCACGGCTTGTCAGGTGTCTTTCGTACCATCGTCTGCTCATTCACAGAATCAGATTTTTTTTAGGGATGTATGAGAATGTTGTTCCACTTGCGCTAATGCACATTAGCACTAATTTGCACTTGCACTAATATGCATTAGTGCTAATCCTCCCCCAAAAAAACTTAAAAACAAGACAAACAAAAAAACAGCCTGCAAGTTTGTGGAATCTGCATAACTCAGAAAAAGTTGTCCCAGTGTGAAATGTTCAGGTCCGATTTGTAGAGATCCAATCTCATTTGAATCCATTACAGATTTCTCTGACATCACTAGCTGCTTTGCAAAATTCTCCTGACTAGGATTTATGCTCTCTTGGTGGCGTTACTGGTTTGCACCCCCGTCTCCACTTTTAAAGGATATGATTTCTGCTGTTAACAGCTGTTACATAGGCAGCTGCCTTACACTGAGTCAGACCCTGGGTCCATCTAGCCCAGTGTTGTCGACACTGGCTGGCAGCAGTGGCTCTCCGGGGGCACAGGGAGGGGTTTTTCCAGCCCTACCTGGAAGGATGAAACCTGGGACCTCCTGCATGCCGAGCGGGAGCTCTACCACTGAGCCACAACTCTTCCCCTGTTATAGGACTTCACCCCGGCCTGCACCCACATCCCTCCCGCCTTTCCAGATACCCTTCAGACTCCAGCTCTGGTGGATTTGGGGACCATGAGATCTTTGAGAAGGAAGGGCTGTACCTCAGATAGGGATGGGCGACAGGATGCTCAGAGGTGCTGTCGTAGAATCATATCATAGAATAGTACAGTTGGAAGGGGCCTATAAGGCCATTGAGTCCAACCCCCTACTCAATGCAAACCCTCAGCGCTTCTGTAATGTACAGTACCATCCCTCTACACACACACACACACACACACACACACACCTTTAATTATTCATTTGTTTAAAATGATATTGAGGCCCCTTTAAAGGTAGAGCCCTCATACATATATCATACTGATGGTCATTGAAGCTGCTGTTGCAGCAGCAGCAACTGAAAATGGGGGGTGAGGGATATCTCCTTATCCTCAGGTACATGTTCTGCTGAAAGGTTTTCACTGGCATACAACCAGGGTGAAAATGCCCAAAGCCAGCACAGAGCTGCCAAGTGTCCCATCAGCAGCAGCCTTCTGTTGACCTGTGCTGACGAAGGGTCAGCTTGTTTTGCGATTGTCTCAAGAACTCCCCCTTGGATCGATGGGATACTTTTGCTCATTGCCATGAGTTGGTTTGCCCAGCACTGCCACAGCCGCAAAGTGAATGCAGACAAGCGGAACGCCTCCATCTGCTGCTCAAGAGGCTGCAATAAATCACACATGGGGACGGGACAAGAAATGGCTGTGTTTCATGCCAGCTAGTGCCACTGATGCAATTTTAATATGTTTGAAGAACATAAAGCATGGACAGAGTGTTAATGCAGAGAGAGAGAGAGAGAGAGAGAGAGAGAGAGAGAGAGGTGGGTTTTCAAACTTCCTACCTTTGGAGGACTTTCAACTGCTTTCAAAGAGCCTTTCCACAACTGCTTTCCTCCACAAAGTTACTGGAGATGTCGAAAACATGCCAATGCCTCCCCTTGTGGCCACAGTCAGTGTAAAGGGTAGACATGGTTGAGCACCTGCTAAGGGCCCGCACGGCCACACCCCAGCAGGGACCTGCTGGCAAGAGCCCACTGGACATGCTCCTCCACTCCGCCCTTGCAACCTGCTTTTCCACCCTCCTCTTGCTCTGGCCCAGACAACGGTGGTGGCGAGAAGGAGGAGCAGGAGATGCCACGGCCTCCTTGCTCCCGGGCCCTCTGCCTGTCAAGCAAGCAAGCAGAAGCAATGCAGAGGATGTTGTGATATGTATCACTTCAACAGCTGCAGCACATTGTTTACACATGGAAGGGACAGAATGGCCGTAAACAGGTTTGTTATGTCTTTCTGGATTCTCGTGTGTTCGCATGGGAAACTAGACCGTGAGAGCAATATGAGCTAGTCACATGGTTTGTATGTTCTGATGACGTGCTAACTTGTTTTTCTGTCTGAAGCCATCTTAGAGAGAAGCTGGACTGCTTTCTCTCTTCTTCTTGTTCTTCTTGCTGGACTTTGTTACTGCAACAATGTAACGTCTTTGCTGAGGTGGAGTGAAGCTCGACTTACTCCACTGGATGTAATGCTTGCTATGCATTTATACTCTGCACATGGACTCTAACTAGGAAATGTATACTCTGTAGAACTTTACTTGCTAAGTGAATAAACAGGTAGAATTAAACCTGTGGTGTTACAGAGTGTTTCCTGACTCCATGGATTAATCTGCAACAGGGAAGCTGGAAGCAGTCTGATAACAGGGCAGACTGGGCTGGAGAAACTGGCACAACACACTGCACGCTGCGCGGGGGGAGGTGAAATCTGGAAGATCTGTGTGTGGAATTTCAGGCCTCTGCTAGCACGCAGACAGGATTATAAATCTCCCAACTCGCATACTCAGTTCATAGCAAATCCAACAGAGGAGGAGGAGGAGCAAGAGCAACTGGTGACCATGCTGGGGGACTTGCTGAAGGAAGGAGCCCATCAAGGGTGCCTTGCCCAGGGGTCCTCCAAAACCTGGGCCGGGCATTGCTTGTGGCTATGCTTTGTAGTAATAGACCGGTAATGGTCTACCTGGTGGGCCACAGATGCCTTTTCCCCCACAGCTGGGAAAGCAGCTTCAGGGCATGGGGGTTTTGGCAGACAAACAGCAGGAAGGGGAATGTTAAGCAGTTGGAAAGAAGGATCATGGAACAGCCCATCACCTGTGGTTTGTCCCTTTCGGGGAAGATTTTCCACTGTTACGGATCTTCTTGTTCGACACACCTCTGCAAACCTCCCAGGTACACTGGTTGGAAACAACTAGCAGAGGGGATCAAAGGTCCCACTGTGGTGTCCACTTCGGAGGGAAGATGTCTCCTTCTAAAACACTGTCCCTCTTGTTGCCTTTTAGGGATGCCTTGTTAAAATATTGCTAATGTGTGTTCCTAGGCTTGGCCATCTTCAGGGTTCAGGTCCCTCCCCGGATTCTTCAGAACTTAAATCTTCAAGCAGGAAATGGATGCATCTTGTCTCCAGTGCACATGAATGTCAATGCATGCGCATGAGCACTAAGGCAGCTGCCATGTGGTGTGCGGCCTGCTGTTTCTCACCCTGCAGCTGCTGAAGTGTCTTTTCCTGATGAGATAATGTAGGGCAATTATGTTTTTCTAGGATATCTTTACTGAAATCACCTTCTTGACTTTTTAGAATATGTGCGGGACAAGCTACTACTGCAAAGGAATGCACAAACCAGGCCGTGAAGTGTTTTCAGTAATGTGTAATCGAGGTTGAAGGGGGGTTGGTCTTGCAAGGTAATCCTTGGGGAAGAGGAATGTTACCAGCATGTTCCTATTTTCATCCATGAAATGTTGGAGGGCACATGCTCAGTGGGGGAGGATTATTAATTTGAATCATGCACCCATATCACCAGTTGGTAGCCTGGCCATGTGCCCTGCCTAACAGAGGACAGCCCTCTGTCGAAGACATTCTCTGCCTGAAGGGCTGTCCAGTCCATGTACAATTCAAAGAGAAAGAGCCCTAAGAAGGGAAAGCTGCAGCAGCCTTGATGATGCCCATCAATAGTTCACACCTGGACAGCAGACTGAACAGAAAATGGAAGCTGCCAGGATAGAGAACCGCCTGTATTTTCTGAAGTGTGATGTCAAGCAGGCTCCAGTGCCAGGATATTGGCAGAGTTAAGATGACTGTTGGACAGTATCCAGAGAGGCCATTTAGAGCTCTTGGTTTCGCCAACTCTTATCTCAGCCTGCACAATTGCCCACCACCACCTTTGGGAGAGCAAAGTGGCCGCTGCATTTTTAGACCTGGAATAAATTATGATTGATGCCTGCACTTCTCTGTCGAAAGGCATTAGATCTTCCCCGAAATGCATTAGTCATCTCCTGAGGTTACGTAAATGATACAGAGCAGGAGCGGCCAACTGGCAAACTGCCGACCACATCCAGGCCTTGACCTGTGGCCATGCAGGTGGTGGTGTGCGTTTCCCCAACCCCATTACCCCTCCTCTGTCTAAATCACAAAGCTAAGGTCCCAACCCAGCCTTCCCCAACCTGGTGCTCTCCAGATGTTGGACTACAACTCCCATCATCCCTCCCAGTTACTGGTCAGTGGGCAACTTGTCTGTACCCTAGTCTGCATGATTGCTCTCCGTGGTCCTGAAGCTGAACTCCCAAGCCCCTGCCCTGGCTGGTACTTGCAGTGCTGGCCATGGTGCTGAATCTGTTCTATCCTCCTGGGCCTTCTCTCATCGGCTGCCTCCCATCCAGCCCTGGTGCCTGAGCCACTGCCTAGGCCCTAGAGCAGATGATGGGCTCCCTGCTGGAGCAGGACACTGACTGAGATTATAGGGCTGGCCTTTCTCACTTTGTTCTCAGCCAAACGGAGCTCTCCAACCTCTTCTTGTGGAAGATGGCAGAAAAGGAATACAAAATAAAAGGCAAAGCTCATCCGCTGGAACCAGGGTGTCCAACTTAAACCCCCCACACACACACACACACACGCAACTGTATTAGAATTCCAGCTTTCTCCCATACAGTGTTCAAAGAAAGACTTCAGAAGAGAAAGTGACAGGGGAGAGGGAGGGGGGAGGATTCCGTCATAGCTCAAACAATGGTGTCTGAGGACTACCAACTTCAAGGAATGCATTGCTCATAAGAGATTCAGTTTGGGGCCAACGTTACATTCCAAGGGTTGGTTCCATGGTACAAAGAAATGAGTGATACTGACAGGAGTATAACTCCCCCCTCCCATGCTTGAAACCCCAAAATAAAATTATACAAAACAAGCTCTGCAACCCCCCCCCGCGCCGCCACTACCACCACCACCACCTACCTACCTACCTTCCCCCCGCCCTGGCTGCCTCCGCCTCCGAGGAGGAAGTGACGCGACGGGACCCCCGCGCTCTGTTTTTTGCCGGGGAAACCAGGGCAACAGGGCTGTTTAAGCCCTGTTGCCCTGGTTCCTCCCGCCAAAACAACGCGGGTGGGGCTCCGGAAGCGACGCGAAGAAGGTAGGTGATGGGGGGAGTCGCGGGGGGTGGGGGAGGGGGAGTTACGGGGGGAGGGGAGGGGGAGTCGCGGCGGCGGGCGGGGAGTCACGGCGGCGGTCGGCGGGCAGGCGGGCGGGCGGGGGGAGGCGCAGCGGTGGCTTTGGCGGGAGCGCGGGCAGGAGCGCAGGCAGGAGTGCGGGAACGTGGGCGGGCAGGCGGGCGGCACGGCGGCAGCGAAGAGGAGCGCAGCGTTTCTGCGCCCTCTTCAGCCACGCGCCCTAGGCAACTGCCTAGTTTGCCTAGCGGTAGCGCCGGCCCTGGAAACAGCACTCTCTCACAGTATCTAAAGAAATGCTAATTAGGGGGGGAGGGGACACCCAATTGGTTCTTTGGCTAGCAAATGCACGCACTCAGGGCTGGCCCTACCATTAGGCAGAGTGAGGCAGTTGCCTGAGGCAGCAGATGCTGGGCGGTGGCAGCAAGGTGTTGGAGGAGGCCACTGAGCACCACACAGCCTCACCTGCACCCCCTAAGCTCATGCGTGCTGCCTTCTGGTGTGATGCAGAATGCTGACCCATGGCCAGTGTTGAAGATTCAACTGCCAGTCCAGTTGGCTTTTGCGCATGGAACAGGAGGGGGCGCCATCTTGTTCTTTGCCTCAGGCAGCACAGCAGGCCAGCCCCGCAGATGCTCCACCCCCCCCCCCAATGAATCTGCAGTACACGGGGCTTCCCAGTCATGCGGGGGAGGCACAGTCATATGACGACTGAGGGCTTTCCACCCTTCCTTTCGGCACCATCCCCATGTCAGCAAATATCCTTTGACTAAATAGCCCTGTCTCAATGAGTGATCTGTGGTTAATGGGGCAGCATCAGCAAAATAATGGAACCATGACTGATGAAAGTGGTGCAGGAAAAGAGGGAGGCGAGAGGGAGACGGTGGATGGCTTTGGAATCCCAGCCTCTTGGCTGTGCAGCATTAGTGAGAATTAATCCAGGAGCTGAACATGCCGGGGGGGGGGGAGTTATATGGAGCTGCTGCTCAGTCAGTACCATGTGGTTCACTGCTCTGAATCTGTTGCCTCAGTCTGGCATGGTCACACCATCTTATGCAGACATTAGAACATAAGAAGAGCCATGCTGGATCAGACCAAAGGCCTGTATCATCCAGCATTCTGTTCCCACAGTGGCCAACCAGCTGACCCAATGGGAATCCCACAGCAGGACAAGAGCACAATGGCACCCTCCCACCCATGTTCCCCAGCAACTGGTATTCAGGGGCATACTGCCTCTGATACTGGAGGTAGCATAGAGCCATCAGGAGGACTAGTACCTGTTGATGGCCTTATCCTTCATGAATTTGTCTAATCCCCATTTAAAGCCATCCAAATGGGGATCACTACACCTTGTGGCCATCACTACATCTTGTGGAAGTGAATTCCATAGTTTTGTTTTTTATTTATTTATTTATTTATTATATTTATATCCCGCCTTTTTTCCTGCAAGGAACCCAAGGCGGCTTACATAATCCTCCTCCTCTTCCTCACCACTTTTATCCTCACAACAAGCCTGTGAGGTAGGTTAGACTGAGAGTCAGTGGTCACCTAGTGAGCTTCGTGGCTGAGTGGGGACTAGAACCCGGATAGTTTAACTATGTGCTGTGGGAAGAAGTCCTTTTTATCTCTCCTGAATCTCCCACCAGTCAGCTTCATGGGATGACCCCTTTGGGTGCTAGCATTATGAGAGAGGGAGAAAAATGTATCCCCCATGCTGGGCTGGGCTGTGAAGAACTGGATTCCAACGACGTCTGGAGGGCTGCAGGTTCCCCATTCATGGCTTAGATGGTTTAAAGGGGGATTAGATGAATTCAGGGAGGAGGAGGCAGAGGAGGGGGGAATCTATCAAGGGCAATTACTCATGATGACTATATGGAACTTCTACCACTGTCTCCCAGTTGCTGGGGGACAAAGGATAGTATAGAGCAATTGCCCACATGTCCTATTTGTGAGCTTCCCATGGGGGCATCCGGTTGGCCACTGTGGGAAGCAGAATGCTGGACCAGATGGACCATTTGCCCTGATCCAGCAGGGCTCTTCTGATGTCCACTCAGGGCCCAGCTTGGGCCCAGGTACAGTCAATTACTGACCCCTGTTCTGCAGCTTCAGATCCAGGAAACATTTTCACCTCTGAACGCAGGCAAATATTTATTTCCGCACTTGTAGAGTGTGGGGAGAGGGGGGCAGAGAGAATCAGGCCGCCTCACTGCAAGAAGCAGTTTTTGCAAGAATGCACAGTATACGTTTCCAGCTTGGCGTCTGTGTCATATTCAAATGACTCAGTCAATAAGCAAACATGGGCTTAGAACGCACACAGAGCCCACAGTAGAATAAGTGTTGTGCTGCCTCTAAGAAGTCAGCTTGACAAAGGAGCTGGAGGAAAGGGAGATAACAATCTGCCTGTGGCCGCCTTCACTCACACACCTGAGTTGCAGGGGAAACATCTGATGCTCCCCCCCCCCTAGGAAGGAAGGAAGGAAGGAAGGAAGGAAGGAAGGAAGGAAGGACTTGCTCTGCTGAGTGGGGAAACTCACAGCTATGCCACGATTCTGTCTCAGGTGGGCCTGCACTGCAGAACTTCCCATGAGACTAAGCAGACGTTTGAACCACCGCTCCTGCTACGAATACTTTAACCCAACCAACAGCATGTCCTCGATACCTTTACGGATCTAAACTTTATCTATGTGACAGCCGCCCTTCACTGCAAGGCAGGTTAGGCTGAGCTATAGTGACGAGAACAAGGAGACCCAGTGAGCTTCAAGGCTGAGCAGAGATTTGAACCCAGGACTCATATTCTGCACCGCACTGGCACCCTTTGCTATTATCCCATGGCAGAAGATGGGTTTGCATCACCTGAGCTGCTCTCTTTGTTCCAAGGATCCCTCAAGGCCTGAATACTGCTGCCGGGGCAGTATCTTACATTCTAGCTTTCCCTGCCCCCTAAAAAGAAAATGTACCATCACTCTGCTGAATTTTTCCCCTGCTTGATTTCTGGGAATGTATGTAACTTGTTTCCATTGAGCAAATCCAGGTCTTACTAATGTGTTTTTAAATAGCCCTGGTTTAAGCCTCCTTTGTTCTAAAGAGCACTAGACTGCAGTCCAGTTAAGATCAATCTTTAATATCTAACATCACCTTCATTCCATATTGGTGTTGCTCTGTTTTGATTGTTTTGTTTTGTTGTTATTACTCTGAATGCTATGAATGAAGAAGAATTCAGCACAACCTGGTTCTGTTAAGCAAAAGTAGGTCTTAGTAATGCACTTTAAACAGCAATTGTTTAAACCTTCTCTTCTCCTTTGCTCTAAAGTCCATTAGATTACAGCCCAGTTAATATCAGTCTTTAAGATCTAGCATCATCTTCATGACATATTTGTGTCACTCAGTTTTGGTTTGGTTTTGATTTGTTGTTTTTACTCTGAATGCTACAACTGAAGAAGAATTCAGTGTAACCCCAAAACTTGGTACATATGTTTTGAAATGTTGTGCCCTCTCATGGTCTCTCATGTACACATCGCTGGGTGATTCCTGCATCAAGTGGCAAGATGCATGTGTGAATGGATCCATCGAAGAGACACAAACAGAGAGAGGACTTTTGCGGCCCACGACATCAGCTCAGACTCAGCACTTTTCAACAGAACCGTCACAAACTCAGCTGGGAATCATTAAGGAATCAAGCAACATTCAAGCATATGACAAAACACCCTCTGCTTGTCTCTCCGGGGAGTCGGGGAAGTTTTGCTGCTAATGCTCCAGGCTTAAAATGCAGCGCTACGATCTGCAGTGTGCAGAGGAAGCCACAGGAACACCAGCTCCAGAAGGACAGTTCCAGAAACAGCCTGGATCGACAGCGCAAAGCTTTTGTATGTGCAAAATAATTTGATGTTAATAGCCGTTTAACTTTGCAGTTTGCTCTTCAGCACGAGAATCGGAATGCAAGCTTGTTAGAACAGCTACCCCTGACCTTCTTGATGTCATCCTCATTGCGGGGGTCACACCCAGGGCAGACGGTGCCCTTATCCAATTCCCCAGGGGTATTTTTAGCATGCAGATAAGACTTGAATAGATGGGGAAGAAGCTGGGATATTTAATTTTTAAAAACAGGGGAGAAATCTTAAAGCTCAGCTTCTGGGAAGAGATAATAGGGGGAGAGGGTGGAAAGATATCTGAGATCTCTGGAGAGCCTTACAAGTTACATCAGCCACATGCTGCGTTACATCCACAGAAATGAGAAAGCAGCCCCTCTCTGTTGCTCCCCAGATTAATTCATTGTTCTAGTATCATCTCTAAAATATCTGATCTAAGCTGTAGCCTTTGCTTGGTCAGCCCAATTGAACTGGAATCCAATTAACAGCATGTTTCTGAGTGATTTTCTTCAAGCATCACTTTTGGTTCTTGGATTCAACAGAAGTGTCCTCCCAGACACCCACGGTGAGAGAAAAGGGGGAATGGCAAGAGGCCGCACTGGGCTTCTCCATCACTGGCCACCACTGCCCAGAGGTTGCACCAAGGATGGGCAATTCACAGAGCCCACAGAAAGCATTTAGTTCCCAACGGATGCTGATCAGCCTTCGAGAATGTGCCTCATTTTCTGGGCCTCACTGGGTTAAGAACACAAGAAGAACCCTTTGGCCTCTCTAGCCCAACATTATGCTCAGGCAATCACCAGCCAGATGGCAGTGGAAAGCCCACAAGTAGGACATGAGTGCAATAACAACCTCCCACCCATGTTCCCCAGCAACTGGTGTACAGAGGCATGCTGCCTCTGATTCTGGAGGTAATATGGTAGCTTGTAGCCATTGATAGCCTTATCCACCATGAATTTGTCTAATCCCCTTTTAAAGCCGCCTCAAGTTGTTGGCCATCACTACAGGCCTGTGGCTCACACTGGCTCAGCTTGTCTGAGCATGGAAAGCTAAACAGGGTCAAGCCTGGTTATTACTGGGAGACCCCTCCTCTAGTTTCCTGCATTGAGCAGGGGGTTGGACTCGATAGCCTTGTAGGCTCCTTCCAACTCTATGATCTATGAAATACTTACGGGGCGAACCTGAGCGCTTGCCGCGGCGTCGTCGTCTTCCCCCCGCGGAGAGCGCGTGCGCGCAATGAGCGAGCCTCGGGAGAAGAAGAAGCCTGCGGCTTCGCCCCAAGGCGGCTGCCGGTGCGCCGGAGGCGCGGGCAGGGCCCCCGTCATCCTCTCGCTGCTCTTCTCGCTCCTCCCGGTGGGCGCCTGCTTTTTGCTCAGCGCCAAGACCTCCAAGCTGCAGGGCCGGCTGGTGGCCCTTGCGGAGGAGTTGGCCAGCCACGCTTGGAGCCCAGGGGACCAGCTCCGCCTCCGCGCCGAGCCTTTGCTCGCCGTGCTGCAGCCTCAGGTGGACGACCTTCTGCAGGAGGTGAGAGACCTTCGCCCGCACGTCCTAAAGCGCGGGGGTCCCATCGCGTCGGAGGAGGAGGCGCAGCAGCAGCAGCAGCAGCCAGCAGCGGGGGCGTGAGGCGCGGGGGGGGGGCGTTGCAGAGCAGGGCTGCTTTGCTCCGGAGCCCCCCCCCACGGCACAAGGGGGGGCGCTAAATATAATTTGGCCTAGGGCGCCAAAACAGCCCTGCACCGTTCCTGATGAAATCTACACCTTGCGGAAGTGAATTTCATACTTTAACTATGCACTGCGTGAAGAAGGACTTCCTTTTATCTGCCCTGAATCTCCCATCATTCAGCTTCACTGGATGACCCCACTGCGTTCTAGTATTATGAGAGGGAATATCGACTTTCTCCACACCATGCATAATTTTGTACACCTCTATCTTGTCTCCCCCTTACTCGCCTTGTTTCTAAGCTAAAGTAAGCTGCCCTTCATCAACATCAGTCCTTGGCCCATTTGCTTGTTTGGGCTCAAACATATACACACAGCATAATTAATGGGATTCACTGCCACAAGAGGAAGGAATATGGTTGTTGGCTTAAATGTCTTTAAAGGGGGATTCGAAAATTCAGTGGGAGAGTCAAGGATGCCACCAATTAGTAGCTGCTTGTTGGATATTAACAAGGAAGTATGTTGACTTCAAGTCTGGAAGCATCTGATTGGATACATTGGCTGGGTTTACACAGCATGACAACCAACACTCAAGGCTGAGTATGGGTTGAGTGTGGATTGTCTCTAAACTGTGAGCTGTTGTTGGAACGTGGGTTGTTGTGGTGTGTGAACCCAGCCACACTAACAAACCATGTTTTGTTAATCATGAACAACTCATGAAGAGAACCCATGGTTTGTTGTTGGGTTGTGAACTGTGGGTTGTTCGTGGTTAACAAACCCATGGTTCAGCAGCAACCCACAATCCATTCTCAAGTCTTCACTGGATGTTACTACAGACATCAAGCAACTGACAGGCATGTGTGAACCCGTGGGCAATATCCAACAGTGTCATTCCGCAAACTCAAACAGCACTAGCAGAGCTCCGCCAAATCTTTCCATTGCACAAGTGGTTTCAAATTACGCATGCACGATCCATTGTGCAACTGCTTGCACAATAGGTTGCACAAGCATAACGTACAACAGGCTGTGCAAGTGTCATGCACAACTTGCACAATGGGTTATGCAACTGATTATGCAACTGCACTTGCACAAATGTAACTTTAGTTGGATTCTATTCTCCTCTTGCGCATAATCCGGAAACTAGTTTCCCCTAGCGCAGTGATGGCGAACCTTTTTGAGCCCGAGTGCCCAAACTGCAACACAAAACCAACTTATTTATTTCAAAGTGCCTTAAATTTGGCAGGAAGGAGGAGTGGGCACTAGCTAATCGCGCCCTGCTCTGTCTCAGGGCATGGCTCTTCACTGGGCGCGCAAAGATTTGGGCGTGCGCGCGCTGTGCTTCTGAGCTGTCTGTTCAGTTAGGAGGAGGGCTGGGTGCCTGCGCAGTCCGCTTCTGGGGGTGGAGATGTTGGAGTGTGCCTGCCTGTGGAGGCCAGTGAGGAATGAGTGGAGAGGAGTTACTATGGAAACCCAACGCTGAATGCAGAAGGGGACGGTCTTTTCGAGATTTGGCGACCAATGGCTCGAGTGCCCACAGAGAGGTCCCTGTGTGCCAGCTGTGGCACGCGTGCCATAGGTTCGCCATCACTGCCTAGAGCAACATCATTTCCGCCAGTGGAATGACACAGTTGGAGACTGCCCAATACTTCCTCTTCTAGGTGTAGAAATAATGCTAGCCCCATTTTTTTCATTTATTTTCTTCTAGTGCAGGAGCATTATTTAGTGCTTTCAGTTTAGCTCCTCAGCGCTCAGAGAGGCTTAGAAGGGAACAACAATGGTAGAGAGGTATGATTTATCACGTTTTGGCACAGAGGCTAATGTCGACTAACGAACATTTTATTTAACCATCATTTAATATTTGTGACTCATCTCTCCCTCCTGCTTCCCCCATTTCTCTCTCTCTTTCTTCCTCTCCTTCCCTTTCTCTTATTTATTCTTTGTTTGGTCTCATTTTGTGATTTAAGGGTTGGGGGAAAGGAGACGGATAAGCACAAAATACGATCTATAAAACAGGTGTGTGTGTGTCTGTGTGTGGACAGACAGACAGACTGCTTACCATATTTTAAAAGTATTTCAAAGTGGGTGCATACTTGTGTGTGTGTGTGTGTGTGTGTGTCTGTCTGTCTGTCTTAATAATAAAAAGTTCATTGGAATACATTTCCTTGCAGCATTCAGTGTTCTCTGTTCCCTTAAGGACAAATCAAAATAGAATTCAAACCCACAGCAGGTCTTGAACTGGTGACCTATTGGCTGGGGATGTAACTTGGGTGCCACCAGCCACAAAGGCAAGGAAGACTCCCTGCACCCAATAGGCCAGAGCAAGTCAGGTGATACTCCTGAGCCTTATAAAAGCTTCCAGGTCAAGTTTGATTGCAGGGCTGAGCCAACTAGAAAAACTGTCCTGGCAGGGCTGGCGCTACCACTAGGCCAACTAGGCAGCTGCCTAGGGTGCGTGGCTGAAGGGGGCGCACTCTGCTCCTGCCGGCCGACTCTTCCTCACCACCACAGGGACTGCTGGGCGACGCGCTGCCCACCTGCCGCTCGCGGAGCCCGGATCTGTCGGCGAGGCGGCCGGGCGGGACAGCTGCGGAGAGGCCACCAGTCACACCAGGTCAGCGCGGGGGGATTGCGGGCAGGCTCAGTGTCGCGCTCAGCTTTCCCCGGCAGGGGGGCGTGCCTCCGCCCGCCATCATGAGCCAGGGCGCCTCCGCCCGCTTCTCCTCCGGCTCGCCGCCCCGCCTGCTCTCCCGGCTCTCGCCATCTAAGCCTCTGTCCCCGGGCAGGCGCAGGCCACGCAGCCGACAGCGGGGCGGGGGGGAAGGCGGAGGCTCCGTCCCTTCCTCCCCGGCGCCTCCCGCGGGGATGCCCAAGCGGGTCCTCGGCGGGTGCAGGGCAGGCGGCGAGGCCGGGCCCGAGCCCGGCTAGAGGAGGAGGGGAGGGGGCAGCCACCGCTGCCTCGGGACCCTGCGTGCAGGGGGCGGTGCCGCTGCCGCCTCGCCTCCAGAGCACACGCCGCGGCTGCCCGGCCCATGGCTCCATGAGTAGCGTTCGCGCTGCCTCGGGGGTCTCGTCTCTCGCGGCCATCCAATGCTCATGCTGAGGGTGCCCGATCCGGGCCCCAGCACCAGAGCGCTCACAGCCCAGCCCGAGGGGGTGGACCCCGCAGGCTGCGGCATGGAGGAGGAGGCGGCATCACATGGCCCAGCGCCCGGCTGGGCATCCTGGACGGGCCCCTCTGAGCGCGCTGCTGCTGGCCGAGATGCTGCTGCTGCCGCTGCTGCTCCAGGCCCACAGAGGGCTGCTGGCCGCACGGGGGGGGGCGCTGGGCGAGCAGGCGTTTTAGGCTGCTTTGCTCCGGAGCCCGCCCCCCCCACCCGAGGGGGGGCGCTAAATACCCGAATTGGCCTAGGGCGCCAAACTGCCTTGCACCGGTCCTGTGTTCTGGCCTGGTTACATGTTGCTTTTTGCCACACCACCACCTGCCTTTGCCTCGTTGTGCCCACAACTGCCCAGGGCCTGATGCAGAATGATTCAAATCAGGAACAAGCTTTCTCTCAGTGGCTTAGATCTCATTTGCAGCATTGCTCCCAAGAATGGCTCTGTGTCTCAAATTCACTGTCCATTAATCTTCCATTACACATTTCCTCATGCAAAAGGGCATGTGTGCCAGCTGTCCTTATTTCCCAGGGACACTCTTTATTCTCAGAGATCCATCTCTGGTAAATCACTATTGCTGTTTCCTCCCATATCCCATAATGTTTGCTCTGACAGGCTTTTCTGTGATGCTGCTGCAATGCTGTGATTTCAGTCACCCTGGCCTTACACTCAGAATTTCTGGCACTGCCAACTCTGGGGATGAGCAGCCCCACATTTATTATTATTATTATTATTATTATTATTATTATTATTATTATTAAATGATGGAAAGAGAGCATCGATCATGGGTTGAATGGAGTTATATGTGGATAACTTGACCTGATTTTGCAATAGACCCGTGACCCAAACTGGCAGCTGTCCCAGCAAGTAAACCAGTGCAGTGGTATAACCGCTTAATTAGAGTCCCTGGAGGTGACGACCCCAGCTTGCTAGGCCTCGAGGCAACGTTCATTAACATCCTTCCACTACAGTGTGTGTCCTACAAATGGAAAGGCAGGCCTGCATCGTAGCCCACATCCCAGCACCGAAAAAGGAGGGAGAGCATTGGGAGAGGATCCCAGGCGCGAGCGAGCCGTTGGTGCTCTCCAAACCAGCCTCCAAAAGCAAGGAGATGAGGGCTGCAGCAAAGGAGTCATTATAAGTACCATTGATATTTTATCTGAAAAGACAGAATTTATTTATTTATTTTTATTTATTTATTTATTTATTTATTGCCCATCTGGACAGCAACCGGCCACCCTGGGCGATGTACACAGAATAAAAACAATAAAATACATTTAAAACAATATAAAAATTTTAAAATCTTAACCCACCCCATATTCCCACCTGAACAACCAGGTTTTTAATGAACGGCGGAAGCTCAGCAGAGAAGGGTCATGGCGGAGGTCACTCGAGAGAGAGTTCCACAGTACGGGGGCTGCCACAGAAAAGGCCCTCTTCCTCGTCCCCACCAGTCTAGCTGCTCTGGCTGAAGGGACAAGGAGAAGGCCATCCGTGGCAGATCTTGTTGAGCGGCCCACTTGGTGTTGCTGGAGACGCTCCTTGAGATAGACTGGACTGGAGCCGTATAGGGTTTTAAAGGTCAAAACCAACACCTTGAATTCGGCTCGGCAAGCAACTGGTAGCCAGTGCAACTCCTTCAGCACTGGCGTGATGTGGTCCCGCTGGCGGCTGCCTTTAACCAGGCGAGGCACCGCGTTCTGTACCAGCTGTAGCTTCCGAACCGTCTTCAAGGGTAACCCCACGTAGAGTGCATTACAGTAGTCTAGGCGAGAGGAGACCAAGGCATGAACCACTGATGGGAGCAGGTGATTAGGAAGGTAGGGGCGCAGCTGCCATATCAGATGGAGTTGATACAGCGCCGCCCGGCTCACAGCTGACACCTGAGCCTCTATGGACAGCTGGGAGTCAAGAATGACCCCCAAGCTGCGGACCTGGTCCTTCAGGGGTAGATGTAACCCATTCAGCACCAGGTCAACATCCCCTAACCTCCCCTTGTCCCCCACCAGAAGTACCTCGGTCTTGTTAGGGTTCAGTTTCAGCATGAAATAAATTCATAAACAAATAAATTATACCCCTGGTCAGCAGAAGCTATGCCAGTGCCGGCTCCAGGCTGCGGAGGGCCCTTGGGCAAGACACCCTCCATAGGCCCCCTCCATCAGCAAGTCAACCTTCTCACTGCCATTGTCACCAGCTGCTCTTGCTCCTCATTGCCTTTCTCACCATGTTTGCTTGATAGGCAGAGAGCCAGGGAGCAAGCAGGTCGTGACATCTGCTGCTGCTCCTCCTCCTCACTGCCACCATTATCTAGGCCAGAGCGAGAGGCAGGTGAACAAGCAGGTTGCAATGGTGAGGAGGAAGAGAAGGAGCAACTCCAGGGGGCCCTTGTCAGTGGACCCCTATGGGAGTGTGGGCCCTTGCAGGTGCCCGGCTATGCCTACCCTTGAGGCTGGTCCAGCCCCAACCCACAAATGAAGCTGCTGTTTACTCAACCAAGTCCACCCAAGTCCATGTTGGCCAGGACTACTGATTCCGTCTGGCAGCAGCTCTCTGCTCTCCAGGGTCTCAGGCTAAGAAAGGTCTTCCCCATCACTCGCTGCCCAAGGTCCTTATAGCCGGAGATATTGGGGACTGAACCTGGGACCTTCCGCAGGCAGTGGCGGCTGGTGCCTCCAGCATCAATGGGGCGGTGCATCCACTCTGGGTTGTAGTCTGAACTTTTGAGGAGCTGTCCATGGTGCAGAACCTATTTTCCCCTAGGGCGTAGGGTTCCGTGCCATGGATAGCTCCTTTAAAGTACAGACTAGAACTCAGAGTGGATGCGCCGCCCCACCAACATTGGCGCCACCAGCCTCCACTGCAAATCACTGAGCCATAAAAATCAAGGCAGGAAGCCAGGCTCTTCATGTTTATACCAGGCCTGGCCAGGCCTGCCAATTTCAGGGCCTATTGATGCATGCTACCCTTATTCTCGTGTGGATCCACACAATACTCCATAGGCCACAATCTCCAACAACCTGAGAACCCCAGTTCTATTTTTATTTTATTTTTTAAAAAAAAAAGAGAGAAAGAGAGAGGAGGGAAAGCAAGTTTTAGCCCTTAAAAAGGCAATTGCCCCATTTTTAACACCCATCCATATCCGCTCTTCCCCTCCCTCCCCCCCACACACCTGCCACCATCCGTGAAAACAATGACAACAGCACAGGCAGCAGAGGCCACAATTCCATAGTGGGGGGAGGGGGACACATGGCAGCAGTGACGAAGGAGCAAAGGCCGCACATGTCCCCATCTCGGAAGGGGAGGAAAAAAGCGGGCGAGGCTGCAGCAGCACCTGACAGCTGCGGCAAAGGCTGCAAGTCTTAAAAGTCTTGCCAATGCTTTTTCGACGGCAAGTCAGGCCTGGGCAAGGCAAGGTGGGCCTCACAGAAGCCCTTGGGGGGCCACGTGCGGCCAACGGGCTGCCCACCCCTGCTTTATCTGCTTCAGAATCCCACACGCCACTCTCTCTGTGTCCCCACATAAGCTGCACCCCTTCCTGATCCTTTCGCCTTTAAGCCTCCCCCACCAACGCTTTTATTCTGAGCCCCCGAGTCTCTCTGTTGAGCTCTGCCTGTCACCCAGAGATCCCATTTCAGATGCTTCTTGCCTCGATGACGCACCTTCATCCTCAACCCAACTTCTCCTCCCACTGAAGTTCCCGGAGCTAACAAAAGCACCGTGCAAGGACGAATTGTTCCTATTGATGCTTTCTTGCATGTCCTTTCTCAATTCCTGGGGGCGGCGGGGGTGGAGAAAAGGCTCCGAACACCCAACTTCCTTCTCTTTCTAGATACAAATGTGATTTGGAAAAAGACAAAAAGACAAGATGAGCTGAAGGAAGAGAACTTACCATATCTAGGCTGGCAAAACTGAAGCCTGGAGTCCCAGAGGCAGGAGGTCTGCCTGCTCTCTCGGCCAAGGCCAGGAGCTGATGTTGCTCACCCTGGTTTCCTTTGGTGCTTGGAGAGGGCTTTAAGGCCCAAGCTGGTAGAGTCCATGGTAGTTCTCTAGAATAACCTCAGAACTAGGGCTGTATGAGAACTGCATTTCAATCCGTTAAGCATCACAACTTGCCCTTTTTGCACCTCCGAATGCAAGCACAATTTTGGGGCAAAGCATGCCTATTCACAAGCTTGCGATTGTGTTCGCAGAATGCATTTGTTAGGGAAATGTGCACTTTGTGGGAGATGCATTTTCAGTCTTTAGTCAAGGGGAGGGGGAGGTACGCATTGTGGTGCATGCTTCTTGCGCCAAAAATTTAACTGCTTGAGTCTGTGTTCTGATGAAAGATGTAAAACAGACTTGTACTGAGGGGCTGAGGAAAGGGGTGGGGTGGAGACGGGCATCCAGGGACAAAGAAACGACTGGTCACACCCTTGTGGCACGAGCAGCCAGACGACAACACGATCTGGGCGGTACGTCCAAGGCTGCCCGCGTGAGTGTTCAGAGATGCCCACACCCAGTTAGGTCACCCGCCGTGGCAGAAGCAGCAGCAGCAGCAGCAGCAGCAGCCCGCCCCTGCTGCCCGGTTATGCATGCAGGAGTGCACGCGAGGGCTGGCTGAGCTCCTTCCACAGGAGCAGCTAGGGAGATGCACGTCTCACTCCATTCAGCATCCCAAGCTGACAGGTGCTTGCTCTGTGCCACGGGAGAAGTGGTTTTTGGGTGGCTGGGGTCTTGAGAGGTTTCTGCTTGATTTTCTCTCTCTTTCTCTCTCACAGACAGACAGACAGACACACACAAAGAAGTAATAAACCCGACTCCATGCTCTAAATTCCTGAAACCTGACCTCCCAGGACCAAGCTGGATGAGACACTAGTAATGGAATTGGCAGTTGCATGAATGGCTTTAGAGTGGCCGTGTGCCCGATCTGACAGAGGAGGGTCGCCTGTTTGAAGGCATCCTCTGTTTGAAAGGCTGTCCAGTCCAAACCTGGTTTCAAGATGAAGGGGAGATGGCGGTCCCTTGGGCTGCCCATCAACGGTTAGCACCCGGGCAACTCACAGAGCAGGCCTGCAGGTTACTTGGTCACAGGCATCCCCTAGCATGGTGTGCTGTATTTCGATTTAAGTTATAGTAATTATTCCTAACTTTTATGCAGAGGCAGTGTGAGGGGGCAGCCCACCAGGGCTGAAGCCCCGAATCTTTCATTTGGAGCCCCGAATCTCTGGGGGGCCACCTGCTGCACCACCCTACTGTCCAGGGACAAGGCACAGGTGCCCTGAGGATCTCTGTCACATCTGATCCCCCTGGATTCACTGGCTCATTATCCCACATGTGCTTCCCCTCCTGCTGCCCCCCCCCGAATCTTTCTGCCTGAGGTTTTTTTTTTCTGAAATCAAATTCTCTCCTCTCCCCTGTCCATACATCTTCTTCTACAAATAGGGGTGTCCTTAGGAGACAGGGTCCTTTACAGACACACACAGAGAGACTCTAGAGCAGTGTTCTCCAACCTTGGGTCCCCAGATGTTTTTGGCCTACAACTCCAAGCATGCCCCAGCCAGTAGCTGGGAGTTGTAGGCCAAAAACATCTGGGGACCCAAGGTTGGAGAACACTGCTCTAGAGCATATGTAAATTAGCATATGCAAATTTGTACACTTTTTTCCTTTTCTTTTTTTTTTTGTCCTGTGGGCCTGAGCCCCGGGTCTTTTCGGTACCTAGCACCGCCCCCGCTTTTATGCAAATTGGTGTCCCCTTTTGTCCTTTTTTCTGCTGATGTATTTCCTCTTCTTGGGCAATGTGTAAGTGGGCACCCTGCTTTTATAAAGTATCAGGCATGCAGGCCCCAATCTAGATTAGGGTCATGCTGGGGAGGGTAAGGTGGCTTTAACCATCCAACTCTCTCTCTCTCTCTCTCTCTCACACACACACACACACACACACACACTGTTCTCCTAGTCCAGATTGACGGGGGCAACTGTTATTTTTTCCCAATGCAACTAGCAGGTGTGGGGTCCCTGATCTGGACTGGAACCACAGCAGGGAGGAAGGATTAAAGCTCCCTAAGCTGCCTACCAGGTTCCCAACCCAAACCAAGGCAGCCACACCTGCCATTCCTTGCCTAAAGCAATCCACACAATTGCCAGTGGCAGGAAGGCACCGAGCTGGAAACAAACTCGGTCCTCCTCGCCTCATTTGCACACCAGGAGGGATCCTTGCAACCTGCTCACAGAATCACCTGCAACTGCCACAGGCTTGAGCTCACCTCTCCTTGGGCGCATGGGTACCTCTCTGTGCAAAGTGGAAATCCACGTGTTGACATGAAAAACGCAATGGAGGGGCAAAAAAGTGCCGAAGGAACAGCACCAGTCACAGATGCCAACCTTCGCATGCACATCTGGCGCATGCCAACTGGATGGATGGAGTTATCCTCTTAGGATCACAAGCCTGAGAAAACAGCCTCAAAATCGAGCATCCTAACCTATCTATCTGATGCCCCAGTCACTGGCTGGAGCCTGCTACCAGGTGGGCATACAAGCAGCCAAAGTTTTCTTTGGCTGTTTTACTTTTTATTTCAGAAAGAAAATGTGTGGATTAGATATCCCAAAAAATTGCAGAACCAAACCAAGAACTCCTCTCTTCTTCCCACTCTACACTGTTCATATGAAGGGTGAGGGATGCACATTCTAGCTAGCCCCATAGAACGCTTAGTTGTAACATCAGTTGGTGGCACATAAGGCCACCTCGTGAGTTCATGGCAGAGGCAAGGTTTGAATCCAGGGCTTACCGATTCACATTTCAGGGTGCAATCCTATGCATGTTTAAACGGGGGAGGGGAGGCCTACGACTCCCAGCATGTCCCAGCCAGCTATGCTTTCTTCTGTCTAACCTTGCATAGAATTGCGCCCTTAGCCACTGTGCCACACCAGCTCTCATGGGAGTTCAGAAACAAACTCTGACAGCTGGCTAATAAGATTGGCAGAAAAAGGGAGAGAAATGTAAGAATTTGGGGTGGGGGAGTAGAAAGACGAAGCCGCAGAGATGACGTGCTGAGGAGGAGAGCAGCGACTGTTCAGTTCCCTGTCTTAGGGAAAAGTTTTCGCCTTTGTCTATCTATTCAGAGCCATCACTCTCCCACACAAGAGCAGTGGGCGGAAGTGTGACAGAAGCCTGTGCATTTACCAGGGAGAATCGGAACCTAATCTGCTTCGGGGAGGGGGGTTCCAAAGTGCAAGGATTGTATGTAAAGAAGGTTATTTTTAAAAAGTGACCCGGTCCCAAGCTGAAATTGCCCAGGTGGGGTATTCATGCTGCGGTCTTGCTCATCGAGACAGTTCTAGCCGGGCAGAGTAAAACCTGTCTCCGCATCAGGCCTGTGGCTCATGCTGGCTCAGCTTGTCTGAGTGTGGAAAGCTAAGCAGGGTCAGGCCTGGTTATTACTTGGATGGGAGACCCCTCCTCTAGTTTCCTGCATTGAGCAGGGGGTTGGCCTCGATGACCTTGTAGGCCCCTTCCAACTCTATGATCTATGAAATCTATGAGACCTTGGAGAGTTGCTGTTAGTAAAAAAAAAGGGGAACTGAACCAAACAAGATGGACTGACAAACTTGTGATCATGCTGTAACATGCAGCATTTGGATTAGCCAGGTGTTAACACACAGCCCCGTTTGTACACATTTACTCAGAGCTGGCGTCAAGGGTCGGTCAACACAGTGGGTCCCGGTGCAGTATGGCTCTGAGTGCTGAGTTCTTAGACATCTGGGTCTGAATCCCTGTGTATTCAACCGTGTTTGTGGTGCTGAATTCGGGTTACCACCTCTCTTTTGTTGACTGGCTCCTCATCTTTAACAGGTACCGGTATACTTTATGTTTGTTTGTTTATTTATTATATTTATATCCCAACTTTTTCCCTTTTTTTCCTGCTAGGAACCCAAGGCGCCTTACATAATCCTCCTCCTCCTCTCCATTTTTATCCTCACAACAACCATATGAAGTAGGTCAGGCTGAGAGTCAAGGGCTGCCCCAAAGTCACCCAGTGAGCTTTGTGGCCAAGTGGGGAGTAGAACCCGGATCTCCCAAGTCCCGGTCCAATGCTCTAACCACTAGGCCACGCTGGCTCTCCAGTGTGGCTGGCAGGTACATCACAGACCGCTCCATGCTAGGAATAGCGGTACCCGTTGAATTTGGCTGGTGCAGCTGAGTCAGAATTTTGTTTCCATTTGTTTTTGAAAAGAATTTACCAAAGTTCATAAACGTCTTCATATATGGGATGGAAAGAATTTGAGATTTAATTTTTAAAAAAATTGAATGTGGGAGAAAGCAAAACTGACTAAAGGTGCAATCCTATGCATGTTTAGATGGGGGGGGAGCATGGCTGGCTGGCTGGCTGGCTGGGGCATGCTGGGAGTTGTAGGCCTTTTTTGCTGCCTAAGCATGCATAGGATTGCACCCTGAGTTGCCCATCCCCAGTGTGAACTGCTGTTTCTGCCTAAGGGCACTGCAGCTGCTAGATCGCCATAGCTCCATGGCAGGACAACTGCTTTGCATGCAGAGGCTTCCAGGTTCAGTCCCCAGCATCTCCAGTTAAAAGGATAAGGTAGTGGGCCTACTGGGAAAGACCGGTTTCTGCCTGAGGCCCAAGAAAGCTGCTGCCAGGAGAGCAGGCAATATTTGGCTAGATGGAGAAATAATCTGGCCTGGCAGAAGGAAGCTTCTTCTGTCCTATAGCAGAGTGGGCAGACCTTTGGCTTGCAAAATCCGCTTTGTTTTTCACTAGAACCCTGAGATCCACCGAAGGGGGCCTGGTGCAGAAAGTCATGCTCTTGGAGTCAAAGAATCCCGAGGCCAGGGATTTGTTTTGAGTAGCAGAGCTGAACAAAAGCACTTTTCCGGTCACCCCAAGCTTTCTTCATTTAAGCAGTACCAGTTAAGGCAGGAGAAGAAGGATAAGTCAGTCACTGTCTTGCTGCTGTCATTAAGCAATTGGGAGCCGGACATCATTGCCGACCTACTGCAAATCACCCAGAGATCTACTGATAGATCCAGATCCATATTCTGCCCACTCCTGTCCTACAGAAAGTAGCAAACCTCCCCTTTGGTTTCCTGGTGCTTTTAACCACAATAGGATGGAGCATAAAGCGTTCTCACTTCCATCTTTCCATTTTTGAGCTGAGGGGGCAGAAAGCACCGCACAAGCACCTCCTGCTGTGTGGGGTTGTATATAGATCATAAATACATTATTCATCTGCAAGTTTAAGGCAAGAGATGTACCACCGATAGCTTTGATGCCCGGACTTTCTCAGTTCAAAAGAAGGGGCTTGGTTAGTATCAAACATGTGCTAATTATTCCTTGCTCAATGCAGGAGACTTAAATCTGGTGATCCCCTGAGGAATTATCAATTGAAACCCACTGAAGAAGAGACACACACACACCCAAAAAAACAATTAGTTTTGTTCAGGGTTTTCTGTCCTTAAATTGCTCGCTGCCTGTAAAAATAGCAAAGGGTTCCCTAAGAGACCAAAATATTTACATACCAAAACTTTCCTCCCAGTATATTATTTCAGGCAGAATACACTGACAGAAGTTGCACCTGTATCTCATGCAATGCGTCCATCAGAGTACTGAGGTTTCTCTCTAAAGGCTAATCCATGCACCCTTTGCAGGCCTGGTATCGGCACATTGTGCCCTCGTTCAACAGGCAGCCATCAAGGGACAAGAAAAACCAACCAAGTGACGTTCATGCATGTGTCAACCAAGCCCTGAGAGATGGAGAACATTGTATTTTCTTATCAGTCTGATCTGCCAACAGTTACCCATGCTTTGGTTACATCACACTTAGACTACTGCAATGCACTGCGCATGAAGAGTGTCCAGAATAGTGCTTCTATAAGTGCAAAATGTGGCAGCTAGGCTGCTAACAGGTGCATGGTATCATCATCACATCACCCAGTACTAAAACATCTGCACTGGCTGCCAGTTGTTTTCCGGGCTCTGTTCAAGGTGCCGGTTTTAACCTTCAAAGCTATGAACAGGACTGCCTTTCTCGGTATGGGCCTGCTTGGTTATTTAGAACAGTAGGAGAAGGTGAAGACACCTTCGCTTGCAGAGGCCTGCTTCTCAGACACATGGGAAAGAACTTTCTCCTGGAAACTCTGGAACACAGTCCCTTTGGAGTTGCGGCTGGTCCCAACTCTCTCCGCATACAGGAACGGGATTAAGGCGAATCTTTTTAATGTGGCTTTTAAAAATTGTTAGTATGTTTTCCAAGGTTGCTGTTAGTGTTTTACTGTGTTTTTATTTGATTGTTTTCTTTTCTGAATTTTTTGCAAACCACCTTGGTTTCATTTCATTTATTTCATTTGTATACCACCCCACAGCCGAAGCTCTCTAGGCGGTTCACAACAATTTATACATAAAAACAACAATAAAGCATGCAATATAGTTTAAAAGATTAAAAAACCAAATTTAAAAGCACAATTTAAAATAACAATTCAAAAGTTAATAAATCTAAGCCTACAGATGACTACCCCCCCCCCCGGTGCTATATTGAGCTCTTAACTATTGAATGCCTTGGCAAAGAGGGAAGTCTTAACCTGGCGCCAAAAAGATAGTAAGGTTGGCACCAGGCGGGTCTCAGTGGGGAGCTTATTCCACAATTGGGGGGCTACCACTGAGAAGGCCCTCTTCCTTGTTGCCACCAGCCGAGTCTCTCTTGGTTGGCTTCAGAAAGGCAGTACAGAAATACCATAAGTGAATCAATCAGTTTTTCTTCCAGAGTATGCTGGGAAATCTCACCATGTGGTTCAGACTAAACTAACTCGAAAGAGCTAACCCTCTACACACAAACAAGGCAATGAACTGCAGCTGCTGAATGACACCATTGGCAGATAATCCTGGAACCTGGCACAGAAGATTTCTCTAACCCAGGGTGGTCTGTCTGCCAATGTTTGACCTTACCAGAATCTCCTAAGTCGGCCCCCTGGCTCCCTTTCCTCCTCTTGCCTGGAAACAGACCCATGGATGGAGCTGTAGACCCTCAACACTGCTCGCACTACCTTGGACACACCAGCCTGCCTGATTTTCTGACCGGCAGACCTGAACCTGCCAAAGCTGCCTCTCTATCCTGGCTCCTTCACAGCAGCAGCACCATTTCCAACTCCCGAGTGTTCTTTGCAACATGGGGAATGTTCACTGCTTCTTATCTCATTAGAACATTTGTTCCCTCTCGGGACATCCTATTCCCTTGACTTGTGTTTTGCTTGCGATGGCAGAAGCTCCGCGTGTGGGAGGGAGAGAGTCCATCATGGAGCAGCCTGCTTGCATCATGGGCATGGCAGCATTTTGCAGCAGCCCACACTTCCAAGAAAACGTGGGTTGTTGTTGTTGTTTTGTATGATTCACCACCTATGAAGTGGTGGTTTGGACTCTCCACTTCAGCTGAGGGACCCCTGTGTGTAGGGTGGCCAGGTGTCCTACTTTCCAGAGCACAGTCCTCTATTTTGGAGAGTAGGCAGAGGACTGTCCTCTATTTGAAGTTGCCCTACATTTGATGGGCTGTCCAGTCCGAGCCTGGTTTAAAGTCAAAGAACCATAAGGAAGGAGAGCAGCAGGATCCTGGACGTTCCTCTGCATGGAAGTTCTGTATCATGGCTAACAGCTCCATAGATGTGTGCAGTTCTTTTTTAAAGCCATCTGAGTTGGTGGGTGCTTCCAGGCCAAGGGTTCCTCCTGCTAACAGTCAAAAAGCATTCTGCAGCTATTCTGTATTATCTTCCTTAACTGGAGTGTGTGTTTTTCCCCTGGTTACAGGGGGGGGGAGTGAATAAGCTATGGGGAAACACTGGGGGGGGTGCTACAAAGTGAAGATGACCTCATTTGGACCACCTGTCCATCCCCCGTAAAATTCCGTGAAAGAGGCACGACGATTGCACAATAAAAGACTCATCTGGAAGCACCCAGCAGCTCAGTAGCAGAGCCCCCGCTTTGCACGCAAACGGTCCTGGGCTCAATCCTGACATCATCAGGTAGGGCTGGGGAAGACCCCTGTCTGAAACCCTAGACATCCCCTTAGAATGCGTGCAAGCAATACTGAGCTAGATGAACCCATTGTCGGGGGGGCAGTCCTGCAATCATGCGTTCTAGCACTCTGACACCGGAGACTCCAAATCAGTGAGATCCTTTTATTACAGCAACTCCTGCGGCATAAGCTTAACAGTTACAGCCATCAGAAAACATATAGCTGATGGCATTTTGCTATAGGCTCTTGAAATGGTTCCACATCAAGGTGTAGGGGACTGGAACATCTCTTAGGGACCAAATTCCCCGACATTCTACACCAAGGAAGGGACCAGAGCCAATTCCCGCTGCTCCCCAGACAAGGGAAGGATCGGAGCCAATTCCAGATGCTCCTGCAACACCCATGGTCTGAGGTGGCAACTTGCCATGTTCCTGATGGCCGCCATGGTAACTTGGGCATAGTGAATTCTATATGTCAACTATGAAGAAAGAGGAGCTTTCCTTTTGTCCATTCCTAGAAGAACTGGAGAAAAGCCTTCCTTGGATGGTTCTAGAATTATGGGAGAGGGTGCCGACGGGGGAGGAAAAGGGAGCCTCAGCTAAGCAACTATGAGGCAATGCAGGATACATGCTGGAGCCCTCTAAAATGTACCAAGTGGTTCATCATAATGACCCGAACCACCACACGGACAAGAAACATATTTACCATCTCCCAGGAATGCTCCTTCCCAGCCATCAATAACCCTTGGTGCCTTCTTAATTAAGAAATGATGACCCAAAATGTACTTCTGCAGGAATTACGATGGCAAGCTCTCAGCCTCATGCCACGTTACATAAGCATCTCATTACCAGCCTCTCTACCCATGGGCGCATTTACCTTTAATCAAAACTAACTAATTGCATTTCAGAATACCTCTCTGCTGCTAAATTGGAGGGGAAAAAATCATTTTAATTAAGAGATCAGGGCAGAATTAGAAACCTCCATGATCGTTCAGGGCAGTTTGAGGTAACGTCTTCTACTTTCCCAGCAAGTTTCCACAAAATGCTTTCACAACTATTAGGGGCTTCCTGCTGAGTTCTGCCTACATGGGAATTCCAGGCAAATTTTCAGCAGAAATGTGCTCCTAAGTTGGGGAGCAGACTTGCTGGAATGTCCATGGCTTTCCTAAGATCTGCTCTGGTCTTGTCCGGCAAGTGCACTGTCATTTAGGCCGCGATACCACAAACACCATGGTGCAGCGTAACTGCAGGCAAAATGAAAGAGACTACAAACTGCATGATGCAGCACAACTAAGCTAAGCACGTACAGTACGTATGACAGTTTAGATATGCAGTCAACAAATTAGCAGCAGTGCCAGAAAAAAGACAGAATTGTATTTGTTTATATATATTTTTGAAATCTTGATGTACACACACACACTTACCCAAATGTGCGACACAAAACTCTGTTATATTTACCCAAGAGCAAAAACAATAATCACATATGATAAAAACAGTAGAGAGGTGCTAGTAAAACATTAACTAAAATGTATTTTTAAATTATTTATATATATATATATATATATATATATAATTTAAAAATACATTTTTTGGTATATTGTGGTATATATATATATATATAATTTTATATTCTGCCTTTCCACCAAGAATGGCATTCAAGGTGACGAAGGGTGCAATCGTATGCAAGTTTAGACAGAAAAAAGACCTACAACTGCCAGCATGCCCCAGCCAGCTCTGCTGGCTGGGGCATGCTGGCAGCTGTAGGCCTCTTTTCTGTCTAAACTTGCATACGATTGCACCCTAACAGTAATAAAATAGAGATTGGACCAAAGCCCCAACCATTGGTATATTCACAGACATGTAAGATGACAAGCAGAGTATGACGGGAGGAAATAGCTCCATCCCAACATTTGCCCTCAACAACCAGTTTTCAGACATGGACTGTGTCTTAATATGCAGGCTCCATGCAGCCATCATAAACCACTCCACCTCCTCCTCCTCCCCTTCCATGAATTTATCTAGTCCTCTTTGAAAACCGATCTAAGTCACTGGCCATCTTCACCTCTTGGGGCTTTGAAGAGCCATTTTATTGAAGGCCACACTGGGACAGGAAATAAACATTGATATAAGCGTCCACGAGCAACCATGAGCCCACCCACCCCGCCTTCCGGTTTTCTCAAACAAAGCTGTTGGCTGTACCAAGAAGAAATTTGGAAGGCTGCATGGGAGAGTTCAAAAAAAATGACACCCCTCCCCTGTGTAAAGTGATGGATGTGCGTGGGCTTTTTGGTACAACCGAAGCCGAGTCAGGAAATCCATTCTCCTCTCTGCCCTGAGGAAAGACAAGACAAATCCATTCCTGTACCCCATTTCCTGCACGCTCGTCAGAGCATATCAGCATCTTAGCCTGGAAGCCAGAGATGTAAAAAGGCAGCTTATTTCGAAGGCTCAACTTCCCTGGCTGCTTTGGAGTATGACTGGGAGGTCCTTCGCGCAGAACAAGAAAACCGACAAACACTGAGCATTATCGGGGAGTGGGGAGGGCACCTTTCCCACTGTGAACCCCCCACGTGGGGTCACTCACCAGAAGCAAGAGAGAGGGCTCCATTTGCAGCACAGATGCTGCCCAGTAGAGACTCAAGTTAGGGTGTCCACTTCCACATCGCCCAAAAAGAGGAAAAGCATTGTCAAAAAAAGAGGACACAGGAGGACACCTATTTGCAGAACATATGCATATGGAAATGGAAATGCATAGTGCAAATTTAGAAATACTAACTATAGTTTAAATAAAAAAATACATCTTGCCATAGTGGAGAAGACCGACCAGGTGAGCTGTGTTCCTGATGCTCCATCTGCCGTCCAGGTGGTGCCACCTGTGGATGGGCAGCAACTCCAAGGCCGCTGCTCTGCTCTCCCTCCTTATGGCTCTTTGACAGTAAACCGGGGCTGGGCTGGGCACCCATCTTCAACTAGAGGGCACCTTGAAAGAGGGTCCTGCCCTCCACCAGCTGTCCAAAATAGAGGACTGCCCTGTGAAAGTAGGACACCTGGCCACCCTACCTCAGGCCCTGGATGAGCAGTGTACATGCATGAGCAGTACATCCAAGGAAGCTGGGACCCATGGGAAACTGCGTCTGGGACCTCAGTTCTGAATGAATCCATGGTCCCAGGGAATGGTCTGAAGGCACACAAGGCAGCCATCGTGCTGAAGCTAAGCAGGTCTGGGTCTGGTCAGTGCTTGGAAGGGAGACCACCTGGGAACCACATGTAGCCACCTTGAGTTCCATGATGGAAGAAAGGTGGGATAGAAATGTAAATAAATAAATAGATAAATAAAATGGAGGGTGACCGCCACCCCAAAAGGGTCAGACTCTAGGACAGCCTTGCCCCAGCCTGGTGCCCTCCAGATGTTCTGGATGGCAACTCCCAGAATTCCAGATCGTGCCAGCTGGGGCTGATGGCATTTGCAGTCCAAAACATATGCTGGGCACCAAGTTGGTGAAGGCTGATCTAGAGACAACTAAAGTCAGTAGCTCCAGACACGTGGCTCAGCTCACTCACAGGTGTTATCTTCCAGCCTGTTCAAACCACACCTTTCAGCTTAATGCTCAAGGGTCTCTGCAGCTGGCAGTTGGGCACAGCCTTCCCGAACCTGGTGCCTTCCAGACATTTGGGACTCCAGCTCCCATCACCCCCAGCCAGCATGGGTGGGCACTTATGAATTACAGGCCTGTGGCTCACGCTGGCTCAGCTTGTCTGAGTGTGGAAAGCTAAGCAGGGTCAGGCCTGGTTATTACTTGGATGGGAGACCCCTCCTCTAGTTTCCTGCATTGAGCAGGGGGTTGGACTCGATAGCCTTGTAGGCTCCTGCCAACTCTATGATCTATGAAATCTATGAATCATCAAGAGGGAGGAAATGCATCACCCAAAAAAAAAAAAAGGACAGAAGCAAAATTTACATATGCTAATGTCTAGGTTTAGATCCAAATTTAGAAATAATTATTATAATTTAAATAGAAATACAGCACAGCATGGAAGACTATGATCAGGTGCCCATGGGCCTGCTGCTCAGCTTGCTGTCCAGGAGCTAACTGTGGTTGTGCAACAGTGCTTAGGGTTCTCTAACCTTAAACTGGAATTGGACATGACGGCCCCTCAAATTGAGGATGTCTTCAAATAGATAGTCCTCTGGTAGCCCTTCCAATAGAGGACTGTCCTTTGTAAAAGAGGAGTCGTGGCCACTCTACCAATGGGCAGGAACGCTGCTAGTTGCAGTCCAAAACATCTGGAGGGCACCATGGTGGGGGAAGGTTGATCTAGCGAGAATGAACAATGAATGTGTGGGGCCATCAGGCATGGCCCAGATCTGGGGTTGTAAAGAATGGATGGGTCTTGAATCTGCACTCACGGGAGTCAGGCAGGCTCTCAGCCTGCCATCTGTGTTGCTGTTTCCACTGCAAGCCTGGCAGGCTGAGCTCTGCCATAGGACGGTGCCACCGAGGTTGCAGTACCAGCCTACCTGGGCATTCTCTCAGCTGACCAGAAAGAGCCAATCCCTGTTCAACAGGACCTATAAAGCCCCAGCCTTGCAGCTTGCTCCTCAGTCTGAGAAACTCGTCTCCAGTGTAAGGACTGCTCCCTCTCTTTGATTGCTGCCTAGGATCTTGATTCCACACTTCTTTAGGGCCACATGCCTGTTTTTGGCCCTCAGGAACCCAAACTGACTGCAGCTTTACCTTTGCCAAGGCCTGAAATACCCACATACTAATTCTCTCAAGTTTGTCATCAGCACTGGATTTAACCCACCAACCCTGAGTCAGAACTTTTGCAACCCTGGAATCCTTTTCTCATTTCTGTTTGCCACAAGATGCTTCGTGGTTTTCTATCCTCATACACATGACAGAGAGAGAGAGAGAGAGAGAGAGTCATAACTTATCTTTTATTTAGAATGGCATATGGCATATAATGGAATCGCAGGCTCGCTCTGATTTGATGGCTGCTATGTTTGTTTTTATATACTGCAGCTTGATTTTCTTTATTTTTATTTTTTGCTGCTCTGATTGATTAAAACAGCTCTGTTATCATTGTTTTATAGCATGCAGGGGTTTGTGTTTTGTTTTGTTTTAATTGTAAACTGTTTTGGGCAGCTGCGAACCAAGAAAAGCTGCTGTTAATCCAAAACAAACAAACAAATAAATACATTTCCTACGAAGAAAATGCAGGCGCCAGCTTGCCCATACATTTATTTATTAATAAGTAAAACTTTTAACTGCTTTTTTGAAAGAACACAAAAAGAAAATATACCCAGGGTTCTGTACAAAGATTAGCAACAGAAATTAAAACAACATGGGGGCAAAGAAAGTTCAATTCAGGGGAATGAATAGACTAAAATGCTATTGAGACTGCCTGCCCACTCTTATCCTCTCCTCTCCTAAGCCTATGCTTCTTTTATGGAGGAGTCTGCCCCTCTTAGGTTGTTTAGTCTCCTTGACCCTGTGCCCTCTTTGATGTACAGCATGACGCCTCCTCCAGTACACCCTTCCCTGTCCTTCCGATAGCATTTATATGCAGAGATGACCGTATCCCACTGGTTCTCTCCATTACACCGGTGTTAAAGCAACTGCACTGGCTACCTATTAGCCACCAAGCCAATTGCAAGGTCTTGCCATTCACATATAAAGCCTGGAACTGCTTGGCACCAGGTTCCCTGGCAAATCGCCTTCCCCAATAGAGACCTGTGTGATCATTAAGATCATCCGAGGAGGTCTTGCTGGTGTTACCGTGCCCTGCAGACTGCCATCTCTCAGCAACCAGGAAGCAGACTTTCTCCATGGTGGCACCCAATTTACAACTCCCATCATCCCCAGGGAGTTGTGGCAGTCCAACAAAACTGGAGGACATCAGGTTGGGGAAAGTTGTCCTACAATATGTTTTCAACGTTATATTGTATTGGCATTTTATTCTTTTAACTGTTTTGTAATCCACCCAGGGAACATTTGTTATTGGGCACATTAAAAATATAAATACATAAATAAATAAATATTGTCAGAACAGCTGAGAAGCCCAAGAGATTGTGTAAGTGCTAATAATAAAGGCATTATGGAAGATGGATTGATAGGGGGCTTGAAGGAGGAGGGAAGTATGCAGGTCAGAGTCACCCAACTGCAGCATTTCAGCCAATGACCAACTGGTGATGCAACCATGAGGCGCTTCAAAACAAGAGATCCCATCCACATGTCACCTGCAAACATAGCATTCCCCAGCACCGAGATATTGCATCGTGACTCTGATAGCATCATCCAACGAGTGGGGGAAGATTTAGGTCATGTTTTCAAAGTCTATTTTGGGTAAACACATCCTCCCCTCCCAGAGGATCAGCATTATAGGTTCCTTTTATCGCCACTGAGCAGTGCCAAAAACAAATAGGGCACATTCGTTAATTTTGTATCCCTCTTACCAACTGCCCTGTTATTCTCATGCACATGTATTACAACTCCTATGTTTCTAAGCTGGAAAGGTATTGTTAGCGTTTCTGTCTGCACAGGTAAACAGGGCAGGATGGGGTGGGGAAATAGGATTGATAAGACACTTATAAAATTATGTAAATTTTATGGTATTTTTATTTACCAGCACACAATAGACAGGCAGGCAGACTGTCAGTACTTGTCTAGAAGGAAACATCAGTTCCCCCTAAAGCTAGCAATTCACCTTCTGAGCTCACCAACCAACTGCAAAAATCTTGACCTTTCTCTCCTGCTTTAGCTACATTGCAACCACCAAACTGTTTCTTTCCAAGTTAGCCACAAACACAAGCACACTTGGGATGGCCCCCTCCCTAGCCGTTAGAGGTGTCTGGTAGCTAGTAGCCGCCAGCCCACAAAGAAATGTCTTCTAGCCAGTCAGGCCCAGCAATGAAGCTATTTTCTTTCCTATTTGCTAAACAGGAGGCCAAAAAAAAAGGCTTCTCTCATCACTCAATGGCCATAGCAGGGAGAGTTAGCATTTCTCCCAACCCAAAATATTATTGGAATTCCTTACTAACCAACCAACTGGAGGTGTGCAATTTCGAGGGCTTGTATCCCCAGAGAATGTGCCAATTTTTCCAATGCCGATCAAACAAACAAAAAATCTGGAACCTCTTGCATTTTGCTCACTGGCAAAACATGCCGAGGCCTGGCTCACTTTTTGATTCCTCTCGCTCACACCTTGGTAATTAGTGATCTGCTAATGTGGCGGTGTGCAAAAGGTTCACCTACAGAGGGCTCCATTGGGGGAAGCTGCCAAAACTGTGAAATGATTACCTTTCCCTGCCCTGTGTGGAATACTCTTTAAACATGCAAACGCTACCTCATAGCATCTGCTGGTGAGACAGGAGGGCCCAAATGCATTTGCTCCTAGTCCACAAAGGCACGTCAAAAGGATCCAAAAAACATGTTGAAGGAGAGAGAACAAGAAAGCAATTGCTCCCTCTCTTTCCAACAGAGAGCGATCTCAAAATCAAACAAATGGAAACATGGTTCTTCACCATCACTACCACCACCACCATCATCAGATACTTCCAAGTTGAAAGATAAAACTACGTATTGTTCAGAGAGAGGTGACCTGACATAGGGCTGTTTGAGGTACTGGATCTTTGTAAATTCCAGTATAGACTGACCTGGTCCTCACCTCCCTGGCTAATGTGTGCATCGGAACTAAGTTATTCACTGTCTTTGCTTTTGAGCTTCCTAAAAGTTCTGACACAGAAGAGTATCTGGCTCTGAAGAGTAGCAAAACGCATTTAGAAATATGCACTTCAATATGCATTTAGAAGTGCATGTTTTGAGAGAAAGTACATCAAGGGAGCAATCCTCTGCATGTTTAGACAGAAAAAAAAGTCCTACAACTCCCAGCATTCCCCAGACACTCTGGGAGTTGTAGGGCTTTTTTCTGTCTAAACACACATAGGATTGTGTCCTTAGAGATGCATATTAAATATGTATTTAAATGCATTTGGGTGTGGGTTTAAAGAAAAAGAAAAATATTGAGAGATTAATGCAGAAACGGGGCAGAACAGATTGATGAGAGAACACATGCAAACAGACCAGATACAGACCAATCTGTTCCCTAGCCTGACTACAAGACAATGTTAGGTGGTGGTGGTGATTTGAGGGGTGCCATGAAAGGCAACAGATGTCCCATTCTATGGTGCCTTAAAGTTTGCAAGGGAAACTAGTAGCATCTGATGGCAGTCAGAATAAGGAGGGAAGAAAACAGGACCTTGGATAGCTCCAACTGAATTCTGCCGTCGAGAAGCTACATCCAACTGAAGCCTCATGTAGGCTGACCAGACCTGTAGTGTAGTCAGTTCTGCCCCTCCTGGAGGAGCTGACTGGACTGTTAAAAAAAAGACTCTCACCTGACTTTGTAGCCTGAGATTTCTGTGAGACTGGGGAGATAGAGGTTCTGCTGGGGACTCATCCTCTGAGCCAGACGACAATGGCAGGGCTCTGTCCTCTGGCCTAGAGGACCATGAATAAGGCACTGACTGTCCTAGCTTCAAGGAAACAGCCTGTGCCTCATCCTCATCAGAATCCTCTGCTACACACTGGAACAACTGAGGACTGGGTGTCCCCACACTAGAGTGGAAAAATGATCTAAGCCAACAGGCACCAATCTGCTGGGAAATTCTCCTGCACATGCCTCCTTGAAAGGACGTGGAGCTACAGATGAGCTGAAAGTTTTCTATAGCCAACATTCAGCTCAGAATTGGGGGGTGGGGATGCCCTGAAAATGCCATCTGGGGCTCACCATTTTTGGCTACCACCATTATCGCAGCAACAGTGGCTGTCCCCTGGCAGCTGAGGCTGCCTTCTATTTCTTTTCTTTTACTCTGAGGTCCCCACAGAATGATGCTAAGTGATGATGTGATGTCACTCTGAGGGCATGTCTGGGTGAAAGAATAAACCGAGGCTGGCCTCCAGCCACAGAGTGGAACACTGCTGCTGCTGCCGCCACCACCACCACCACCACTGTGAGGGCTTTGACCAACTTTCGCTCTCCGTCTCTGAAAGTTGCTGAAATCCACACACACACCACAGAGCCACTTGTGAAATTGAGAGGGGCATTTCAGCTCAGCTCTCTCTGCAAGCAAAGGTGTGTAAGCATAAGCAACCTGTGGGAGCTGTCTGAATTTCTACAAGTCACACACCCGGATTCTGAAATGGCACCAAATTTCAAATGTATGAGCAGTTTCACTTCAGATTCCTTTGAGTAAGCCGTCCTTTACGAATCAACCTGCGGGTCTTTGCATGTCCTCCTCCACTTTCGGGCATGAGTCTGCCCCGAGCAACTGGTTCCCAAGTCCATTATGCATGTTGGCTGTTCTTGATGAAATCATCATAAGCAATTGCCTCGTGACACCCAAAAGAGCCAACGTGCCTCCGGAGTACCACATCCACTCATTCTGGAAACTGAAATGTAGTTACTTCTGGTGTTAATACTACATATTCAACTTTTTAAGTGGAAATTTTCCAGGTTATGTCCCTTCAATGGCTCCCTGCTGGTATTTATCTCTTGACCTTATTGCTTTATGTTCACATGAATGACAAGGAGGTTTGGCAGCTGACCAGCCAGACAAAAAAACAAAAAGTGACTCAGACGGCTTTTTGGCCTGGAGTCTAAAGTTTGGAGCTGGTTGCCAGGTGTGTGTGTGTGTGTGTGTGTGTGTGTGTATGTGTGCTGTGTTTTTTTAAGTAAAGCCAATTTAAAAAAAAAAAAAGTCACCATCATCATATTCATAGTGCACATGTCTGAACTGTGCAGCCCATATATGTGTACAGAGGAGCCAAGCTGCTGAGCTCGACCGCACGCACACGCACCATCCCCTGCACTGCTGCATGGACCACACACACACCTCCACAGGCTCTTGCAGAGCTGAGATAGGCAGGGTTGGCGGGTGCTGGGAGAGCAACGCGGGAGACTTAGGCCACCAGAGTGAGCTCTCCGTGGTCTTGAATCTCAGCTGCCCGACCTGCCCTTTGCCAGACCTGATCAGAATATATCCCTATGGGTTCCAGCCCAAAAAAGAAGAGAGCTTACTTATGCAAATGAATGGTCCTCCACGCACGCACACATGCGCACGCACACACACGCACAGGATTCCCTGCACACAGAAAGCTAGCATCTCAGGGAGAAGAGTTCTAGCTTAGCCTTCTCCCTGATATTGTGTGCATTTCGAAAGTATGCTGTTGATGCTATTGTGCATTAGCAATGAACAGGAGGTCTTTGAGCATGGGCCTTCTTGCAGCTTATCTGCATTGCAATTCAAGCATGCCCACCATTTACCATTGAAACTGACAATGAAATATTTGCAGTTCCTGTACTGGAAAGGCCGTCCAGAGGCCTCATTAGCATCTACCTCCCCCTACTCTTTTGCCAGGAGCTATGCGTTCCTGTCATCTTGCCTAGATCTTGCTGCTGCTGCTTTTCTTCCCACCACCGCCCCTTTTTAAATGTTATCTTTTGCTTTTCATCTCACAAACAATTGCACAATTGGGCAAAACTCAAGGAGAAACCTCAGAGCAAGGTGCACAAGTGGACAGGCCATGAGCTCCCCCTAAGCCAGGTGGAAAATCATTCGCCATGCTCCATAGACTCGTCAGGCCTACAGGAGGGAAGGAGGGCCCAGCCTGGTTAACATGAAGCAAGTGGGATGTACTGGTAAGCTAGCTAACTTAAATTAGACTTTCCTCTACTCTCAGGCATTTGGCAGCATATGATAAGGTTTTTAATCAGGTCCTGGGATTTCTTATTGTTGATTGTTAAAATTGTGTGTGTTTTCTCTTTATATGTTTGTATGTAAATGGTATTTTATATTGTGCACAATATTGTGCTTTTACGATTTTTAATCTTTGTAAACTACCCAGAAAGCTTTGGCTATTGGGCAGTATAGAAACGTAAGGGCACAATCCTCCCAGTTGTAGGCCTTTTTTTCTGTCTAAACTTTCTTCTTCTTTATTATATTTATTTCTTTATTATATTTATACCCCACCTTTTTTCCTGCAAGGAACCCAAGGCAGCTTACATAATCATCATCATCCTCTCCATTTTATCCTCACAACAACCCTGTGAGGTAGGTTAGGCTGAGAGTCAGTGACTGGCCCAAAGTCACCCAGTGAGTTTCGTGGCCAAGCAGGGACTAGAAGAACCTGGATCTCCCGAATCCCAGTCCAACACTCTCACCACTATGCCACACTGGCTCACTTGCATAGGATTGCACCATAAATGAAATCACTGAGGCCTAATGTTACTTCTGAGTCCTAGACTGTACAGGAGGAGCCTTGCTGAACCCAATCCAAGGTCCATCTAATCTAGCATCCTACTTCCCACCATGGGAAGTGCCTCCAAGAAGTCACCAGACATGAAGGAAATTCCCATTGTTTGCCAACCAGCAAGTAGTACCCAATAGCATACTGCCTCTCTAGATGCATTTCCATCCAGTCATTGCCATGCTATAAATGGTTAAAAAAAAAAAACATGATAGTTCCATACAGGATCCAACATGGAACCAACAGGGGGCAGCTTTCAAAACACACAAGTTTCCTACTGAACTCTGGTTGACACATGGTGTGTGTGTGTGTGTGTGTGTGTTTCACTCAACCATTTTCAGAACTCTCTTCCATCTCAGTGTTGATACAAACCCAGCCTGTTAGCTGCCTCACTCTGTAAAAAATGCTCTCCATTAGCTAAAACTTAATTTCTGAGAGATGGGGTGGAAAGGAACCAATGCTAGGATGCATTATCAGGCTGTCAACCAAAGCAAATTCCACCTCCTCAGCTTGTTACGTAATAGACAGATTTCCACACAAACCACTTAGAGCCATTAAACATTCATGTTGTGCCTCGGTTTGCCTTTGTTTGCGTTGGGCCAAATCCTGACCAGAATTTATCACTGGGATCAAAAGGGGAAGTGCTCAATAGGTGCAGGATTTTGCCCGTTACCTTCAAGATTCTGCCTGTCTTGCCTTAATTTTATTTTATTTCATTTAATACATTTTTATACCGCCCAATAGCCGAAGCTCTCTGGGCGGTTCACAACAGTTAAAACCACAAAATATAAATAAAAATATATATAATTTAAAACCACAGATTAAAAACAAACAGCAGAGCTAGCAGCAGCAGTTACAATAACAGAGTTAAAAACTACAAGATTAAAATGATTAAGATCATTAAAATGCCTGAGAGAACAGAAAGGTCTTCACCTGGCGCCCAAGTGTCCCAAGCAAGTGAAGATAAAAGGCGCACCAGGGCAACCAATTCCAACTTCAAGAATGCCCTCCCAAGCCCCCCTGAAGAATGAGTGGCAAATTGCTCTGTATCAACCTTCCCCAGCCTGGTGCCATCCGGATGTGTTGGACTACAACGCCCATCATCCCCAGCCGGTGTGGCCAACGGAACAGTGGGAGTTGCAGTCCAACACATCTGGAGGCAACCAGGTTGGGGAAGGCTGTTCTGTAGAAAGATACGTGTGCACCCCGGCTATTCCATTTCTCACACCCGTTTGCACCATGAGGCATCCATGGCTACTTTTCCATCTCCATAGGTAATCATTTAACTTTAGACAATGTGACACGATATACCCGTCAGGAGAGCCGGCATCAAGGATCGGTCTGGTTGGGCACCTGCTGAAGGCTCACACGCCAGCATGGGCCCAGTGACACGACCCCCTTGGAGTCGCCTCTCCTCTATCCCATTGCAACTTGCTTGTTCACCTGCCTCTTGCTGTGCCCTAGATGACAGTGGGGGGTGAGGAGGAGGAGCAGAAGATGCCACTGGCTCCTGGCTCTCTGTCAAGCAAGCAAGTGGGAGCCATGATGAGAAAGACGATGAGTTAGAACTTATAGAAGGGAATGTTTCTTCTAGAGGGTTAACTAAGGAGATATATAAAATGATGCAGAGGATTGAAGCGAAAAAAGACAACCTTAAGATGATGTGGGAAATGGAGTTTGAGGAGGAGATATCAAATGCGGGGTGGAGAAATATTTGGGGCAGACGTATATTAAGAAATATGTCGGTAAGGATAAAAGAGAATTTTTTAAAAACTGTTTGGAGATGGTATTTGACTCCAGTAAGATTAAATAAAATAGATAGTAATTGTGCTCCATTGTGTTGGAGAGGATGTCAGGAACTTGGTACTTATGCTCATATGTGGTGGAGCTGTAAAAGTGTATTGGATTTTTGGAATAAAATTTTTGGAGAAATTTCACTAATTATTGGTATTAATGTGGAGGTCTGTCCAAAATTAGCATTGTTATCAATAACGGAGAAACTTTTGTGCTCACAAGAGAAAAAGGAACTAATTGTAAGTTTATTAGCGGCAGGGAGATTATTGATTGCAAGGAATTGGAAAGTTCAACATCAGTATTTAATAATAGACTGGTATAAAGAGGTTTGGGATATTGCTTTAAATGATAAACTAACATGTAGTATTAAATGTAAAAGGGGACAATTAAAGAAAAATAATTTTAAGGAAATATGGGGGTCATTTTTAGATTATGTTTTAGTAAAGGGGAAAGGGAGTAAGCCATGTCATGATATGATGTATTTTTGGAATATAGATTAATAATGTATAATGTGGATAGAATTGGTTTTGGCCCCGGGGTGACGGGTGCACTTGTAGTGTATGATTTGTAGGTTTATGGGGGTTTTTTTGTGTATGTGTGTTCTTTAAAAATAAATAAAAATTAATTACAAAAAAAAAAAAGAGAAAGACGATGAGGAACAACAGGAGCTGGTGACCATGGTGGTGAGCAGGTAGACTCACTGAAGGAGAGGGCCCATTGAAGGTGTCTTGCCCAAGGACCCTCCAAAACGCAGAGCTAGCACTGCCAGTCATTATACTGTGGTTGCAACAGGACCCTCCCTTGGAGATCTGGCTCATTTTTGTCCTGCTGGTTCAGAGGTTAACTCTGGACATCTGGACGGGACATCACCCACCAAATTAAAAAATGGGAACCACCTTGCAACAGCCATGTAAAGCAGACTAGTATTCTTATCCCTATATGCTGATGGGGAGGGAGTGACAGATCGAAGATGAGTCATTTATCTAAGTATAGCTGTGGTGTTCATTGCAGAGGTAAGATTTGAATAGCAATGGGAGAGAAATTCATTGGGTTTGCCTTTCAATGCAAACTTGTCTAATTCCACACTTTCAAACCAATACGCAAACCAAAACTTGGCTATCCTTCAAAATGTGCACTTCCCCAAATTTTGCAGTACAGTTCTTCAAGCCAAAAGAATGCATACAAACATGCATGTATTAGGGGAAAGTGCACAAAAATGTAACTATTGGTGGAAATAAGATTCAGAATGCATGATGATGATGATGATGATGATGATGATGATGATGATGAAAATTGATTGCAAAAATGTATATATATATGGCAAAATTGTGGGCAAAAAAATATATATAACTTTTTGTATGAACTTTTTTATTAAAAAAAAAAATCCCAATGTTTTGGAAGAACCGAACTTAAGACTGGAAAAATGAGAAACAGAGAGAAACTCCAACTTTCAGATTTGTCCACCCCTAGATTTGTGTTAATGACGTCTCGCTGCTGCACTACAAAATACTTCACTTTGAAATGGATTGGCAATGGGCTCGGGTCAGACACCAGAATGTCTTTCTTCATACAACACACATAATTAACTGTTGGAATTCCCTATCACTTAGCCACGAGTTTAGATGACTTTAAAAAGGGATTAGACAAATTCATGGAGAGAAAGAACTATCAACAGCTGTTAGTCTAGACAGATGGCACGTGCTGGGGGCCATAATCAGGAGAATCGCCTTTATGCTGTGCTTCTGGCACTTCCAAAGCCACCTACCTGGCTGTTGTTGTAAACAGCGTGATGGGCTCCATTGTTCTGCAGTCCAATCCAATAGGGCTCTTTGTACATTATGCTACCCCAGTTCTTTCATACAATGAAGTCTCCACTACCAATTTCCCCACTCTGAACAACTAACCATCCAGTAAATTGTATGCCTTCATGTCCTCCTTTGCTGCATGTTGCCCCAGCTCATTAAAGCTAGCAAGCATCTCTCCCAAACATCAGCTAGAAACATCAGCTACATAATTTCCCTTGAGGGAGGGGTCATAGCTCAGTGGCAGAGCCCCTGCTTTGCATGCAGAAGGCGCCAGGTTCGATCCCTGGCAGCATCTCCAGGTAGGGCTTGGAAAGAATCCTGCCTGGAACCCCGGAGAGCCACGGCTGCCAGTCAGTGCCGACAATATTGGCCTAGATGGACCAAGGGTCTGTCTTAGCATCAAGCAGCTTCCTATGTACTTCCTGTCGTTTTGCTCAAGCCAGTCCAGACTACAGACAAGGCAGCTGTTCTTGTGCATCCAAACATCAGGCAGCAAGCTGCAACAAACAAGTTCTCTCTGGAAAGTCTCACGGTCATCCCTTTATTTTGATGAATCCGGCACACGCACATTCTGTCCGGCAATTTTTTTTTCATTGTGGCCATGCTTACATCAGCCCAGTGGGAACCTTCCTCCCAACCAAAAGAACAGCTTTCTAGGATCGATTTTCATCAAAGGGTTACATTCCCTCCACCTGCCACCATCCCGATCATTATCACCTGCCCAGCAGCTGTTATTTGCATTTTTTTTAAATGCCCAGGTTATATGACCCCTGTTCCCCCGGATCCACTTCTCCCCCCATCTGCTCTTGCTGAGCAAACTCCTTTTTGAGATTTTGAACTGTGCTTGCCCCTCTGACCTATAATTTCACCTCACAGAGAAGTTGGCCACCTCAGCCTGACCATCTCAATAGAAAAAGCCAGACTCCGTGAAGATCCATTTCCTCCTTCTCTTCCCCTTAGGGGTTCTGGTTCCATCAGAAAAGACAAGTGCGCCCTCTCCACCACATGGCATGGTGAAGGAGGGGAGAGGGAAAGTCACTGTGTGTGCACAGTCCCTGCCAGCACTTGCACCCAGGGCCAAATAACATATGATGCCCAGTAGCATTTAGTTTCCCCCCCCCCCATATTTTCTTTTCTTTTCTTTTTCTTTTTTTCTTTTCTTTCTTCCTTTTTTTTTTTATTACAGAATTCTGCCATGGAAGGGTGAAATGGTCATAGGGGCAGGGTTTCTTCACCCTTTTCCCTCCTGCACAGTTTTCTGCTAAAAATTTGTCCCACTGCATATTCCCTGCAGGAAAAGAAAACAAGGATCCAGGTTTGGACCCCAAATCTTGAGGGGCATTCACACGGCAGAAAAGAGCCCAAGGGCGGTGATAGCCTCCAAGGGCTAGAGCAGGTAGGCAACACAGTGCCCTCCAGATGTTTTGGACTATAACTGCCATCAGCCCCAGCCAGCATAGCTACTGCTCAGTAATGATGGGAGTTGTCGTCCAAAACATCTGGAGGGCACCAGGTTCCCTAACGTGGGTGAGAGCAAATTTCCAGCAAGGAGATGGGGAGACCAAAGGCCAGGACAGTGGTGTGGGCCTACCGCTGTCAAAATCCTAAATATTCTCTTAAGATGACACTCTAAAATTGGAACTTCTTTGCATCATTCATATAACAGCATGTTCTCAACATTTGGGATATCTAGGGCATAGGCTTTTGTTTCAGATAAAAGTGTAGGCACACACAGCTCTTTAGACTCAGAAAAGGGAAGGATTTTTAAAATTTATTTATTATATTTATACCCCGCCTTTTTTCCTGCAAGGAACCCAAGGCGGCTTACATAATCCTCCTCCTCTCCATTTTATCCTCACAACAACCCTGTGAGGTAGGTTAGGCTGAGGGTCAGTGACTGGCCCAAAGTCACCCAGTGAGTTTCATGGCCGAGTGGGGACTAGAACCCGGATCTCCCGAGTCCCAGTCCAACACTCTCACCACTATGCCACACTGGATGCACATCTATTTTCTCAGTTGCCTCCCAGAGCAATGGGATACCCCAAGTTAATATTGCCTCCCAGCTTTCCAGCATCCCTCTTACCCTGGGCTTAGAGAAGAGACTGCATTTTCTGGGTAAGGTTTCTGGAAGCTGTAGTGAGAGTTGCGTTAGGGAACCACGGTACACCTTTTGCTCCTCCCACCCAGATGATGTCACTGCCTGCCTTACATATTGGCAGAGAGTGTAAGATCCATGCTACACCTCCTCATGTCATTGGGCAAATGGTGGTGGATAAATCCAACATGGCGACTTCATTGCCAAAGCACATTATGCCAAGCTTCTCCCCAGGGCTAGAAGGGGCATCCAAGTCTCATTCTCTTTTCACCTAGGGGGTTTGCCACATGCCAGTTGCAGTCCTATGCACGCTTACTTGGGAGTAAACCCCATTGAACTCCAAGGGCTTTACTTTGGTGTCGGCATGCACAGGATCACATTCCCATCTGTGCCACAAGGGCACCGCTCCCGTCAAACACATCATTAGAACAAGCATGCACACCATCACACAGACTCATGTCGTTTGTTGTTTGGTAATTAAATCTTTCCGGAGGTGCCTGGTGCACTAAGAAATAGATACCCTTAATTCTGTTTTCCATTTATCCATTCATAATCCTCAGGTTTAATTGTATCCGGCTGAACACAGACTGCAGAACCCAGGATTCCTCCATTTCAGAACAGGTTTGCCCAGGCAGAGAATCCTTAGGAGACTCCGAAATTAACGGCAATGAGTGAATTGGCTCTCACTCAGCTGTGTAGCGCAGAAAGCTAGGTTCGTGGAAGAGGCCTTGCCGGGAATTATGACCACAGATATGCCAAAGGTGTTTATCAGCCTTCCCTCCAGATGTGTTGGACTACAACTCCCATGTAGCTCGGGAAAGATGGGAGTTGCAGCCTGACACATCTGGACGGCACCAGGTTGGGGAAGGCTGGCATATATAAACACATACAGTTGCCTTATACCAGGAGTGCAGAACCGCAGGCCCAGCAGCCAAATCCAGCCTTCTGGCTTCCCCAGACAGCTACGAGCCCTTCCTCCAAACCAGTCGTTTGGTGGTTCCCAGGCTGGTGTGCTTTCCCCCATTCTAAAAGGTTGAAGTGCCTCTACTAAGGCTTGGGGACTGGCAGTGAGAGCTTTAAGCTAAAATATGTGGGGGGGGGGCTGTAATTTGGCCCTGCCCCCTTTTGCTGTTGGCCCTGCCCACCCATGGGCGCTTCACAGATTTCATAGATCATAGAGTTGGAAGGGGCCTACAAGGCTATCGAGTCCAACCCCCTGCTCAATGCAGGAAACTGGAGGAGGGGTCTCCCATCCAAGTAACAACCAGGCCTGACCCAGCTTGGCTTTCCACGCTCAGACAAGCTGAAATGTAATTTGGTCCTCAGGCTGAAACAGGTTCAACACCCCTGCCTCACACAGTCCACCTAGCCCAGGATTGTCTACCCTGACCGGCAGTGGATCTCCAGAATCTCAGGCAGACAAGGAGCTCTCCCTGTCACTGGCCACCTGATCCTTTTATCTGAAGATGTTGGGAAATTGACTTAGGACCTTCTGCATCCATTGCTGAGCAACGTCCATCTCCATCATGAGTTCCACCACCGGAGGCACCAATAGGTTTATAGGCACAAATCGATGATGCAGCCACACTTGGAATACTGTGTATGGTTCTGGTCAACACACCTAAAAAAGGATATTGCAGAGCTGGAAAAAATGCAGAAACGGGCAACTAAAAGGGCTGGAGCAACTCCCGTATGAGGAAAAGTTACATTGCCTGGGATTGTTTAGCTTAGAAAAAAGGCAAGTGAAGGGAGACATGATAAAGGTGTATAAAATTATGCCTGGTGTGGAGAAAGTGGATAGGGAGACATTTTTCTCCCTCTGTCCTAATATTAGCACCCAAAGGGGTCATCCCATAAAGCTGCTTGGTGGGAGATTCAGGACAGGTAAAAATAAGGACTTCTTCACATAGCACAGGGTTAAACTATGGAACTCACTTCCATGAGATGGAGTGATGGCCACTAATTTGGACAGCCTTAAAGGGGAATTGGGTAAATTCCTGGAGGAGAAGGCTATCTATGGCTACTAGTCCTGAAGGCTACATGCTACCTCCAGTATAAGAGAAAGTATGCCTGTGAACAGCAGTTGCTGGGGAACATGGGAGGGAGGGTGCTGTTTCACTCCTGTCCTGTGGGTTTCCCGTGGGCAGCTGTTTGGCCACAATGTGAGCAGGATGCTGGATGAGGTGGACCTTGGTCTGATCCAGCACGGCTCTTCTTATGTTCCTATTCTTTGCATTAGCCAACTGGCAACTCAGGAGTTCAGTCTGTCCCTCTTGGTGGTTTTTCATCAGTCCTCCACCCATAATCCCATACCCCAAGGGTGTAGCCTTTTAAATTTCCCATCATCTATAATTTATTTATCTTCAGGGTCATACACAAGCTTTAGATAATATTTAGGACATTCACTGTGGTCATAAGAGAGATGGAGGCATAAAATGAATGCAGAGAGCATTAGCAGCAGCAACACTGGTTCTACCAAGTTCTGCTCCACCAGCAAAAACACACACAAATCAATGCAATAAAAACAGCATGGGGGGGGGGGAGACTGGAGGTAAACCCAGGCTGCAGTCTTTGAAACCCCCACAGCTACTGACTGTTAAAGGTCCAGCTTCAGTTGGACTGAAGTGCGACTTCTCCAGACATTAGCTCAGCAGCTGGGCTGTTAAGGAACGCATTCTGTATTGGGGTCATCCTACCAGCTTCGAGGTTAAAACAAAGCTGTCCTTCCACAAGGCATAAGGACAGATGGAGCTGTTGGTGGGGAGCAGAGAAAGGACGCGGCAATAGTAGCAAATGGTGAAGTGGTTAGACTACAGGCGTGAGGATATTGCATGTGTCCAAGAATACTACGTGAAAGAGAGGAGTATATTTAAGCACCAGGGCAGGCGTCAGGGGTAGGCATACTCGGGCACCTGCCGAGGGCCCACCCCTCAGCAGGGGGCCACTGACAAGAGCCCCCTGGGCATGCTCTTCGTCTTCAGTGTTCCAGCCTGCTTGTTCACCTGCCTCTCCTTCTGGACCAGACCAAAGTGATAGGGAGAAGGACGTGCAGTAGATGCCACTGCCTGCTTGCTTGCTGGATGTCTGCCCGCCAAACCAGCAGGTGGTAGCAGTGAAAGGGGAGAGGAGCAGGAGCTGGTGAGAAGGTGGACTCGCTGAGGGAGGGGGTCTTGCCCTCCAAAACCTGGAGCCAGCACTGGTAAGTATTGCATGTGAGTAGTGTGAAATGGGTGTGTAAAAGTGAGAGTGCGAGAGGGCACAGGCTTGGCCCGAGACAAGTTGCTGCCCAAGGCAGGGTAGCAAACGACCACCTCCGAAGGGCTGGAGCTCAGCGGCAGAAGGTGCCAGGGTTCAATACCCGGCATTTCCAGGTGCGGCCAGTCAGTGCTGACAATACTGGGCTAGATGGACCAGTGGTCTGACTCGGTGTATGGCACGTTCCCATAAACCCACCCCCTCCTCCAAATCAAGCCAAGGCTGGTCAAGTCATTTTGGCAACTGGGACAGAATATCCCACGCACACAAAATCCCCTGGCACTAAAAATACAGTAATCATAAATGAAGGGCACAATCCTATGCATGTCAAGACAGACAAAAAGTCCTACAACTCCCAGCATTCCCCAGCCAGCATTGCTGGCTGGGGAATGCTGGGAGTTGTAGGACTTTTTGTCTGCCTCGACATGCATAGGATTGCCACCTAAATAACTCACCCTTTGCTGCTCTTTCACATCACCCAAATTCAGCTGCCTAAAGCAGCTGCCTCACTCCACCTAATGATAACAGAGCACATAATTCTTGGAGTGCATCACAGAGCGAATGAAAAACAGACACAGAGAGATTCTTACGCACAACTAAACGCGCAACTACATGTACATGGATCGCCGCTGGCGTGTGCCTGTCCTGTGCCTCAGACTCTTTCTCCCATGCAAGCCAGGAGACTGTCAAGAAAGACTTTACCATCCTCTCCCTCCCATTGCAAGTGTGAAGTGCAACCAAGAGTCCATCCGGGTGCGCTCCTGAAGCGCCAACCGTGAGCAGACAGCACCAGCCGTGCTGGCGCTGGAGCGTTTGCTCAGTTCAAAATACGGCCCTGTTCAGAGAGTTATTTGCCATCTCTGACTCTACTACAATTCTCTCCCTGCTCACACAAATCACAAAGTTGGGCCGTCATTGATCTTGGGCTCCCCAAGCAAAAGAGGTCACTGCATGGCCGATACAGAACTGTCCTGCAACATTTATTTATTTTCAAGATTTTTTTTGAAACCCCACTTGTTCATTAGATCTGGTCAATTGCGTTACCAAAAGAGAGAGGGAGGGAGGGAGAGAGACAAACTATTAAACTGTCACTTCCAATTAAAGCCAGCATGTGCTCCAGCACCGTTAATGGATGACAAAGTGAGGAAGAAAAACATGTTTGACAGAGACAATATGCATTGCGCTTCTGCTTGGTTCACACAAGCAAGTCGGTAAGAGCCAGGTAGGGTCCCTCCGGAGCTCATACGCTCTGCACCATTCTGTGATCTGGAGACTATTTCACTGGGCTATTACAATATCCAGAACTTACATGGGGTCCTTTTGCCTTGAGTTGCACCTTCCCCAAAAAAAGAAAGGGGGGAACCAAACATGCCCTTCAGATGAAGCCTCCACTAATATCTGCAGAGACCCTGTTTAGATATGAGTTGGTTGCTGCGACGACACAGTCCCTTCACTTTAGGACCGGACGCATAAACCCTTCTCAGGCTAAGCACCAACACTTTATAAAACCTGAGGGAAGGGTCAAATGAAACCTTTCCCCTACCAATGAGGGAAAAGATTAATACAGGTTATTAAGGATCTATTTTAAATCTATGATACTGTGGGTACAAAGGTGTGTGCGTGTGTGTGTAGATTTAACAGCAATGCAGGTTAATAACGCCAAGCTGACACGTAGGATTTCGGTAGCAAACAAAATAAAAATAAGTTTATTTTAATTCTCAAAATCTTAGTTCCAGAAAATAACTTTAAACCTGCCTACACCAAAACACTTTGTAATTAACCTTAGTCCCTATAACTCTAAATACTTTCACTCTTCAGACAAGCACTGATTTCTCTCAAAACTCCTGACGGACACAAATAACCCAACTAACCTAACTCCCTCACTCCACCACTCTCACCCACTCAACAACACACACTCTCTGACATTGCTCCAACACTCCTTATATACGTACTCCTCCCCCCACCCTTTCCAAGACATCACAAACCACACCCACTCAGTTCAACATTCTATACTCACTAAACATACTAATGCAGACATACACCAGGGAACTGAATTGTGGCGTTACGCCACAGTTGCCTTCACTTTGCAACTGGCCAAGTTAATTTAAATGATTTTGATAGCTTCACGATCAAACATCAAGTGACTTCTTCCACCACACCACCCCCAGTCTCTTCACTCCATGCTCCTGGAAAAAACAGGCTGCCATGGTAAGCAAGGCCTACAAAAGCTGGTTATTTATAGCATTAACATGATATTCCCCAGTCAGTGAGATCAAACAGATGCACTTCTATTTTTTGGGAAAATAATTAAAACCATAAATCCCTGTACCTAAAGCTATACCTTGCTTATTTAGATGCTGGGAGAGATTACACTTGAGTTCAGCAGCTGACCACCTCTCGGGCCAAATCTGCCCCTCTGGGATGCTACCTGGTCCCAAAAGGTGATAAGGGATGTGTAGGGTTTCCTGAAAAAGGAGGTTCTGGTCACTGCACCTAAAAAAGGACACTGTAGAGTTGGAAAAAGGGCAGAAAAGGGCAACTAAAATGATCCAGGGGCTGGAGCAACTCCCCTACGAGGAAAGGTGACAGCAGCTGGGATTATTCATCTTTAAAAAAAAAGGAGGGTAAGGGGAGACATGATAGAGGTGTACAGAATTATGTATGGTGTGGAGAAAGTGGACAGGGAGACATTTTTCTCCCTCTCTCATAATACTAGAACCCAAAGGGATCATCCCAGGAAGCTATAATTGGTGGGAGATTCAGGACAGATAAAAGGAAGTAGTTCTTCACACAGCGCAAAGTTAAACGATGGAATTCACTTCCACAGGATGTAGTGATGGCCACCAATTTGAATGGCTTTAAAAGGGGATTGGACAAATTCATGGAGGAGAAGGCCATTGGTGACTACTAGACCTGATTGGCTATGTGCTTCTTCCAGTATCAGAGGCAGTCTGCCCATGTTTGTTTGTTTATTATATTTATACCCCGCCTTTTTTCCTGCAAGGAACCCAAGGTGGCTTACATAACCCTCCTCTTCTCCATTTTATCCTCACAACAACCCTGTGAGGTAGGTTAGGCTGAAAGTCAGTGACTGACCCAAAGTCACCCAGTGAGTTTCATGGCCGAGCAGGGACTAGAACCTGGATCTCCTGAGTCCCAGTCCAACACTCTCACCACTACGTCACACTGGCAACATGTACACCAGTTGCTGGGGAGCAAGGGCAGGAGGGTGCTGTTGCACGCATGTCCGGCTTGTGGGACCCCATGGGCAGCTGGTTGGCCACTGTATGAACAGAATGCTGGATTAGATGGACCTTTGCTCTGATCCAGCATGGCTCATCTTATGTCCTTATGTAATGGAATGCATTTATGTGGATGCAAAAGAGCCCTAGAGAAGTTTTTCTCCCTCTCTCAGAATACTAGAACGTAGTGGGGTCCTACAATTGAACTGAAAGGTGAGAGAGATTCTGGACATATCAATGTAGCACTTCTTCACCTAGCACATGGCTAAACATGAGCAGGATGGTGCTATTGTGCTCACATCCTACTTTTGGGCTTCCCAGAGGCCACTGTGGGAAAGAGGATGCCAGATGAGGTGGGCCTTTAGGCTGACCCAGCAGGATTCTTCTGAGTCTTTTGGAATTGTGTTCCCGTGTGTTTTTGGTATCTCTTTCTTTATATTTGCTCATTAATGGTGCTAACCCTTTTCAGGTGACGTATAATCCAAGCATCCATCAGACTAAAGGTTGATTCTTCTTCTCCTCCTCCATAATTGAAAACCTGCAGCTACAGGTTCAGGAAGCTTGCAGCTACAAACACAGAGAATTGGACACTCTCAAGGGAAGGTGAGAAAGCTGGGCTTACCACCTTGCCAGCCTCCTTACCATCTTGTCGGCCTCTTGCTGATGCTGTTGTTGGCTGGATTGGGACTCTTTTTCCTGGGAGAAGTTCCACTGCCGTCAAGAGCAGGGGGATTCCCCAGAGGCCTGACTGATTGTGAATGCCTGCCACCTGGGGTTTGACTCTCTGCAGGCCTTTATCTGCTCACCTGAAGCGAGGCAGCTGCTTCGCTTCAAGGGCAGCTGCTTTGGGGGTGGGGATGCAAGGGAAAAGGTCACCCCCCTAACATTTTTGTCTATTCTGTTTGCTCAGAGCCCTTGGCGGGGGGGGTTGCTTTTTCCCTGCCTAGGGCCTGAGCATGTGCCTTGGAGGGGAGATATGGGGCCAAGTGGGGGGGAGCCATGGGGGCCCCAATCAGTGTAGTGACAGGTAGAGGGAGATGTGATCGCACTCTTCCAGTACTTGAAGGGTTGTCACACAGCGGAGGGCCAGGATCTCTTCTAGATCATCCCAGTTTGCAGGACACGGAATAATGGGCTCAAGTTACAGGAACCCAGATTCCCAGAAATTTTCCCGGAAAATTTCCTGACTGTTAGAGCAATAAGACAATGGAACCAACTACCTAGGGAGGTGGTGGGCTCTCCCACTCTGGAGGCATTCAAGGTGCAGCTGGACAGCCATCTGTCAGGGATGCTTTGGCTTGGATTCCTGCATTGAGCAGGGGGTTGGACTCGATGGCCTTGTAGGCCCCTTCCAACTCTACTTTTCTATGATTCTATGATATGGCATCGGGAGGAGGGCCAGCCAGGTAAAGGGAATGCAGCCCAGGCACTTAATGGCTGTGCCGTGTTCCGGTCCTGCTCACACACGCAGGTTTGGCAGTTGCCCTATCAGCCTGCCCTCTGGTCTCCAGATGCTGCTTCTAAATGCCAGATCAGTGCAAAACTAAGACCTCCCTCATCCATGATCTAATAGTGGATGAGGCGGCCAACCTGGCATGCATTTCCGAGACCTGTGGGGGGGAACAGGGGGGAGTTAGTCTCTCCCAGGTATGCCCACTGGGGTACTTGGTTCATCATCAGGGTAGACTTGAGGGCCGGGGAGGGGGGTTTGCCATGGTCTGTAGGATTTCCATCTCTCTCCAGTTCTCCAAAAAGACCCGTGGGGACCAGCTCACCTGTACCCAGAGGAGGTCACATTACCATCCTCAGACACTGAGGACTCTGGCCTTGAGGATACTAGCATGCTGCAGCCTGAGATTGCTAAAACAGGCCAGACCCCTTTAAGATACAAAGCCTCAGTCAGCATGGAGGTGGGGCCAAGCAGCCTAAATGCGACCACACTCTTCTCTAAACATCAGTCTTGCTCTGCTCATTGTTGGAGCAACACACAGACAACTCTTATCTGGCTTCCAGCCCCATCATCATGGGAAGCTGATCTCTTCCTGTCTTGCTCACGTGAGAAACCTGACCTAACCTAAATCCTCTCAGCATATGATCAATAGCAGATCCCTGCAACCCGGGCTAAACTGCAGGGCATAGGCAGAATAATGGTACACTCCTAAGTGGACCGTCGCCATACAGAGGCAGTATACCTCTGAGGGTGCAACGAGCACCAGGGGGAGGCCATCTCCTTCATGCCCTGCTTGTGGGTGGCCAGAGCTAATATTGGGCTTGAAAGATCTTGGCTCTAATCTAGGTAGGCAGTTCTTATGTTGCCCCAGGCACTTGACTGAACCCCAAATGTGTCATCCCTGTTGCCAATACCCATGGAAGTGGAGAGGTGCAGATGAGGCAGAGATTGACAAGGATCACTAAGAGACACTTCTGACACCCTTGTGGCACTCCCATTGGGGGTTGCGTTATTATTAGCCCTTATACACAATATCCTAGTCAATGCTAATCCATTTACCAATCTATCCTGTGGTTCTACACTTGCAATGGAACTGAGATATAATTTTGGGTGGTGAACTAAAACACACACACAAACTGCTGAACACGTGAGTATCGCTGATCCAAAAAAGGATGTAAATCTCTTGTTCTCACCAATACCGAAAAGACATCTATAGCCGAGCAAAGCTATAGGGAGAAGTGGGAGAGGCAGGGAAGAGAGGCAAGGAGAGGAGACTGTGAGCTATTTTTATTTTTCTAATATCTGGTTTGTTTTGGGTAGACTTAGCCGCTGTTGCAAAACAGTCTCGGGGTTTGATGTGCTGAGAAATTATTTGCTGAAAAGTTAATAAGTGGCTCTCGAGTCAGCAAATGCCTCACTGAATTATCATCAACTCTTTACATAAGTGACAAACAAGATTGCTTCAAAAGCTCCTCGGCGCCAGCCAGGATCATCGAGGCAAGGCGCGCAAGGAAGATTGCAGGCAGCAGGGGTGGCGATGGTGGCCCACATGCCTCGCAGGGGGACTTTGCATTTACAACTACATTTGGTGCTTGCCAGAGAGGAGGAGGAGGAGGAGGAGCCATCCCATGTGTGGGTGCAGGGCCTTCACATCCCTGATCCTTTTCCATGCACTACCATCAATACACATCTTAGGACTCTGGCCATGCGGACATCTGCGCTACAACATCCAGTCAGCCTTTTCTTTTCCCTCCGATTACACACACACACACACACACACACACACACACCACCAACCTGCTTTTTGTAACATGCCACCTGATTAAGAGATCTGGAGATCTAGAAGGCTTGCACATTTCTTGTAATCTTTGAGCTGACCTAATAAATGTATTACACTACTGTATATGGATTTTGGAATTCCCCCCCCCCCTCACTTTTGTCCAACACGGCTGCCTTTGTTTTTTCTACCCATTTACATGACATTCTACAGCAGGGAGGACCAACCAGCAATCCCCAAACCCAATCCAGCCACTAAAACAAGTTTATCCAGTCCCTTGATATTGTAATTTGTACCCATTTGTTACTTTATTCCCAACTCAAGGATGGAAAGCGGAATATTGGCGGTCAATATAAGAGGTTTAAAGATGTTCTTAAGGCTAATCTAAAAAAATGCAATATAAACATCAAAAACTGGGAAGCTCTGGCCCATGAACGATCTAACTGGAGGTTGGCCTTTCACAAAGGTTCTATGGACTTTGAAGAAGCCCGAGTGCAAGGTGAAAGGGAGAAACGTGCTAAGCGAAAAGCACGTCAAACGAATCCTTTACAGGACCATCTTCCATCTGGTAACCTGTGTCCTCACTGTGGGAAGCTGTGTATATCTAGAATTGGCCTCCACAGTCACTTACGGACCCATCGCTAGAGTCTACACAATTTTCTTTAGAATTTTCCTCCTTTTAAAATCTCATTTTTGTAAAAAAAAAAAAAAAAAAAATTTACCCTGGAAGACAATCTTACTCGATCGCCTGACTGACTGATTGTAGCCATGATGTGGCAATAGATTTGCCCACAATTCCATCTGGAGCGGAAAGGAAAGAATAATAGAATCCTGGAATTGGAAGGGGCCATTTAGACCCTCAAGTCCAACACCCTGCTCAGTGCAGGAATCCAGTTTAAAGCATCCCTGATAGATGGCTGTCCAGTCTCTGCTTGAAGACCTCCAGCGATGGAAAGCCCACCATCTCCCCAGGCAATTGGTTCCATTGTCTGACTGCTCTGACCATTTTTCCTGATGTTCAGCCAAAATCTGACTTCTTCCATTGCAGGAAATGCAGAGATTCTACACTTCGATGTTAATATCTCTGTGTTGGATTTTGATGTCAAGGGACATAGCTTTATGTAGCACTGTGCCCACGATCCTTTGGATCTGTGAAACTTTTAATGATGAATGGCAACAATAATGTGGAGTGCGGCCATTTGGTTTGTATAGAAAAATACATGGCTGGGGCCTCGAACTACAGAAGTGGAGGATACAGAGTGCCCTCCCCGCCCCGAAAACATAAGTTGGATGTCGCTGCTCTACAGAGTAATGCAACAACAACAAAAGCAGGTGCCTTCCCCAAGAAGCTTCCATTCAACCTTGTGAGACAAGACAGGGAAGGGGGAGGCCCAGATAATGACAAAATGAATTCAGGGGAATGCAATTCCAGGATCATGGGCTTTGTTTGGGTTGGTTCTGCAGATTTATAGAGCTGCAAAAGCTATCGAAAATGGCTTATACTCATAGTTGCATCACTCTAGGTGCGTAGAGTGAAGCTAATTTCACCTCTTCTGCAAGATGATGATGATGATGATGATGATGATGACGACGACGATCTTTGCAGTATATTATAAGTTTAAAAGAAGGAGTAACAAACAAGAGAGAAAATGGGAGGAAAGGAAAAAGTCAAGACTAACAAGAAAACAATTCACTTGAATGTTATTATGAAATCTTTGCTGCACCTTTGCTGACCAAAATGCCCTTTGGAGCACTATAGAAGTGGTTCCTGCTCCTGCCCTGATGTAACATTTTGCCTGGACAGTTTTGCAGGTCACAGCTGCTCTGCTCTGGCTCCCTGTGATAGCTGTTCCTAGTATCTGGCACTTGCAAATTCAGCTGCAATGCAGACCCTTGACTTGGGCCTTCGGTTGACCTGTCACCTCCTGGAAGTGACACCGGGTTGGTTCAATGGCAGTTGTGCTCGATCCGAAACTCACACACATGCACACACAGGAGCCTCTGTGCCACCTGAGAGGCTTAGGAACCACCTATTATTCCCAAATGCCCTCCAACATGTCATTTGGGTTCATCCAATGAAAAAAAAAATATTGCTGTGACCACTGGGCAGCGAATGTGACTGGTGCAGCACAATTTTAATCCATGCAATTCAGAAGATGGGCTATCAGCCACTGGCATAGAAGGCTTCTCCAGTGGTTTAGATCAGCCTCTTCCAACCCAGCACCCTCCAGTTGTGTTGGGCTACAACTCCCAGCATCCCCAGCCAGCCACGGCTGGCTGGCGATGCTGGGAGTTGTAGTCCAACACATCTGGAGAGCACTTGGGGAAGACTGGATGAGACAAATTCATAGAGCAGGTTTTGACATACCTAAGCGTTGAAAAGAGCCTTCATGTTCAGAGGCAGTTTATCTGTGAGTACAGGCAGTCCCCAGGTTACGAACATATTCTGTTCTTAAGAATGTCTTTAAGTCGCATTTGTACATACGTTGGAACAGTATAGCATAGTATACGGCATTTATGCAAATTGAGTAAATTACGTATAGTACACTATACTCTATGTAAACAACGTAGAGCCGGGGAACCCAGAAGTCCGTTCATAAGTACGAGTTGTCCGTAAGTCGGACGTTCTTAACCCGGGGACTGCCTGTACCGGGGACAAATATCAGTCATTGTTAGATACATAAGAAGAGCCCTGTTGTACCCAGCTCAAGACACATCTACTCCATTGCTCCATTCCCAACAGCTACAAAACAGATCCCTCACATGCCAACATCCATGTACCCACAGCATGTGGTTTTCATGGGTATGCTGAAGTTGATAGACCACTCCTCCTCCACTTACTTATTAATTATATTTCTATCCCGCCTTTTTCCTGCAAGGAACCCAAGGTGGCTTACATAATCCTCCTCTCCATTTTATCCTCACAACACATCTTATCCTCACCTGTGAGGTAGGTTAGGCTGAGAGTCAGTGACTGGCCCAAAGTCACCCAGTGAGCTTCATGGCTGAGTGGGGACTAGAACCCAGATCCTCCGAGTCCCAGTCCAACACTCTAACCACTACACCACACTGACTCTCCTGGCCAGTGTAGCATTAGGTGGCCTATTTAGAGCCACCTAAAGTGGTGGCCATCACCACATCTCATGGGAGTTACTTTTTATGTAGGCTTTAACTTTCATGGGTCTGCTTAGTATGCTGACAAACATACACCGTAATCTAATCCCAGTGAGTCTGAAACATCCTGTTTGTCCAGGTCTTCTCTTGCCATGATCCCCTGGAAATCCATTCAAGCTCAGCACACCTCAGGTATTGTCCTGGTTTCTAGTCTCCGCAGATTCATATCGTGACTTATTCTCTTTGTTATGTTTTCATTTGTTTAAACATCAAAGCACTGTATCCAAGCCTTTGAACTCGTGTGTAGCCGAGCGATGCTGCCACTACTTTCCTACAGTATCAATGCAACATCTTTGCAACGCCAACATCAACAACAACATGATTTAATGTAGTGCCAGCAAAGCACCTAACGCCCACCCATAGTTTCCTTAGTATATGTGCGCTGTTGGAATAAGTCTCATGGTATATCTAAACTAAACATGCATATCAGTTTTACAGTCATTGTTCCCCCAAAGAAGCATGGGAGTTGTAGTTGGGGGAGGGGGAGGGTTGCAATGAACTCCCCAGTCCCAACAAAACTATGGTCCCAGGATTCCATGGGGAAAGGAAATGACCGTTAATCTGGCATAAGCCTGTACCACAGATAAACCCTTTTAGACAAGGCACACTTAGAAGTCTAAAGTAAGAGGTCCTCTCACACCCAGATCAGAAAATTGTTGACCTGGAAAGCCTCTTCATGCCAAGGAAAATAAATACACACGGCCAAGTGAAACCCCAGACTCTCTCAGTTGTGCATCCTCTGATTCAGAGCTCTTGCTGTTGTTAGCATAGTGGTGTCTCTGCCCCAAACATCCAGGGAGGCACTCGTGGAATATTCTGGCAATGGTTCTGCCAGTGGATATTGGTACTGGCGACAGGGGGAGAAGTCACAGCAGCTGAAACACAGGCTGAATTATTTGGCTACATATTTACCCTCAGAGAAACTGCAACTACAGCCAAGGAAGCAAGCCTGACCCACTAAAGGCGCAATCCTATGCATGTTTAGACAGAAAAGCGTCCTATAATTCCCAGCCTGCCCCAGCCAGCCATGGCTGGCTGGGGCATGCTGGGTGTTGTAGGACTTTTTTTCTGTCTAAACATGCATAGGATTGTGTCCTTAGGCAGCCTTCCTCAACCTGGTACCCTTCTGATGTGTTGGACTACAACTCCCATCATCCCCCAACCAGCAGGTCGGCTGGGGTTTAGTCCAACACATCTGGAGGGTGCCCGGTTCTGGAGGCCTGCACCAAGAGATTGTCCACTCCTTCTTTGCTCCTCCATCACCAACTTTAGGTAACAATGAACTTTCTTCCTACCTTGTCCGCCATGATCATAGAAGAGCCACCATGGATCCCCAAGATCGGAATAAAAGTCTGCGATGAAATAAAATCCAAAATTTGAGCAATGGCCTCCTGGTCGGTGTCGTCTCCAAAAACCACCCCGTGGATCTTGGTGCCCGACATCAAGTCGCAGACATTGGTGATTATGCTTTTGGGGTCAGTCTGGTTGACCAGGAGGGGCACCACGTTGACATCAATGGTGAGGCCACCCGACATATCCCTGGTCCAAAGTGCTCGGACGTCCCTTTCCGTGATGTACTGGCTCCTCCCCAGGATGACTGCGATGTTCAGGATGGGGTAGCTCTTCTCTGCCCCACGGACAAGGGCCAACTCCGCCAGAAGAGCCTGGAGCACCAGGAGATTCCAGCAGACACGTGCCATCTTGACCAGCTCCATGCTCTGTGGGAGAGGTCACAGCACACAAAAGATCAGGACAAAGGGCGACATCCTCCGGGCAGCAGGAAGCGAAGCCATTCCCCAGCAAAGGGGCATCCTTCTCCTGCCAACCGATGCCTCCTTGGGGGTCTTAAAGTTGAACTTCAGCCTGACATGACCCAACCCTTAATGCGCTGGAGGGCAGCACACAAAACTGACCCCAAGTCTGGATATTGGAAGGGGCACGCTTTCGCTGTGCTCTTATCGTTCCCTAAAACACACACACACAAACACACAGAGGAAACTGGTCTAGGGAGAGATGGGGAGCTCCTCAGTCCACCTTGGAGAAAACCTGCTGGCCGAGAGGCATCTGAAGGAATCCGGCTACCCGGGCCACCTCCACTGCCTGCCTCCAGCCGCTGCCAAAGCAGCAACGCTTGGCGTGCCCCCTCCCCTTTCCTTTCCCTTTCTCCACCCTTCGCATCCTCTGTCCAGAAAATGGTATTTTATTCCAAGACTCATTTCAAGCCGTCTGGCTGAATGCTCACGCAGAACTGGCTGCATTTCTGGGACAGATTCAGACAGGCATTTCTTCTAACCCATTTCTCTCCCCCCCTTCCTCCTCCTCTGTTCCACGTCCACTTGGGCATCTCAAAACACTCGCCTGTCCTTGGCATGTGTACTGTGGGGCATCGCTTTGTGGGTCTCTTAGCTCCTGTATCTTTACTGACTGCAGTTTGAGGATGGATGGATGGATGAGAACCACGCAGGAGATTGTCTCAGTTCCCTATTGCCAACTCTACTTCCCCTGGTGGGGTTGAGATCTTTGAGCCCAGGGCGGGATGTTGTGCCCACCTTTTGATAGGTTTTTCATCCAAGCCTGCTTATGGGCAGGTGGATAAAGAGCACCCCCCCCCCGAGCCATTCCTAGTTGCAGAGGGGGCTACCTTTTCCTGCTCTGCGGCGAACCACCCACCCACCCCCTGCGTTCCTGCCCACCGCCAACCTAAGCACCTCGCCATCAATCCACCGCTCGCGGGACTCGTAAGGAGATCTCCGCAGTTTTGGGGCGGGCACGGGAGAGGGTCGCTGCCCCCCTGTGCCCCGCTCTCGCTCTCTCCCCTCTCTCAGGCTTCATTTGGATTCACACTCAGCCTGTTGTCTGTTGCAGGGCAGATATATTTCCCACACACACACTGCAGTCGGATCAGACAAGATGCAAAAAGCGGTGGGGGGGGGGAGGTGATAGTAAACCAAACCAGCTTCTTTCTTCACCTTTAAACCTACTTCATTTGGAACCATTTATGATTTGAAATATTTTTCCCCCACTGTTTAAAAAAAATAAATGCACCACTCTGGGAGAAGTGAAGGGGGAGGGACTGTTTGCACCAATTAGAGAGGATCCAGGCGTGCACAGGGCACGCACACTGCACACTGCACACACACACACACTGCGAAATCCTGCAACGCTCGCCTTTACTACGTAGGAGTGGGGATTCTAGCCTGCTCCTTCGCTCGCTCCATTCATGGGGCGAAAGGAAAGCCAGGCCAAGAGCGCCGCCTAGCGGACGGCGCGCTCGTAGCGGCTACTACCGCCGCTCGCCCGTGCTTCTCTCCTCCTCCTCCTCGGCTCCCAGCCTCCTCATCATTACCGGGGTTGTGAGAAATCGTAGCCGCTGCTGCAAAGTTTGGCATTTCGCAGGACTCCTCAGCGCAGAGCGTCAGGGGGGGCTGCCATCCTGCTTTCCAGAGACGCGACCGCCGGTGCTGAGCAGGAGAAGAGCGGGGCGCCGCATCGCCTCTCCACAAGGCAGAGAGGACTATCCTTGCAAAGGGGGTCTGAGGGAGGGAGGCAAGAGGGAGGGGAGAAATGGGGGGAGGCAGGAAGGAGGCAGGGGAGGGAGGCAAGAGGGAGGGGAGAAACGGGGGGAGGCAGGAAGGAGGCAGGGAGGGAGGCGGGGAGAAAGAGGAGGGAGGCAGGAAGGAGGCAGGGAGGGAGGCAGGGAGGGGAGAAAGAGGTGGGAGGCAAGAGGGAGGGGAGAAACGGGGGGAGGCAGGAAGGAGGCAGGCGGGGAGAAAGAGGAAGGAGGGAGGCAAGAGGGAGGGGAGAAACGGGGAGGCAGGGAGAAAGGAGGGGGAAGAGGGGGAAGGAGGGGGGAAGAGGGGGAAGGAGGGGGGAAGAGGGGGAAGAGGGGAGGGGGGAGGGGGGACAGAAGGATGACCAGGTTAGCGTGAAACCAAACGTCCCTCAAATCAAATTAAGAAGACTCATCTTTGCAACGCAACTTTTAAATTAAATAAATAAAGAAGCCGACTGGGGAAAGTTGATTCGCTTTCAACATAAGGTGGTCTCAGATAAACACGGCGCGAGGAGCTCACTAGCAATTTTCCTTGGAAATCCGACCTCCCCCTCCCCCCACGTGCGTGCTGAAGACGTGCAAGGCGATCCTATGCACCTTTACTCCTGAGGAAGCCTCACGGGGCACGATGGGCTTTCCACCCTGGGCCGGTGTTCGTGGGTTGCAGAATATTGGGGGTTGCTTGGATTTGCAAAGGACCCGACTAGGGTGTGATCCTATGCGACTTACCCGCAGAGAATAAGCCCCATTGAACACCAGGGGGGCTTACTTCTGAGTAAACAATTTTTATAGGCTGGGGCTGTAAGTGGGCTGGATGCTTCGAGGAGACCCACTGGAATCAATGGGACAAGTTAGTCGTGACTGAAGGGTGCCCGAATCTGGATCCAACACAATACCTCTTTCCACCTCCCCCCGCCGCCACGATGAGCTACATGCAGCTCGATCCTGGGCGCGTTTTACTCGGAATGTAAGCCCCATGCAATTCGGTAAAGGTACACCCTTCCTTCCCCCTTTGGAAGAAGGACAGGGAGTTTATGTCTGACATCCTGACTTGGGAGCAAGTCCCATTGAAGTGAGCGGGACTTACTTCCGAGTAAACAGGCACAGTCCCGGGCAAGGTTTCCTGAAGAGGAGAACCCAAACCACCACCACTCACCCACCCCCGGGTAGGACGAGAAATGAAGGCTGCACCGAAGTCGTAGCTACTCGCGAGTAATTCCGCTGAGCTCAAGGGGACTTACTTGCGAGTAAAGAGACGTGGGATTGCAGAGAGAGAAAGAACTCTTTCCACCTGCTAAGAAACGCCCCAGATTTTTATTTTTAATTCATGCTAAAACGAAGCGGATGGGAAAGACGACCCAGGGAGAGCCTTTTTGCCACGCAACGCACCCCCTGGCACCCCTGCCCGTCAGCGCCGCCGGTCCTGGGGGATCTGCAGGCAAGCCAAACTCGTCCCTGCAGCAATGCCAGGCGAAATCAACACCTCCCCAGGTGCCAACCCTTCGAGCCCCGCCATATAGACAGACAGACACACACACACACACACACACACATATATATATATATATATATATATATATTATTATTATTATTATTATTATTATTATTATTATTATTTATTACTCACTGCATTCGCACTCCACATAATTCCAAGCTTAAAATCCTCCAAGTCATTTCAATGGATTCCTTTGCACCAGTCAGAAATGCGTCTCGGTTGGCTTGGGGGGGGGGGCTGATGTGGGGGCTGTTGTGTTGTTGTTTTGTCGTATCGTTGTTGTTGCTGCTTTTAATCCCCAGTTTTCATCGCAGGTGCCCTTCGGCGGACCGAGGAGGCAAAGCCGCGCCAGGCAGATCCCTGTGGCTCCAAAGCCGCGCACACACGGACCATCCACTCACACGACACCGCCTCCGCCTCCTTCCTCGCTGATCAAGTTTTCAAACCCAGCCAACGCACAGTTCAGCAAGCTCAGATGCCAAATTTGCAGCAAGAGATAGAGATGCAAAACTGGTAACAAAAGGGGGGGGCGGGAATTGGAGACGGGTCTTCTTTTGTTCTCCGCTGCAGTAAATGCGAACAGGGCAGGAACTTGGAAGGGACACCCCAAAAGATTGTTTAAAAACCCACCGGCCTCTCTCGGATTCGTCTGGGAGGAACTGTGGTCAGAAAGGCAAGGCTGGCTGGGGAAGTGGGCGGAGAAGATGCCGCCACTGCGCCGACTGGGAGGCTGCTCGCGTGGGCTGGCTTGCAGGGTGCACCGGCCTGGCCCGGTCAGAGGAGGCGCGGGCACGGAACTGCAATGTGGGGTTCCGAAACGCAGCCGCTGAGCCAGCCTGAGGAGACGGGAGGGGGCGCGTCCATTTCCACGCTCGCTTTCCCCTACCGCCGTCCTCTGCAGCCCCCCCCCCCCTCAAAGCAGGGAGGGAGGCGGAGCTGTTGCTGCAAAGAGCCGTACGATGTACATAGTGCAACCGGGCAGCATGGAGCATGTGTGTGTAAACGCACGCATGGATGCGCACACACAGAGGGAGAGAGGGACGCACGCCACGCATGGGTTTGCTAGCCGCCGCAGAGCGCTCGCGCCAGATCGAAACGACAGGCGATTTGTACGGAGCGATACACGGATGTGCAATTTTTACACGTTAAGTGGCGGAGGGAGGGCCACTCCCGAGGCGAACAGGATGTTGGTATTTATTTACTCTGAATTCTGCCTGCACATTTATTTGTTTGTTTGATAATCCGTTCTATCCCACAGGGCTCAGAACAGCTTAGAGCAGTTTTCCTAAATGTTAATAATTCTGTCCCAAGGGTCTTGCAGGCTTCTTAATTTTAAATCGGGTAGGGGGAACATGTGGCCTTCCAGATGTCATCCCTCACCATTGGCATTTCTGGCTGCTGGGAGTTGCAGTCCAATAACATCCAGGGATGGGGACTCGGACTCGAGGACTCGACTCGTGAGTCGGACTGAGTCCCCCCTCTGACTCGAGTCGGACTCGAGTCCCAATATTTTTAATGGGACTCGAGACTCGACTCGGGACTCGAGACCAAGGACTCGTCAACATCCCTGCTTGATGCTACCTGCAGGTGCTGTCTGGACCTAGTTGCAGTAACAATCCAAGTTTATTTTAAAAAATATTTTACTAATGTAACCTTTCAGACATTTTGGGTTTGGCTGCCTCTGCCTGCCTGTTTGGGGTTCCCTGCCTCCTCTGCCTGCCTGGTCTCTTCTTAACCAGTTCCACAGTTTGAATTGTCCAAGACAAAGGCCTCTGTCTGCCTGTTTTGGGGTTCCCTGCCTCGTTATTTTGGGTTTGTCTGCCTGGTCTGTTCTTGTCAAAATCAGTGGCAGAGTATTGAGATAAAAAGGCACACTTGTGCCTAGAATTTATTTAAGCCACACATCTGAAGTAGCCTTATTTTGTTGGGAAAAAACCCCCATTGATTTTAATAGGGACTCGTGGAGTCAGCTTTGGGAGTGACTCGGGACTCGTGAGTCACCATTTTGGACCAAGGACTTGGACTCGGACTCGAGACTCGGGTCCAAAGACTCGTGACTCAAGACCAAGGACTCTTCAACATCCCTGATAACATCTGGAAAACCACATGCCCCCGCCCCACCCCTGGTATAAACGAAGTCTGTCGAATCAATATACTAAATTATAGAGTGCACTCCTACACTCATTCATCTGCAAATAAAACTGTTGGATCCAGCAGAACTTACTTAAGAACATAGGAAGAGCCCTGCTGGATCAGACCAAGGGTCCATCTAGTCCAATATTCTGGTCACACAGTGGCCAACCAGCTGCCAATGGGAAGCCCACAAGCAGGACATGCGTGCAACAGCACCCTCCTGCCCTTGCTCCCCAGCAACTGGTCTACATGGGCAGACTGCCTCTGATCCTGGAGGAAGCATACAGCCATCAGGACTAGTAGCTGATAATAGCCTTCTCCGCCATGAATTTGTCCAATCCCCTTTGAAAGCCATCCAGATTGGTAGCCATCTTGTGGAGGTGAATTCCATAGTTTAACTATGCACTGTGAGAAGTACGTCAGAGCAAATAAGCTTAAAATTGTGCTATTAGTCAATCAAGTTTAAATAAGTTTGCATCATAAACTCCTGTGCAGAATTGAATAAACATACATTCCAAAACTAGATCTTTCATATTTAATTCCCTACTGCACTAAGGCACCAGAACTGAAATAGCTTCAAAATTAAGCAGGTATGCCTTTAACTCAGAAACCCCACTGATTAAAACTTCCCTCACCAATTAAACAGGATCTCTGCCAATTAATCATCCAAAATGTTATTGGTTAATCTACTGATTAAATTGGCTAAGGGTGCAATCTTATGCATGTTTAGACAGGAGCAAGTCCTACAACTCCCAGCATATCCCCAGCCAGCCATGCTGGCTAGGGAATGCTGGGAGTTGTAGGAGTTTTTTTCTGTCTAAACATGAATAGGATTGTGTGCCCTAAACCTGCAGTCCTATGCACACTTTCTTCAGGGCAAGCCCCACTACGTTAAATGTAGCTTACTTCCAGCTAAACATGCATAGGATCGGGCTGTAAATCAAGGTGTGCACAACTCCAGATGTTTTGGCCTACAACTGCCATCTACCTGAGCCGGCAGAGCCAACGGTGAGGGGAGATGTAGGCCAAAACATATGAAAGGCCACAAGTTGGTCCTCCTGTAAATCCTGCAGGAACAATGCAATCAGCAATAAATCAGGACCTGTTTTTTTAAATAAAAAAAAAGAAAAGAAAGAAAGAAAAAGAAAAGTACCATTAAAAAGCAACATCATGTGCCATCAAATGCCTGGGAGTAGAGGAAAGGCTTAACCTGACAATGCTGGTGCTAGGCAAACCTCAGTGACGGGAGTATTCCACAATCGGGGGGCCACCTCTGAGAAGGCCCTCTCAGTGGAGGAGGAGGCCTCAGATGATGACCATAGTGTACAGGTAGATTCAGTTGTTGGGGAGCAAAAAGGTATAAGAAGAAACTTCCCTGCTTCTTGCTCTGCTTGTAGGATCCCTGGAGGCATCTGATTGCCCACTGTAGGAAGCAGAAAGCCAGATTAGATGGAACTCTGGTCTCACAGAATTAAGTTGGAGGGGATCTAGTCCACCCCATGGCTGATGCACAGAATCCACAGCTATAGCATCCCTGAGGGGAGGTCATCCAGATTCTTAAAAATTTCTAATGAAGGAGAGTCAACCACCTTTCAAGGCAGTCTGTTCCACTGTCGAACAGGACATTCTTAATGTTCCATCAAGATCCTTTTTCTTATCATTTGAACCCGTTGGTCCTGGTCCTACCCTCTGGAGCAACAGAAAACAAATTTGCTCCATCAGCTATGTGACAACCCTTCAAATATTTGATGATGGCTATCTCATACCACCTCCTCATCATTTCTTCTTCAGGCTAAACATACCCCACTCCTTTAACCTTTCCTCATAGAACTTCATCTCCAATTCCATCACTATCTTCATCACCCTCCTCTGGTGTCAGGTCTGGGACGGGACATGAACAGCAGAGGTTCTTGGCTGGAACACCAGGACAAGGGGAGATGGAGGCACAAGAAGGGCCAGAGGAAGAAGCACAGTCCAGGAACAAACAAGGATCAGATACGTACAAGGCACAGTGGGGCCAGGGGCAGAAGCATAGTTCAGAAGCAGGGGCAGAGCTCAGCATTGGTAGCAGAGAGTCAGGAACCAGCTGCAGACACCACAATGACTTGTGTTGCTGTGGAAAAGGCTCAAGGGAAGAGGGAGCCTTTATGCAGGGCTTCTTGCAACTCCCAGCTGGTCTGCATTAGCAAGCCTGGGAGCACCTGGAGGTTTAGGGCTGAACCCTGCAAGTAGTGCGGTGTAGGCCAGGCTGCCTTCTGAAAAGTGGCCACCAGATGGAGCTGTTGCACTGTGCTGGCTGAGCAGATCCTGACATCTGGACACGTTCCAATTTGTTGATGTCCTTCTTAAACTTTAGTGCCCAGAAATGGACACAGGACTCCCAGTGAGGACCAACCAAAGCAGAATAGAATCGTACCATTACTTCTCACTCTCTGGTCACTATACTTGCTGACACAACCTAGAATTGCATTAGCCTTTTTAGCTGCCGCATTGCACTGCTGACTCATGTTTAGCTTGTGGCTTACTAAACCCCCTTTTCATGTGTACTGCTGTCAATCCAGGTGTCACCTGCTGTGCAACTGATTCTTCCTACCTCAATGCAGAAATTTACATTTATCTCTTTTGAAATTCATTTTGTTAGTTTTGGCCCAGTTCCCCACCCTGTCAAGACCATCCATTTTGGTCTTCTAAAGTGTTAGCTACCCCACCCTGTTTGGTGTCACCAGCAAACCTTCATCCAAGTCATTTCTAAAGATGTTGAACAACACTGGGCCATATCCCCGTCAAGGACATGACCCTGCAACACTTCACCTGTCATTTCTCTCTGGGCTGACAAGGAGCCTTTTATGAGCGCTCTTTGGGTGCAGTCTAGCAAACACCTACCAATCTACCTAACAGGAATGTCATCTAGCCCAGACTTTACTAGTTTGCCAACAAGAATATCATAGGAGACCCTGAAGAAATCATTGCTGAAATCAAGATATACTACTACAACATACCCCTGATCTACTAGGCTAGCAACTCTATTTTTTAAAAGGATATAAGGTTAGTCTGGCATGACTGATCTGCAGAACTCTTATGTTCTTATTTCAGTTAAATATATATTGATTGGTTGGTTGGTTGATTTAATATAGTAAATTTCTTAGCTGCCTTTCAAGACTGTGGTCTTCCCAAGATGGCTTACTGTTCAGTATCAAATTAGAAAACCACATTAAATTTCAACAATTTTAAAATAAGCCAATTAAAATTTATTTGTTTGTTTATTAACTTTATTTAAAATTGTTTTTAGGCCACAATTTCAAATACCTTTTGCAATCCTGTAGGTCAGCCTTCCCTAACCAGGTGTCCTGCAGGTGTGTTGGGCTACAACTCCCAACATCTCCAGCCAGCAACATCTGGAGGGCACCAGTTAGGAACATAGGAAGCTGCCTTATACCGAGTCAGACCATTGGTCCATCTAGCCCAGTATTGTCGACACTGACTGGCAGCCATGGCCCTCCAGGGTTTCAGGCCGGATTCATTCCAAGCCCTACCTGGAGATGCCGGGGATCGAACCTGGGACCTTCTGCATGCAAAGCATGTGCTCTGTCACACTGGTATTCCAAGGTGGCCACCCATCCAAGTACTAACCAGGCCTGACCCTGCTTAGCTTCTGAGATCAGACGAGATCAGGCTTTTCAGATGTTCTTAGTTAGGAAAGACTGCTTTAGGTGAAGTTCATCTTGTTCTCTTGTGCTGTTAATAATGTCTGTGACTGAGGATGATGATGTCTGCAGTTCATAGTGGTTTTTCAAAAACAAACCTATGCTTGTTTACTTGGAAGTAAGCCCCACTGTGTTCAATGGCCTTTGCTCTCAGGTAACTCTGCACAGAATTGCAGGCTAACAGCAGAATCCTAGACATGTCTACGCACAAGTAAGTCCAATTGAGTTCAGCGGCACTGACTCCCAGGTAAGTGGGCATAGGATTCCTATACACACTTACCTGGGAGTAAGTCCCATTGAACTCAATGGAGTTTACTTCTGAGTAGACATGTCTAGGATCACACTGTTTGTGCCTATTGTTATCTGCTGGTGTGCTACTCTGCGTTTTAATACTGTGTTTTTATGGCATCTTAATGCATATTATTACGAAGGAGCTGCCATGAGAACATTTGCTTCCTGAAAGGTGGGAGGCAGACCCTATTAAAAAATTAAATTAATAAATTGTGGCGCAATCCACCAGCGAAAGATTATTTTCCTTCTCGATTTCGACCTGGTGATGACATCTTGCAGATGCAGGGCTGAGAGTCTCTCTTCAGCCAGCTTATTGCTGGTGGAGCTGTGGGAAGCGGACTTTATTTTAAGCATTTTTGCCTGGTGAGAACGGTATGTGGCTTATTTATGACAACTCTGTCAGTCTGAACGCCCTTTCCACAGGGGACAGCACTCTTTTACAAATGATTGAAGAGGCCCATTTAAAAAATAAATAACTTAATAACTCTATGATCTATGAAATCTATGAAATCTATGAGTCTATTCATTGGCAGCAATCGGCTGATAGATGCATTTTTGCCTGCTAATGTTATATATCCCAAGTATTCCAAGAACAAGGGGAATTCTTCCAACATCTTTGGATAATCGGAGGTTCGTGCAGGTGGGAGAAAATTTACTGAGGGGTAGCACTGCTATGCAACTCGGGCCTGATCGAGGGCCCCCTTTTTTAATCCATGACTTAGGGCACAAGCCTATGCATGTTTAGATGGGGGGAAAGTCCTACAACTCCCAGCATTCCCCAGCAAGCATGGCTGGCTGGGGAATGCTGGGAGTTGTGGGACTTTTTTCCGTCTAAACATGCATAGGATTGCACCCTTATTCTTCATGAATCTATTAATCTACTCTACTAAGCATGAACAGACGTCCCCTGTTCTGTTTTATTGTTGTTCCATAAGTTGCCTGTGCCCCGTGTTCGCTTGCCTTCTAGTCTAACCTGGAGAGATTCTAAAATCAATTTCAGAACTTGTGTATGCCACAAGTGTCAGGTTCAGGGTCCAATCCTATGTATGTTAGACGCGGGGGAGGGGGAGTTCTACAACTCCCAGCATGCTGGGAATCGTAGGACTTTTTTTTTTTCTGTCTAAACATGCAGTTGTCAGTCCACTTCTTTGCTTTAGTTTTTTAGGTTACTGATGCGCACAAGTGCACATGCTCAACTCTGCAGGGGGGCAGAAAAGGAGTCTTGCTGCAATGACATCGAGTCCCTTTCCCCCCATGGTATTTTATTCAATGCTCACATTCATTCATTTATTTGCTGGCTTGTTTGTTTGCTTATTTTGAAGATGTATACCCTACCTTTCAATCAAACGATTCTCAAGGTGGCTGACAAGCAACAACCTCCCAAAATCCACATGTTTCTGGCTGATGGATGGGGCAAGAGTGTGCGTCCCTTCAGCTCTGCAATCCCAGGGCAACTGGCGGTTGGAGCTGAGCGCTCCTTCTGGCAGAGAGGTGGTGGGAAACCAACTCTTTCTGGGGAAACTGTATGTATATATGTGTGTGTGTGTGTGTGTGTGTGTGTGCAGTGGTCTGAGCAAAAGCCTGCAGCCAAAAAGGAAAAAGAATGGAGCATCAGGGAACAGAAGCGTCCCACTTCTGAGATGAGACGAGGTAATAGGGAACCCAAAATCTAGGGGGAAATTCAATTTTGCAAGCGTCCCTGTTATCGTGCCTTTAATGCAGTGTTCTCCAACCTTGGGTCCCCAGATGTTCTTGGCCCACAACTCCCAGCATGCCCCAGCCAGCATAGCTGACTGGGGCATGCTGGGAGTTGTAGACCAAGAACATCTGGGGACCCAAGGATGGAGAACACTGCTTTAATGACTGGATCCACTGAGAAGCACCGTGCTGGAGGTGATAAATTCTAGTTGTGGTGTTAGATCCGAGAAGGCCCATTCATACGTGGATGTCATCACCTGATGCTCACTTCCCTCCATCTTTGGTTGCTTTCCTATCCCTCATCTTGCACATGAGTCCTTTACCGATGGCTCATGCTTTGGGGGGGCCTACCATGTAAAGCACTGGTTTTCCAGGGTGGGTACAGAGACGAGAAGTAAGAGAACTGGGTGGCCTAGGCAGCTGAGCACATGGGAAGCCATGGTACAAATAATCCTGAAACAGGATCAGGACCAGAGCTTGGCTGGGGCAGGTCCAATGAAAGGCCAGTCCACAGGCAGACTCACCTGCAGGATTAGGTGGAGAAGCCCGTCCGGCGGGCATTGAAACGAGGGTGCCCTCAGAGAGGGATGCCAGCTGGCAGGCAGAAGCAGCTGGAGCTGAGCCAGGGAACCACGCGAGCAAAGCCAGAGTCTCTCTGTGTGCCCAGGGCCAGCCCAGAAACATTTACAGCTAGGTCAAGGGGAATCAATGGGCTGCCAGGATCAGGGGGAAGGGGAGGCTGGCAGAGCTGTGCTTGGATTTGGAAGGGCAATCTGCCGCTTCTTTGTCCAGTCCGTGGCCTCAAACGACCTGCCACAAGAGACAGCCATGCACAGACTAGGAGGCTCTGGGTTCGAGTCCTTCATGACCCTGAGAAGAGATCAGGAGGCGGATATTCCAGCACCTTTTGACGGCTGCTTTGTTCAGAACAAGGGTAGGCTTGGTTGGGCACCGGCTGAGGGCCCGGATGCCAGCAGGGCCCCACTGACAAGAGCTCCTTGGAGTTGCTCCTCCTCTTCACCACTGCAACCTGCTGGTTCACCTGCCCCTCGCTCCGGCCCAGGCAACGGTGGTGGCGAGAAGGAGGAGCAGCAGATGCCGCCTTGCTCCCTGGCTCTCGGCCTGTCAAGCAAGCAAGTGGGAGCCATGATGAGGACGAGGAGGAGGAGCAAGAGCAGCTGGTGATGATGGCGGGGGACTCCCTGAGGGAGGGGGCCCATTGAGGGGTCTTGCCCAAGGGCCCTCCAAAACCTGGAGCAGACAATTATTATCTATCTATCTATCTATCTATCTATCTATTTTCACATTTATAGGGTGTCTTTCCCACCAAAAAAAAAGATGGCTTTCAACAAAGAAATAAAATCCTATAAGCCAGCCTTCCCACATGCCCTCCAAATGTGCTGGACTGCAATTCCCATCATTCCAGCCAGCATTTGCAGGGAGCCTGACGGGCACCGAGAGGGGAGTCCTTGGACACCGCGTTAGAGACAACAGGCCCAGGCCCTCACCCTACCTCCCCAAGTGCCAGCCTGATGCCTCTGGAAAGCCCACGAGCAAGAAATGAGGGCAACAGCCCCGCCCTTCCACTTGTCCCCAGTGTGTGATGTCTGGAGGTAGGTTGCCTCTGACCATGGAGGTTCCATTGAGCTCTTTTGGTTCTTGACTAAGGACATCAGAAGGGCCCTGAAGCCAGATCAGACCAAAGTTCCCTCAAGTCCAGCATCCAATTTCCCACAGTGCCCCAGTGGGAAACCTATCAGCAACCCTCTGCTGCTGGGAGCCTCTGTGCTGGGCTGCCTCTGAACAGGGGTTGCCATACAGCCTTCACGTCTAACCGCCATGGACAGACCTCTCTCTTCCTCCTCCATGACCATGTCCAATTCACAGATGGCATGTCCAGCAAAACTGAGGCTACCCAACCTTCGCTCACCAGCCTGGTCGTGCTTCGGCATCTCCTCAGACCACCAGCCCCAAGATGCTACTTCCATCTGGTACAGGGGTGGGGAACCTCGGGCCTGCAGGCCAAATCCAGCCCTCCTGCGGTCCCCAGATGACCACGCCCCCTTCCCCTGGTCCCACCCACCCCTTTCCCCTGACCACCAGTCGTTTGGTGGTTTCTCAGCTTTTGCGCAGTCTTCCCCCCCCCTTCTAAAAGGTTGAAATGCCTCTCCTAAGGCTTAGTGACCCGCAGGAAGCGCTTTAAAGGAAAATATGCTGATCAGAAATCCTGATGAGTCCTCTTTCTGCACCATGCAAAACATTGGCTCTGTTCCCTGCACTATTTCTAAGAGGAAGGAGAAAAAAATAATAAACCCTGAAAATGCATATTACATCACCCTGTCTGGAGAATGCCATTAAATCAAGCCCTTCTGTCATTTATTAAGAAACGCTGGTGGACTGGAATATTAGCAAGCTTCACCTTTGACACACTTCTTGCAAGAAAGGTTGCTGCCACCGTGCCAGAGCCGCGGTTGTGCTGCCACTGTGGTTTCTGTCCTCAGTTGTCAGTTCTGTTCCAAAAAGCTGTCGTGACGCCAAGTGGTTCCCTTACATATTTCCATGTAAGTATTCTGGGTCATAACCTGCAGGGGAAATGAAGATCATATAACAACACAGTGTCTCCATCACCACCCTGCCACGACTCCCTCTTTCTCTCCCAACACCCCGTCACCCGATCAGTGGGTGGGCAGATAATTGCCCCAGGAAAGTGGGGTGTCTTTTCTCCTGAAGTTACCCCCACATTGACAATGGGAAAGTTGGCATGCCAACCAGCAGAGGAGCAGCATGGGGTTGTTTGCTTATTTATTGCATCTGCACCCTGTTCTTCCTTCAAGGAGCTGGGGGGGGATACATCATGGTTCTCTCCCACCCCCCACTTTCAAAACCTGGTCTCTCCCCAGTCCTAGTTCAACCATGTCACTTGGAGGGTGGTGGCTGCAACGTCAGTGGGGCAGAGCAGCCACTGTGGGTTTTAGTCTGAACTTTTTAGGGAGCTATCCATGGTGCTGAACCCAATCCCCCCCCACACGCACACACTAGGTTCAGCACCATGGATAGCTCCCTAAAAAGTTCAGCCTGCGCCCAGGGGTGGATACACCATTCCACTGCCATTGGAGCACGAGCCTCCACTAGCTACACACAAAGCTGTCCATCTGGGTTCCAGTTTCAACATCTTTTTAAGTAACCCTCTAGCCCAGCCTTGCCCAACCTCGTGCCCTCCAGATGTGTTGGACTACAATTCCCAGAATCCCCTAGCCAGCAGAGGAGGAGGAGGAGGAGGTTCGGTTCAATTAAAAAACAAACAAAAAATAAAACATAGCATGACAAAAACACATAGTGTATTTTCAAAAGCAAACAATAAGTAAAAGCAGCAGAGCTAAACATTCAGTACATCTCAGCATAAAATTATGTTTAAAAGACAACAAAAAGGAAGCCTAATGAATTTCTACAGAGAGAGTGTTCCAGAGCTTTGGTGCTACCACAGAGAAAGCCCTCCCCCACCCACAAAAAAAAACCCCACACCTCATGGGCAGGTGGTATTGGAGTCAGTTGAACCTGCTCCCAGCTTCCAGTGATCTGCCCAGTCATGTCCTCTGCTCTCTTAAATGACTCCGCCCATACACCACACTGCAGATGCAAGGAGAACATCCTCTGCTAGGCTGATGACTTGATAATACTCCAGGATGATTGGCTGAAGTTTCATCAACAGGAGCTAACACCAGGAGATGTTCTCCTGACAGCTGAGACTCTCTCCCCCCCCCCCCAGTACTTTGAATGGAATACCCAGGCCAGCGTGGAAAAAAGAGCCAGCGTGGCCTAGTGGTTAGAGTGTTGGGCTGGGACATGGAAGACCTGGGTTCGAGTCCCCACTCAGCCTTCAAGCTCACTTTGGACCAGTCACTGACTCTTAGCCTAACCTACCTCACAGGGTTGTTGTGGGGATAAAATGGAGAAGAGGAGGATTATGTGAGTCACCTTGGGTCCCTTGTAGAAAAAAAGGTGGGATATATATAATAAATTAGAAAAACAAACTGCACTTAGTGGGAGGGGGCAGAGAAAAAGTTGGGAGCTGGTTTTTAATTTCCAGAGAATGGCAAAGAGACAGGAAGAGCTTTGATTTGGCCAAAGCGGAAACATCCCTGAGGGTGGGAGGCGGGAAGTCTCTTTGGGGACCTGAAGCAAGATTAGCAGCTGTGTGCCGCCTGCTGCAGGAGTGCCCGCCTGCTTGCTTCCACTTTGCTCTGCTGGTATGTTTGTAAAGCTTGCCTTCCACCCTCCATTCCCCACCCCTTGGTGTTCTTATTCTCTTTCATTCTTATGCAACCTGCCCTGGACACAGGGCCAAAGGCAGTATATAATTAAATATACATATAAGGAAATATTGGTGTTTAAATTACAGGCGGGGGGGTGCCCCTATGTTTTTTGCGGTGACCCTTTTAGCCTCTTCATTTATTACATCTCTTTATTGCAAAACCATCCTCCGCTGAGGAGCTCATCGATACGGGAACCAGGTGGTGCACGTGCAGTGAAGGGGGGGCCGCGACTGCTCCTGCTGGCGAGGGAGGGAGCCCTCCCGAGATGACTGGCTGCACCGCACATTCCATGGATGTTAACGAGCAGCTTTAATTCTAAAGCCAGAAGGTCTATAGATACAAATTCTGGCTTGGCCTACCAGGTCAGAGATGAGTAGTTCAGCATCGTCCCCCCACCACCACCACTACCAGAAGCTGCTTCCCCCTTGCATGCTAAATGACGGAGGCCTTCTAAGAATGGTGGAGATTAATTTGAAGATGAAATTACGTGTGTGTGTGTGTGTGTGTGTGTGCATGCGTGCGTGCGTGCGTGCGTGGATTCTGGCGCCTGTGAACCTCAAATGACCTTCTGCTACCCAGCAGCACAAGGGAGACGGAAGCTCACAGATCCTCTGGGGGACCGTCTGGCTGAGTAAAAGGCCCTGAGGAAGCAGGGGGGGAGGCATGGCCTCTCCCGTCAGGAAGAAGCCAGCTCATGTCTTCTGCTGGCCGGGGGCTGCTCAAAGCCATCTTTTCATGCATGGCTTGGTAAATTGCATGAGAAAGAAGACATGCCAAATGCAAAACGGAGCCAATTTCCGATAAGGAGACCATCTGGGACCAATATGTTTTCAAAAGTGCGGGCAACAATTGAGGAAGCCGTTCCCGCTCCCTCAGTATCCTGCACATCTTATAAAAGGAAGTCCCTTCTCCACGCAACATAGGACTCATTTACGGAATCCATTGCCACAAGGGGTAGTGATGGCCATCGGACAGTGTGGCGTAGTGTTGGACTGGGACTCAGGAGATCCAGTGTCTAGTCCCCATTCATCCTTGAAGCTCACTGGGTGACTTTGGGCCAGTCACTGACTCTCAGCCTTGCCTACCTCATAGGGTCATTGTGAGAATAAAGTGGGGAGGAGGAGGAGGATTATGTAAACCACCCTGGGTTCCTTGCAGGAAAAAAGGCGGAATATAATATAATATATTTAGGTTAGGTTTCTCACAAAACCAGATGCCATCATAGAGCAACCTTAATAGTTCACTCTCGATACAGGTGATACAGAATTCTTATTTCTAGGAAACAGTCTCTCAAGCAAGGTTTTCTTTTTGTCTTTTTACTATAAAAGTATCATCATAACAACACTAAATACAAAAGCTGATGCATGCATAAATTCAAACACAGGAAACATTCAGCATCATTCTAAACAAGGCTTCTAAGCAGAGTCAAGTACCCTGGTTAGTTCTTAATGATAACCAATATCAAGCTGACCAGGCTGATTCTACAGGCCACATGTGGGGGGGGGGAGCTGATCCAAGAGGATGGCTTGCACTCTTGCATGTTCAGAGTCTCCTTAATATACTTTTTTGACACTATAAAACATGTTTAGACTATTTTTACTACTTTATTTATGTTTCTTATCTAATAATTCTAAGGATACTCTAAATCTCCATATGTCTAAATAAGATGGTTGAATTTCAAAGCATCTTATCAAGATAAATGACCATAACAACATACATATATGAATAATGTAGCTTTCCTTGACAGGTTACAGGTGTGTTTGTGCCAGAAAAACCTTTCCTTGGTTCCATTCTGTCTTGTGAACTTGTTTTCTTATTACACTTGTATTTTACGTTCTGGGATGAGCTTTCTGGTTACTTTGTCTGATGGCCTACCTGGCTTTGTTATGAAGCTAATGGTTTTATAGTACCCCTTTTTTTTACAATGCTAAGAGAAAGGCTGTAGCTATGAATTGAATTTCTTATCAGTACAAGGTGCGGGCCCAGCTGTGTTGCATCAGCCATTGGAATCCCATTTTCAATTCCAGAATTCTCTTGGAGACATTTGATTATAGAATTTCCAAACTGGGCAGCAGACAATACAAATGTGGAAAATTTCCCTGATCCGCCACACCACTCAGTCCTAACCCATGCTGATTCAAGGGACGAAGAGGGTGGTGAAATGCCAAATAATAGGCCACCTGCCTATTATTAAATCCCATCTTAAAATAAGAGGGTGTGAAGCATTAGTCAGGAATATGTAACGGGGAGTGATGGGTTAGATTTCCATCCAGAACCGTTAGAAACTTGCCAGGAACCCTGCTACAGTGGTTATATGACTCATGGACTCTTGCTCATGTCTATTCTTTATAGAGAACAGAAGTCTTTCAGATAATTTCTTTTTTTAAACATCCATCCTTCGGTGAACATTCTGGCTTTTGTTCCATTTAATAAAATTTAATAAAAATGATTATCAGAGTAGGTGTCTCCAGTCGCACTGTCTACTGCTTAAAAACTGAACTGAACCCTGGGAGCGTTTGCATGTCGAGTATGTAGCCTATCACTGATCTGTAGCCCAATGTAGAACAAATCCTGCCAGACTAATCTGATCTCATTTTTTGATCGGGTAACCTCCCTTGTGGACTGTGGGAATGCTGTGGACATAATATATCTGGACTTCAGCAAAGCTTTCAACGAAGTGCCTCATGATATCCTGATTAGCAAGCCAGCTAACAGTGGGCTAGATGGAACAACTATCAGGTGGATCCACAATTGGCTACAGAATCGGACTTAAAGAGTGCTTATCAATGGTTCCTTCTCAAACTGGGGAGAGGTAACGAGCGGGGTACCGCAGGGCTCGGTCCTGGGCCCAGTGGTATTCAACATTTTTATTAATGACTTGGATGAGGAGGTGCAGGGAATGCTTATCAAATTTGCAGATGACACAAAGTTGGGTGGAACAGCTAATACTCTGGAAGACAGAAACAAAATTCAAAGTGATCTCAATAGGCTGGAGCGCTGGGCCAAAAACAACAGAATGAAATTTAATGGGGATAAATGCCAAGTACTGCACCTAGGGAAAGGAAACCAAATGCACAGTTACAGAATGGGGGACACTTGGCTCAACAATACTACAAGTGAGAAGGATCCTGGAATTGTGGTAGATCACAAACTGAATATGAGTCAGCAATGCGATGTGGCTGCAAAGAAGGCAAATGCTATTTTGGGCTGCATTAATAGAAGTATAGCTTCCAAATCGCGGGAAGTGATAATTCCCCTTTACTCAGCACTGGTTAGGCCTCATCTTGAGTACTGTGTCCAGTTCTGGGCACCACACTTTAAGAAGGATGTAGACAACAGGAATGTTGAAGAGTCCTTGGTCTCGAGTCACGGGTCAAGTCACGAGTCTTTGGACCCGAGTCTCCAGTCCGAGTCCGAGTCCTTGGTCCAAAATGGTGACTCACGAGTCATGAGTCACTCCCAAAGCTGACTCCACGAGTCCCTATTAAAATCAATGGAGTTTTTTCCCAACAAAATAAGGCTACTCAGATGTGTGGCTTAAATAAATTCTAGGCATAAGTGTGCCTTTTTATTTCAAAACTCTGCAACTGATTTTGACAAGAACAGACCACGCAGACAAACCCAAAATAACCAGGCAGGCAGTGAACCCCAAAGCAGGCAGGCAGAGGCAGCCCAACCCAAAATGTCTGAAAGGTTGCATTTTAGGGAAATTATTTTAAAAAATAAAATCTTCGCCAGCGATCACACTTCTCTCCACTCCTGGCACAGCCCAGGGATGTTGAAGAGTCCTTGGTCTCGAGTCCCGAGTCGAATCTCGAGTCCCATTAAAAATATTGGGACTCGAGTCCGACTCGAGTCAGAGGGGGGACTCAGTCCGACTCACGAGTCGAGTCCTGGAGTCCAAGTCCCCATCCCTGGTAGACAAACTGGAGAGGGTTCAGAGGAGGGCAACGAAGATGATAAAGGGACTGGAAACAAGGCCCTATGAGGAGAGACTGAAAGAACTGGGCATGTTTAGCCTTCAGAAGAGGAGACTGAGGGGAGATATGATAGCACTCTTCCAGTACTTGAAGGGCTGTCACACAGAGGAGGGCCAGGATCTCTTCTCGATCATCCCAGTTTGCAGGACACGGAATAGTGGGCTCAAGTTACAGGAACCCAGATTCCACCTGAACATCAGGAAAAATTTCCTGACTGTTAGAGCAATAAGACAATGGAACCAACTACCTAGGGAGGTGGTGGGCTCTCCCACTCTGGAGGCATTCAAGGTGCAGCTGGACAGCCATCTGTCAGGAATGCTTTGAGCTGGATTCCTGCATTGAGCAGGGGGTTGGACTCGATGGCCTTGTAGGCCCCTTCCAACTCTACTTTTCTATGATTCTATGATTAATGCTTAATCAACTGAACTCATACAATTAATCAACTCAGGGTGCAATCCTATGCATGTTTAGACAGAAGAAAGGCCTACAACTCCCAGCATGTCCCAGTCAGCAGCACAGGAAGGTAAGAAACTGCATCCTACTGAGTCAGACCCTTGGTCCATCTTGTTCAGTATTTTTGACAATGAGTGGCAGCAACTTTCTGGGGTCTTTGGCTGAGAGTGGTCTTTCTCAGCCCTCACTGGAGATGCTAGGGTTTGAACCTGGGCCTCCTGCATGCCGTGCAGGTTCTCTACCCCAGAGCCATGGGCTGTGCCCAGCTGGGATCCCATTGGCTCCTTAGGTCACCTGATCCTCCTGAGCTGGTAGCTGCAATACCACTCTCTGAACACCTGCATTGGTGGCGCTAAAGAGTAAACAGACAGCAGATAGCACCTCCCTTATCCAGGAAGCGGCCAACATGGTACAGAAGACTTGCTGGGTCTTACTGCTGGAGTCCCTGGTTCAAGTTCTTGTCTTCCAAGTTCAACATACTTTCCTCCGTGCATCACTGGATGGGGCCTTTGCTCTGATCCAACAAAGCAACTCTTCTGAAGTGTCCTGACATCAGACCAAAAATGAGTTTTGTCGGAAGCAGAAATGCCACTGGCCAGGAACAGTAGTCAGCTATATCCACTGGTCTTTTTTCTTTCTTTTTTGGAAAGAGCTTGGATCTCTCTGGCTACATCCCCAGCTTTGGCTCTGATGATTCTTACCAGGCTAAACATCCTGTCGATTGCCCTCCCTCTGAGAGACGAAGAGGAAAAACAGCAGGAAGTCCTGCTTCGATTGGAAATGTCATGGAACATAAGTTGTCCCATGGGGGAGAGGGGAGAGGAACAGGGAGGGGCGAGAAGCCACACTGTTCCGTCCTTTAAATTACACAGTGATTATTGGGGTTTAAAAAAAAAACACAACACAACAGTATTGACGAAAAACACACACTGTACGTTATGTAAATGCAAAGCCATTTCAATTTTAAAGTGCGAACATCAACCGTAATAAAATGGAAATGAATTTCTTCTCAGCTTAGGCAGTGCCAAAGGGGCAGGTGATGAATCAGGGCAAGTTCACACATTCGTGTACATCGCTTGATTACTGAACCCAGTTGATGAGACTGGCTTCACTGAAAAGCACGCCACTTGAGGTAGTGCAAAAGTCCTGTTCCTGGAAAGAGGTCTCTGGTTTATTTTTATTTTATTTTTCTTCATTCAGCCATTTGCTTTTCAAGTGTATACCCAGCTTTACAGCCTCAGGTCTTGTATAAAATGCAACCCATTAAAGTGGCAATACTAGTAATAATATCACCACTTAGGCTGCGATCCTAGACATGCTTGCCAGGGAGTAAGCCCCTGGTCTGTGGCACAGTGGTAGAGCCCCTGTTTGGCATGCAGAAGGCCCCAGGTTCAGTCCGCAGCAGCATCTCCAGGTAGGGCTAGGAAAGAATCCTGCCTGAAACCCTGAAGAGCCATGCCTGCCAGTCAGTGTCGACAGTACTGGGCTAGGTGGACCAAGGGTCTGATTTCGTAGAAGGCAGCTTCTGATGTTCCTATGCTCCTATGTTCCTAAGCCCCACTCAACTCGATGGGACTTGTTTCTGAGTAGACATGCATAAGAGCATGCAATAACAAAAGCAGAACTGTTAAAATATCAGCTACCAGCCTGATATCCAGAATTTTCTATATTCCAAGAAGATCTAAAGAGGTGCCATGACCCATGGCACCAGACCACCACCCCATCCCCATATTAGAAGGATGAGGCCGTGGATTTGGAGGGCGCATCAGAAGGGCTGGAAGGAATTGCCCCTCCATGCCAAACCTCTGATGACCACACTTTCCTGGAAGCCACTTGGGACAGAAAAAGAGGAAATTGTAATAATAGCCATAAGAATCTGGAAGGGGGAGACAGTTGGCTAGATGTGGGCCCTTAGGAAGAGAGTTTTGCATGGTGGGTGCTGCCACCAAAAAGGCCCTTGCCTTGCCCTTGCCACTGATCTTCAGAAGACAGAAGCATCCAAAGCAAGGCCTTTTCAGACAATCTCAGGGCACATGAAAGGCAGAGGAATGACGGAAGAAGATGCTCCTTCCAATAGCCAAGGCCCTGAGCATTGAGGAGTGGCTGCCCCTGTCCACACAGGCAAGTTTTCACATGAAGTTGCCGTGATCAGTCAATGTTGAGTGCACGCCCCTGAACACGTAGTGGAAAAGCAAGGCCCATGAGAGGGATTATCATGAAAGGGGCCAAAAGTAAAAATGGCCACATCGTAAATGCACAGATACAACCTTTCCTCTGCTGAGTCACCTTTCACCAGTTATGGCAGACTCTTAAAAGATGCTTGGAGCTCCTTTTGGGGTTCACTTTTGCCCTCCAAGCTGCAGTAAGATGTCACAGTGATCCGGTCGGCACGATCACTGCAGCCCACCATGACCTAATTCACAATAGAACAGCGCTTGGGTTCCGGGTGGTTTGTTAACCATGCCAACAACCCACCCTCGCCAGGTTTGGATGACATGAGCAGCTGTGGCCATGGCTTGAATATTCAAAATGGCTGCCTGCCCACACTGCAGCCCACGTGGGTTGATTGTGCAAACCAGCCCAGTGTGATGATATTACATTTTCAAAGAAGTTATCCTACACAAATCAAACAACAGACCGAGCCATCTTTGTTTAAAGAAGACCTAGAATGTGGGTTATTTAGTATGAAATCATAGCTCAATGGTAGAGCATCCTCTTTGCATGCAGAAGGACCTAGTAATAGAGTATATCAATCTACAGCATCTCCAGTTAAAAGAATCGAGTAGCAAGGCTTTGGAGAGACCCTGGGGACCCCCCTCCGTGCGTGTACAGTTTAGATGGATCAATGGACTGACTCAGTATCTGGATGTTTCCAAGCTCAACAACTACTAACGAAACTTGAGTGTGGCGGGCGGCAGAGATAATCCAAGTCTTATATCACAATTTGGGACTTTACTCAGACTTCTTGTTTATGACGTCTTGTATTTCATGTCATCTATATTTAGAAGGCTGCATAGCGTGAGTTTTTCTCTCTCTCTTCCTCCCTGCCCTAGTTTTAATATAAATTATTACACTTGAATCAGCTTCTGACCTAGATCTTGAAGAAAGGGAGATTTCTAAGCTACAATCCACAGACGGCCCCCATGCAGAGTGACAGCATCCGTTCTGCGAGGGGGTATGGGAGCAACAGCACCATGGAATAGGCAGAGGTTGCACATGCGGAGAGGGACGCTGCCGGGTACCAGAAAATATCAGTATGCTGGCCAGCTGGAAAGCCCTGTGAGGGGGAAAAACATGCATGAATACCATACACCTGAAGGCTAATTTGGTAGGGGGGCAAACAATGGAGGGGGCAACTGTTGCTTCTGGGCTTCCTGGAGATAGCTGGTTGGCCATTGTGGGAAGCAGGACGGCGGGGTGGATGCAGGGTAGGCATGGTCAGGCACCTGGCAAGGGCCCCAGCAGGGGCCCACTGCCAAGAACCCCCTGGAGTTGCTCCTCCTCTTCCCCACTGCAATCTGCCTGCTCACCTGCCGCTCGCTCTGGCCCAGACAAGGGTGGTGGTGAGAAGGAGGAGCAGGAGATGCCACGGCCTGCTTGCTCCCTGGCTCTCTGCCTGTCAAACAAGCAAGTGAGAGCAGAGGCGATGTTAGGGGGAGCCCCGGATCTTTCATTTGGAGCCCTGAATCCCTGGGATTCAGGGCTCCCTGGGATTCTGCCCCACCACCCTGCTGTCCAGGGGCACTTGCTGAAAGAAAGGGACAGGGGCCCTGAGGATCTCTGTTGCATCTGATCCCCCTGGATGAGCTGGCTTGTTGCCCACATGTGCTTCCCCTCCTGCTGCTGCCCCCCACCTTGAATCTTTCTGTCTGAGGTTGTTGTTTTTTTCTGAAATCAAATGCCCTCCTCTCCCCTGTCCACACGCACCTTTGTACAAATAGGGGTGTCCTTAGGAGACAGGGTCCTTTACACACACAAACCCCTTTTGCATACCTTTTGGCACCTAGCACCGCCCCTGAGTGGGAGCCATGATGAGGAAGAGGAGGAGGGGGGAGAGCAGCTGGTGACCCTGGCGGTGAGAAGGTGGATTCACGGAGGGAGGGGGCCCATGGAGGGGGTCAAATTGGACAAATTCACGGAGGCTCTCAACGGCTACAAGTCCTGATTGGCTATGTGTGCTTCCTCCAGGATCAGAGGCAGCATGCCTACATACACCAGTTGCTGGGGAACACGGGCGGGAGGGTGCTGTTGCACTCATGCCCCGCATGTGGGTTCCCCGTGGGCAGCTGGTGGGTCACTGTGTGACCAGAACGCTGGACTAGATGGACCTTGGTCTGATCCAGCATCAGGGCTCTTCTTATGTTCTTATGAGGCCTTGCCCAAAGGCCCTCAAACGCCAGGAACCAGCACTGGGTACCGGTAGATGGACATTTGAGGGCGATTGTTCTTTCGGTGAAAGATATTCTAGGCTGGGGGGGGGGGGAATGTAACCATCCCGCCATCTGTGTTCAGCAGCTGAAAACAGAGCTCAGCCGCTGCAGTGTGTGTGTGTGTGTGTGTGTGTGTGTGTGTAATAACAGTCCGGCTGTGGACTGCTTGGTGCCTCAGCACCCCAGCTCGTGCACTTCATGCAGGTGTACCAGAAACAACATGCAGACCGCACACACTCAGCGGTAGAACCACTAGAGCAGCCTGACGCAAACTGGGGCCCGCCGGATGTGTTGGGCTACAACTAATGGCTGGGGGGGCTGCAGCAGTCCAACACAGCTGGAAGGTGCCGGGCTGGGTGGGGCGGGGAGGGGAGGGGCTGCTGCAGAATGAGGGTGAGAGCGGCCCACGTGAAGAATCTTCACAAGGCATCCCGAAAGAGGCAAAAACAGGGACTAGAGAGGGGCGGTGACTTACTAGGGAGCAGGAAAGAGAGCCTTTCCGGGGGAAACAGGGGCTGCCTGGATTGTGTGCCAGTCACTGCTCTCTCCAGTAGATGTCCTATGAGCGAGTCTGCGTGCTTTACAAAAGGAGGGGGGCAAAGAAGTTCGGAATCCTGCTCCAAAATGAGTGACAAGAAAAGCTGGACTCTGTGACTTAGATCCATTATGTCAAAGCAAAATCCTGTGATTTCACTTCCTGATTGGGGGGGGGGGGCATTTCTGCTAGTCTGGAGCAACCCAGGCCTAAAAATCCCACCCAGCGACGTTTCTGGGCATCCGTGGGTTCAGCAGCAGGTCTCTCTCCCAGTCACATGTTGGTACTCATGAGCAGGGATGTTGCTAGGCAGGTGAAAGATGTAGAGCACAGACTCCCCCCAAAAAATCGCATATGCTAATTTATATCTGTATATGCAGATTTAGAAATAATTGCTGGCGGGGGGAGTATATTTCACAGGAGGCAAAGCCAGCTAGTAAATTTCCCACCCAAATCACCCCAAACAAGATAGACTCTTCAATTAATTTGCACTCCGTCCCAAATCAGGATCAGGCTTTCCCTAGCCAGCTTCAATCCCACCTGAACACCAACACCACCCCCGGTATGGCAATTAAGCTTAGAAAAGGCCAACGGACACTCTGGGAAATAGACCCGGGGCTTGGACCCCACGTGCCCTGGCCTGGCTAGAAACTTTTGGCGGGGTATGAAAGATGGGACCCTTGGGGATTTTGTAGATAGCAGTCTCTATTTTGCTCCTGACACACCTGGAGAACCAGGGGGCTTGTCAGGGCTGTTCGTTTTGATTCCAAGGAAACGAGTCAGCTCTAAGATTGTTCACAAAGACAGCTTTACTGAGTAACTTTAAAGTGCATCCATACCTAAACAAAGCCGGGAACGGACCAGCATGGCTCACAGGCGGCGCTCAAGGGTCCGAACCCCTAGACACAAAGACTACTTAACAGACAGCCTCACTGAGCAGCAACAGGTATGCTCAATGAGGACTGAGAACAGACACGCACACCAGGGTCTGAACACAGAACAAAGGAAGCAGGAACTGCTTATATATTTCTAGTGTTTACACTTCAGCTAAGCTATACATCATGGCTACTAGGCCTTGAAGCTGACAGGTAAGCACAACAATAATTGGCAGGGTGAGTTCTCATCATAGCCAACCATTGTGTACACCTGGTGTGAGTTCTCAGCATAGTAGGCCCAAACACAAGGATAAGCGTAGCTCGCTTCACATGCCAAGAACCAATTAAAGCTTGCTTGAGTCCTTTGGCCCAGCTCTTGTGGCCACGAGGGAGGGCTGTACCGAAGGAGCAGGCAAGCAAGACAGGGACACAGGAAACGCTCTCAGCAGCCTCACATGGCTGCTCTTTGGTCAAGGGCCTAGCATGAATATGCTCAGGCCTGACACAGTCTCCAGGTTTTTGAGGGGAAAGAGATGACACCATATTAGGTGTTCTGGAAGGGAGTTCTGAACACAAGAGGCAACCATGAGTATTTATTTAACAGCACAGGGGACTGCGCACATGTGGAGCAGCAGTGTCCTTATACCCAGTTACGATTCAATATTCAGTCGCGCCTGAGGAAGCCGGCTCCTGCGGATGAAAGCTCATGCCACACTAGACCTGTGAAGGTGCCACAAGGCTCTCGGTTGCTTCATGTGCAGCCACGGCGATGCTGCAGCCGGCCAGACAGATGGGTAAGCATCCACTGTACGGCCTCTTTCTATGACCCGAGTCCTCCTCTATAAATATCCAAGCAGGGGGCACCTGCTCCTTGGGCAGGCGACAGAGAACGTGTCTCCTCTCTTCCACTTTCCTCACATTCATTATGGATGAGGACGGAACAGATTAAAACAGCCGACTCCCATTACGAAGCCATCTCGGTTTCTGCCCATGCTGGGAGAGCACGCCCAGGCACCAGGCAGGCATGAACGAAGACCACTCACCCCAGCGCCACCCTTCCCAAAATAAATGACCTTTGAAGAGGAAAAAGTCTGCTAAGCTGCGCCATCTGATGCATAACCAGAATCCTCTTCTCCAGGAAAAAGAGGGAAAGAAAAGAAGAGAAATCATGGCTTCTTTGGATTGCAGGCCCCTCTGGGCAGGAACCGTTTTGCTTTCTGTTTCATAACTATGCCTTGCAAACAATTACATTTGATCACAATGATACATCATCATCATCATCATCATCATCATCATCATCATCATGCCTTGCTTACCAGGCCGGTGGCTCACGCTGGCTCAGCTTGTCTGAGCGTGGACAGCTAAGCAGGGTCAGGCCTGGTTATTATTTGGATGGGAGATCCCTCCTCTAGTTTCCTGCATTGAGCAGGGGGTTGGACTTAATGGCCTTGTAGGCCCCTTCCAACTCGATGATCTATGAATCTATGAATCACCATCACCATCACCATCACCATCACCATCACCATCATTATGTGGAGTGGATGCAGACACACAGCTGTGCAACAGAGAAGAAACTTTATAGCCACCAAACCTGGGGGTACATTGCAACTTTGCTGACCCCCAGGGTGCCAGCAAAGTCTACTGCAGACCAGCAGGAACACAGGTCTCCTGATCATAGTCTCCCGCGCTATCATGAAATATATTGCATTTCTATTTAAGCTACAGTCACTCATTCTAAATTTGCATCTATACATATAACTGCATTTTTTAATGCAAATCAATGTCCTCTTTGGTCCTCTTTTCAGTGATGGGAAAGTGACCACCCGCACCCTCCCATCACCACAACTTGTGGGAGTGAGTTCCATTAAAGGTGCAATCCTGTGCATGTTGAGACAGAAAAAAGTCCTACAAGTTGTAGGACTTTTTTTTCCTGTCTAAACATGCATAGGATGGCACCCTAAGTTCATTATGCCCTGGCCTGGTTTGCATGCGTGAGTGAATGAGTGTGCTGTCTCCTCCAACGTGCTCACCACTTCCGCTTTGCATCTGCTTTCCAAAGCAACCCAGGAATGCCCCATTTCCTAGGTTGTTAGTCTTGATGTCCGTACCCGGCACTCTGGTTGTTGAGGATTAAACAACCCAGAATTTGAACCCATGGTTTATTGTTGGGTTAAAACTCTGGGTTGTTTAATCTTCAACAACCCAAGAGTACCAGGTTAGACATCACAGATTCACAACTAATAAGCCAGGAACAGGACATTCCTGGGTTGTTCTGGGAAAGGGGTGCATAGCAGAAGTGGCAAGCAGGCAGAAGCCATCACATTCACTTGCTCTTGTGCAGCCCTGTCAATTCACAGGTTGTTTAACCCATAGATTGGTGTTATGTCCAAACCAGGTCACTGTGTGAAGAAGTGCTTTCACTTGTCTGTCCTGAATCCACTGCCCCTCCGTTTTCATTGGGTGACCTCACATTCTAGTATTATAAGCATAGGAGAAAAATTTCCCTCTGTCATGACTCTCCACACTACTCTTACTTTTATAAACCTCTGTTCATTTCCCCACACACCTTAGTTTCCCCAACTCCTTAGTCCACCCACCAAAAAACTCAAAATCGCAAGGTTTCACCCCACAAAATCCTTTGAGAATTTTTAAGAACTTCCACCCCCTACAAGACCCAGACCGTCTTTCCTCCCAGATGGAACATTGGAGTTTGAACTTCTACACTGTCTACTGTGGGGCCTTCCAAGGTTGCTGCGTCTGTCACTTGTTCCATGAGATCAGCTTCAAACGGCGCTCGATCGGTGTTGTCACTGTCATCTTCATGCTCCAAGCCGCAAATTAAAGAATATCTGTAAAAAGGAACTGATTCATGTTCATTTTCCGAACCTCTGAGATGTGCCAAAGAGAGTCTGGCAGGCGTTCAGATTCTTCCTGGCTGATTATAATCATGGGAATGTATTAATACCCACTCTGCTAATTTGGCCTTGCAAGGCTTCCAAACAGACAGCCTGATCTCTGAGGGCAACTCAGATTAATTTTGTCTTTTATTAAGACAATCCATCACCATCTCTTGCCGGAGCTGGAATGCGACCCTTGTGTGGAAACGAGTTGTTTCTGCCCCTCCAGGTGGCCTGTCCAGGTTCCAAACATGCCACGGACGGGCCACGGATTCAGGCAGGATAATGGCTCAAAATCCCAGGCAGGGCGATTTGCTTCATGCCATATGAAGCAGCCTTATACTGAGTCGGACCATTGGTCCATGTAGCCCAGGGGTGCAGAACCTCGGCCCCGCCAGCCAAATCTGGCCCTTCCGAGGGCCAAATCCAGCCTTCCAGTTTTGCCCAGAAGGCCACACCCCTTTCCCATTGCCCAACCCCCTTTCCTCCGACCTCCAAACATTTGGTGGTTTCCCAGTTTTTATGCTGTTTTCCCCATTGTAAAAGGTCCTGATGCCGCTCCTAAGGCGGACTTCTTCACACAGCACATAGTTAAACTGTGGAACTCACTATCGCAAGATATAGTGATGGTCACCAATCTGGATGGCTTTAAAAGGGGATTGGACAAATTCATGGAGGAGAAGGCCATTGGTGGCTACTAGTCCTGATGGCTATATGCTACTTCCAGTATCAGATGCAGCCTGCCTAAGTACTCCAGTTGCTGGGGAACATGGGCGGGATGGTGCAGTTGAGCTCATGCCCTGCTTGTGGGTTTCCTGTGGGCAGCTGGTTGACCATTGTATTTTATTGTGTAATTTTATAATTGTTGTAAACCGCCCAGAGAGCTCTGGCTATTGGGTGGTAATAATAGCAGCAGCAGCAGCAGCAGCAGCAGCAGCAGCAGCAGCAACAGAATGCTGGACCACATGGACCCTTGGTCCGATCCAGCATCAGGGCTCTTCTTATGTCTTATGAGGTCTTCCCCATTGTCTGCTCTTTTAAACCAGAGATGCTGAGGATCTAACTAGGGAGGAAATAGAAAGCTTTTGTCATTAGCTCTCCTCCCAACAGTGCACCAGGCTTCACCACCACCCATAGCCTGCCACACACACACACACACACACACACGTGCTGGCCCCACCCAGCTACCAACATTTTGGAAATCAAAACACTGGCGACCCTTTTCCTGGTTCTGCCACTTGACGTGTTTTTGAAAGACTGGTGTGGTATTCACAGCCCCGTAAAAGTTTTCCTAAAATAAACCTCCCAGTTAGCAACCTTCAGCCTAAAAATGTACCATTTGTCCTGCCAACTTTATATGATGAAGCACGCATGTGAAGAGAGTAAGAAACAGTAGAAGGGGCAGGAAGACAATAGGTTTCTCAGGGAATTTGAGGTGGCTTGAAAGAGGGACTGCTGCTCGTGCTGTGCAATCCCATCCCAGTTTTATCACTAGTCAAACAGGTGTTGCAGGGTTTTATATTGTTTCAAAAACCTGCACAACCTGTTCGACCAGTGGGACAAAAGAAATGTGTGCTTACGTCATGAGAAACAAAGCCTTTCTAAAACCACTTTCAACCCTGCTCAAAAATGGTCTGTTCCTGTGCAACTTAGGGGTTGTATCCAATGTTAGTCTAACTTAAATGCCATTCTTTTCAATGAATCTACTCTAAGTTGGAGCAACATTGGATAAAACCCCAGGTACAACAACAAAATAGGTGTCCCTCTAGAGTTCCTGACAAGAGGTTTAGACCTCAGTTATTTTTAATTTTTATTTTTAATTGATTTTTATTGTGAAATTTCAGCAAAACAAATTGGAGGAAAAGAAAAACATGTAGCTACATAAATTTGAATATATAAGTTTCAGTGCATGCATATGAAGTGTGTGTGTGTGTGTGTGTGTGTGTGTACATATGGCTTTCTAAAAATTATACATAAACTTCAACAAAAGTAGACCAAGTATCCACATAAGTATTCATTTGCAAGTGGCGTCTATATACCATCAGTTCAAATGTCAAAACTGTTGCTCGGTCCTCAGTCCATTGCATAATAAGAGGTGAGTGTTTATCCTCCCAGTGTTGTAATATCAGTCTTTTAGCTGTCAAAGGGGCGTGGAGAATCCATTTGTGCTGACCATGCATTAACTTTTAGGGAGCAGGTAGATAATTTAAGAGAACATGCACATTAATAAATATTAAAGGATGTTCCTGCCATAAATTACTCAAGTCAAGTGGTAACCACCAGCAGCTAGCATTAGTCATTTATCCAGTCCAAGATTAGGAAGCTGAGACTATCTGTCCGAAGCCAAAGAAATCACAAACAAGCAGAGGAACGTGCTGAAAAAGAGTCAAAGTCATTCTGGGGTCAAGAATAAACAAAGCCAGGTCCAGGAGCCGGCAGGAACATTCTCTGCTATGGCTGAGCCTCGACAATTGCCTCCAGCACCTGAACTGGGTTTGAGGCTTGTCTTTTATGCAGGGGCTGACTAAAGAGTAAGCACAGCTGGGCCAAGCTGCAGATGTCTTCAGTTTACTCCTGTGCCTGGCCCCTCCCCAAGCACTCTCAGGCTCAGTTGTTTTGTGTCCTCCTCCATCCCAAAGGGGGGGGGGGGACGACACTTCCAATACAAAGTTTATCCATATAATGATCTCCTGAAAAGAGGCAACTATTGGGCATTGCCAAAACATGGTTAAAAGAAGCATTAGGTGTGACACACCTCCAGCAGACTTAGACAAACCCTTATTAAAGAGACATTGTGGCATCCATTAAACACAGAACAAGAGTTTTTGCTGAATAAGACGTAACCTGAGATCTGTAGATGCTTCAGATACAGACACTAAAGTGGTGATCCATTGATTAGGCAAAAAAGGACAGTCTAGTTCCCTATTCCTTTCCTGCTTAAGGCCCTGTGTATCAAATGTATTCACCTCTAAATTATTCTGTGAACGCTAACTGGTGCAGAGGTAAGGAAAGGGGAATGGGCATTTCATTCTTATTAGGGGAGCAAATTAAGTTTTGGTGATAGCTGCTGCTTTAAAGTAACTACCAATTTAAGCAAGAAACAAATAAGGCATATTGGTAACATCTAACCTGCTCAACCATTAAACGTCTTAAAGCGTAAATGTCACTGCAAAGTGTAAAGAAGCAAAATGCTTTGTCTGTTTATGCTGTGCTTGTAGCCTGAAGCCCCACTGCTGAGTATGTTACAAGGGGAATAAGGGCTCTATTAGGAATTGGATTGTGCAGTGGAAATGAAGGGATAATGAAAGCAGCACGTATTGTTTCTGGTGGGATCTTAAGGACAAACCACCACATTTGGTAGCATTGGTGGAATTATAAAGAGAAAACCTGCCACAATGCCCATTCAGGGAACAGCTTTAGCTTGCAGCTAAACAACAACAACAACAACAGACTAGAGGAAGGCCCAGAAAAGGAGCAGCGGAAGAAAGCTAGCTTCCCCATTCCCTGACAGGAGGAACACTCTGCCCCAACTGCCAGACACCCTGAGACTGCAGAGCTGACCCACCAGCCAAGAGACTGAGGGCCACTGAGAGGTTGCACGCCCTGCCTTCCAGGGAGAACGTCACAGCAAGGGAGAGACCAGCTTGGCCCCATCCATCGGCCAGAGAAGGAGATGCTTGCTTTCCTCTTCCCTCCCCATTCCTTTCTCCTCTTGTATTGTGTCTATCAGATTGTGAGTATGCATGCAGACAGGACTGTCATCTTTCAGTATCTGTACAGGACTTAGGAAATTTTAGAAGCTTTATAAGTGTTAATCTCTTCAGCTGTTGTCTCTGAATGCTACATTGAAGATGGTTGTTTGGGTTCTAGCAACGACTGTTTGGCTGCTTTGGTTTTTGCCATGCTGGGATGTTCCCTTCCCTTTCCTCAGCATTTTTCTTTACTTCCTGTTGGGTAAGATTGTCAAGCACAGTTCCTGCTGTGGAGTTTCAAAAGGGCACATTAAAGTTGCATTGCTGGATACAGGATCTCTTGTCCATCTCTGAAAATGTGCAAAAGAAACCTGTAGGGGAACTGTCAGCTGCTACAGGGGGTTAAAACATTATTGATGTATCTCGAGGTGAGTAGATATATAATCCTCTCTAGATCTCGCCTCTGTCGGTTTTTAACTAACAGGCTGGAACTAAACGTTCAGTGAACCCCTAAGGACCGCTACCTCTTGCACTCAAGTCAAAGCAATGCATGTAAATAGATTTAACGCCTCTGAGTGAGAGATAACTATATAAAGGCTCTGCAATGGGAGGCTTCACCCCATTACAGTAATACCTTGGATTGCAAGTGACTTGGTTTGAGAGCGTTTTGCAAGACAAGCAATTTTTTTTAATATTTATTTATTTTTTGACTTGATATACAAGCGGCGTCTTGCAATACAAGTACTGTAGTATGGCTTAAATTAAAAATCTCTGTACAAATTTTTTTGGGGGGGATTTTGTTTTGATATACGAGTGTTTTGGATTACAAGCATGTTTCCGGAACGAATTATGCTCTCAATCCAAGGCATGGCTGTATATAGAAACAGGAAGGATCTGGCATGCACCTTACACCTAGGGCTGAGGGTATTCCTTAGAACCAGTGTGTATCAGAAATGGAATCCTCCCCCTATAAACCCACCTGAATGCTGAGGACCATCTCTGGGGCCCTGGTCCTGATCTCCCCACTGTTAGATGTATCGCAGGAGCAGGGCATCAAGGGTTGGCATGGTTGGCACCTGCTGAGGAGCCACACCCCACCAGGGGCCCACTAACAAGACTTGCTCCTCTCTTTTTCACCATTTGCCACCTGCTGGTTCACCTGCCTCTCGCTCCGGCCCAGGCAATGGTGGTGGTGAGAAGGAGGAGGAAGGGCAGCTTGCTCACTGGTTCTCTGCCTGTCAAGCAAGCAAGTGGTAGCAAACAAAGAGGAGGAGGAAGAGCTACAGCCGCTGGTGATAATGGTGGTGAGAATGAAACTGAGGGAGGGGCCCCGTTGAGGGTGTCTTACCCAAAGGCCCTCAAAAACCTGAAGCCAGCACCGGTAAGAAGTGCTGAAGAACAGGGCCATGTCTATTGTGGTGTTGAGACTTTGAAATGTCCTCCCTAGGGAGGACCACCTGGTCCCATCTTGTCTATTTGATGGGCAGCTAAAGACACACTTTTTTTTTCAGTGGGCAGTTTGGGGTGCTGCCTCTTCAGCTGATCCTTGACTGCTGCTGGTTGGATAGAACTGATGGAACATTGAGTTGCTTTCAGGCAGTTTTAAGGGTTGTTTTTTTAAACAAATTTGAGGTGTTTTCTTTTTTCTTTTTTTTAATGTCATTTGCTGCCTTGTGTTCAGTAACTAGCCGCCACCAGCTGTCAAAAGCCATCAAGCAAGCCATTCATGTCCCTTTGAAAGACATTTGAAAAGAAGGGTTACTAATGCCACAAAATATTGATTTGTGGCTGTGCAGCTGGACAGCCATCTGTCAGGGATGCTTATTGCTTTGACTTGGGTTCCTGCATTGAGCGGGGGGTTGGACTCAATGGCCTTCTAGGCCCCTTAAACTCTACTATTCTATGATTCTACAAATAAATAAATAAATAAATAAACAGGCTAGCAACAAAGGAACTGAATCCAGCACCTAGAGAACATTAGCTTTCATTGTTTGTTTGTTTGTCTGTCTGTCTGTCTGTCTAAACACACAGTATCAAGTACATATGTGGAAACTCAAGGAGGCAGTTTTGTAGGAATGAGAAGGTACACAAGGCATAGGCTGAGCAAATAGATAAGAGCAAAGATTATAAAACCCACCAAGGGGGTCTGCTAGGAAAGTGGCTATTGATGAAATTAGCACGAGTAGGGAGCAAATGTCAGCATAAGAAGAAATGAGCTGTCAGCATTTTCTAATGTGGCATAAATAGAATGAAGGGAAAGTTGAGAAGCCAAAAAGGGTAGTAAGAGAAAGATCGCGGTTTGTACACAGGCTGTGCCAGACAGTACAAAGAAGTGTCATCCTGTGGTTAATATGGGGGTACATGAACATAGCCAGAATTCTCTTGGTGTGAACAGAGGTCCATAGGAGAAAGAAAAGGAGGATCTTTGATGTAAAGGGGTAACAGGGGAGGTATGGATAGATGTATGAAGTGGGAGCAAAAGAGTACAGTAACCAATCACATAACATGTTCAAGTGTACAACTATAAAAATGAAGTGAAGATACTGAGTGGAGTCTCTCCCAACAGGGAGTCCCCTCTGCTAGCCAAAACCCGTAAAAACTGGTAATTTCTATTGTAAGCTTGCAAATTTTGTCTTCATCTTCCTATTCTAAACTTTGGCACCATCTTCTTTCTATAATTAAAAAAAAAACCAAAGTATATGTGCCTCCATTTATGAAGTAACTGCTATTGGAGTCCAAACATCAAACCTTATCTCCTGTACTAGGCTCTAAGGTTTAGGGATCTGTGTTGTTTAAGTTTAAATGGCCCAAATAGATTTTGGGACTGTGAAGGACTGCTGCTTACACCAGCCCTATCAGGTAGGCTTACAGTACAAATTTCGACTGCCGCCCACCTCCCGGTTCCCTTACACCAAACTGGTGTAGCAGCCCAGCCTTACAGACAAAGAAGGAACACACATTTATTAAGATGGAGACTTTATTAAAACCAAATTAAAATTAAGCAGTGTAGGGTCTCCACTTGTCCAATACATGTAAAAATATTCCCTTATAAGAAAGGGGTAAAAAGAGGTTGGGGAAAGGGGGTGAGGTAGGGTGTTGTGAGGAAAAGGGAATGGGAATAAAAGGGATCACTAAAAGATCATTTAAACAAACCCCAAAAATCTGCAAAGAAACCTCTTGAGCCAAACCAGGCCTGGCCCTTCAAGCTATCCTGAATCCTGACCTTGACATACTTGCCAATGCTGGAACTCCATCAGTGTTCAGGCCCCGAGGAGAACAACCCACTCTCCTAACGGGTCTCTTTTTATCTTTTTTTTTTTTTTTTTACATTTATACCCCACCTTTTTTCCTGAAAGGAACCCAAGGCGGCTTACATAGTCCTCCTCCTCTCCATTTTATCCTCACAACAACCCTGTGAGGTAGGTTATGCTGAAAGTCAGCGACTGGCCCAAAGTCACCCAGTGAGTTTCATGGCCGAGCAGGGACTAGAACCTGGATCTCCCGAGTCCCAGTCCAACACTCTAACCACTATGCCACACTGGCTCTCATCATCATCATAACTTAGTTACGTAATAGTAACTAAATAGTAACTTAATAGTAACTAAAAAGGAACTAAATGCTGGGAACTAAAAGTAACTAAATAACTTTACAATAAAAGCTTGATGATAAAAAACCAATAATAATATTGGTGGATTTCCATTTCCCACCCAATTTCTACCAGTCCCATCATTCTGCTCAGCAAGGACTTTCTCGCCTAGTTCATTAAGGAGGGCCCCTCCACCCCTTTCCAGCTGTGGGCACTTTTGCGTGATTTCATACCAATTAGCTATGGCCTTGGTGCTACAGCTCTTCAGATAACCGTTGCCTCCCAGGTGCTATCAATCTGCCGGTTCCTCCCTTTCTCTAGCTGGTACAAGGACACAGAAAAATACCAAAGAAGAAAGGGATGGGGTGGGGGGAAGGCAGGAGCAGGGGGAGGGAGGCAGGAGCAAAATCAGGCGGCCTAACTTAGCCTAACTGCCACCATGTCCCCTCTTCACAGGGACCACATTATTTCCCTTAGAGTGTGCCTGATGAAATCTCTGTTGGGGCTGGGCTAAGCAGAATCCAGTGACAAAAGGGTAGGACTTGAGTTCCTTCCTTCCTTCCTTAGCTTTTCTGAAGCTGAAAGGTGGTAACATCACCAACACACACACACACACTCACACCATCTACCCAGTGCCATATCATCAGAGCAGGTGCAAGGCAGTTTGGTGCCCTAGGCAAGATCAGATATTTAGCGCCCCCCCCTTCCCACTTGAGAGCACTGTTTTTTCCCCCAAGGCGTTTCTGGCGCCCCCTTTAGCCCTGCTCCCTAGGCAGCTGCCTAGTTGGCCTAATGGTAGCACCGGCCCTGCATATCATAAACCTCTTCACACGACTTCCCTCAGTTTCAGGAGAGACTTGGCATGTGGTGCAGGTGCTGTAAAAAAGAAACAACAGGAAGCAGCCAGATTCCGCCTGGACATCAGGAAAAAATTCCTGACTGTTAGAGCAATACACCAATGGAACCAACTACCTAGGGAGGTTGTGGTCTCTCACACACTGGAGGCATTCAAGGTGCAGCTGGACAGCCATCTGTCGGGGATGCTTTGACTTGAATTCCTGCACTGAGCAGGGGGTTGGACTCGATGGCCTTGTAGGCCCCTTGCCAACTCTACTATTCTATGATTCTATGAAATCCAGCAACCCGGACTGAGCAGGGTGGTTCATTGGATGCTGCCTAAAGTGAGACAAGAGAACCTGGAAGTCCATCTATCAGCGTCTAACCAGTTCTGCTCCTTCCCGCCCCCAGAGGCTTTGTACCCCTGGAGGTGCTGCTTACTGCAAAGAACACTGTGCTAGATCAGAGGCCCCGCAGCCACTTTTGCTCTGAACAAAAAAGCTGCCAGGTTAACCATGCTTGTTTAAAAGATGTGATATTTATTTTGCCCTAATAAGAGTTGCCAACTCAAGCCCTGCCCCTCCATCCCCATGTCCTCCAACCATGCGTAATATTTGCTGGGGACAGTCCCTATGTTTTGATCCCTGACTATTATTTATTTATTATATTTATGAATCGCCCATCTGGCCAGACATCCGGCCACTCTGAGCGATGTACAGTCCAATAAAATACAGGGACACACACACACACACACACACAGAGTTTTTTCTTAATGTGATTTACTAGCACCATTGTTCTGTTCTGTTCTGTTCCACATAGTTCGCCTCTCTCCCAAGGTCTTGAGAAGTTAAATTTCTGGGTTGGTGGCTGAGCAAATGCATCCTCCTGCCTCCAGCACATCTGTGCAAATGCCGATGACTCCTGTGGTGCCATGCAAATGCACTGCCTGACAGAGGCAGTGTTAGGGGGTGGCCCACTAGGGCTTGAGCCCCAAATCTTTCATTTGGAGCCCTGAAGCTCAGGGAGGCCACCTGCCCCAGCACCCTGCTGTCCATGGGCACTTGCTGAAATAAAGGTCCAGGGACCCTGATGATCTCTGTTACATCTGATCCCCCTAGACTAGCTGGCTTTTTGCCCACATGGGCTTCCCCTCCTGCTGCCCCCCGCCCCTTGAATCTTTCTGCCTGAAGTTTTTTCCTGAAATCAAATGCCCTCCTCTCCCCTGTCCATACATCCTTTTTTACAAACAACAGGAGTGACCTTAGGAGACATGGTCCTTTACAGAGACACAGACAGAGACTTTAGAGCATATGTAAATTAGCATATGCAAATTTGTACATTTTTTAATGTTTATTTTATTTTTGTCCTGTGGGCCTGAGCCCCAGATCTTTTTGGTACCTAGCACCACCCCGGCTGCCTGCCATTGGTATTATAGCAGAGATGTGAATGGCATGCCCCTCTTTCTGTCTGGGGAATCTTGGAGGGTGCACATTCCACATTGCTGAAGACTCAAGTCTGTCTGTTTGTATGCCCTTACGTTGCAGTATCCTTTTCTCCACTGATGTAAAAGCTGCAGTTTCTGTTCTTTAGTTTAAAGATAGACTAGAGAAAAACACAATTCTACAATCTGTTGCTGACAGCTTAGAATGAGCCTTACCACTGTGTGAAATGACTGGCAGGTGCCCCACCTGGAGCCTCTCCACAAAAGAATACTGACTGTGTAAAGAGCTCCACTCCCCGGAATTTCTTGCCACCTGGGGAAATGGGAAGCATCAAGTATTAGGCCGAGCTCACAGAGCCATGACTTGCAACAATGGCCTTCAGTTCCATTTCTGGGTGGAAAAGTGGGATATAAATTAAATAAATAAATGTCTGTTTACCCGCCATTTAGGAAAGTGGAAGGGTGTGTCCACCTCAGTGGCTACCAGTGGAGGCTGCAGGCTGCAATGTCAGTGGGGCGGTGTATCCACTCCAGGTTGCAGTCTGAACTTTTAAGGAGCTCTCTGTGGTTCTGAACCTATTTTGGGTTCAGCACCATGGATAGCTCCATTAAAGTTCAGGCTAGAACCCAGAGTGGGATACACCACCCGACTAATATTGGAGCCAGCAGATCCCAGCCAGCAAAAGGCATTGCACAAGCAGTTGTGAAAGATTTGTGATTTGCCTAACTACTATTTCCTGGTTAATATCCATTTTCAAGAGTTTTCCAGGCACCGTTAGACCTGGGCCAAAAGCCAAAACACAGGTAGAAAGGACCAGGTGTCCATGACAAATAGGAAAGAGGTTTGTCCACACACCCTTCAATGTTCCTTTCACATTTCCCAGAGACGTGCCTGGAATTTCATTTCGTGTTCCTTGGACAGTTTAGTACTCAGACTGCAGATTGTTGCACAAATTATTCATAGACTTTTCATGGTGCAATTGGTCTCAAGACATTTTTTTTCCCTCGCTGCCCAATTTATAGACCCAAAATGAAACAAGAAAATGAGGGGACGGGCAAATTGAGTGGAATATCGAGACTGGGTTAATGTTGTTGTTTTTAAAGGAACATTAAGCAAACATGCAAATATTTTTACTTGATTTTCTTTTGCAAAAGGAGTTGCAACCCCAGAAGAATACTATCAGCACATGAATATGTTCAACTATTCACACTAAAAAAAAACCTTTAAAAAAAACAGCCATTGCATACACTAGTCTTTTCCTGCTCACCTCCAGCAATGATTTTTTTATGGGCTGATTCACACATGCATAAAGATTGTTTGATTTCTCAGTGCTTGTTGATGCACACCTGCACATGTGAATTGACACCATTGGGAGTATTGTCTTGGAGCTAACACAAAAGTTGTGCCTGTTTATTTGTGTGTATGTGTTGTTTTTAATATGTGATGCCGCATTCACACATACAAAAATCACCATTTGACACGGCAGTTGTCGAGGGGTGAAACTGCATTTCACAGGGACATGCCTGTAGTGATGGCCAAATTGGTGGCCATCATTACATCTTGTTGTAGTGAATTCCATAGTTAAAGCTATGGAATTCACTTCTGCAAGATGTAGTGTGTTGTGATATGTATCACTTCACCAGCTGTAGCACACTGTTTACACATGGAAAGAACAGAATGGCTGTAAACAAGTTTGTTATGTCTTTCTGGGTTCTCGTGTTTTTCACATGGGAAGCCTAGACCGTGGGAGCATTATGAGCTAGTCACATGGTTTGTATGTTCTGATGACGTGCTAACTTGTTTTCTGTCTGAAGCCATCTTAGAGAGAGGCAGGACTGCTTTCTCTCTTCTCCTTTGTTCTTCTTGCTGGACTTTTGTCACTGCAACAATGTAACTTCTTTGCTGAGGTGGAGTGAAGCTCAACTTACTCCACTGGATGTAATGCTTGCTATGCATTTATACTCTGCACATGGACTGTAACTAGGAAATGTATACTCTGTAGAACTTTACTTGCTAAGTGAATAAACAGGTAGAATTAGACCTGTGGTGTTACAGAGTGTTTCCTGACTCCATGGATTAATCTGCTAACGGAGAAGCTGGAAGCAAGTTGGATTACAGGCAGGCTGGGCTGGCATCTTCACAACACGCTGCACACTGCGAAAAGCGGGGAGCTGAGATCTGGAAGATCTGTGTGTGGAATAACAGGCCTCTGCTAGCACACAGATTTTAAATCTCCCATGTGCACACGCACTCTGTTGCTCACGCACACACGCACCAACATAGTGATGGCCACCAATCTGGATGACTTTAAAAGGGGACTCAATAAATTCATGGAGGAAAAGGCCATCAACGGCTACTAGTCCTGATGGCTCTATGCTACCTCCTGTATCAGGGGTAGTATGCCTAGGTACACCAGTTGCTTGGAAACATGGGTGGGAAGGTGATGCTGCACTCATGGCCTACTTGTGGGTTTCCCATTGGGACAGCTGGTTGTGTGAACAGAATGCTGGACTAGATGGACCCTTGGTCTGATCCAACATGGCTCTTCTGGTGTTCCTGTGTTCTTATGCATGTGTGAACCCTCCCAATGCTTCTGACTGTCAGGACTGAGCCCCAAGGCTGGGCTTTTCTGGCCTCATTTGCCCCAGTGCCCCAGCCCCACCTATGACTTGTCAACAAGATGTAGCCTGATTGGATGCTGGGAATACTTATCAAGTCACCTAGGCTATAGATTAGCATCAGGAGTCCATGTTCCTTAGGCCAGGCAGCTCTCCAAGGCCTGAGGCAGAAATCTTCCCCACTACTTTGCCTGACCCTTTTAACTGGAGATGCCAGGGATCAAAACTGGGACCTTGTGTATATCACTGGGCTACGCTCCCTCACCTGAAGAAATGGAGCAAGAGACACAACCCACTTAGTCTTCTATTCCTGAGCAAATACATTGCTCAGACTGAGGAGGAGGCAGGCGAAAGCCAGCAGCTTTATCGGGCTAGGTGGAATCTGACTGGCTCCTGACATCACCTGATGTCTACGGAGCTTGTAGTTGTCATATGTTGGGCCAAGCTCCAGGGCCCACCACGGCACAGCTTGGAATCAGAATCAGATTCAGACTTTGAGCAGAATGATTGAGAACCCAGTCCAGTCACGGGAAGCTCGGGGCATGAGAGCTTGGCTCCGCCTGGCTTCCCATCTGATGGCAAGCCAAAGGAGGGTGATACTTCCTATCGGCCATAGCAGCAAGATTTGGCCTTGAGTCAGACCTCTGATTCACAACCTGAGAAACCTTCTGTGGGAACCGAGCAGCAGGAGGACTCTGCAGGGGAGGGAGCTTCAAAGCAGTCAAGTGAAAAGGGCAGAACAGAGACGCCTTCTTCGATGTGGTGCCCACTTACGGGCCAGATTCCCTTGTCAGGATAGATCATCAAAAGGGTGGCCTTAGCAGCCCCTCCCCTGTATTTAAGCCAGTGCAAAGGTCGAAGAGCCTTTGCTGAGAATGTCTTAAGCGCCCGAAATATTTTCTTACCTGGACTTATTACGAATCTTGGACTCTTGTCCGCCTTGAACCCTGTACCATTAAGACTCTGTCTTGGAATGTATTGTTGGACTTACTCTAACTGTGACTTTGTGTGACTTCTAGCCTTGCGACTTTGCCAGGAACAGAGCAATGAGCCAATAGCCTTTTTATTTTTATTTTTTATTTTTTTATTTTTTTTATTTATTATATTTATACCCCACCTTTTTCCCTGCAAGGAACCCAAGGTGGGTTACATAATCCTCCTCCTCCTCTCCATTTTATCCTCACAACAACCCTGTGAGGTAGGTTAGGCTGAGAGTCAGTGACAGGCCCAAAGTCTCCCAGTGAGTTTCATGGCCGAGCGGGGACTAGAACCTGGATCTCCTGAGTCCCAGGCCAAACCACTACCCCACACTTGCTTACACTATCTGGTTTATTGGGGCTGTAGCTGTATAAGCATTGCTGCGATTCCGGAAAGCTGGCCTCTGAACCCTGATCTGCTGCAGTAAAGGGTTACGCCATTCTTAGCGACCTGTGTCCACATGCCAGAATGTTTCAGAAAGTCGGACCTGACAGATACTACCTTCTGACCTTTTGCAGTGATGGCATTGGACTGGAACTCTATTGGCCCCTTGTGTCACCTGACCTCCGCTGAGCTGGTAGCTGCAATACTACCTTTTGGCCATCTGCTATGAGGGCGCTGTGGCACAGCAGAGAGAGCAGATAAGCAGATACAGTGAGTTGCCACTTTGGTACTGTGGCGGACTGAACCTGGTCCGTTGTGCAGGTTCAGCACGTTAGGGGTTCACCTGCATGGAAGTCATGCCCCGTATGCGGCTGTCAAAACCAGGGGTCCTCAAGCTTTTTAAACAGGGGGCCAGTTCATTGTCCCTCAGACTGTTGGGGGGGCGGACTATAGTTTGAAAAAAATATGAACGAATGGATCAAGTAAAAAAAAAAGGACCCGGGTCCTTTTTTTTTACTTGATAGGGGTGAATTCCCCCCCCCTTAAATGGAAAGTTATTTTATTTATTTATTTATTTATTTATTTCATTTTTATACCGCGCCCAATAGCCGAAGCTCTCTGGGCGGTTTACAGCAATTAACAAGACAGTCCCTGCCCGCAGGCTTACAATCTAAAAAGACACGACACACAAGGAAAAAAGAATGGGGAGGGAAGAAGAAGGGGGGAATATTAATGAATACTCCTGGCAGGGCTGGTGGTATTTACATATATAGTTGCACAATTGTTTCATGCCTAACATGAATATACTTTTGTTTTTGCCATCACACAAATGAGCATACTCTGCTTCAATCCAAAGCAGCATTTTTGAAACATTAGAAATCTGACTTAGCTACATCAGCTCATACATAAGAGGTAAAACACCACCACTAATGTTTCCATATTATGGAAAAGAATTAAAAGAATCGGCGCTTGAAGCGAAAGAGTTAAAAAAAAAAGTCTGCTTCCGCCATCGGCCGCCGGGCCGGATAAAAAGGCAAGGCGGGCCGGATGTGGCCCGCGGGCCTTAGTTTGAAGACCCCTGGTCAAAACTTTACTTCCAACCGGGAGTGAAATTGACAGAGAATCCCCTCCAGAACACAGGGAAGCAACAATCTAGTCAGTTTCAGAAAAGTGGGGTGGGGATTATGCAGACAGAGGGTGACAGTGGAAAAAGGGGGAAACATGTCAGGGTTCAATGTGTCAGGGTTCAGCAGTGTGCTCAGGCTTTCTCTCCACAGGTACAGACTTGCAGGGCTATCCAACGTTGGGTCCCCAGATGTTGCTGGCCTACAGCTCCCAGCATACCCAGCCAGCATGGCTAATGGCAAGGGATTCTGGGAGCTGTAGCCCAGCAACATCTAGGGACCCAAGGTTGGAGAGACCAGGTACAAAGAGTAAGACAACTGGGCCCCACTGCCAGAGTTTCCAAGTGGAGACCTCTGGCTCCTAACACACACACACACACACAGAGAGAGAGAGAGAGAGAGAGAGAGAGAGAGAGACTGGTTCAGCAAAAAGGGTTACTGAAAAGAACAATATTTCTGGCATTACTTTAAAGAAAACAAAACAGAGGAGTTGGTTTTATTCCCTTTTACAGTCTCTCATGCAGGGGGCCAAAAAATCCTTGCAGCCAGCCAGCCACTGGAAGAGTCACTTTGATCACGTATGGTAATTCAATTTGCGTTTTTCTCTGGGTGATACCTAATGCCTTATTACAGTGATGGGGAACCTTTTTGAGCCTGAGTGCCCAAACTGCAACACAAAACCAATTTATTTATTTCAAAGTGCCAACACTGCAATTAAACCTGAATACCGAGGTTTTAGTTTTAGAAAAACAACTCATACAGTTGTCCGAACTAATTAACATCTTTTGTCTTTAAAGAAAAACACAATAACAGAGCTTTCAATGATACAAACAGTTTTTTGTTGGGGGAAAAAACTCAAAAAATTATTATAGTTCTACATTGTACACATAGCCTGAAGGGAATTTATACAAACTTTTTAAATAATTAGGCACATGTATTTTGGGATAAGGGATTCTCAACTTGTAATGTGATTATATGCCCGACTGAAATTGTATGGGGCAAGCTTTACTCCGGGTCCTTTCCCTGCTTCTACAGGTGTCGGGTTAGTAAAAGTAAAAGTCAACTTGTACTAGGATGAGCAAGATAAACAAGAAAACTAAATGTGCTTAACACATTTTAAACACTTTATGTCTTGGACTGCAAACACTGCATTAGGTAAAAGTTTGCATTGGGCATGCTTTTGCACAATTAATGTGATTTCTGCTATTGCATGCATGCTGATAATTTGTCAAACCTTGGCTCATACTCCGTTAGTTTGAGAGCAACACATGCAGCACTCAGGTCAACTGTTAGGGCTTTACATCCAAGCCATGCTCTGTGCATCATCCTTCAAAATCTTTTAAATGTGATAACAACGTAGAAAAGAATTATGTAACAGGAATTCTAGAATAAAATCATTCTGTTCCACACTGTGAGAAAGAACAAAATCATTAGTGTTTTGCAGAAGGGGACAGTCTTTTCGCGATCTGCTGACCAATGGCTCGAGTGCCCACAGAGAGGTCCCTGCGTGCCAGCTGTGGCACCCGTGCCATAGGTTCGCCATCACTGCCTTATTAGCTCACCCAGTGATGCAACTGTCTAATCAGATTCCATGAAACCACTCAATCCTCCCTATAGGATCCCAGTTTTAAAAAAGCATTCATGCAACGTGATTCCCCACCCCCATCCCCACGCATGCATTTTTGGCTTTCTCCTGTTCTTCCTCCAAATCAGTGGAGAGGGGGGGAGAATGCTTTGTATCTCATACACTAACCAAGCACTCCTTTGGAATAGGTATGGGTGCAAAACCAGAATACGGAAACTTTTTTTCTTCATATTATGCATTTAGGAGTCAATTGCAAAGCCTTTGGAGTACACAAACTGTGGATTAATAGTATCACGAACTGGTGCGTTTGTTTTTCTAGATAAGACAGATCTTAACTCAATTTTACCATCATCTTGACATAACAGAAATATATCAATTTTATCATTTCTAATAATTTTCCTTACACATAGTAATTATTTATTGACATATGCAACATATTTATTGACATACATAATAAAATGACACCAGAGTTTTTTTCACCATCATGACAATTTGTTTAGATTCAGCTTGAGTTTTAATCACAGTTAACCACCTTTGCATCTTTATTTTCTTGTTGCAATTTTGCATAACTCTGTTAACAAACTTCTCGAATCCAGTGCCTACCCCAGTTGCTGCTCATGGGTCTTGTAGTTTCCAGTCATTCTGTCGATGAATATATTAGTGCATTATCATGATCAGGCAGAAGGAGACTTCTTTCAGAACATCAAAATATATTTATTGATTAAAAAAAAGAACATTATAGTTGTGTTAGGAAGTAGCTAGAGACAAATTGTTACTTTGTTCATTCAAGGAAACAGAGCATAAATAATGGGTCCATTAAAAAAAAATAAAATTGAAAACTGTGGAGGAAGGGGGGGGCTGGCTGACCCGCCAGACCTCCACCCTTTCCTACTTCAAAGGAACCAAGACCCTCTGAGATCTCAAGATACCAGACTGCCAGCCTCAGCTGTCTGCAATCCTACTTGGATCTCTGTTTAGGGACTCGCCTTCCATTTCTGTAACCTGGATTTAGATACTGAACTCACAGAGCACTACAAAACCCATGTGGGGGTAAAACCAAACAGGTTTATTCTGGTAGCATCTTACAACAAGATTAGGGAAATGAGAGAAGCACACAAAATAAAGAGAGAGACACTTTAGTACACAGTAAAGCTAAAACACAATAAAACCTGATTCCTTAAGATCTCTCAGGCACACACCTGTTACCTGAGGGTGTCTTCTTCAAGGGTTAGATCCAGCACAGCCTTGCCGCCCGGGGGGAACTATTTTATCTACCCGCAGGTCCGAGATAAATAGCCCTCCACAAGACTTGCCTTTCTAGATCCCTCAAACCAGCTAATTTTACCAGGAGCTGCCTAGGGTCGGTTCCTGAGGGGGGGGGGCCTAAAGGCTCGGGGCCCTCGCTGGCGCGCTGCCATGCCGGGCATGCTACCAAAAGGACTAACCCAGAACAAAGGCTACACGTGGGGAAATAGCTCTTCCCCCTCCCCTTTTCTGTAGCCTTGCTTCAGCCAATCAATTTGAATTTCACCTGGCCATGCAGGGGGGAGGGAACTCGTGAGTCATGGCTTGAACCATCTACATATGAAAAGCCTAGGCCAGCTTCTCTAGGCATCTAGGCACCACCCATTCCATCCGAGGCCCTCGCGTCCTCCCAGCCCCCACCTGGTTCACACATGAGGTGTGTGTGTGTGTGTACCCCCAAGGGCTCATTTCTCCACAAAAACCCTAGAAAATGACAGCACTGTATCTGACATGTTGATCTCAGTTCAGAGAATTCAAGGAGGGTGTAGAGAATTCCCCGGGGATGGGGGGTGGGCATCAGCTTCCTGTCCAAAAAAATCAAAGTTGTCCTACAGGGATCCCCAGGCTTTTTGGACACATGGGCATGTTTGGGAATTTGAGAAATTGCTGTGGGCACTGCCACAAAATGGCTCCCATGGAGGATGTGGCTAGTCATATAATGGCTGCTGTGGGGGCCTGGCTAGTCAAGAGCTGGGGGTGAGAGAAATAGCAAGTCTAGAGGTGTCGTAAATCCGTCCAGTATGAAGATAAGCCATCATCGTTATCACTTTCCAAGGGTCGAAGCCAAAATATATATGTCCGGAAAGCAGCAAACAGAAACCCGTTCAGGAGCAGGCAAAAGCATCGTCAAGGTCATTCCGAGGTGCAAAGGCACAAGTCTGAGTTCAGGTGTGTCAAGGCATCTGGCTGAAGCTGTATGAGCAAACAATTGCTTCCAGCGTCTGATGTGCATTTGGGACCTGCCTTTTGAGCAGGCGCTGATTGGTAAGGCAGCCCAGCCAGGTCAGGCTGCACGTGCCTGGCCCCACCCCAAACACACTCTGGCATGGCTGACCTAACGGAGGCACAACAGAGGCTGGGAGGGAGGGGGAAACAGGAAGAGTTGCTTCTTGGCCTGCTCAGTCTTCTGTCCACACAGACCTTTCCCCTTTGCTCTCTCTCTCTCTCTCTCTCTCTTTCCACTCCAGCCTCTAGCCCAGTGTTCTCCAACCTTGGGTCCCCAGATGTTTTTGGCCTACAACTCCCAGCATGCCCCTTTCTCTCCCCCAGCCCCTTTCCTCGCTATTTCTGTCCCTTCCCCATCCCTAGCCTTCTTTTTCTCCCTTCCTAGCCCCTAGCATCGCTCCTTCTCTCCCACTCGCCCCTTTGTCTTGCTGTTTCTCTCCACTCCCAGCCTCATTATTTCTCTCCTCCACCTCTTTACCTTGCTGTTTCTCCCCACTCCTAGCATCCAGCCCCACTCTTTCTCTCCCCTCTACCCCCCTTTGCCTTGCTTTCTCTTTCCTGCTTGCTGAACAGCTGATCAGCAGCAGGTCCAGGAACAGAAAGGAGAATCTGGTGCCCCCATGTTTTTCAATTTTATGTTTAAAAAAAAAACAAATTTTAAGGGGGCAGGGAGCGAAGAGCTGTGTGGGTGCCACTGGAGGTGCTGCCCTGGGGACCCCTACCCAACAACAGTATGTTATCTAGTGCTGCAGCTAGGGTAGACATCAGGGGTCCCTGCAGCCCAGCAGGCTCCCAAAGGATCAGCCTGAGAACTGCAAGTGATGGGGGCAGGCAGGAAAAGGCCTGGTGTCTGCGTCTGGGTCACCATGGGCATGCCAGGGCCCACAGAGGCTGGCAGTGATCACCACAGCATCCTTCCCTCCCTCCTTCCTTCCTTATTTTTAAAAACATCTTAGCGCCAGGGGCTCGCTGGGTATGCACATGTTACAGGCGGTTGAGGCAAGTGCCTCTGGTGTCAGTGGGGCGCTGTATCCACTCTGGGTTTTAGTCTGGACTTTAAAGGAGCTATCCATGGTGCGGAACCTATTTTGGGGGTTGGGTTCAGCACTGTGGAGAGCTCCTTAAAAGTTCAGACTAGAGTAGACACGCCACCCCACGGACATTGGAGCCAGTAGCCTCCATTGGTTACAGGTGCTCACTCTGTTATTTTTACTTTTAAAATTATATATCGTCCTTTCCTACAAGTAAATGGTGCTTGTTCCCAAGTAAATGTGTTTAGTATCAGGGCAGCAGAAGCAAACTCCGTTTTAATCCGGTAATCATGATGGTGCTATGATTTAAGTGAGTTTAAAAGATGAAACTGCACATGCTCAGAGTGTTTCTTTTTTAAAAAAAAAAATGCACTTATATGCACACAGGTGCATTAGAGAGAGGATGCGTTCAATTTCAGCCTACCCTCAAACATTTAACCCTGGGAGAGGGACCTGAATTCAGAAGAATGACAGTGCTAGCAACGTGCATTTTAAAATGTTTTTTTTAAAGTACAGTAATACCTTGGATTGCAAGCATAATTCGTTCCAGAACCATGCTTGTAATCCAAAACACTCTTATATCAAAGCGAGTCTCTGGCGGGCGTGAGCGGGGCCGATTTCGGCCCGCTATGCCCGCTCGAGGTGAGCGGTTATATCCCTACATACTTGTCTTGCAAGACCTTGCTCATTTATCAAGTAAAAAAAAAATTAAAAATTTGCTTGTCTTGCAAAACGCTCTCAGACCAAGTTACTTGCAATCCAAGGTATTACTGTATACCCAAAAGGCAAAGACAGGGAAAAAATATTTATTTTATTTATTTATTGAAATTTATTTTTAATCTACTTTTAAGGCTAAAACCTCCTCAGCATGGTGTACAGGTTAAAAACCATACAACCCCATATAAATAAGGCAATAAATATACAATAAAATACTACAAAACTGTGAAGGACCGCCGCCGGTCCTTTGCGTGAGTTCGGGAGTTAAAGGGTTAACCAGCACGGGAAGAATACCTTTTACACAGCTCCCGTAAGAGTTAAACTCAGCCACGGCAAAGATTGACACTGAAACAGCTCTGAGACGGAGAATCAGGCTTTGCTTTGTTTATAACACCTTTAATGGAGCGGAACTAATAGACTACTAGGAATTTCACACTGTCAACAGAGGAGTCCATAAAATGTAACTGAGCGTAGTACTCCAATACACATCTGAGCTACAGCAGAGTCTATGCAGAGCAACAGGCTTGCAAAATACAGAGAAGTAATTGACATCAAAGAATCTAACTTACTAGGCTAACTTTGCTGATCGGACAGCCATTCTCCGGGCACCATGTCTGGGGTTGGTGTAGCTTCGTCTCTGACTGGAGTCAGGGACCTGATCCGTGCGTTCCTGCACCGTACTTCCAACAACCCAGGAGGTTTTCCAGGAGGGTGCTTATTTACCCTTTCCCTCGCCCCCTCCCCTTCTTTGATAAGTTGGGCTGGTTCCACCCAGCGGGGTTGTGGTGCTTTTCTGGTACTTGGGGATACTTTGCAGCTCTTTGAGACTGCACCCCCCCCCCTTACCTGGATGTTATGCACTTCCTTGGGGGTAAATGTAAATGTGCCCTATTGAAGTACATGCAGATGAAGCCTTGTAAAACTGCCCAGAACTGTCTCCCCTCTGCCTAGGGTGGGGATCATGCAGACAGATGGAGGGAGATGGGTGGGCAGCAGAAAGGAAAAAAGTGTGTCAGGGTTCAGAAAGTGTGTGGTCAGGCTTTCTCTCCACAAAAACACTATAAAAGCAGATTAGGGGCAGTGACTTCTGAAGGACCAGGACCAGAAAATGCGGGCAGTTGGAGTCTGTGGTTTTGTCGTAATTCTCCACAGTACAGTTCAACAAGCTGTGCCCCAAGGCACAAAGCAACTTTGAATTCTAAACTGATTTCTGCTTGAAGGAACATCCCTAAAAGATATGTGAGAGAGCTCCACCTATTGTCAACACAAATCAGAGACTCTGGTGCATCTCATTCAGTGGAATTATTTGTGAAACATTAAAGCAGGGATGTTGCAAAAAGCAAGTGCTCACCATAATGCCCACTGCCCCGTATTGACTGGGGCTACCAATTTTTCAGACGGTCCCAGTAGCTGTGCTTTTTAACGGCAGCTCCTTACGGAGACATTAGTGGGTGATAATGTTTATCTCTGTGTTGTGAAAAGCTTCACCTGGTGATTTCTCCAGCCTCCGCACATCAAGCAGCTGATAAAGGCCTAAGAGCAGACTGCAGTGGCCTTTTTCCGGCCAGTTGGCAACCCCAACATTAACGGAAATCTTGAGGAGGAGCTCCCACCAATGAACTCAGACAAGCATCAACCCCTGAAGCGCCGCTAGTTTAAAAATGAACACCCCAGCCTATGTTTCACAAATGCAATTGCCAGAAGCCTAAAGGGGCAGTCCTACATACTGTGAGATGAGTGTCAGTTAACTCAGTGGGCCCGGTCTCTGAAAACACATGCAAAGAACCTGGATGTTAAGCTAAAATCCTAGGCATATTTCTTGACAACTGTAAGAAGGCTAGCCGCGTTAAACCGTTGCAGAGAAAATAACAGTCTTCTGGCACCTGAAAAAATAACAGAATTATAGCTCAATCCTATACATAACTACAGTAATACCTTGGATTGCAAGTAACTTGGTTTGAGAGCGTTTTGCAAGACAAGCAATTTTTTAAATATTTATTTAATTTTTTTTAACTTGATATACAAGCAACATCTTGCAATACAAGTACTGTAGTACAGCTTAAATTAAAAATCTCTGTACAAATTTTTTGGGGGGGATTTCGTTTTGATATAAGAGTGTTTTGGATTACAAGCATGTTTCCGGAACGAATTATGCTCTCAATCCAAGGCATGACTGTACTCCGATCCATAGAGTTCAACCCAGCCTAAGGCACAATCCTAAACACACTTACCAGGGTGTAAGTCCCATTGAACAGAGAGGGACTTAGTTCTGAGTAAACATACACTGGGTTGCATTGTTAGGCTGCAGTACTATGTGTACTTACTTGGGCAGAACGTCCACATTGAAATCAGTAGGACTTTGTTTTGAGTAAACATGCTTAGGACTGGGCTGCTGTTGTGGCATAAGCATTAGCAGGCAACACTATTGCAGGACCTAATAACAGCCATAGCGTTAGGGGTTCAGTCACTTGCTCTTCCTCCAACAAGTAGTTATATGCCACGACCTGCCAGCACTGCCCTCCTGCTGTCTGCATCAGACAAACAGGTCAGTCACTCCATGCAACCAAATAAATGGACACAAATCTGAGATTAAAAAATGGCAACATTCAGTAGCCAGGACATTTCGATCTCTCGGGACACTCTGCCACTGACCTATTGCAACCGCTAGACGTCAAGGGGAAGCTCCATCACAAAACTGCAGAACAAGAATTTATTAGAAAATTTGATTCCCTTCAATCAGGGCTTAATTGGAACTGGGGGTTTCTTTCACACTGGGGACATTGACTTAGCACAGCATGGCTAGGAAGATAATGTTGTGAGATAGCTGTCTGGTTACTTTGGGTGGACTATCACTAATGGCCTTTTTTTCCTTAAAGAACGGGTGGTCTACATTTTTTCTGTCGTGGGCTACATTCCCTAGCGGGTAATCTATTGGAGACTAAAGTCAGCAGTGGGCAGGGCTAAAGCCAAAAGTGGATGGGCCACCCCTTTTCTCTTTCTGCCACCCCTTTTTTCTCCCCCCCCCCTTCTTTCCTGCCCAGCAGGCTGCCAGAGAAGGAACAGACCACCCTCACCAGAGCTCTGAACTGACTGCATGCAGAGGGCTTTTGAAATTAGGCCACGAGCTACAGGCTGCCTATCCAGCCTTAAAGCAAAGGCTGATCACAGTCTTCAGTGTGACCAAAAAAAACCCCTTAATTTTATTTATTTGAAGCAAAAAAAATTCAACCAGCTCCTCAGCAAAAAAAAGAAAAAAAGAAAAAGAAAGGTTCCAGAGTGGCTAACAACAATCAGTAATGAGACAGTCCCTGCCCTCAGGCTTACAATCTAAAAGACATGACACAGAAGGAAAAGGGATGGGGAGGGAGGAGGAGAAAAGTAAACTTGGGCATTACTTCTTAGCTACAAAGTTCTTATCACGGCCAGCTGGAAGAGACACTGTTCAAAGAGAGGAGACAATGACTGCTGGGCTATCAGCTAAGCCAATGAAGTGGCCCTGCTTCCTGTCTTTCCCTCAGCTGCAGCCTGATGGAAGGGCTACTGTGGGGTGACAGCTGAGGGGGGCAAGGCCAGATCAAGCTAATGGTCCAGGATAGCCACAGGGACATCTCTTTAAAGCAGTCAACTGCTAGAATTTGGTTTCTGGACACAAACATCACCCAGGAATGTTTGGAATGAGAAACCCACCAGGGCTTGGGGAAGGTGACACATGCACACGCACCCCCGCACCACTCCCAAAGACAGGAGGCTAACGTGAGGGTGCGACGGAACAGTTTCAGACAAATGGGTACAGGGGCAGAGGAGCAGCAAGAAAGCAGTGAGCTAAAGGGCGGAAGCACCTTGGAGGGCCTCTCTGGAGACTGGATGTGAGGCAGTGGACAATCCACCAACTGTGAAGGACTGCCGCCGGTCCTTTTCTACAATTTCTGGAGTTAATGGGTTAACCGGCACACTTTAAAACTCCCATTCGCTACTCCCAGGTTATCTAAGTTCAACTGCACTGGACTAGCACTGAACTGGAGCCTACAGCAGACAAACGGCTGTTTGTTTATAACAAGTTTAATTGAGCGAAGCGGGTCAGGAAGATAAAGAATTCACAGTTGATGCAGGCAGTTTATAAACAGTCGAAGCGTGAAACCGCAATACACATTGAAAAGCATTGAGGCTTGCAAAACACAGACAGAAGACTTATATGTGATCAAAGAACCTAAGCTACTTTCTATCTAACACTGAAGAACCTACCTAGCCTGTTGCTAGCAGTTCCGTAGAACTTGAAGTATTTTACCAAGCCACCTTGAAGAGAATGAAATAGTTAAAAGAAAAAGAAACCTGCAAGAGATTCGAGCCAAACACACAGGCAGACTGTCAGGGTCATGACTAATACTAAAAGAATGTAGTCAATGGCTGATAATGACCAACAATGGCCGTCAATGGCTGTTGATGACTAACAAATGTTGAGGTGCTTTGTTGCCTTGCCCTGCCTACATGATCAAGATAAGATAGTACCTAGCAGCCCCTTGATTGTAAGATCATCTTCTTGTCTCCTTGTAAAGAAATCCCCCTCCCCTAAGGCAAACCCCTTTTGTCTTGACCGTTGCTGACCAATGTAAGAACTGTTGCCAAATGACCAGACTTAGGTATGCTATAAAAGTTGTTGTAAAGCCCCGCCCGGGGTTCTGCTTTGCGACACAGTCCACCGGACTAATTGTGCACAATAAACCTTTTTCCAATAACCCGAGTTGGTCCTCGTTGTCCTTATCCGAGTTAAGAGGTGACCACTTCATCTGGCGACTGCGGCAGGACAGCGAGGAAGCTTTGCAGCTTGCTCGGGGCACAGCCCACCGCTGCCCCCAAAGGGGAGGCCTTGCGGAGCTCCCAGCGCGCATCACAGCACTTGGCTGTGAGGGAATCCGAACAGGGGACCTGACAGAGCAGCAGTCGGACGGTGACTCCAAGAACCAACTAAACTTGGTGCGGAACTAGGACCAAGGGAGCCGGACCGGCGGAACAGGCGAGTATACTCTAGGGTTCCTACAGGAGAGAATAGGAACAAGGGGAGGAGGATTGGCCATCCTCCGGGGAGTGGACCTATGAGGCAGCTGAAAAAGGCTGAACTGGTCCACTCCTCCGGGGAGTGGACCTACGAGGCAGCTGAAAAAGGCTGAACTGGTCCGCTCCCTTTTGGTAAAGGAATACAAGAGATCTCGGGAGGGGAATGTGTTGGTATGCGTGGTGAAGTGTGAATGCCGTGTTGTGATATGTATCACATTCACAAGCTGGAGCACATTGTTGACACATGGAAGGGACAGAATGGCGGGTAAACAGGTTTATTATGTCTCTCTAGAATCTCGTGTTTTCGCAGGGGTTACTAAAGTGTGAGAACAATATGAGCTGGTCACATGGTTTGTATGTTCTGGTGACGTACTGACTTGTTTGTCTGTCTGCAGCCATTTTAGAGAGGAGCAGGACTGTTCTCTCTCTTCACTTTTTTCTTCTGACTATTGCTTGCTGGACTTATGCAACAATGTAGCGTCTTTGCTGAGGTGGGGTAAAGCTCAACTTGCTCCACTGGAATAAATGCTTGCTATGCATTGTACTCTGCACATGGACTGTAACTAGGAAATGTATACTCTGTAGAATATTACTTTGCTAAGTAAATAAACAGGTAGAATAGACCTGTGGAGTTACAGAGTTTTTTCCTTGCTATCTGCAAACGGGGGAGCTGGCTGCTGGAGTCGGATTACAGGCTGGAAAGCTGGCTGGCTGATTGCAACCGAAATGCTGCACGCTGCGCAGAGAGAGGGGGAGAAAGATCTGGATTTCTGTGTATGGATAAATGGGCCTCTACACACGAACAAGATTTTTAATCTCCCATCTCGCACACACGGGGCTCTGCTGTCACTCACGCGCCATCATGCTGCTGCAGTTCCCGTAGGTGACCGTTGGAACATCCGGGGCCATGGGTCAGCGAAGCGTGTGTGTGAAATCCCTTAACGTCTAACAGGAGAGACCCCTTACTCTCCTGTCCGTACCCCACCCTTCTGTTTCTGTCTTTGTTGTTGGTCTTAGAATTAGGAGAATGGGGGGGGGGAGCAGCGTCCCAAGGACACAGCTTCAATGCATGGATAGGAATTTCAAAGTAGGGTTCGGGAGAGACTACGGGCGAAAACTTGAACGCCAAACTCTCCGGACCCTGTGCGAGGTAGAGTGGCCATCCATGGGAGTGGGGTGGCCAGCACAAGGCTCCTTCGACCTCAATATCATCGAGCGAGTACACCAAAAGGAGACTCAGACTCCAGGAGGACACCCAGACCAATACTCCTACGTAGACCAGTGGCAACAAAATGTAAAAGAACCCCCCCCCCCATGGTTAAAAAGGAGTGCAAGATGGAGGCGGCACGCATAATGGTTGCCCGGAAAGGGACCCTGCCTTGGCCCAGAAAAGAGGAACGCGCCAGACCAAAAGAAAGGCAGAAGAAGAAGAAAAAAGAAGAAGAAGAAAAAACAAAAAAACAAATAAGTGAGTGCAGCTGTCCCTTTAAAGTAAAACCTCTGCCTGCTCGCCCAGTTGCCTAGGAAAGAAAAACACAGACTAGCTAATCGCATTCCTAATATATTAGAAGTCAAACACAAGATCTAAGAATGGCAAGAAGTACTCAAAGAACCCTGTGTTGTGTTAAAGAAATACAATAACAACAAAAACAGTTTGTGAGCTTTTTGTGCAAAGAGTTCCTGAGCATACGCCAAGTTTTGGTGCCTTTTGGAGTCTCCACCAGTCCTGTGTTTAGTGAAAAGAGAGAGTGTGTGCTCCTAACCAAAGCACATACTTCCTCAGATCTGAACTAGAGGTGAGAAGTCCCAAAATGAAAAGAAATGTGTATATATATATATATATATATATATATGTTATAGCTGCTAGCAAAATCAAACAGTTCTCCAAGGAAATGGGCAGAAATGAATTGAAATACCTCCTTTTCATTCTCTTCTAGTTCTTGATTATTGCATTGTGTTACTGATATTGTGTTATTGTTATTGATATTGAAAGGTTTAAGGTTTTGAAACAAAGGTTGTGGGTTCGAGTCCCACCAGAGTCAACAGACAGGGACACCCCCCCCTTCTTTCCAAACCTCCCTGCTAAAGAATGTGCAAGCCATGTGTAGCCAAAAAGAAAAAAGAAGATTTATGTTCAAGTTAAATGTTTATTCTTCCAAGTGGGGCTAGTTGATTGTGTAAATTGAAATTTTGTTTTGGGTGTGTGTTGAATCTCTGAAGTAAGCAAAGATGGAAAAAAATGTTGCTCTTGGTTATGCAATTGCGAGGTTGCTTCCTCTTGTATGGCTAAAGCAACTGGAGATGTGAGAAGATTAAGGTAGCAGTCACAAATTGCAAAGACTTTAAGGTGGAAAAGAAGGTTGAGAAAGAGGTTTCTCCGTTGCACCTCGAAAACAAACAAACAAACAAACAAAAACTCTCAAGTGACTGCAGGTTTCCTGGTATGCAAGAATTGGCCAATCACGCTCCCAGAGAATCAGCAGCTAACCACTAGAGTGAAAAACAATACTAAAGTGTTGTTTAAGAACTGTCATTGAGAGAGTTTGAGTATTGAGAATGCAGGTTTTCTGAGCATAAGCAAAGTGTTAGTGCCTTTTGGGAATTGAACTGTGTTAGCTTTAAAAAGTCAGAAAGAGTCTGCCCCTGATCAAGGCAGGTTCTCTACAGCTGATGCAAGATAAGCTCAAAAAGAAATGGTTAACTATTTTTCACAGTAGATTCAAGAGCTACACCAATGAGTGGAGCCAAGAAGTTTTTGAAAAAGGGAAAAGAGATGATTATTTAAAGCAGGGGTCTTCAAACTACGGCCCGCGGGCCGGATCAGGCCCAGCGTGCCCTTCCATCTGGCCCGGCTCCGTAGGCCCGAACTGGGCCCGCCTGGGCTCTCAGCCTCCCGAACGGGCTTGCCATTTTCTTCGCTCTCCCCGGAGAGCCAGCTGCGCGGGCTGCGCCGCCCGCGCTGGTCCCGTCGCGTCATTTCCGGCGCGGCGGAAGTGACGTGCGGGACCCTGCTCCGTCGCGCTGGACCCCCGTGCTCTGTTTTTGAACAGAGCGCGGGAGTCCAGCGCAACGGAGCGCAGCAGAATGCCGTCGCTCCGGCGGTGGTGGTGGCAGCGGGACGGGGGCGGCGGCAGTGGCAGCGACGACGGTGGCGGGACTTTGGCGGCGGGGGCGGGGCTTCGGCGGCAGCAACAGCAGCGACGGAGCTTCGGCGGGGACGACGGCGACGGGGCTTCGGCGGGGACAGTGGCAATGGGGCTTCAGCGGCGGCGGCAGGGTGCAGGTACGGCGGAGGGGGTGGCGGGGTGGGTCTGGCGGTGGCAGCAGGGGTCCGGGGGGGCTTTGGCGGCAGGGGGGCGACAGCGCGGCGGGGCTTTGGCGGGGACAGCGGCGACGGGGCTTCGGCGGCGACGGCGGCGACGGGGCTTCAGCAGTGGCGGCGGGTGCAGGTACAGCGGAGGGGGTGGTGGGGTGGGTCTGGCACTGGCAGCGGGGGTCCTGGGGGGGCTTTGGTGGCAGGGGGGCGACGGCGCAGCGGGGATTTGGCGGCGGCGGGTGCAGGTACGGCGGGGGTGGCGGGGGGGTCTGGCGGTGGCAGCGGGGGTCCTGGGGGGCTTTGGCGGCAGGGGGGCGACGGCGTGGCAGGGCTTCAGTGGCGGCGGCGGGTGCAGGTACGGCGCGGGGTCTGGCGGTGGCAGCGGGGGTCCTGGGGGGGCTTTGGCAGCAGGGGGCGATGGCGCAGCGGGGCTTTGGCGGTGGCGGGTGCAAGTACAGCAGCGGCGGGGGGTGGCGGGGTGGGTCTGGCAGCGAATGGGGGGGATCCTGGGGGGGCAGGGGGCTTTGGCGGCAGGGGGGCTCTAGTACGGCCCCCCAACAGTCTGAGGGAGAATGAACCGGCCCCCTGTTTTAAAAGTTTGAAGACCCCTGATTTAAAGGCATGCAGACTGTCCCCTCTGCCCCGGGGAGGGGAGGGGGAAAGAGGAAGGCCGTAGAGAAAGAGATGAGAGAAAGAGAAAGTTTAGGAAAATGTGGAAAAGAAAAAAGATAAGGAAAAGAGGGACTAGGCAAAGGGAAAGGTTAGACAAGGGCAGATGCAAAAGAAACATTAGAATTGCAAGCAAGAAGGGCATAAAAAAGGAAATAAAACCCTCTCCGCCCAAGGTATGCAAGCAAGAGAAAGTTGTAAAAGGTGTGATAAGAAGTAAGAATTTTGAAGGGGGGAAAGAAAAGCTATTTAAAAAGAATTGTGTAAAGCAGTGCCAAAACTAATAAATGATTTACAGTTCTGTTCTTAACAATGCAGATTAGAAATCAAAAGTTTTCTTGTCTTCTTGAGGGGGAAAAAAAGAAATGGTTCTGTTAAGTCATGATTAATTGTGTAAACCAAGGGCTACAATAGAATGTAGTCCCAATGAAATCTGGGTCTCAATGCCATTTGGCAGTCTCCTGGCATTTGCTGAATCTCTTGGGAATGAAGAAAACAGGGCTTTCCGCCAGTATTGGTTTTGGTACCAGCAGAATATTAGGCGGAAAACTAGAAAGAAGTGAGACTCTTAAAGTCTGCTTCTCTGGTTCAAATAGAAGAAAAAAGAGAGATGCTGCAATATCCCCTCCCTCGAGAAGCAATAAATGATAGAAGGCCCATTAGGTAACTTTGAGTCAGTCACAGACTCTCAGCTGTACCTACCTCAAAGGGTTGTTGTAAAGAGAAAAATCCAGAAAAAAATTGTAAAATGCTGTGTCACTTAAAACCTTGCCACCTTGCTGCTGCTCCCAACAGAAGGGAAGGGTAGGCAAGCGGGGGGGGGGGGGATGATTATTTACCAGCAATAAAAGAAGTGCAGCTACCAAAGATAAATCTAAACTACTAACTCAGTTTTTGTACGTTTTAGTGCCCAGTTTTGTTGAAATGGGCTTTCCTGAAATGTCACCCTCATTGTTTTTTAAGATCTATGCTTGGTTAGTTTTTGCCAAAAGCAAACCAACAGGGCAGCTTTGGTAAAGTAAAACAGTTTCGTTTCAAAAACGTATGCTTAGCTAGTGGCTTGTATAGCAAGCTAACAGAGCACTTTTGTAAAATAAGCATTTAAGTGTAGCATAACACAATAGCACCAAAATACCAAAAGAATTGCAATCCTTCTGTTGTTGTTAAGTTAGTTTTCAAAAAGTTGTACAAATGCCTTATTTCTATACTTGTTGTGTTTTATGTGATTTTCAAAAAGCTTGGTTTGCCTTGCTAAAGATAAAAGTCTGTGGCTCATGCTGGCTCTCAGCTTATCTGAGTGTAGAAAGCTGAGCAAAGGCAGGCCTGAGTATTACTTAGATAAGAAACCCCTCCTCTGGTTTCCTGCATTGAGTGGAGGGTTAGGCTTGATGGCCTTGTGAGTCCCTTCCAACTCTAAAATCCTATAAAAAGTTTTTGTTAACCCCTCCCGATTTCCTGGCAAAAGGTAGGCAAAAACAAGTCAGTTTTTCCTGCATTTTTTATAGCAATGTCACAAATTAGCAAGTTGCTTTCCTGCTAAAGACTATGTACAGCATCATTCAGAAAAGCAGATTTGGTTATTAGTTTGATTGTTAACAAAAAGAGTAGTTTGAATTTATTTTTGCATCTACAGTGACTCAGTTCTTTGCCCAGTGTGCAGTGTGCCAAGCTCAAAATACTGGAAAACCTGTGAAAGACAGGGTGAGCATACAACCTCACCCTGAGAACCTTTTTATAGTGTACAATTTGATTTTGTTGAAATGCCTAAGTATTGTTCCTATCAATATGTGTTTGTAGTTGTTTGTATGTATTCTAAGTAAGTAAAGCATGCCCCTGTGTGAGAGCTGACGCCATGGCAGCAGGCAAAGAAAAAATCCTTTTTGCTAGAATATTAAAAGACGAGCTGGCCAAAATATGCACAGAAACGAGACTGAAGTGGCCAGATGCATCTCCCATGGCCCTCGTGCATGTGAGATCCAGGCCAGGTCGAATGGCGAGACTAGACCCCTCTTGAGATGTTGATGGAACATTCAATTCAGAATTACTGCGAAACCCTAGTGAGATATGTAAAGACTTTTCATTCAGGGGTGAAGGCAGCTCAGCACCAGCCCAGCACGGAGGGACACTCTGTCCCGGGTGACTGGATTCATATTCAAGTACAGCGAAAAGAATTATCGCTGGATTCGAGGTGTACTTAACACTGTGAAGTGCCAAGGACTTCAGCCATAAAAAAGCCTCCAACCCCTAAAAGAATGAGGACATAATAACGCCTCCAATGATTCGGGGTGAACGTGCTAGTAACCTCTTCCCCTGAAACAGAAGAATTTGTGCCAGGACATCAATGTCATCTCAGACCTCGGACGGGACGACCATCAAAGACAACACCCAGAGGATCGGACAAGATGAACTGATGTCAACTCCAGCTCAGTCTGAACCAGCCTTACCTATCAGCCCTTAATTAGAAGTGACCCTCAGTGTGCATTCACTTAGAATCAAAAGGGGAGAATGTGGTAAAGTGTAGTTTCAAAATGTGATTTCTATATTGTATAAATACATAACCTGTAACCAATATTTACTATTATTATTCTGCTAGAATGTAATCCTATGGCTTACATACGCTAAGTTCCTGTTCTAACTCTGTATGCAAAAAGTTCTATCTCACACAAAAAATGTAACACTAAGATTGAAATGCTAATTTCAAGGCCTCTTGACTTCACATGACTTGTATGGTTCCCCAAGTTACCAGGGTTGCAAGCAATAGTAGCTCTCATCGGGCTAATCGCGATAGGTTGCATCCTGCTCCCTTGTGCCCTCCCTATTGTGGTCCGGACAATCCAAAATAGCCTGAGCCTATTGGCAGAAAAAAAAAGGGCGGCTGCCCAGGTCCTGGCTATGTGGGAGTATCGCCCCATCCCCCAGGGTGAAACTCCAGATAGATATTGAAGTTTCAAGGGGAGGAGTGAAGAGAATGAAATAGTTAAAAGAAAAAGAAACCTGCAAGAGATTCGAGCCAAACATGCAGGCAGACTGTCAGGGTCATGACTAATACTAAAAGAATGTAGTCAATGGCTGATAATGACTGGCAATGGCCGTCAATGGCTGTTGATGGCTAACAAATGTTGAGGTACCTCGCCCTGCCTACATGACCAAGATAAGATAGTACCTAGCAGCCCCTTGATTGTAAGATCATCTTCTTGTCTCCTTGTAAAGAAATCCCCCTCCCCTAAGGCAAACCCCTTTTGTCTTGACCGTTGCTGACCAATGTAAGAACTGTTGCCAAATGACCAGACTTAGGTATGCTATAAAAGTCGTTGTAAAGCCCCGCTCGGGGTTCTGCTTTGCGACACAGTCCGCCGGACCAATTGTGCACAATAAACCTTTTTCCAATACCTGAGTTGGTCCTCGTTGTCCTTATCCGAGTTAAGAGGTGACCACTTCAGCCTGCTTGGGGTTGGGGCTCCTAGGCTGGACTTAGCTGATGACCCGGTCCTGTGCAGTCCTGCACCTTGTTCCCAACAACCTCAACAGAGTTCGGGCTGTTCTTTTACCCACTCCCTCGCCCCCTCCTCTCACACCCAACCCTCCCCTCTGCAGGGATGGGGACTCGGACTCCAGGACTCGACTCGTGAGTCGGACTGAGTCCCCCCTCTGACTCGAGTCAGACTCGAGTTAATGGGACTCGGGACTCGAGACCAAGGACTCGTGTTCCAAAATCGTGTTCCTCAAATGCAACATGGATAGGTTTTAGAAAGTACAGCAAGTTTATTTTTTAAAATCATTTTCCTAAATTGCAACCTTTCAGATATTTTGGGTTTGGCTGCCTCTGCCAGCCTGTTTGGGGTTCCCTGCCTCCTCTGCCTGCCTGGTCTGTTCTTAACCAGTTCCACAGTTTGAATTGTCCAAGACAAAGGCCTCTGCCTGTCTGGTTATTTTGGGTTTGTCTGCCTGGTCTGTTCTTGCCAAAATCAGTGGCAGAGTTTTAAAATAAAAAGGCACACTTGTGCCTAGAATTTATTTAAGCCACACATCTGAAATAGCCTTATTTTGTTGGGGGAAACCCCCATTGATTTTAATAGGGACTCGTGGAGTCAGCTTTGGGACTCGAGACTCAGGTCCAAAGACTCGTGACTCGAAACCAAGGACTCTTCAACATCCCTGCCCCTCTGATGACAGGATGAACTGGTTCTGCTCAGCAGGGGTTTGTGGCGCCTCACGGGTGCTTGAGGGGATTCTGCAGCTCTTTGAGACTGCTTGGGAAGACCACTGAGGTGAATGCAGATGTGTCCTGGGCTTAAAGATCTAGATGCAAATGTCTGCTTGGAACTGGGAATCTATGCCCTAGGCTAGTGTTCTCCAACCTTGGGTCCCCAGATGTTTTTGGCCTAGCTGGCTGGGGCATGCTGGGAGTTGTAGGCCAAAAACATCTGAGGACCCAAGGTTGGAGAACACTAGCCTAGGCAGAGATTATGCAGGTGAACGGGGAGTGGGTGGATGAGGTATGTGTCCGGTCAGGCTTTCTCACCAGTCTCCACAAGAACACCGTGAAGAAACCATGGTGGTCTCACCTGCAAAGGAAGCCATACCTGAGTAGCACTCGCCCGGAACATCTTGCCAATGGGAGATGTTCCCATTGCTGGGGAGGGGAATGTTAGGTTTTGCATAGTGGGCAGAACGAGGATTGTCACCTGACATGGAGGATGTCTCTTGAGGTGAAGTACACAAGGCCTTCTGTCACCAGACATAATGTCAAAGTCTATGACTCAGCAACCATGGGACAGGTTTGGGGTAAACATGTTGTGATGAATAGGTTATATAATTGGTGAGTAATATCCTATTTATAGGTACAGGGTCTAGGGGTATAAAGACAGACACTTATTGACACAGTGACCACTCTCTCTCTTGTTCTGGACTTCTACTTCAAGTCAGTCACTTCACTTCATCTCAGCCTTACCACTGGGGCCTTGGATTTGAATCTGCAATCATATAGTGAGTAAGAGATGCATTGCTTGCCTTAATCCCATGTAATTGGGTCTTACAAATAAACTCTTTAATCTTTATTAACTGCTGTTATCTCCTCCTTCCGTCTGCGTGACTGGGACTGAGAGTCACTGGCTAGGTAAGCTTTTGAACCCGGGTCAGTCCAGCTCTCACAGGGAAGTGGCTCAGTGGTGGAGCCCCTGCTTGGCATGCCAAAGGTCCATGTTTGATCCCCGGCGGCATCTCCAGGTAGGGCTGGGAGCAAATCCTGCTTGAAACCCCGGAGAGCCACCGCTGCCAGTCAGTGTTGACAATACAGGGCTAGATGGACCCAGGGTCTGGCTTGGTAGAAGGCAGCTTCCGATGTTTCTATGTTCCTAAGTAGAGAAGACTTAACAATATTACGACTACTTACCAATGTTGGGGAGAAAGTAGCAGTTCTCCTTTTGTATGCCGCTGAGCTCTGCATAGGCACAGGTGATTCTTACATTTCGCAGCCTCTGGGGCCCACTTTTTACAGAATGATTTGTCAGACAGCTGAGGATAGCCCTCTATGCATCTGAGGCAGTGGGCAGTACTCCACAAAAGCTTAGGCCACAATAAATCTCTCAGGTGCCACAAGACTACCACGCCTCCTCTTTCTTCTTCTCTTTTCTTCTCCTCCTTTTCCCCCCTTCTCCTCCTCCTCCTCTTAATGTAGCATGGACAGCAGCATCCTACGTGCACACTAACCTGGGAGTAAATGCCACTGAGCACTTACTTACTCCCAAACAAGCATGCATAGTTCTCGCTGAAATGAGTGAGGCTTACTTCCTAGTAAAGATGGGCTTGAAACGGACTGTCAGTTGCATGCAGTTTTGAAAGCCCCCAGAAAGGTCTAGGAAGTGACCCTTTCCAAATTTAAATGCCCAATTCTTCTGTACAGTATGTTGGATTCCCTTTGAGGGTATTCCAACCTCGTAATTACCAGGGATGTTGAAGAGTCCTTGGTCTAGAGTAACGAGTCGAGTCACGAGTCATTGGACCCGAGTCTCAAGTCCGAGTCCTTGGTCCAAAATGGTGACTCACGAGTCACTCCCAAAGCTGACTCCACGAGTCCCTATTAAAATCAATGGGGTTTTTCCCCCAACAAAATAAGGCTACTTCAGATGTGTGGCTTAAAGAAATTCTAGGTACAAGTGTGCCTTTTTATTTCAAAACTCTGCCACTGATTTTGGCAAGAACAGACCAGGCAGACAAACCCAAAATAACCAGGCAGGCAGAGGAGGCAGGGAACCCCAAAGCAGGCAGGCAGGCAGGCAGAGAGGCGTTTGTCTTGGACAATTCAAACTGTGGAACTGGTTAAGAAGAGACTAGACAGGCAGAGGAGGCTGGGAACCCCAAACAGGCAGGCAGAGGCAGCCAAACCCAAAATGACTGAAAGGTTGCATTTTAGGAAAATGATTTTAAAAAATAAAATTGCTGTACTTCCTAAAACCTATCCATGTTGCATTTGAGGAACATGATTTTTTCTAAATGTTTGCCCCCTATTCTGGAACGGTGAGGTCTCATCACAATTTCACCCTTACTCTTCGCCGGTGATTCGCACTCCTCTCCACTCCTTCTGGCACAGCCCAGGGATGTTGAAGAGTCCTTGGTCTCGAGTCCCGAGTCGAGTCTCGAGTCCCATTAAAAATATTGGGACTCGAGTCCGAGTCGAGTCAGAGGGGGGACTCAGTCCGACTCACGAGTCGAGTCCCCGAGTCTGAGTCCCCATCCCTGGTAATTACTCAGAACTATACCACACACAGGAAAAGTTTAAGGGGAGATGATGTTATGAGCAGAGCACAAGGCCATTCTATATTGTTGAAAACTTTAAATTATATGTCTCCCATTTCCAGCCCAGGTGCCAGATGTTTAATCTAAAGGCTGCATTTCAGAGAGATTTTTTTTTTTTAATGGAAACATCTTCTAGCCCCAAGTTAGAATGTCAACTGGCCACAGGCCCTTAACAATGCCATGAGTTTTAAAGGATTGTCAGATACAGTTGCCCGAGGAAATGAGTTAATGACTCAAAGATTTTGTGTCCTAAAGGGAACAGTCATTGTGATAAATCAAAAAGAGAGAGAGAGAGAAGTGAACTGTTGGGACTACTACACTGAAGTTGAACTGCAACTGATAGGCAGAGACGGGAGTGTCCATACCTGGTTGGAAAAGTCATTATTTTGTTAAAATATGGTCCTGAGACTGGCAGAAAGATTAAGGGTTGCATAAGGGAACTTCCCCCTGGATTGTGCCTTAAGGCCATTTTATCACAATCACTCCAGGAAAACTTTTTCTTTTCCCCTTGCAAAATTCCCCAAGCTTCCTTAATATTTCACAGCAGTATTCAGGGTTATTTCCACAGAAGTTCCAATTAAACAAATTGTTTCAGAAATTTGGCTTTAAAAAAACCCACCCTGAGTTGCAAAACAAAAAGCCAACATGTAAGAATGTAAGAACCGGCTTCCTGGATCAAAGCCTCAGTCCATCTAGCCCAGCACTCTGTTTCCAACAATGGTCAGCCAGATGACAACACATGAAAGCAAGAGGCCCTGTTTTTCTCCTCAGCATTCCAGAGCGTGCCTCTCTGCATTAGGGTGGCCACTTATGTATCACCGAAAAAGATGACAAAAGAGGAAATCGATGTCAGAAAATTTGCATATGCCGATTTATAGGTACAGAGCAGGGGGGCAGCGCCTCTGGCCCTCTGGAGGTGCCCCTCTGCCCCCCCCCCGGGTTCCCAATGACCACTCCCCCTTCCCCAAGCCCCACCCCTTTCCCCAACTACCAATCCTTTGGTGGTTTCCCGACTTTTGTGCAATTCCCCCCACACATTTTAAAAGCTTGAAAGGCCTCTCAGAAGGATTAGTACTGGTATTATCGCTTTACACTAAAATATGCTGGTTATTTTGGTCTTATGGCTCTGCTCCTTTGGCCTTCAGGCTGTCTCCAGGCACCTCGGGCAATTCGACACAAATCAGTTTACAACAGACCCTTTATTGCAGTAGATCACAGTTATCCGGATCTGCTTTCTAGAGCCTCCGGGCAAAGCTACAGTGCTTATACTCCCAAATAAAACAGATGGCTTCTACGACAGCTACCAACACCCTGTTAGGTTCAGGAAACAGTCTCAAGGCTAGAAGACATTCAGCATCGTAAATCCCAGCAACAAATTGCCAGTCTTAGATCATAAGATCATAGCAGACAAGAGTTTATACAATAAATCCAGAACAGGAAATAATCTGAGCACAAAGGACATTGATATTGGCAAGGGCATGTCTGCATGTGCTTCAAATTAATACGGGGGGGGCAGTTAACACCCCTCCTCTGACCACTGATTCTGACAGGAATGTTTTTGTGGAGAAAAAGCCTCAGTTTCCTGCACCACACCCACACACACCTCATGTGTAAACAAGTATAATCCCAGCTGGGGGCTGGGAAATGCAAAAGGTACATAGTTCTATGATGGCTCTTGACCGCAGAGTCTCAGCCAAATGGGGTCCAAGCGGCAAGCCCTCTAGTCGTGAGCCACCCCTCCCCTCTGCCTGGGCCAGATGAAGTTCATCCTGATTGGCTAAAGACACCTGGGCTACTGAAAGGAGGGGGGAAGAAGCTATATTGCCTGCCTTGGCATTTGGGTTTCGTTGTTGTCTGCACGCTTTTGCAGGAGGAGGGTTTTGCTGAGGCAAGCCCTGAAGAGGACCAAACAACCCCCAGGTAAAGAGAGTAAGGCCTGGGTAGTGATATAGTAAAGGAACTAGCTTCGTTATTTTGTAGCTCTACTGTGTATACCAAAGTGTCTCCCCACCTTTTCCCCTTCCCTCATTTCCCACCTTTTGTGTAATCTGTTTACCTTGAATAAACTTTCCTGGTTTTACCCCACATGGAGTGTGTGGTTCCTCTGCGGTTCAGTGCTAGATCCAGTGTATAGACCCAGGGCAAGGCCCTGAGAGAATCAAGTCAAGACAGCAGAGCTAAGGCTGGCAGTTTTGCACCCTTGATCTCTGGTCTTGAGTAAAGGACCAGTTGGCAGCCCTTTTTCACAGTTTTTGATCCTGAGTTAACAAGTATTTTTTATAATATTTTATTTTTAAATTTTTATTTTTATATCCCGCCTTTCTACCTCCCCCACAAAAAAATAGTACGTGAAGCAGCTAACAATAAAATCCAGATTAAAAACAAAATCTTAATTAAAACACAGCATAAAAACAAATAGATTTAAAACACAATTAAGAGCACAATAAAAAGAAACAGCACCAAACAAAATAAACAGCACCAACAGTAGGACTGATAGTCAAAAGAAAAGAAGAAAAAGAAAGGGTTAGATGTTTGGCCCTTTTAAAAAACACTATCAGTGTTAGCAGAGGAATGATTTAACACTGCACTTATCTTCACACTTTGTAGGAGTGCAACATCAAAACCTGCCCCCCTCCATGTTTTAACTCTAGGCAATATGAGATTGCCAGGCTGAGTCAAAGAAAGGTCACTTTCTCATGTCTTTTAATTAGAGAGAAACCAGCCTAAATTGGTTGGTGCTGAGTTATGAGAAGGCACACCAACCCAACCAGTCTTTGCCTGCAGCAGTGTGCCCAATTAAATAGATTGTGGATGTCATGTCGATGGGTGTAGAGTCCGCAGGAAGCGTTGGCCAAGGAAGAGATGGCAAGGATACTCCCATGTGCTTCTGTTATCTCCATGTGCTTATATGAGGTGAGGCGATCAGAGGTGACCTCGAAGGTGGGCTGGAACAATATATGGGATAGACGGATTGTGAAAGTTATGTCAACTAGGATAAAGGAGAATTTCTATAAATTAATATGGAGATGGTACCTAGGTCCAGTAAGATTAAATAGAATAGATAACAATTGCTCCGCACTCTGTTGGAGAGGGTGTCAGGAAAAAGGTACATATGCCCATATGTGGTGGAGTTGTAAAAATGTACTGGAATTTTGGCAAGAGGTTTTTTATAGAAATATCGGAAATTATTGGTATTAATCTTGAGGGCTGTCCTAAACTAGCATTGTTATCAATAACGGAGAAAGTTATTTGTGACCAAAATACAAAGGAATTAATTGTAAACTTGTTAACTGTGGCTAGGCTAATGATAGCAAGAAAATGGAAAGTACATCATGTCTTTTTAATTACTGATTGCTATAAGGAAGTTTGGGACATAGCCCTAAACGATAAACTAACTTGTTGCATCAAATGCAAAAAAGGACAGTTAAAGAAGAATAATTTTATGGATATATGGAACCAGTTATTAGACTATGTATTAATAAAGGGGAAGGGGAGTATGCCTTGTCAGGATATATTTTTGGAATGTGGAATTCAATTGATTAAGGGGATGGAAGTATATTAGTTGGTCCCTAGGCAGGTGGGGGGTGCACCTTATGATTTACTGTAGTTGTACGTTTTTGTTTTATAGCTTTGTATGTAGTTTATAATAACTAAATAATTTTTAAAATAAATAAATAAAATGATCGGAGCTCAAGCATCTCCCTATGAGAAAAAGCTAAAAAAGAAGAATGAACCAGTTTTGGTTTTTTAAGGCTTCTCTACACGAGGCATTTATTGTGCGCTTGCGATTCTTCGCTCACAGTAGTTTGTGGGTGCTTTACATGATATCGTCATCCTCCAGAGTGTCAGGGTCCAGGCCGTGGGCGGCAAGGGTTCAGGGCTGGAACATCGGGACCGGGAATGATGGAGACAGGGACAGATAGCAGGCCCAAGGTTTCACACGGGTTCAGGGCAACAGAGTCCAAACAGGGGCCAGAGGCAGAGGACGAGTCCAGGCAACAAGCAGAAGGTCCAGCACAGGTTAGAGCAACAGAGTCCAGGCAGGGGCCAGAGGCAGAAGGCAAGTCCAGGCAACGGGTCCAGGAAGAGGCAGGGGTCAGGAAGAGGCAGGGTTCAGGAAGAGGCAGGAACAGGAACCAAGACATACCAGGCTAAGCAGGGCCAGAGGCATAAGCATTGGTCAGGGACGAGTGGGAGGTCAAGCACGGCAAGGCAAGGTTGGATGTGGCAGGAGATCAGGAACAGGCTGCAGGTAGCATGAAAGACCGCGTTGCTGTGGCAAAGGCTGAAAGGTGAAATGCAGCTCTTATATAGCCCTTTCCTGACAGCTTCCAGCTGGTCTGCATTAGCCCACCTGGGAATGTCTGCTGGTCTGGGCCTGAACTCTGCAAGGGTTTACCAGCCAGGGCTCACACCCTGCGAAGCCTTGCGGCCGGTCATATGCAAAGCTGCAGCCAGATGGCGCTGCAGGGCAGATCCACGAGAGCCTCTCCCGTGTTTTCCAAGCATTTCCACGGCTCTTTTTAGAAGAAGGAAAGTGCAATATCATCTAAAAATGGTGGAATGAATCGGAATGAAAGGTGTGCGCATTTTTGCTATTCCGCTATACCACAGCGCCACCTTGTGGTTGTGTAATGGAACATATAGAAAGGCAGAGAAAGAAAAACCCTGGAAACAAAACACATGTAAAGGAGCTGTTCTTAATCCCACAAAGAATCTGGAAGCAGTAAAGTAGTGAGTTAAAAGCCTCATGTAGAGAAGTCCTTTTGGCAAGAAAGATGACTAAAGGTGCAATCCTATGCACGTTTAGATGGAAAAACGTCCTACATCTCCCAGCATGCCCCAGCCAGATTGGCTGGCTGGGGCATGCTGGGAGTTGCAGGACATTTTTCCAAATGCTTATAAACACACATAAAACTGTGCCTTAAGGGAGTGACAACAGAGATTTATAGAATTATGTTTGCTCTGGAGAAAGTGGGCAGAGAGGGTTTTTTCTCCTTCTCTCAGAATACTAGAACTTGGGAGTTATCTAATGAAATTGATTAGCAGTTGATTCATGACAGACAGAAGAATGGACTTCTTCACACAATGCAAAATTAATGTGTGGAATTTGTGGCCAATAGACTATTGTACTATTCCCGGAAATGTTGAAGCCACGGGGGGGGGGGGGGCTGTGGTTTTTCCCCCCAGAAAAAAAATAGAAATTTAGGTGGAAATATGCAATACTTATCGTTTCTTGTTCATGCTCTTTACAGATCTAAAGTAATTTTATTACTTTAGAACAGTGTTCTCCAACCTTGGGTCCCCAGATGTTTTTGGCCTACAATTCCCAGCATAGCTGGCTGGGGCATGCTGGGAGTTGTAGGCCAAAAACATCTGGGGACCCAAGGTTGGAGAACACTGCTTTAGAAAGATAAAATGTGTTCTGTATAGCTTGGTTTGCTCATAAAATTATCATTAAAATTTAAAACATTTAAAAGAAACTCATGGCGCAATCCTGTGCATGTTTAGACAGAAAAAAGTCCTCCAGCTCCCAGCATAACCCCAGCCAACATGGCTGGCCGGGGCATCATAGGGCCTGTCAAGATGATTGATTCCCAGGGAAGGATAAGTCAGCTCTAGGTTTGCTTACAAGGAGACAAGTTTATTGAGTGTGGCGGTCTGGCAGGCACCATCCAAAGTCCTAACACCGAAACAAAGCAGACAGTAGCATTGAGCAGGGGGTTGTACTCGATAGCCTTGTAGGCTCCTTCCAACTCTATGATCTATGAAATCTATGAAATATGTGGAGAGAAAGCCTTTCTGACTCCCAGCACACTTTTTCCTTTCCGCTGCCCACCCCTCTTCCTTCCTCTGTCTGCATAATCCCCACCCTAGGCAGAAGAGACACAGTTCTGAGCAGACCAGTTTTGCATAGCTACATCTGCATTTGTTTAAATAGGGAACATTTACATTTACCCCCTAAGAAGTGCAACACATCCACAGATATGAGGGGCTGCAGTCTCAAAGAGCTACAAAGTGTCCCCCAGTACCCTTCAGGTGCCCACAGCCCCGCTGGGCAGAACCAGCCCACTCCTCATCAAAGAAGGGGAGGGGGTGAGGGGAGGGGTAAATAAGGAACATCTTGTTAGCAAGGGTTGTTGGAAGCTGGGTGCAGGACTGCACGGATCAGGTCCCCGACCACAGTAGGAGACAAAGCTCATACAACCCCGGGCCCCGCGCTCGGTGACCGGCTGCATGAAGGATTGGCAGGACAAGAATAGTAAGTCAGGTTCTCTGGTGTCATTACTCTCTGTGTTTGCAAGCCCTGCTCTGTATTGCCTACTGCAGAAGGGATGTGGATTGAAGCGCTACGCTCCATTAACTTTTATACACTTCTCTGTTTACCGTGTGAAATTCCTGGTACAGTCATGCCTTGGATTGAGAGCATAATTCGTTCCGGAAACGTGCTTGTAATCCAAAACACTCTTATATCAAAATGAGATCCCCCCAAAAAAATTTGTACAGAGATTTTTAATTTAAGCCGTACTACAGTACTTGTATTGCAAGATGTCGCTTGTATATCAAGTAAAAAATAATAATAAATATTTTAAAATTTGCTTGTCTTGCAAAATGCTCTCAAACCAAGTTACTTGCAATCCAAGGTATTACTGTAGTTTATTAGTTCCGCTCCATTAAAGGTGTTATAAACATAAACTCTGCTACTGACTCAATGCTTTCCAGCGTCAATACACAACACGGTTAGGTTTAGCTTCTACAGAGTGGCCTGGAAAGGGTTTTTACCGTGCCGGTTTTTAAATTTATTTTATTTATTATATTTATACCCCGCCTTTTTTCCTGCAAGGAACCCAAGACGGCTTACATAATCCTTCTCCTCTCCATTTTATCCTCACAACAATCCTATGAGGCAGGTTAGCCTGAGAGTCAGTGACTGGCCCAAAGTCACCCAGTGAGTTTCATGGCCGAGTGGGGACTAGAACCCGGATCTCCCAAGTCCAAGTCCCAGTCCAACACTCTCACCACTACACCACACTCCCGAACTCACGCAAAGGACCGGCTGCGGTCCTCTATATTATACATTTTTGCTGTTTACACTTAAATCATGTATTTTATTATTTTAACTGTTGTAAACCACCCAGAGAGCTTCGGCTATTGGGCGGTATTAAAATGTATTAAATAAATAAGTAAATTTTAGCAGCTGGGCTATATATCATCATGACTACTAACTGTTTGAAGCTGACAGCTAAGCAAAACATCACTGCTAGGCTAATAAGCAGGGTGAGTAATGTTGGCACGAGCATTCGCGATGGGGCCTGGTATCTACACTTGGTACTGGTTCCCATCATAGCTATTGGGCAAGCACACCTGGTGCTGGTTCTCAGCATAGTAGGCCTAAACACGGTGCTGGTTCTCTCCCCACTCTTCATGCCAAGAATCAATTAAAGCTTGCCCAGTCCTTTGACTCATCTCCTGTATCTAAAACAGAAGGGGAGTGCTGTGCCGAAGGAGCAGGCAGTCAGCTAAGGAGAGACAGAGACACAGACACAGGAATTGCTCTCAGAAGCCCAACATGGTTGCTCTTTGGTCAAGGGTCCAGCATGAGCGTGCTGAGGCCCAACAGGCATGCAGGGAGTTGTAGGACTTTTTTTTCTATCTAAACATGCATAGGATTGCACTCCTAGTTTACTGAGAGCCCCAGAGGGCTGTGTTTGAGTCCCGGGCCTAAGGTTTTGCACCCCATTAATGCTGTAAGAATGAGATACTTGGGGAAAGAAATCCAGCCTGGAAAGCAGGACGTGTGCCCTGGAAGACAGGTCAAGATACTCTACAACAGTAGCCAAAGGAATGCTATCAATCCTAATGAAATAGGCAGCACAGATGTTTTCTGTCTGGACTAACCAGTCCAGCAGGCATCTGCATATTTCTTTACTCTATCCACCTCTCTGTTGCCAAGCACAAGGTGGCTGAGGAAGCAAACTTCCACCAAGCCACAAGTTCCTTACAGCAGCTCAATAGGAAATGATAAACACTGAAAACCATGTGATGCCAAGAGGGCAGAGGTTGCTCTTTGCACACACTATCACAGTAACCCTTACAACAGCCTTGGAAGGTTGGCTGGTATTATTATCCCCATATGGAGATTGAGGTACTGAGGGTGAGAGATGGTGGCTTGCCTAAGGCAGCCTAGTCAGTTCGAGACAAAGATTAGTCATGCACCAAATCACACAGCTCGTTCTCAGAGCCATTTTGCTTCAGCAGCTCAGACTCGCTTTTATACATTCTACAGAACTGGCTGCATAATGGGGAAGTCCACCTGTGTGGTTTGCATAGAGATACAAATCAAGATCAATTTTTCACTCATTTTACCCATCTGGTTTGTGGTGACATTTAGACAAAAGGCACTTTCTAGCAGCAGCAACTAACAGAGATGGCTATTAATGGCAAATGTAACCGTCCAGCTATTGCTCCTTTTGTGATTCCTGACTGTGTCTGGAATTGCTTCTTCAAGGATCTTCACCTTTGTCCATCTCCTCCCTGAGTTCCAATGACACAAGTAACAACATGTTTATTCTGTCAAGCATTTGGCACTTGCTGGAGGGATGAAGCTTTAATTTTGAGCCACGAGTGTGGTTAGTTTTAGAAAGGAAAGAAATAAAAATAAACAAATATAGTTGTGGAGGAAGGGGGGGCTGGCTGGCCCGCCACAGCCCCACCCTTTCCTACTCCAAAGGAACAAAGACCCCCTGAGATCTCAAGGTACCAGATTGCCAGCCTCAGCTGTCTGCAATCCTACTTGGATCTCTGTTGAGGGACTCGCCTTCAATTCTGTAACCTGGATTTAGTTACTGAAGCCACAGAGCAATCCACAAACACCATGTGGGGTAAAACCAGGACAAGGTTTATTCTGGTAGCATTTTACCACAAGATTAGGGAAATGAGAGAAGCACACAAAATAAAGAGAGAGACACGTTAGTACACAGTAAAGCTGCAAAACAATAAAACCTGATTCCTTAATATCTCTCAGGCACACACCTGTTACCTGAGGGTGTTCTCTTCAAGGGTTAAATCCAGCACAGCCTCGCTGCCCGAGGGAGATTACCACACCTACCCGAAGGTCCGAGATGGGTAAAACTCCCACAAGGCTTGCCTTTACTAGAGCCCTCAATCCAGCTAATTTCACCAGGAGCTGCCTGGGGTCCTTGGCTTACCGTCATTACCACAGCCGGGTAGAAGAAAGACCAAAACCCACGCTTTGGGAAATATACCCTTTTCTCCCCTCCCCTCCTCTGCTGCCTCTTAGCCAATCACCATGCACCTCACCTGGCCAGGCAGGGGGAAGGGAACTCATGACTCATGGCTTGAACTATTTACATATGAAAGCCCTAGGCCAGCTTCTCTAGGCGCCGAGGCTTTCGTTTCCTCCTAGCCCCCTCAGCTGGCCCCACTTGGCTTACACATGAGGAGGTGTGTGTGTGTGTGTGTGTGTGCATGCATGCAGGAACCCCCAAGGGCCCCTTTCTCCACACGCTAACTATGCACACCCCACCCCAGCCGGTTCACACATGAGAGGTGTGTGTGTGTGTGTGTGTGTGTTGAACCCCCCCCAAAGGCTCTTTTCTTCACACCCTTTCCCTTGGGAAAAGATGAAAAGAGGGGGTTAACCCTCTCCTTTCATCTATACTAACTAAAAAACAAAACAAAACAAAGAAAAGAGCTTGGCTAGCATTCTACCACTAGTGCACCTTTCTTCACTTTCACACACACGCAAAAACAGAACAAAAAAAAAACAAGCATCAAAACATCAAACACATTAACTATAGTCTTAAACATCTTCAAGCTTAATTCTTAAATCTTAAAACTCCTTAAACAGCAAAACAGCAAAACAACAAGCAATACCTATCAATCAGAAGTTTACAGGTTGGCTAAAGCTCCTTAAACATCAAAACAGCAAAACACAATCAATAACCATCAATCAGAAGGTTACAGGTTTGCTAAAGCTCCTTAAACATCAAAACAGCAAAACACAATCAATAACCATCAATCAGAAGTTTACAGGTTTGCATTACACAGAAATATGTGACTCTTCAATTAAAAAACTTTAGGGTTGCTGTTTCTCACACAGCCTGTAGGGGGCAGATTATGGACCGAAATGTGACTCTTCAATTCGCCTTTGTTTGCTTTTAAAGGCTTGCCCCTGCCACTCTATACCTAACGACGTGAATACCATCACACACCCCCTCCAAAGGCCCGATGGGATGGCTTCTCACCACCCAACGACATGAATGCCTACTCCCTTTTCCCAAGGTTCGCATTTGGTACTTTCTACCCAATGACTTGAATGGGATGGCTTCCCACCACCCCCCTTTTCCCAAAGATTTGCTTTTGGCACTTGCTACACACAGCCTGGCAATCTTCCAGCCTCTTGGGCTTGGCTCGTTTAGCCCACCACCCAAACTTGCACGGGATGACTGTCTCCCTCAGAATCAAATGCTTAGCCATGGAGGCTCAACTTGGCAATTCTTCAGCCTCTTGGGCTTGGCTCCTTTAGCCCACCACCCAAACTTGCACGGGATGACTGTCTCTCTCAGAATTGAATGCTGAGCTTCGGAAGCTCTACTCAGTTTTCAAAGGCCTGCCGGTGGCTTTCTACCACCCAACGACAGGAATACACCACTCCCTTTTCCCAAAGGTTTGCTTTTGGCCTTTTCTACCCAATGACTTGAATGGGATGACTGTTCTAAAGGTTCGCTGGTGGCGTCCCACCACCACCCTTTCCCCAAAGGCACCTTCTGGAACACACAGCTTGGCAATCTGTCTTTTAGCCTGCTTTGTTCCCTCGCCTCTGATTTTTTCCTCTGGCAACTCTTCCCTGCCCCCTTGAGGCCCTTTGAACAAATGCAGCAATTATTATTATTATTATTATCATCATCATTTCAAATTGACCTTTGCACATGACACAAGACAACACAAATAGTTCAGTTGTTTACACTGGGAGCACTGGTCCCCGGTCCCCCAACAACCCAGCAACAAGACAACACAAAGACAACACAATTACACCTGAATCACTGTTCCCTCCCTTTTCCCAGGAACAAGTCATCAACATGTGTTGGCTTTAATAAAACAAACACTTAATCTCAGTCCGTTGCCTTCAGGTAGCAGCAGAAAAACGCCTGAAGGGAAATTCCTTTTTCCGTTTCTGCTTCTTTCAGCCCTCCACTTCGGCAGCACAGGGACAAAGTCTCTTTTTCGGGGGGGGTGTTTTCTGATGTCCGCCCCCCCCCACTGCTTGCTGCTGCCCAGTCTGTCCATTCACCATGCCCCCCCCCAAGAGCAAATGGACAGTCTTCTTAAGTTCAAAATCTGAGTCCTTCTCCCGTGGGAGAGATGTAGGGCAGGACTGTGCCCTCCCTCCCCAAAGTCTCGACAATTTCTCTGGGGCACATAGCACAACTAAAATCACTCATCAAACGCTGTTCCAAAACTCAACGTTTTGCTCACCATTCTCTTAGGAGAGGTTTTCTGGTCTTCTCCCTCCTCCTGGAACACACGTGCGCACACACACACTATTTCTTCTTCTCTTCCCGGGCTCTTCCAGCCCCCAAACTTTGGGATCACACAGCCGCCATCTGCTCACCCGCTTTTTGCACTGGATGGGTAGGATCCTCTTCCGCTTACTCACTGGCAACTGCTACTCCCAGCCTCTGTTGTACTCGATGGGTAGTTTCTTTTGCTTGGCCTCTCCCCTTGGCTTCTCCACGCCTGGAAAAGGGAACTCGCCCTGCCTTTTCTGCTGGTACAACTCCATCCAGTTGTCTAGCATGGCAGCTTTTTTCCACCAGTCTACAGACATCAAGATTTCTTGCCTTCAACGCTCTCTGCTGGGAACTAGGCTTCCCCCAGACTGGGGTAGCCCCTTTCAGCAATCTGAACGTTTTCTTTGAGGCTCAATCTCATCACTTGCTGCTCTTTGCCCACTTGCTGGGCACACAAGCTGTTCTGGAACTCTTCTATAGTTGAAATTTCTTGCCTTCAACGCTCCTTGCTGGCGCTAGCAATCTGCCAGCAATCTGAACGTTTTCCCTGAGGCTCAATCTCACACTTGAATCTCTAAAAAATAACAAACTCTCTATTCATGCACTAACGTCTCTCTAATTTCTCTCATTTGCCCACGTGCACACACTCTGTGGTTCAGCTTCGAATCCCAGCGCTTGCCACCATGTGGAGGAAGGGGGGGCTGGGTGGCCCACCACAGCCCCACCCTTTCCTACCTCAAAGAAACCAAGACCCCCTGAGATCTCAAGGTACCAGATTGCCAGCCTCAGCTGTCTGCAACCCTACTTGGATCTCTGTTGAGGGACTCGCCTTTAATTCTGTAACCTGGATTTAGTTACTGAAGCCACAGAGCAATCCACAACACCCATGTGGGGTAAAACCAGGACAAGGTTTATTCTGGTAGCATTTTACAACAAGATTAGGGAAATGAGAGAAGCACACAAAATAAAGAGAGAGACACGTTAGTACACAGTAAAGCTGCAAAACAATAAAACCTGATTCCTTAATATCTCTCAGGCACACACCTGTTACCTGAGGGTGTTCTCTTCAAGGGTTAAATCCAGCACAGCCTCGCTGCCCGAGGGAGATTACCACACCTACCCGAAGGTCCGAGATGGGTAAAACTCCCACAAGGCTTGCCTTTACTAGAGCCCTCAATCCAGCTAATTTCACCAGGAGCTGCCTGGGGTCCTTGGCTTACCGCCATTACCACAGCCGGGTAGAACAAAGACCAAAACCCACGCTTTGGGAAATATACCCTTCCCCCCCCCCTCCTCCTCTGCTGCCTCTTAGCCAATCACCATGCACCTCACCTGGCCAGGCAGGGGGAAGGGGACTCATGACTCGAACTATTTACATATGAAAGCCCTAGGCCAGCTTCTCTAGGCATCTAGGCGCCGAGGCTTTCGTTTCCTCCCAGCTCCCTCAGCTGGCCCCACTTGGCTTACACATGAGGAGGCGTGTGTGTGTGTGCGTGCGTGTGTGCGCGTGCGTGCATGCATGCAGGAACCCCCAAGTGCCCCTTTCTCCACACGCTATGCACACCCCACCCCAGCCGGTTCACACATGAGGTGTGTGTGTGTGTGTGCGTGTGAACCCACCCAAAGGCTCTTTTCTTCACAATAGTGTTTTAAATTGGACCTTTTGGGTGGTACTGTTATAATATTTTTTAACATTTTCTGCAAACTGAGTAAAATCCTTGAGGGAGAGGCAGGCAGGTTATACATTTTAATATAAATAAATGTAGAAATTTAAGAGTGTTATTTTAGATTAGGGAAAAAGGAGTGAAAGTTTCAAGCCACAATCTTATGCACAGTACCTAGAAGTAAGCCCCATGGCACCCATTTCCCATTCCAGGCCAAAGGGGATTGCACTCAGTCACTGGCTAATTTAAAACATGGATCTGAGGAATCTGCTCATGAAGAGCCACTTACCTGTGACTAAACAAGTAAATTTAGCCGACCCAGTGTGCAGCTGCTGTGAGAAAGGCAATGTTGGGAAAATAAAACTGCCAAGATCATACTGCCCTTATAAAAATCTATGGTGCAACCATGCTTAGAATATTGTGCACAGTTCTGGTCACCGCACCTAAAAACAGATATTGTAGAGTTGGGAAAAGTGCAAAAACTGGCAACTAAAATGATCAAGGGGCTGGAGCAACTCCCCTATGAGGAAAGGTTACAGCAGCTGAGATTGTTTAGCTTAGAAAAGAGTTAAGGGGAGACATGATAGAGGTGTACAGAATTATGCTTTGTGTGAAAAAAGTGGACACAGGGAGACAGTTTTCTCCCTCATCATACTAGAACCCAAAGGGGTCATCCCATGAAGCTGATTGGTGGGAGATTCAGGACAGATAAAAGGAAGGACCTCTTCACACCGCGCATAAACTATGGAATTCACTTCCACAAGAGGTAGTGGCTTGACGGCCACCAATTTGGATGGCTTTAAAAGAGGATTGGACAAATTCATGGAGGAGAAGGCTATCAATGGCTACTAGTCCTGATTGGCTGTATGCTTCCTCCAGTATCAGAGGCAGTATGCCTGTGTACACCAGTTGCTGGGGAACATGGGCAGGAGGGTGCTGTTGCACTCCTGTCAAGCTTGTGGGTTTTCTGTGGGCAGCTGTGTGAACAGAATGCTGGACTGGATGCACTGTTGGTCTGATCCAGCATGGCTCTTCTTATGTTCTTAAACATGGATAGGATTGTGCTGTAAATAAACCTCCCTCACAGTTCATCCTTGTACTCAAGAGAGGAGGTTTCTGCAGAAAAAGAGTACAGCTGGAACAAGATCTGAATCAGCACGGTTTACATCACTGGTCTTCAACTGGTGCATCAGGACCCAAAATTCTGTTAGTGGCCAACCTGCAATGGGTATCAAAATCCATTTATTTCTTCTTCTTTTTTCCAGAGAGGGTAAAGCAGAAAGATGGAGACTGGCGTAAAGAAAAGTAAAGAGAAAATGAGTGGCAGGGGAGTAGCAAAATAAACCTATTGTTAAGTAAAAATGAAAAGCAAGGCCATATAGGAAGATAGGGTTCAAGCAAGGTTGATCCTCTCTAAATCTGGAAAAATGGAAGACTACTGGGTTAAATAATTGACAGCAGAATCCTATACATGTCTACTCCAAATCAATTCCCACTGAGTACAATGAGGCCTATTCCCAGGTAAGCAGGTACAGGATTGCAGCCTGAAAACAGAGGGTTGCAGGCAGCCCAACTCTGTGCATGTTGACTGAAAGTAAATGCCTTTGTGTTCAATGGGACTTCAAAGTAAGTCAACAAGAAGGGCTTCTCTTTTGCTGCCAACTTCTTTTCTTGGTTTTGTTCCCTTTAGTTCTTTGTCTTTGCATGTTTGTGCTTAAATGCTTGTTTGGAACTGCCTTAGTTGTATTATAATTGTTTTTGCATTTTTTAAATGTTAATGGACCCCCCCCCAGGGAATTTTTTACAGGATGGTGTTTTTGCCCCTCCCACCCCACATCATGTGGTTTGATGTCCTGCTTTGAGCGAGAAGGGTGGCGAAAACCAAAGTCTCTATGTGCTTTTGCAATTTTCGGTTGGTCTTAAGAAAATATATTGCTTTACTACCCCCTACATGGCTCCCCCCCCCCCAGCACAAGTGTTGCTGTTGCAGGTGGTGAATGTTATTATTTACAGAACACTTATAACTAGGCTCCATGGAAAAAGTGACCACAGGATTGCAGCATTAATGCTGCAATCTCACATGTATGCTTTCTTGGAAGTCTTACAGTGTTCAATGGGACTTACTCCTGGGAAAGTGTGCCCAGGAACGCTGCCTTGATGTTCAAAATAAACATTTTATCATGTACACTAATGATAAGGGCAAGTGAAATGCAGGAAAAACAGGGTACAGTATGTGTAAAAGCAAACTCTTCTCACCCGGATTTTGGGTCATATGGACCTTCCCCAGGATGGTGCCCTGCAGATGTTTTGTATTACAACTCCCAGCATTCTTGGGCATTGGCCATGCTGGCTGGGGCTGATGGGAGTTGGAGTCCAAGAAATCTGAAGTTGGGGAAGGCTGGTCTAGGCCCTTTCACAGGTCCCAGGGCAGGAAATTTGCCCCCAAGGATTGACTTGACAGGAGGCAGGTTCACTCAAGCCCCCGCTCATGTTCATTTAACATCTGAGAGGGGTTGAATGAATCCCTACCCCACACCCCAGGAGTTGAGACCACGGCCAGCTTGCTCCTGTGTAAACCCGCGTTATACACGTGTCTTCCACATTCACACGTTGTAGAGCCGGATCCATACACGAACAACTCCGTAGGCGGCTGGTGTTAAAGCAGCCGCATAAGCCATGCCCCTCCTAGCCACGCCCCTTTCAGCTCTGATTGGGAGAGTCAGGGACGCGCCCCTTTTCCCCCTCAGGATTACAGCGGCGGAGGGCGGGAGGACCCAGCGTGGGCGTGCGCTCGCTCCTGATTGTCTCGAGGCCTCGAGACCAAAAACAAACACCCCTTAAATAAATAAATAAAATACGGCCCCCATCTCCGAGACGGGAAAGCAAGAAGGGATATTGGCGACGCGTTCCTGATTGGCCGAGTGGCCCCTCAGCAAAAGAGCGGGCGAGCGGCTAGAAAGGTTGGGTTGCCGATTGGACGACCGCTCCAGCGCCTCACCGAATGGCTGGGAGAGGGAGGCGGCTCCCGAGTGACGAGCGGACCCTTTTCCCCGCCCACCTCCCTCCGCCACAGAAACTCCTCGCGGCGTTTGTTTTCTCTCGCTTCTCCGCCCTTCACGCTGCTGTGCGTGTCCGCCGCAGTCTGTCTCCGGCTGGAGCCGCTGCCGCCGCCTCCTCGCCCCCGTGCGTCGCCCCCTTGGGCCTCGCCAACCGCCTTCGAACCTTGGCCGCGCGAACGTTCCAGGGAGCTCCAGTGGCCCGGCTGAAGGGCTCTTGCGCGCCTGCGCAGACGGCGCCCGGTGAGTCGGAGGGGGGATGGGCGGTGGAGGGGGTTCAGGGATCGATGGAGGCCGATTGATCCCCTAGAAGACCCCCCCCCCGAAGGATCCCTGCGGGAGGGGCACATTCATGTTCACCTCCAGTTTTTATAATATGTGTGTGTGTTCGTGTGTATATATATTATTAAAAAGCAATTGGCTTTTGCAATTGGCAATTGGCATGGATACGTATATACTTTAATTCCTATATATTCTTTATTTTTTATCCATTATAATTATTTTCATTTTCTTATTTCAAGCTCTCTGGGCGGTTTACAACGATTCATAAAATACAGTATAAAATACAAACAATAAAAACATCGTTAAAAATTCACCAGTAAAATTTAAAAACCGAATTAAATAACTGAGAACAAGTTAATACAACAAGACCTGTTAAATGGAATATCCGCCCCCTGTAGTATTTAGATGTATGAAATGCCTCAACATGGAGGGCAGCCTTAACCTGGCACCAAAAGGATAGTAGAGTTGGCGCCAGGTGTGCTTCAGTGGGGAGCTCATTCCAAAGTGGGGGGGGGGGCACCACTGAGAAGGCCTCCTCCTTGTTGACTCCAAGCAAGCCTCCCTCGGGAAGTGGCAGTTGGAGGAGGGCCCCCAGATGTTGAGCGTAGTGTCTGGGTAGATTGTGGTTGGGAGAGGCGTTCCGTCAAGTATTGTGGTCCTAAACCATGTTTAATTTATATACTTTAATTTCTATATATTCTTTAATTTCTATATATAGTATTATTTATTTATTTTCTACACCACCCAATAGCCAGCTCATAACAATATACTTTTATATGCTTTACAGCGTCATCCAGCGTGGCTACTGGTAACTCTCCGAACTTGGAGGAGCACGGGGTTAAGATTGTCCCCTCGCTTCCCTTGCCCTCCAAAACACTTAGATGTTTAGATGGACGGCCTTTTTTGGCCATCTAAGGCTGCAGTCCTAAGCAAGTTTAGACACAAAAAGGGCCTACAACTCCCAGCATGCCCCACCCAACATGGCTGGCTGGGGCATGCTGGGAGTTGTAGGACTTTTTTTCTTTCCAAACATGCATAGGATTGCACCCTTGGTGTTTTACCCCTGCTTGCGAGGAGGAGGGGCTGAGGCACCACCGAGATTCATCATTATCATCATTATATTACATTTATATCCCACCCTTTTTCCTCTTGCAAAGAACTCAAGGCAGCTTACATGGTCTTCCTCCTCTCCATTTTATCCTCACAACAGCCTTGTGAAGTAGGTTAAGCTGAGAGTCAATGGCTGGCCTGAAGTCACCCAGCGAGCTTTATGGCTGAGGCAGGACTAGAACCTGGATCTCCCGAGTCCCAGTCCAACACTCTAATCTAGTGTTCTCCAACCTTGGGTCCCCAGATGTTTTTGGCCTACAACTCCCAGCATGCCCCAACCAGCATAGCTGGCTGGGGCATGCTGGAAGTTGTAGGCCAAAAACTTCTGGGGACCCAAGTTTGGAGAACAGTGCTCTAACCACTATGCTGTACTGGCTCTCAGGATACAGGATTCCTGGCTCCCCCCCTTGAACGTCACACACCACTGCCGCCTGTGACAGTGAGAGCCAGTGTGGCGTAGTGGTGAGAGTGTTGGACTGGGACTCAGGAGATCCAGGTTCAAATCCCCGCTCGGCCATGAAACTCACTGGGTGACTTTGGGCCAGTCACTGACTCTCAGCCTAACCTACCTCGCAGGGTTGTTGTGAGGATAAAATGGAGAGGAGGAGGATTATGTAAGCCACCTTGGGTTCCTTTCAGGGGAAAAGGCGGGGTATAAATATATAAAATAAAATAAATACCAGCATTCTAAATGCCATTGGAGCGATTTGCATAACCGCTCCTGAATGGCCCCTGCGAGCGTTCCAAGTGACGCCACCCGCCAGTCTTTGTCCTTGGGTGATGGAGATGGGTGATGCGTGCCAAGTTTGGGGCGGATCAGTACCATGTAGGAGCCAGTGCGACACACGTAAATGCCTACGCAAACACACATACGTACGTACAGACAAACTTTCACATTTATATAGTAGATATTCTTCTGGGATATGTATTCCTCATGATGTGAGGTTTTTCCGGCCAGGACTGCGTCCTCCACAGGGTTATGTTTTTCATGTGACTGTAAATAGCAGAGCCTGCCATCAGAGTCCCATATGGTACCTTAAAAACTGATAGGCTTATGTATGGCAGAAACTATGTCAAAAAACTCCAGCCACAATAAAATGATTTAAGACTTTAAGGGTGCAATCCTATGGACTGTGCCCTCACTACTCAGAAGCCCCTGAACTTGGAGGCATTCGTGATTCATATGCCCTGCTGGGCTTAAGCCGGCAAAGCGGGAGGAGCCCGTCTAGGGAGGGCGCGTTGGAGGGGGAGGGAATGAGGCTGGAGGAAGAGGCTCAGGAGAAACTGTATCCTCCTGACCTCTCCAATCCCTTCCCCACCAGCAGAGCGCCCCTTTCCCCCTCTCCGAGATCTATTTTCCCAACTGAAAGAGACAGCCAATGTGGACTGATCAAGTCGGAACACTGTCTCTGAACTCAGAGGGGGTAATCTGAGCCATCCTGTGGTCCCTGGGACACTCACTCTAAGGTTCTGTCACAGGATTCTTCATTGATATGCAGAGAATGCAATTGTAACAAAATTTATCTATCGTAGATCAGCACATAAATTATGCAATAATTACACACAAAGTACATTATTCCAGTACCCCCAAAAGAGCCAGTGTGATGTAGTGGTTAGGGTGTTGGACTGGGACTCGGGAGATCCGGATTCTAGTCCCCGCTCGGCCATGAAACTCACTGGGTGACTTTGGGCCAGTCACTGACTCTCAGCCTAACCTACCTCACAGGGTTGTTGTGAGGATAAAATGGAGAGAAGGAGGATTATGTAAGCCGCCTTGGGTTCCTTTCAGGAAAAAAGGCGGGGTATAAATATAATAAATAAATAAAAAGATTGATATAACCCTGGAGTATTAGCCAGTTATAGTAATATTATTTTACCAAAAGTTTGCGGCAGGCGCTAGACACTGCACAGAACCTTGCCACTTTATCTGTAATCTGAGAATCCTGATCCAAAAGAAAAACTGAATTTTATCTTTCTGTTCATCAGCCTGGCATTTTTTGTAAAATAGGTATAATAAAAACATGAATGTTTCGATAAAAAGAGCAGTATAATAAAACATGCCCAAGGGTTTTCACTTCCCCTCCATCACAGAGACCTGTACATTCATGGTATGGAACCTTCTAATAATCGTCCCTCTAAAAGCCTAGATGGTAAAACATTAAATCGAGCCAACATAAAGGCTTTCCTAAATTTAGGGATTGTTAAATTAGTCAGATAATTTGCAGGCACAAATATCTTACTCCCAAGGAAGGGGTATTTTGTAGCAGATCTTAAATTGTTCTGTAATTCTGTGTCTCTCATTCATTGTTTAATAGTTTAGCTTTAAAGTATCCCAGGGCTATTAGACTGCCGGCTGTAAATCCATAAGTCGGTAATTTCTCAGCGAACAGCCTTCTCCATGTTGACTGAAAAGCATCTGTTAGGATCAGTGGGGCCAACCTATAGGGGAGAAGACCAGTTTGAGCCAGAAATTTATCAAACAAATCCATGCATGGGCCTCCATAGAAATTAGGCCCGCCTCCAAGCACAGGATGGCATTAGAAAAACTACACGGGCCTGTGAGATGAGACCCATACATCAACTGAGATACAACCTTGGCTACAAATACCTGAAGACCAAGACACTCCTCTGTGCATTTTCTGTAATATTTTTTATTTGAGATCTTTTTTTAGTTGCAAGACGCTCCAGCTAGACAGGGAAAAAGGCCCTTCTAGCGAAAAATGCAGGGCAGGGGGCAGGGAGGGGAAGATCGCCTCTGCTGCTCCTCCCGCTCTGTGTTGGATGACCGTAAGCCATTGCCATAGGATTGCACCCTTAATTGCTATTATGTTCACCTTCTAAAAGCCTTGACTTGTTTTATATGTTCTTTTTTATTTATTCTTGTATCAGCCTTGTATGACTAGTTTTTCTGGTCTGTAATAGGGTTCTACTTGGAATAATTAAAATATGCGGAAGACTGTGTTTTTATTTGGTGAGGTGTTCCTGAAGATTTATTCGCCTAAAATTTGCCATGAAGGACAGTTAAAACAGATTGAAAACAGGCAAAGTAAAGCCTTTTCAAAGAGAGAGGCAGGTGGTTGAAGCAAGTGAGTAGGAAGCACCTCTGTCTTACACCAGTTGTTGGATCATCGATAGAATGTGCTGGCTGGTAGAGTCAGAGCAGAGAGGCAGGTTGTCCAGGCAGGACCCTTCTGGTCCCTCATCTCTTCGGAGGAAAGAAACAACTTTCTGATGAAGCAGCTCCTTAGGTGTCTGGCTTATGCCTTGGAAGATAAAATAGGGAGGTGGAGACTTTGACCCAGTTTGCACATAGTGGCAAATCATGAGTTACTTAACCCATGAATTGCCAAAATCTAGAGTGAGTGAGCATGCTGCGCGTCTGCTTTCAATTAGTAACCTATGATCGCCCCGTTTGTAGATGGTTATCAGGCTGTCCGAACCTGAACATTCTGGCTTGTTTCATGGTTAAGCAACCCAACAACAAACCATGGGTTAACTCCTAATCGACCAAGAGTGTCCAGGTTGGGACGTCACAATAACAATTGTCCCAGTGTGGGCAATCATTGCTTCAATTTTCAATGAACAACCTACGAGCATGCTGGAGGCTGCACACTCAATCGCTTCTGCTCGTCCCCAACAAGCCATGGGTTGTCATGACATGCAGACTGGCCCTTTGTGTACACTTCCTTCAAAGGAGGCTCTCAAGGCTTGCTTTTGCTTAAGCCAGTGATGGCGAACCTATGGCATGGGTGCCACAGCTGGCACGCAGGGCCCTCTCTGTGGGCACTCGAGCCATTGGTCACCAGATCGCGAAAAGACTGTCCCCTTCTGCAAAACACTAATGATCTTGTTCTTTCTCACAGTGTGGAACAGAATGATTTTATTCTAGAATTCCTGTTACAGAATTCTTTTTCTACATTGTTATCACATTTAAAAGATTTTGAAGAATGATGCACAGAGCATGGCTTGGATGTAAAGCCCTAACAGTTGACCTGAGTGCTGCATGTGTTGCTCTCAAACTAATGGAGTATGAGCCAAGGTTTGACAAATTATCAACATCCATGCAATAGCAAAAATCGCATTAATTGTGCAAAAGCATGCCCAATGCAAACTTTTACCTAATGCAGTGTTTGCAGTCCAAGACATAAAGTGTTTAAAATGTGTTAAGCACGTTTAGTTTTCTTGTTTATCTTGCTCATCCTAGTACAAGTTGACTTTTACTTTTACTAATCCGACACCTGTAGAAGCAGGGAAAGGACCCGGGGTAAAGCTTGCCCCATACAATTTCAGTCTGGCATATAATCATATTACAAGTTGAGAATCCCTTATCCAAAAATACATGTGCCTAATTATTTAAAAAGTTTGTATAAATTCCCTTCAGGCTATGTGTACAATGTAGTACTATAATAATTTTTTGAGTTGATTTTTTTCCCCAACAAAAAACTGTTTGTATCATTGAAAGCTCTGTTATTGTGTTTTTCTTTTAAGACAAAAGATGTTAATTAGTTCGGACAACTGTATGAGTTGTTTTTCTAAAACTAAAACCTCAGTATTCAGGTTTAATTGCAGTGTTGGCACTTTGAAATAAATAAGTTGGTTTTGTGTTGCAGTTTGGGCACTCGGGCTCAAAAAGGTTCGCCATCACTGGCTTAAGCTGACCTTCTGCCCAGGCAGGAATCACTGGTAGAAGTTGTTCAATAGCAGAACTGACTGCTTCAGAGGTGGTGGACACTCCTTCGTTAGTGGTTTTTAAGCAGAGACCAGATGGCCACCTATCAGGGGTGCCGTAGAGGTGGATTTCCTCCAGTTGCAGGGGGTCGGACTAGATGACCTTGAATTGGAATATTGGGAAAGACATATTCAGAAGTAGATCCTTCTGCGTTCAGTGAGGCTCACTCCCCAGTGGATTGTGTTCATGATTACAGCCTTAGATGTTCCTTTAATTGCAGGGTGATCTTATTTGAGAATATCTCTATCACCATTTTCAGTTTCTAAGTGGTTCTGCAACGGTAGCTTCTCTTACAGCTAGAATCTCTGCAAATAGAATGCACCGTTGTAACCCAAGCACCACTACTGCATTGGTATATGACACCATCTAAAGTGGAACTTGATAAAAATCAAGGTTTGGCCTCTGATACTTTGAATTCATAGTCAGTTCAATATAACAGCTCTCCAGTAAATGTAAAGTGCTTGATTTGATCTTTAATTGGCGCTATAAGAAAAATCATGGTTGGTCATAGCTTTAAGATGCAATTTTATATTTTAGGATGCAAAAATGAATCCAAACATGGACATCAAAAAGCCCTTGCGTGCCAGAAAAACAATGACTCCAAGCAGCCGAAAGCAAGTGGAAATGTTGAACAAAATGAAGCGTGCCCAAGGAACAGAAATGACTGCAAATGGTGACTCCAGCGTGGATAATCATGTGCATCCAAAAGTGATTGAAACAAACTGTTTCAGTCCAAGTTCTCTGAAAGAACTTGGCTGCAGTCCTGAATCAACACAAACACAATTGCCTCCTCAAGTGCTAAAAGAGCCAGTAGCTAATTTAGTTGTCAACTCCGAAATCAGCATTTATAATGACCACCAAGAAATATCTAAAGATCATTCATACAACACTTGCAATACAAACTCTGATGTCAAACAGTTTTTGAATGCTGGTGCTTTACAGGATATACTGTACAGTTGGTATGAAAAAGAATCCAGTTCCCCATTGTTTAAGATGGTGGAAGTACACTTGAATTCAGAGCCAAATAACCAACACTTAGACCAGTCAAAAGAGCCATTTTCAGTTACCTCTCCCATGAACACAATCCCTGCCTTAGATATAGTAATGGAAACAACAGAAGAAACACTTGTCAACCAAAGTATTCCAATATTGGAAAGGGAAGATGGTAACATCCAGTTGCATAAGAAAACTGTTAACTCTTCATTACAGCCAGGTAAGCATGTGATATATGTATTTAAAATAATTAAATATGTTTGGATCCCATCCTTGGAGTCCTTTAAAGAGTCTATTCCCGCTAAGCTACCCCAGAGGTTTGGGGGACCTTCCAGAAGGGTCTTGGATGCAACAGAAAGAATGCAGTTGGAAAAGGGGACCCAAAGTGTCCCCGCTCATATGCGGGGGCTCTTGGAAACCCAGATATTTTATGAGGGACAAGAAAGGGGAAATAATTGAGAGCCAGTGTGCCATAATGTCGGGACTGGCCCAGGCATTACAGAGGGCCTTAGCACCAAGGAGTCTGGATCTGATTCCAGATCAGAGAGGGATGATTTAGACTCCAGTATTGTGTTGGAAACCTCAAGGCCTGGGAACCTGGCACAGCCTGACTCTGCAACTGATTACATGACACCCGGGAGTGTAACTTCAGATCTGGCTCAGCTGCAAGATAAGGTGTCATGTCACACCCCTGATTTATTGCCCCAGACAGTGGGAACCCGGAGAGCGAGAGGGTTCTGAGGAGGGGAGGGGGATCAGGTATCTCACCCAGGGTTGGACATCAAATCAAGAGGGGGAGCAGCGGCGCCCCCTGCAGCGGCGCCCCCTGCAGCGGCGCCCCCTGCAGCGGCGCCCCCTGCATTTATGGGCTAAAGGTTCAGGTCGGGAATGGGGATCAGAAGAGGGGCATTAATTAGACCTACCCCTGGTTTTTAAAGTGGGCCCTAGCTGCTGAGACCTTGCAGAGATTGGTGTCTTTAATGCTTCGATATCTCATAGGTCTGAATCCTTAGTAACTCCAAACTCCTGTTTATGATAATTTGGTATCAAGTTTACCGGAACTATGATGCTGAAAGGATTTTAGCTTAAGAATGGCTTTCCGAAGTCAATTGAGGACCCCTGGCTGTGAAGAAGCAAATGGTTCCTGGTATCTGTGTAACCTGATTCATGGCAATAAAAGCCTGAATGCAAAAAGGGCTCTGGTGCAGGCGCGCTCTCTCTCTCTCTCTCTCTCTCTCTCATGTTGAATTGCCTGAGGAGCCAGGTAGCCTAGCTGTAACACCTAATGGTTAGAGTTGATAGCCTATGCCTGGGTAAACTCATCTTCAGATCCCAACTTTTAAAATTTTAAGCATTGGATATTGTAGTATGGGGGGGCAGGTTTAAGGACATGGGGGACATGCCCGTCCTTCTGCCATATAATTAAACAGAGTTGGTGGTAGATGCAGCATTTGTGTGCGACCACAGCCAATGTCTGTTTTTCAGGCAGCAGAACAGAATTGTAAGCGTGCATGATCTTTCTTAAGCCTTTTTAGATGCAATGTCTAGAGGGCAGCCATGTTAGCCCATTGCGGGAAAAACAGCAGAAGGTCTTGTGGCACCTTAAAGATTAACCCATTTTTTCTGACATAAGCTTTCGTGGACTAGAGTCCACTTCATCAGATGCATGGAGTACCATATTTGACGCACCGGACCATAAGACGCACTTACCGTATGGTACCAAAAAAAAATGTTTTTTTTAAAAATCAGCTGTTCCGCCGGGAATCAGCTGAGAGGCGGGGATTCCCCGCCCTGCCCAGGAGTCCTCCGCTCTTCCGGACCAGCAGAGGAAAGTGTAAAAAAATAAATAAATTATGGAGGATAAAGCTATCAATGGCCACTAGACATAATGGCTGTATATTGCCTCCGGTATGAGAGGCAGCGTGCCTTTGTATACCAGTTGCTGGGAAACGTGAGTGGGAGGGTACAATTGCACTCATGTCCTAAGGCAGCTGGTTGGCCACTGTGTGAACAGAATGCTGTACTAGGTAGGGCTCCTTTAGAACCTCTTCCCTGGGGAGGAGGGTCTCAGTGGCCTCCCTGTCTCTTTGCTTTGCGACTGCATCACACTGGCCTACACCTTGAGTAACCTCCCGGTGCCGGAGGGCATCCTGGCCCACTCAATTAGAGGGATGCCACATCGGTGGCATTCTGTGGGAGGGCTCCCCTAGAGGAGATTTGCAAGGCAGCCACCTGGTCTTCAGTTCACACTTTCACCAGACATTGCAAGGTTGACTGGATGGTCTCTGCAGAGGGTTCCTTTGGCAGTCCCGTTCTCCAGAGGAGCCTTCCATCCCAGCAGGAGGCCAGCTAATGGGTCTGTTTGGCCCACCCGGGGATGCACTGCTTTTTTACATCCCCGTCACTAGCTGGCCTCCTACACTCGAAGGTTCGTTTCGTTTGGAAGGGTCAACTGGAGCTTCTGGGGGAGGCCCCGCCTCCTCCAGGAAGTTCAGAACAAGGTCTGCCTTCCCAGCCCCGGAGGTGGGACTTCCCCCATCACTAGCTGGCCTCCTTCACTCGTGCAGAACAGAATTTCACCAGTGAGTAAAGAATTTCCGCTTTTTTGTTCATTTGCTTTAAGCTTGGATGCTAAAATCACTTTAAGCTTCCTCAAATGCTGGAAGGGAAACTTTATTTCAGTACTTACATAGATTATAGAGTTGGAAGGGGCCTACAAGGTCATCGAGTCCAACCCACTGCTCAATGCAGGAAACTAGAGGAGGGGTCTCCCATCCGAGTAATAACCAGGCCAATGTTTTCCAAATCCCTTAGTAAAATGTCCTTTTGTCTTTTCTCAAAGATGATGCTCAGATGAAAAGGAGAGTTTCAGGAAACAATGAAGATGCCCTTTCCAAACGCATCAAAACATCTGATGAAGATAGAGAAGATCGTGATACAAGCTCGGATAAAAGACAGTCTGGGTTGGGAAAGGTAAGTTGCTTCGCTTGATTTAAAAAAAAAAAAAGCTTGCTTTTCAGTTTATCATTGTAGTTGTGTGATGGAGCAATGTGGTGTTTCTGGTGCAGTTGCTTTTGGTGGCAGTGTAGAAAGAGAAAGGGGCTGAGAATGGCATGTGGGGCTTATGGTGATCTGGTCATTCTAAGTGTTCTCTCAAGCTGGGCAGAAGCGGCATTAAAACGTCTTTGTAGTTTGAGTTTCAAACTTTTCATTTCAGCTTTGTGTAACTACTGCTGTTTTTGTCTTGATAGCTAACTTTAAGCCCTCCTGGGGCTGGAAAAGTCTACAGGTAATGCTGCATGTTGCAGTGCTATTGCTATGTGAATTGGGGGGCAGGAATCTCCCACCAAACTAAATCTTGGTGTGATCGCCAACCCTGTGTCTTTCTGTTCTAGCTGGGGATGTGGCCTGCTCCTTGAATTTCTGATCCACTGTAACATTAGATTTTTGTAAAAAGTTTTACTTTTTAAAAGTAAAACTACTATGGAGTAAGTAACAGAAGGGGTGGTAAGAACATATAGAAGAGAGGTATTTGAACTTAATGTAAGAGTGGAAATGACTAGGAAATGTACCAATAAGAGAGAGCATATCACATGTTGGTATTGTACTATGGCATTCTGCCATCTGGTCCGAGAACTAACAAGAACTTTGGTAGGCCCAATAAAACAGTGTAGAAAGTAAATGCAACCAAGTTTTGCAGCACCTTTAAAGACCAATACGTTTGTTATGGCATAAGCTTTAACAGTCTAGTCCATGGAAGCTTGATGCCATAATCAATTTGTTAAGCCTTTAAGGTGCTACAAGACTTGATGTGTTTGCTGCAACAGACTAACACATCTACCACTCTGGAAGCTGTTACCAGTGTAGGAAGCGTTGGCCGTGTCTTCATGACCTGAACAAATGCTAAATGCCCTGGTAGGATCAAGGAAGAGAGAATTTGGAGTGCTACAACAGTCAGCCTTGTGAGGATTCCATTTCTCCCCCCCACACACACACCTTGGACTTCCCAGTTTATTTCTGTGGAGGGAACAGCTACCTACATTCAACCCGTTACATATGTGGAGCTGACACAGGAGAGGGTGTCTACTCATGCAGAAGTCCCCAACTCAAATCCAAAGAGCTGTTTTAGGAACCTGCATGGACTTGCACATGCTCAGTGTGATTTTCAGCAATTTGAACCACAGGTTCTCATGCCGTTTCAAAAATGGTTTTCCATGTGGCACAGGGAGGTAGTTACTCTGCAAGAAACACGGGATCAACACCCCCTTAGGGGTGCCTGGAGTTTAGTTGCACGGTTCCTTGGAACCTATGTTGAACACACATGGAGCCTTGATTTGGAGTAAGTAACAGAAGGGGTGGTAAGAACATATAGAAGAGAGGTATTTGAACTTAATGTAAGAGTGGAAATGACTAGGAAATGTACCGATAAGAGAGAGCATATCACATGTTGGTATTGTACTACACTTACAAGTGCAACAATGATTATAAGAGGCATAGAAGGATACAGAATGAATATGGAAAACAAAAAGCAAAAAATGTCTGGTGTGACTAGTGCAAAAAGCAGTGCTTCAAATTCAGTTAGTTTGCTCAAACTGAGGGATTTAACATTTTCTGCTGCTAAGTACAATCTCCATATATGAATTGTCACGATTTTCTCGATTTTAAACTATGCATGGTTATGTGTTTTCCTCATTTTAGGTCAAGTGTTTTATTCAAAGTCAGATGGATGCTTCGATGGGAAACTTTGATCACCAGCTCCAATATTTACGAGAAAGGATTGACCAAACGCAATGCCTACGAAAGCATGAAGGAATTGCTATTAAAATTGTAGTAAGGCAGTGCTCCATTTACAGCTTTGTATGTCGTTCATTGTGCATTAGCATGTTAAATAATAGGCCACATGCACATATGTATGGGTGAGCAAACGTCATTAGAGCCTAATAGTTCTCCCGTGTGATCTGTACACACCTGACCACAGGGGCCGGCATCATCAGACACCTGCCCAGGCCCACAAGCCAGCAGGGCGCCCCCGGCTAGGCCACAGCCGCTGCTCCTCCTCGCTGTTGCTGCCTGGTCACGTGCACTCTGCAGGCAAGCGGGCAGGAGCCAGGATAAAGAGCAGCCGCCTTTGTTCATCTTGCCCTCTCTTTGTGGGTAGTGGTGCAGGTTGGGCCCAGAAGCAGAATGGGCAGCAGTGATAGCAGTGAGGAGGTGGACCCCCCTGAGGGCCTCTTGTCAAGGGCTTCTGTAAAATTTGGAGCCAGTGCTGTGTCTGCATCCCGCCCCTCGCATATTCATATACGTATGTATATATTACATGCACACAGGATAGACAGACGTGCACGCACAGTGGGCCACAAATCATACGCTGTATGGATCCCACTATTGGCTACCGTTTGAACAGTTACTGTAATGTAACCTCTGGTGCACACATTTTGGATCAGCCTATATGCAAGTTTTTAAAAAGCGGTGGTTGTCTGCAAGTCCCTACACGAAGCCATTGGCTAGACTGCTGTGATGTCATGGCAGTCAGGATGCATGTGATGGCAGTAGAACGTTAAACAATCAAGCTTCATGGAGAGACCCCTGACTTTTATGTGGCGTACGTGAGGCTGCCCTTAAAAACCATTTGGAAACCTCAGCTGGTTCAAAATGCAGCAGCCCACCTTCTGGCCAGAACTAGCCATGGGCATTCCATCACCTTACTACCAAAAGACCTTCACTACTTGCTGGCTGGCTCCCTGGTGCTTTGGAAAGCCCTAAATATTCTCAGACCAAGTTGCTTCAAGCACCTTCTCCCATATGAACCCCATTGCCACTTGTTGAAATCAAGCTAGGAGATCCTATTCTAAGTGTCATTGCCCTCAGGAAAGTAGGGTAGTAACTCAGTTGCAGGGCATTCTCAGGGGTGGCCCCTCTCTTAAACTTGCTCCCAAAGGAAGGCCACTGGGCCCCTTCACTAGGAACATTTAAGCATATGGTCATGACATGTTTGAAAAGGCATTTGGCCATTGAAGGGTTTCAAACTACTACATAATTTGATCTTGATGCTGTTTTGTTGGTGGAACTCTGAAGTGGTTTTATTTGCTCTTATTCTACATCACAGTAATAACTTTACTGTAAACTTCCTTCTGGGTTTGGCCAGACTAAAAAATTGAATAAATGAAATAAAATGAATATGGGAGTGAAACTTCATGTCGGAGTAGGATGAAAACATCAATTATTTAAAAACAACAACCAAAGATCGTTGTCATTTGATGTAACTGAAGTGGGGAGAGATTCCCGAGTGATTGCTAAAGCACTTGAAAATGCATGTGTAGTTCCAGCCTTCATCTTCCAAGTAAGTGATCTTGCTTGGTGTCCTGCTATGTATACAAAAGAGTCAAACAGTAATCCTTAATTTTACAGTTGTTCCCTTAAGCAGATACACCTTATATAGTGAGAAAGGCATGCGGGCTGCATAATCAGAGGTTTGGGATTATGTTCCTGAATTGTATAAAGTCTCTATTTAGTTGTAAATAGATATGTTCAAATTTTTTATTAGTATGCTTGCTTGTTCAGAAAATACGTGACTTAGAGCTGGCTTTTTTAACATTTAAACCAGTGCATTAAATCTTGCTTTAATTCATTCCACTGAAGCAGTGTCCTGAATAAAAGGTGCTGTTGGCAGGAAACAAGGCCACAGGAAAAGGCGCTGGACTGGCAGGATGGCGTGGGCAGTCAAGGAGCAGGCTGGTTGAAGAAGTGGGGCACAATAGGACACAATGGGTCAGGGAGAACCAAATTTATGGGGAAGGGAGAGAAAAAGAAAAATCTCATAGGAGCAAAGAGGACAGAAGAGACCGTTTGCAGTTGGCATAGAATTGATGAGAGGAGATGACAGTGTCAGGTCGACAGCCTGGTGCCCGTCAAATGTTTTTGACTGCAACTCCCATGAGTCTCAGGCAGCAAGGCCAATGATCAGGGATTCTGGGAATTGTAGTCCAGAACTTCTGGAGGGCGCCAGGTTGCCTACCCCTGGTCTAAGGGCTGGGTAGCTGTGGGAAGAGAATTCATAGTGGACCTTGCTAAAAGGAAGCAGGAGTTTGGGCAGTGGAATGAAGGTTGCTGAGGGACATTGGAGGGGATGGGCCAGGAGCATAGAAAGCGAAGGGCCAGCTGGGAGAGGAGCCCGCACAGGGAAGAGGAGGGGGCACAAGCAATGGCTAGGGAGGCAACTGAGTTGCTCTTGCTGATTTAAACTAGCCGGCGAAACCTTTGGCCCAGTATCTTTTCTCCCCCTGTTCAGAAGCCCTGGTTCTTTCTTTTTCTTTGCAGAAGAGAATCTCTAGGCTTGACAAACGCATTAATGCTGCGATATCGTTCCAGAAGACTGAATTATCCAAAAAAGTAAGGCTTGATATGCTACAACACTCTAGTGCAGACAGAAGCAACTAAACCATTTGTCCAGTGTGCCAGTTCCTGGCAACTGGTGCAAAAGCCCAATGTGGCAAACCTTATTGCAGCGCATAACAAATGTGTTTGATTATGACTAGTTAGGCATCTTCCAAAGGCTGGCTTATTGTGGTCTGAAATGTTGATGGGTCTCTCAGAGGCTTCAGTAGCAGTTGATACCTTGTTGTTCCTCAGCCCACCATATGTAGAGGGGGATCTTATGTGACCCCTCCTATGTGGCCTCAAAATTGGGGGGTCTGGAGGAGATTGTGTGGCTCCGACCTGTGTGCCTGGGTCCTACTCCAACATTGCATACAGTGTGTAGATACAATAAGCTCATGGGTGTAGAAGGCAACCCAACCCACCAGGCCTGAAGAAAAAAGACAAGAAAAGCCCATGGAAAGGCAGGGTGGGGAAGGGGGAGCAGAGCAGAAGGGCAATATGCAGTGTGGCAGAGGGGGTTGAGATGACCCTCAAGTAAGGAGACCTCCTTTCCTCTAGGGATTTCCTCCCCTCAGAATTGGGTTTAGAATGCTGCTGTTGGGGGGTAGGGAGTTTAGTTACTGTCTTAACACTGATTTTATTATTGTGTTGTTATGTTTATAAGCTGCTTTGGGGAGACCAGCCATGGTTGAAAAGCAGTGTATGAATGCATAAATAGGTAAATAAAAGCATGAATAAAGACCAACTCTTCCTTTATATCCATTAAGACTGATCCAGAGTCTGACCCTAAGCCCATCCCATCATTCTATCACTGTCACATACTGGCATGAAGAGGGTGACTGGCTGCTCCACAATTAAGGAATCCCCCTCCCAAAAGACTTACCAAAGCCTAAGTTTTTTTTTTTTTAATTACTCAATGGGACAGCATTCCCGAACCAAACACACCATTTCAGCCTTCCCCAATCTGGTGCCTTCCAAACGCGTTGGACTACGTCTCCCATCACCTCCAGCCACCTCAGGGGCAGGCATAGGCATCTCAGGAGGTTGAAGAGTGTGATCTTGTTTCCCCACCCACAAAGGGGTCTTGAGCACATGAGCCGGCAGTGTAATGCATCTGCAAGCACAGGCACTTTGGGGCCACATTAGCAGGACCGTTGTTTCCGGTCACGAGATGTAGTAGTTGCACTTTATTCGGACTTAGTCAGGCCGCACCAGGAATACCAGATGCTGCATTTCAAGAAAGGATGTAGACAGATTGGAACAGGTTCAGGTTAGGGCAATGAAGAAGGTAGTCAGGAGTGTGGAAAACTAGTCCTACGTTTAGCTTGGAGAAGAGAAGGCTGAGGGTGAGGAGGGTGTGAGAGATCTCTGAAGCACTGCGTCATAGTGGAGGGCAAAGGCTTGTTCTCTGGTGTTCCTGAGAGCAGGACTAGATCGAACGGGCTCAAATTACGGGAGCGGAGGCTTCGGTTGATCATCTGGGCAAAACGCCTTAACAATAAGGGCAGCTTGATGAGGGAACCAATTAGCACGGGTCTGGGTGGGAGCTGCCCCTCCCTGGGATTGTTCAAGCAGAGGCTGGCCAGCATCTGCTGGAGACGCTCTAGCTCTGGATTTCCTGCACTGACCAGGGGGTTGGACTAGATGGCCTCCGAGGACCCCTCCTCTAATGCACATGAATAGGACCAGGTGCAAGACCATTGATAAGGCATCTTGCATTTGCGAGTCTTAAACTGCCTATTTGGGAAAACAAAATAGTCTCTGAAGAAGCCCTATATAGCTGATAAGCAGAGGCAAGTCTTATGCATAGATACTTGCTGCTGGAGGAGAGCTGGGATAAAGTTTAGCTAACAGGTGACAGAACCTATTAATTGCACAAGCGAACTGGTGCCCCTTGTGGATGAAAAGGGGACTCTGGTATGGCAGAGTCTGGCTTTATTACTCAGGTTGGGCTGTGAAATGGCACAATGCATGACTACTTCTGTGTCTTTCTCCCCAGGTCAACTTTCCAGGAGCAAATTCAAAAAATAAAATATTGAATTGCACCACACCTCTTCCTGGCCGTACAAACAGCAAGGTGACGCCATCCAGTCCTAGTGAAGCTCTTTCTAAAAACACCAATAGGTAAGTGGCAAATGGCAACAGCGGACCTTGTTTGGTTACTACCTGCTCTGGTAGTGCATCAGACCTTGGAAAGCAAGCTTACGTGACCATTCCCTGCGTGCATAGCACGCATGCAGCCTTGAACTAGTGTATTGTCCAAACCTGCGTAGTGAGTTCTGTGTGAGTCTTGTGCAGCCAGAGCAGCCAGACTGGTGGGGACTAGGAAGAGGGCCTTTTCTGTGGCAGCCCCCGTACTGTGGAACTCTCTCCCGAGTGACCTCCGCCATACCCCCTCTCTGCTGAGCTTCCGCCGCTCACTAAAAACTTGGCTGTTCAGGCGGGAATATGGGGTGGGCTAAGATTTTAAAATTTTATACTGTTTTAAATGTATTTTATCCTGTTTTTATCTTATGTACATCGCCCAGGGTGGCCGGTTTGCCGGCCAGATGGGCGATAAATAAATGTTAATAATAATAATAATAATAATAATAATAATAATAATAATAATAATAATAATATGAAATTGCATTGGCCTAAGTAACACAAATTTCCAGTTCTACACCACTGAAAGCTACTTTAGTGCAGTGGCTACGAGACTGAGAGCTAAACTACACACTATGTTAAATATATAGCATGTTGGTGATCCTAACCGTTTTATTTACCCTTGTCTAAATTTCGGATTGGGACCGCCATGCACAGGTAAGGGTGTGGGTTAAAGCGTACCGCTCAGCCATTTTTTTCTTTAAATTCCCCCTGCCCCCCCCCCCCCCCTGCACAATGGCAGCAGTGGAGGTTTTCCTTTCTTTATCCCCTGTGTGTGTTGTGGGGGGCGTTTAAAAGAAAAAAGAGGCTGGTTGGGAAGGTTGAACCCCCACACCAGCATGCGGTGGTTCCAATCTGGCTCAGAGCCCCCTGTGCTTATGCTAGATCAGGGGTAGGCAATGTGGTGCCCACGGGCCCCAGTGCAATCCCAGACATCTTGGCGCCTGTAAAGGTGATATACCCATTCCACTTTACAAAAAAGAAAACTCATTTTGTTACCTATACCTGGGATTGCTATGAAATAGGTCTCTGTTGATGCTGAAGACTCTGGATTCAAAGAAGTTGTTCAGTGTGTTGGGGCTCAGACCCCGCCTCTGCCTGTTTCAGTCTTTAGGTCAAGTTACTAATCCTTTGCCAGGCCTCCCATGGCAGCCAGGACTGTCTCTCAGATTGCCAAATGTGCCCACAGTCCAAAAAGGTTGCCTACCCCTGTACTAGAGTAAATAAAACAGTTAGGATCACCTGCGTGCTACGCATTTAATGTAGCATGTAGGTTAGCCCTGAGCTACCAGCCAGGAAGTCCCTGAATCTCACCTCTGCTATGAACTCAGTAGGTGGCCTTGGGCAGGCCCCTCTCGCCCAGCCTCAGCAGCCCAGCCCTGCAATATGGGGGTTAATAATACTGCAGGGTGGTTATCCGCATTGGCTGTGTGCTTCCTCCATTATCAGAGGCAGTCTGCCCATGTACACCAGTTGCTGGGGAACATGGGCAGGAGGGTGCTGTTGTACTCATGTCCCGCTTGTGGGATCCCGTGGGCAGCAGGTTGGCCACTGTGTGAACAGAACGCTGGACTAGATGGACCCTTGGTCTGATCCAGCATCAGGGCTCTTCTTATGTTCATAGCATTGCAAGATAATGCTTGTAAACATTCAGAAAGCATTACAGTAATACCTTGGATTGCAAGTAACTTGGTTTGAGAGCGTTTTGCAAGACAAGCACATTTTTAAATATTTATTTTAAAAAATTTGACTTGATGTACAAGCGACGTCTTGCAATACAAGTACTGTAGTACAGCTTAAATTAAAAATCTCTGTACAAATTTTTTTGGGGGAATTTCGTTTTGATATAAGAGTGTTTTGGATTACATGCATGTTACTGGAACGAATTATGCTCCCAATCCAAGGCATGACTTTATATAAATGCAGAGCAATTATACTGCTACTTGAAAAAAAAATTTTTTTTAAAGAATATTAGTAAACAATTGCCCTTCATATGAGTTGGCAGTATCTATGGACTTCCTATTATGGCCTTCCCCAACTTGGTGCTTGGCTGTGCCATCTGGGGAAGTTGGGAGTTGTAGTCCAACACACCTGGGGGGCACCAGGTATGGGAAGGCTACCCTGTGATGTCTCTGCATCTAATAACGTTCTTCTAAGTCCCAGAGTTTCACATCCTAGTGTCACAGATTTTAAGAATAGTTGATATGCAGCTTAATTGCAATTGCTAGGAAGGCCGCTCACCTCCCTCCAAGCGAAACAAGGTATATTTTTACGAACTGCCAAGTACTTCACTTTGAGTGCTCTCCTGGGCAAAAGAGCAATGAATATTTTAAGGAATAATAAAATAAATGAATAAAATAAATGAAAAGCAACTCTAAATGCTTAATGATACATCATTAAGTATTTGGAGATGTGAATAAGTAGAAATAGTGAAGGGAAGACACATACAACCACAAGCAGGTTCACAGTGAATTCTGAGTACGGTAACTGATTCCGGAATAATGGGCAAGATGTCCTGAATGATATCAATAGAGGCAATACGGAATTGAAGCCCTATCACTTGGGTCAAAGAGTTATTTGAGTAATGAAGAGCTATGAAACTACTGTTCAAGGTTAAAAAAATGAACTTAATGTTTTTGCTTATCAGCTAATGAGCAAAAAAATTATATAAGGTTCAAACATTTAAAAAGCTTGATATATAGATGTCTAGAAAAGTGTATACCCTTAGGTTTAATTAGTAAATTTTGAGTTAGGAGTTGTCTTCCCAAATATATAATTCAGAATTAATCTTATCTAGCCAGTTTAAGAATTCTTTATTTTAATCTTATGGGAATTTGAAGACTGTGAACCCAAATTTATGGGGCAGTAGATAATATTAACAATGAAGTAATAGTTTAGAAAAGGTATAACTTCTTTACCTTGTAGAATTTTACCAAGCCTGTGTACCTCTCAGCTGAATAGCCTATTCAAAGCTGGGTAAAAAAACCTCAGTGTTTAGAAGAAATCTCTCCTTTTAAAGACTTGAAATCTTTAATAACAAGACATGTTTAGAAAATACTTTTCCATGTTAAACTATTAAATCTAAAAATGTTTAGAATGTTCTCCTTATAATAACATTTTAAAATCTTAGAACATATGTTGTATTTTGATGTTTCAGCTTTATTGAGGGTTTATATTTTTAAATACAAATGAAAAGCTCTGAGCCAAAGATTTTCCCTTACTAATTATTCTTAATACAAAACCAAAATTGAACGCATCTTAAAACAATTTTTGGTGTACCCTTTGAAGTGTATTAACCAACTATAGATAGTTAACTGGTAGCTGAAACCATCCTACATACTGGAACTGTAATTTGATAGCACTCAGCAAGATCCAAAATTCATAACACTAGGTTTTTGTAATTTGCATTGTTAATATATTATACAAATGAGAGGTAATTGCTGAATGGTGTGACAGTAGACATCCAAGTGTAAAATGAATTACAGTCATGCCTTGGATTGAGAGCATAATTCGTTCCAGAAACGTGCTTGTAATCCAAAACACTCTTATATCAAAACGAAATCCCCCCAAAAAAATTTGTACAGAGATTTTTAATTTAAGTCGTACTACAGTACTTGTATTGCAAGACGTCGCTTGTATATCAAGTCAAAAAAATTTAAATAAATATTTAAAAATTTGCGTGTCTTGCAAAACGCTCTCAAACCAAGTTACTTGCAATCCAAGGCATTACTGTATGGGGAAAATTGGTGTTCATAAAACAAGAATTAGGGTATCTTAACTGGGGAGGAATCAGGCTGCTTTATTTTATTTTTGATTGTTTATTATATTTATATCCTGCCTTTTTCCTGCAAGGAACCTGGCAGTTTACATAATCCTCCTCTCTATTATCCATTTTATGTCTCTATACAATAAATTATTATAATTATCATTATTTTATCATCATCATTATTGCTTTTTATCAGATCTGATGACATTGTTTGCATGGGTCTGGTGAAAAAAAAGTCAGGTGTGGAAGCTGTGAATGCTGCAGGTACAGATAACTAAAATTTGCTTTTCTATATTTTAAAAGACACATTTCAACAGAATGTGTTAAATAAAACCTACATATCTTGCTTACAGCTGTTCTCTCTCCATTTCTTTCTCTCTCTCTCTAATAAAACAAGTGCGTAACTGGAGGATTCCTAAATGTGCTGGGGTGAGCAAACTAGTAACAAGTGTACTGGCATGTTTTTGTTGAAGGGACACAGTGCATATTTAAGTCTTACTTTCTTCACTGCACAGCTGAAACAACAAAGAGTCGGATGGCACCTTGAAAACTAACAAATGTATTATGGCATCAGCTTTTGCAGACACTGTGCACTTCATTAGATATATGAAGTGTTAACCACCAAGTGGCAGATTTATATAGGCATGCGGGGGGGGGGGGATATGTAAACCACATGTTCACAGGGAATCAAAATGCGAAACAAACAGACGTTTTGGTTTGCATGACATGACAACCCATCATGGTGGGTTGTCGTGTCATCCAATCTCAGACCACTTCCCTCAGGTTGGCTTATTTTTCGGCAACAAACCACCCTGACAGCCCATGGCTTGTTCTAGGGGTTGTTTGATCCACAATGGGTTGTCGTGTTGTCCACGGGAGAGCAATTTCATCGTGGGTTGCAGGGATCGGCTAGCGAGCTGCTCGGTAAGAGTGGCAAAAAACTCTGCCGCTCTTCATGATTTTGCCCTTGCCGCCACCAGTGACAGTCCTCCACCGATGCCCCAAGCAGCACTTCGGAGCAATCGTCACTGGTTCACCACCCTTTTAAAAAAAAATGAAGTCCCAGAAAATTGCGCAAATATGCTTGTAATTTTTCATTACTACTGTTATTAGTACAGTATTAATATTATTTTGTCGGTCTTTCACAAGTGCGCTCTTCTACAGCTGTCTGATAAGTATTCTTGCCTGGTCAATTTCCTTCTTTGTTTCAGATGTCAAAGTGAGCAGGGAAGTGGAGTAAGTAACATATATGGAAATTGATGAATTAGTCTATATGCAGTCACACCTTGTCAGTTTCATAGATGTCATAGATCATAGAGTTGGAAGGAGCCTACAAGGCCATCGAGTCCAACCCCCTGCTCAATGCAGGAAACTAGAGGAGGGGGTCTCCCATCCAAGTAATAACCAGGCCTGACCCTGCTTAGCTTTCCACGCTCAGACAAGCTGAGCCAGAGTAAAACACAGGCCTGTATGTTACCTACTCCACTTCCTGCCACTCCCTTTGACAACTGAAACATAAAAGGAAATTGACCAGGAAAGGCCACATATTGGACAGCTAGAAGAGCACACTGCAAAAGACCAACAAAAATAATAATAAAAATTATTAAAGATATATGGAGAGCATTTGTAGATTTTGTTTTATTAAGTGGGAAAGGTGTATACCGTCACAAGAGTCATTACAATTTTGGAAGGCTGAATAGTTATGTAGTTAGTTGGTCCCGGTGGGGGGGTGCACTTATTATTATTATTATTATTATTATTATTATTATTATTATTATTTTGTTTTTTTATGTGTGTGTGTTGTATAATTTGTATGTTTATTTTGTTGCTTATATGTTAAAATTTAAATAATTTTTTTAAAAAAATTACGAACAAATTTGCGCAATTTTCTGGGGCCAAAATAAATAAATAAAAGATGACCCCACCTGCACATTTTTGAGGCTCTGGAAAAAATGTTTTTAAAAGTAGCAAACAAAAAGGGATAGTGATTGGAGCAGGAAGGGGGAGACAAGATGGATTCTGCTGATACTGGCGGGAGAACCAAGGGGCCGAACAAGCCATGGTGAGCCCGATCATCTGTTGTGCACTTTGTGGGTTGTTCTGTGAACAACCCATATTGTGTAGTTTATTCTCAGGATGGCTTAGCGTGTCGTGCGAACCCACCTAGTGATAATTACTTTAACTGACCATTGACAAAATGTTGTTTGGTAATAACACAAACTTCATTGCATAGAAATAGAGTTGGATCTCTTGATGAAACTTGTTGTTCAGTCATTTTGAGTGAAATTGTGACCGAACCTATCCACTCTCCTTCTGTCCCATTTCCTCTTCAGCTTAATGGATATAATGTACCTTGCTGGGTTGTTATGTGGACTGAGATTTAGGGAAGGCCCATAGCTCAGTGATAGAGCACTTGCTTTCCATACAAAGGTCCCAGGTTCAGTCCCCAGCATATGCAGGTATGGTTGGGAAAGACCCCTGTGTGAAACCCTGGAGAGCCGCTGCTGGTCAGTGTAGACAACACTGAGCAAGATGGGCCACTGGTCTGACCTGATATAAGGCAGCTTCCCATTAATTAATTAATTAACAACAAGGTGGCTTACATGGTCGTCCTCCTCTCCATTTTATCCTCACAACAATCCTGTGAGGTAGGTTAGGCTGAGAGTCAGTGACTAGCCCAAAGGCACCCAGTTAGCTTTCATGGTGGCCAAGTGGGGACTAGAACCCGGATCAAGTCCCAGAACAGCACTAACTATTACACCACACTGGCTCTCCTATGTTCCTATAAATCTTACTCAAAGTCTTCCATAGGTCGTGATTAAGCTACTTTAAGGATTTCTAGTGAGCTAAGTGGTGCAATATTAAATAAATATTTATAGATCTTTAAAGAGAGTCTGTTCACCTCCAGGCTATTAAGGATGATTCTGCCCCTGTGACTGCTGCCATTACCTTTTTCTGCGTAGGTCATAGTTAGGTGCATTGTTAATAGTTTGTCAGCTTTACCTCTTACCTCTGATAGCTGTTTAGAAAACCGGGAGGAAGTCAGCCTGAAAGCCTAAAGTAGCACTCTGTGTCTCAGTGCTGTTTGTTAGATCTCTGATTACCGTTGTATCTCTCATATGTATTAGCTAGTGGTCTACTTTCCTTATAAGTCGGTGCAGGAAAGCCAGGATGACTTGTCAAATCAATTGTAAAGTTTTAAAATCACACTTTTGTCAAATTCCTTTAGATGTTCAGCAGAAAGTATCTTCTGTAAACACAAACATTTCAGCTGAAACTCCGTGCAGCTCTAAGGTCAGCTTTTAAGCAGCTTCCCCCCCCCCCCCTTCATGTTCCTCTCCTCTAGTGTAATCCACACTTTAATCCCTTTTCCCCATTCTGTAAAGGAAGAGTCTGAATTATGAATGGCTGTGAAGTTTTCCATTTTTTATTTGGCATGCTAAAATAGAGCTTATTGAGGGTGCAATCCTATGTGTGTTTAGACAGGAAAAAAATCCTACAATTCCCAGCATACCCCAGCCAACCATGCTATAGATTGCACCCTTGATGTTCGTAAGGCCACACACACACACCCGAACTCGGAGGCTTCCAATCATCCAATGCAGGGCAGGAGAAGTGGCAGGGGCAGCCTTCGCCCCCGTCTTCCCGCCTTGCATTTTTTGCTAGACGGGCATTTTAACCTGTCTAGCAAGGGTGCTTCGGAGAGTGAGGGATGGCTCAGGATAGCTTGTATCCTGGCCTCTCAGTCTCCCCCCCCCCCTTCCTGCCTCCTTTCCCCCCTCTCCAAGGTCACTTTTCCAACCTCGGAGGGCAGCCAGTGCGGTTCTTCCTATGCCAACTGCAAGGGGGGGGGTCGGATCTCCAACTCCCCCTTCCGAGGTCCGAGCACTGTCTCTGACCTTGGAAGGGGGAATCCCCGGTATCCTATAACCCAACAGACAATGTCTAGGCACCATAGGATTGCTCCCTTAATTGCTGTTGACTTTGTTACCCTTATCACCTGTAGCTGTTCAGGTGTTGCCACATGATCTAAGTGTGCCCAACAACATTTTACGTAATCTTTCTGCAGTATGGGATAAATCCAAGTTCCACTGTATGAAAATTTCCAGAGAGGCAGCAGCCATATTATTTATTAAATAATGAATATTTAAAAAATAAATAAATTTATTCAGGCCCTACATCTTGACAGCCTTTGATTAATAGCTATAAAAATGTTGGGATAATTCCTGCTTCATTAAAATTCTTTCCTAATTGCAGAATGTATTGCTGATCGATTTAACTGATGAAGAAAGCAATGCTAATAAAGGTGAAGAGCTTTTTTTAAAAACTTCTTAATTTATTCTGAATGTTTCTTCATTTGCTTTACAAATCATAAACTGCTTTTCTACACATAATGCCCAAAGCAATGTAGAATAAAATGACAATACTGGAATAAAAATAATCATAAAAACATACAAAGTTGAGCAACATCATGAAATTCCAAAATATAATTGATACATATACAATGTTGTTTCTTGATTACTTGAATGGCTGCTATGGTGACGTGTGGCTGGTGCTGTTAGTTTTTCTTTCTTACATACCTTTTTTGCACTTGTGGAGAAAGTCCAGGACCTCAGCATGCAGCTAATCCTGTGAAAGATGTTATAGGTGGCTGGCACAATGTTTTAAACGCTGTATTAACGTATTTTACAGGAGTTGGCGAAGAAAAGGAGAAAAGGGTTGCAGTGAGAAGACACTTGGTGCCGGAAGGTCCGATTTCACATCCCCTCCAGCCTACACAGCAGTTATCAAACGAGGTATTTGAATTTTAAAAAACAAAATGGTAGAAACTCACTTGTCCTGATCCAGCAGTACCGGGTGTACATGCAAAACCCACAGCATAGTCTGAGAGCGCATGAGGCAGCAGTCTGGTCAGGGCCTGGATGGATGGAGAGCCACTTGGGAACACTGTGTCAGTTCCATTATGGGAGAGAGGCAGGATATAAATGGGATAAGGATGCGATTCAGAGCACAGTCCCTTACTCATTAAGTCCCAGTGTATTTCCCAGGGCTGACTCCATGGTAAGTGTGTAGAGAATTGCCACCTCAGATTGCCGCTATGGGGAAGACCATTGCCCAGTGGTAGAGGACGTGTGTTACAGAAGGCACCAGGTTCAGTCCCTGGCATCTCCAGCTAAAAGGTGATGACAAAGGCCTCTGCTGGAGCCCCTGAAGGGCAGCTGCCAGCCAGAGCAAGTGTTACTGGGCTAGAGGGACAAGGAGTGTGACCTGATTTAAGACGGCTTCCTTTATTCCTAATTTAGGAGCATAAAAGTGCGTGAGACAGTACTCGCATATATCGCAATGCTTGCTGATGGTACACAAATAATGTATATCAAAAACATAGCTTAAAGCAGGAGTGAGGAACTGTTTGGGGTTTGGGGGCTGGATTGCCCCCTTGCACCCCTCCTGTGAGCTGGATGTCATGGGGGGGCAGAGCCCCCCCCCTGACATCAGGTCGTCAGCTGGTGCTTCTCCAGCAGGCGCTTCAGCCAGGAAGCCGCCTTTGCTCCCCCCCCCCTTTGCATTTCCCGCTGTAGGAACACAAGGGAGGAGTAAAGCAAAGCCGGCTTAGTTCCCTTCCCTCCTCCGTTGCCTTCCAGTGGACAAGTGAAGGGAGCAGAGCCGCCTTTGCTCTTCCCCAGCCGAGGCGCTGGGTGCAGTCCTTCCATTGGGGAAGACACAGGGTGGCAGAGCGCTTAGCGCATCACTCGCCTTTCCAGCTGAGTGGAGATAACAGTGGAGATTCCGCTCTGCGCTGCCCGCCCCCGAATTCACTCTGAACCCCTGAATAGAGGCAACCCTCGGGGGAGGGGCTTGCAGGGGGAGGTTGCCTAGCCCTGACTGATAAGGCCCGATCCAAGTCCTCCTGGAATAGTGTGGCATAAGTATGCCAGAGGCTGGGTTGGCATAAATGCACTGAGGTTCTGGAAGGTTACAAAAGAGGAACCTGGGAAAGAAGGAGAGTAGGGAAGTACCAGACTTGCAGTTAGAACATGTACAAAATTATAGCCAGTACTCTTCAGAGAGTGTCTGTGAAAACCGGTGATAACTGGGAAATGGGGAATAAACAGCTGACATAGATGGGGGGGGGGCATAAACGGCTTGGAACAGGCAGGGACAGTAAAGGGGCAGTGCCCAGTCAAGCAGCCAAGGACACTCCCGTCACCAAGTTTGGTATTTGGGGTGAAGACATCTGGGAATCCAGGGGGAAGGGCCACCACTGCTTGCAGTGCAGCTTGGAGAAGTATTGGCAAGGTGTTTTCCGTGTAAGCGCGTAGTTTCGGTACTTCCTAATGAAGCTGGTGTGGTATACTTTTAAAGTGGCTGTTCCGTTAAATCCAGGGAACAGGGTGCAAACCATGAACCAGGGTTTTCCCTCTGTTGGGGTTTGTAGGACACATCTGCAGCAGGGCTTGTGCTTTAAAGTGTCTCCAGCTGTATCCTATTAATGCGGCTAAAAATAAATTCCTACTCTAATCATAATGGATGGATGCCACTTTACTGGAACTGAAACATAATACAGAGAGCCTTTCAGAGTCAAATCTTGATTTTGATACACACAGTAACTTAAATGTTAACGATGCTGAGAAGGTGTAGGCGTAGATGGCCTGATGCACATTTGTGAAACACTTCACAAATGCGCTAATGAAGACTGAGCTTCATCCTCTGAGCCACTAGGGGGCTGTATTGTAATATGAGAGGAGCCGCGCTCCCCCGTAGCCCTGGTTGGGCGGCAAGACCTGTGCTGCTTGAGCTGCAGGTATTGCTCCCAAAGCAAAGAAGCTATATTTAGAAAACACTCCAGTTTGGTGAGATGTATTATGAATCAAGCTTACTGTATGGGGAGACGTGTTTCTCTTTGAATATTGTTTCTTAATCGTTTTGTTCTAAGGAGAAGTATGTGTTGTAGAGGCAGGAGCATGAAGCTAATTGTAAGCATCCTTAATTAGAATGCCACTGAGAAGGTAGAGACCAGTATTGCACAGTTTGTTCATTTTTCTTAACCGTGAATAGGTTCAAAGAGGCCAGGAAGTTAACATGGTCTGAAACAGCTTTGTGATTTCAGAGCCTTGTTGATAAGGAATTGATAACTGTGCACTGTTTGGTGGCATCTTAAAAGCTAATAGGTTAACTGTGGCATAGAAAACACCCGTGGCATAAGGTTAGTGCTATATACAGATTTAATCTGTGCTATACACAGATTAAAAACAAGACAGTCCCTGCCCACAGCCTTACAATCTAAAAGGGAAAAAAGATGGGGGGAGAAAAGGAAAAGAGGCGAATACAGGCACCAGTTCTTAACATTGCATATTTTATTTTATTTTATTTTAATTATTTAAAATACATTGTTCTTCGAATAGCCGGTTTGAATGGAAACCGTTCAGGAAGGGGAGAGGCCAAAAGGATTAGGTGGGCGAGGTCACAAGCCACTTCTTCACCAGAGGTATGAAGAGTTATGTGCAGTTGGCAGATCGTTACACATGCCCACATGCTGACAAACACACGTGTGTGTCTGTTTATGTACGTATGTATATGTACAGTGAGCCCAAAACCTTATGAAAGAGGCACAATAGACCTGTGACCTTCCTGTGCCAAGCTCAGATGTATACAAGACAAGAACAGTGCCTGTTCATAACCAGTAATAGTACTATGTCTATACCATCAGTCGAAACAGTAATAATTTACTGTACCTCTTGCATTGACTAGCACCTTCCGCCCAGTGTGTAGAATTATTTCCTGTACCTCATGTGTGACCTGGGAGTATGTCGCACTGAACTCAGGGACGTACTTTTGAGTATGCATGCATAGGGTTGTGCCTCTTCTGGCTGGCTCCTTAACATAAACTTCTGCTTCCCTAGGTTCCTAAAGAGTTTCCCCACCTTCCTCCTCTGCCGAGGGCCCACTTGCATGCGGATAACGCAAATGGATTCAGAAACACTCTCCCTCCTCAGAAGCTTGAACTCGCCGTCGCTCAGGTCCAAAACCCCAAAGGCATCGCTCTCCAGTGGAACATCAGAAAGGTGGACCCGAGGTGTGCCCCTATAGAGAGCTTCCACTTGTTCATATGCCTAGAGGGACCCAGAAATGGTGTGCCATCTGCTTGGACGGAGACGAACAAGATCAAGGCCTTGCCGCTGCCCATGGCTTGCTCTTTATCTCAGTTCCCAGGTTCCACCACGTGCTACTTCGCCATGCGGGCAAAGGACATTTATGGGCGCTGTGGGCCCTTCTGTGATGTTCAGTCCATTTCCGCTGTATAGCTTCTGTGGGAGGGGCGAGAGCCCTTTCGGTATAACGTGTTTGTGTCCCGTTCCATGCACTGTTTAGCGGCACCATTTGCACAATTCTGTTTATTGTAAAAATTCTACTTCAGGTTCTTGGTTGACCTCCTTCCTCTCCTGAAAGGAGAGTATGAATTAGATATCCTTGGGGAGATGTTCATTTTCTTTAAACTTCCAACTTTTATTACATTCCTCATAACCAAGATGAAAAATATGAAATGTTCATCTTGTAATACTGAAAGAATAATAGATTTTTGAGGGGTTTTTTAACAAGTAAACTGCCTTTTATGTTGCGTTTTCAAAACCAAAATGATTGAGAGGTATATAAATGTGAGTGAAGAATCATCTGAAATCTGTAAGTGGCCCTGTGTGTTTCAGCACACTTTGATGATAACAGTCAGGATAAAGACAACTGCAGTTTTAGTTGTGCATACCTGGAAGGGAGTATGAGTAAGTGTGTTTCTTTCACAGCAATCTCTCCCCACCCCACCCAGGATGGCAAACAGAGTTCTGGAAAAGGATGAATTTCAAGCCATCCGTGATGCGGCAAGGCAGTCCACTGTTCCCCCCGAAAAGGGGGGGGGAGTCAATTTCCTATCTTGATGCACATAAGCCATGAGAACCAGAGGCTTGGTAACCTCTTAGTATTTACTAAAATGTGGGAAACGATCCATTCTACATTTTCTTATAGGAATATTCTGGGCCCAGGGTGGTATGAACTTTGCACTAAGTAGGGGCCTACAAATTGTAGCTGGGCTCTGGTATCCAACCATTGTTTTTAATAGCCAGTGAAGTTCTGCATCCATACTTCCGGTTCCGCCAAAACATTGCATTCCCCCTTTTTGTACCTGTTGCCTGGCAAGGGAGCTCTTTCAGTGAAGGAGCAGCAGGGGGGCATTTTGTAGCAACTGCTACCACCCAACCCGTGACACTGCATCTGGGCATATCTTGCTGCCGTGCCGAGAGAGACTCCCTTGCCCCATTGCCAGCAAAAAATGGCTACCCCTATGGTGGAATACAACCAGTAGTGGCTTTCCCTGCTGGATGCCAGTGTTATGTTCATGACTAGCGCTGGTAACACTGTCAGTGGGCCCACACGAAGAAAGCAGGCGTCTGCTGCCAGTATACTTTAAGCTAATTAAGCCTCTAGCTCCGTGTTCTCCAACCTTGGGTCCCCAGATGTTTTTGGCCTACAACTCCCAGCATGCTCCAGCCAGCAGTTGGCTGGGGCATGCTGGGAGTTGTAGGCCAAAAACATCTGGGGACCCAAGGTTGGAGAACACGGAGCTAGCTGCTTAGTGTACATATTTCTGCTTTCACGAGTTATGGGGAAAGGCAAGATGTTAAGCCTCACTTTGAACACTGAGAAATCTTCCTGAGGCGCACAGGCTTTCAGCTTCTGAGATGCAAACAGACGCCTCTTTCAAGCCTTCTTTCTCAGCCTTGAGGGTTAGAAGCTTGCTTTTTTAAAATATAAAAATGAAAGCTGGTATCCTGGGAATGCTGGGTTCTCTATGCCACGTAGCGGGTTGTATGCAATCACACACGGCCCTATCTCCTATCTTTTCTCCATCCTGTATTTGATTCTTACAGTGGAGTGACTTTTTTCCTTCAGTATTTAGCGAGATGCTATCAAAAACAGAACTGAAACATGCTTTCAAGCACAATACTGGTTGCAACTTTTATTTCCATATACACTGGGTATATAAAATACAAAACAATTGAGGCAGTCGGTCGAGTTAAGCTAGCTAGCTTGAAAGGATTGTCCGCTGAGAAATCCAAACTGTTTCGTCATTTCCTTTTTTTAAATCTTGAAAAATGGTAGTACTGATGTAAAAAGGGACTCCTTGTGTATTCCAGGTGGAGTTGCAAAGGCAGTAAAATGAAGATTTGTAATCATTAGGCAGGGTGATACAGCTATATTATAACTTGCTATTTGCTTTTATTAAGAGGTCAGAAATGTAATAATGTAAATACTGCTATGTATGTATGTATACATGATTTTTTTTTACATAAATATAAATTCAAAACTATAAAATCACCCAGCCAGACCAGTTTGTTCTTTTGAATAGAGTTGCCAGTGGCACAGATTTGACTGGAAGATGTGCATGGAGCTGCACACAGTGTTTAGGTCTAGGTAGGATGGCGCAAGGACAGCAGTACGGCTGGGAGAAAGGAAGAACCCGGGGAGGCAGCGGGACTGGCGAGGACCTGGCCATTTTGTTACCCCTGCTTACATTCACATGTTTGGAGTTGGCTGCCTTTCTAAGGCCAAACTGCCATTTCAGGCATGAAAAGGTTGCAGAGGACCATGGCTATTTTGGTTCTGCTGATATCAAATGTAAAAGAAAAAGTATTTAAAATTGCCCTCCATACCACTTTGTAGTGTTTTTTGTTTGTTAAACTGTTACATTCTCACAGATCCTTCAAGTTCCTAAATGCCCCCTTTCTGAGACATTAAATAAATGAACTGCATGCACATTTAAAAGGCACTAAAATGACCTTTACCAGCTTTCAAGCCACGCAGGGCAATCCTAAGCATGTTTACTCAGAAGTCCCAATGAGTTTACTGTGTAAAGCCATCTTTGCTGTAGTTAAGGATGTCATGAAACATATTTGTGGCCATGAAAAGATCAAAGTTCCTGGACAAAAAAATTGGGATCTTTACGTGCAATGTGAATTTCCTCCAAGTTTGTCACCTGGTAATTTATCAGACGCCCTGCACTTTTGAAACTCAAGCAACTTGTTTCAAGAGCATTTTTCAGGCAAAGATTGGAAAACTTCTGTATCTGCCAACAAACGTACCAGACTGGTAACAAAATACTGGTGGTTTTGGAGCTTGAGAGACAATGATCTGGGTAGTCGGGTAACCCAGAGTAGGTACTTTGAAACAATGCAGCTGAAGAGGCAAGAAGAGCTGGTGTTGGGTGTGTTTGTTATTTCTTTTAAGAATGTCCTGATTTAATGGATGTCAGATAAATGGCCAGTTCTGGCCAAGGAGGACTTTTCACTTGCACTGCAAAGTGGCGGGGCTCACCATCCTTGATCTATGGCAGCCTTCCCCAACCTGGTGCCCTCCAGATGCTTTGGACTACAACTCCCAGCATCACTGGCAGGGAAAAATGGGAGTTGCAGTCCAACGCTTCTGGAGGACACCAGGTTAGGGAAGGTGAGTCCATGCCACTCATATATATGGGGGGGGGGGGGAATCAAGGATTTTTCTAAATTTAGGTTCCTCAGAAAGCTGGGGAAGATTAAGACTGAGGAAAGATTTACGTGCCAAAGCAGAGATGAGCTAAGAATTTGGTCTGATGTAGCGCTGCCTTTGCTTGCTGCAAAAATACTCCGGATGCAGATCAAGGCAATGAGTAACTGCATTTCTTGAGGTAGCACTGGATGCACTATTTGACAACAGAATCTGCTCAAGAGTCCCAAAGCGATTTTTTTAGTCTTGGGAAAGAGATGTTCTCGGAACCTGGAAGGGCGTTCACCATACACACCTATAGCAGCAGAATGCAAGGCTTCCAGCTGGAATGCTGTCAGAGGGTGGGGGTGTGCTAGCACAGTTGGTGTATAAGCTGAATTTTATTGTGAGAGCAGTGCGCACCCACCTGCTCAGCACCCAGAAACCAGACGGCTGCTGTGCCAATTCCTTCTAGGCTAAGTTGTCTACAAGGATCAGCATGGAAATAGTAATGTTGAGGTGGCCGCTGGTGCACCAAGGCATTGCTTTAGGGGGGGGAACCTCATATTTTGAGATCCGTCTTGTGCTGGTGTTTGATCTCTGGAGGAACTGGCAGCTGCAAGATGGTAACGTGAATTATTTTGGAGCCTAGAGCAATTTGGATCTCCCCATTCATACCTCTTTTAAAACAGAAAGAATCCTGACACCCAGTTGGTTGTGCAGTACTCATGACCTGATAAAGGTTTGAGTGCGTTGCACTCTGTGAGCAGCAGTTACCTTACGGAGCCCCCATCTTTTGTTAATGCCTAGTAACGTTACAGTTGTTTTGAAAGCTGAATAGTGAGAGGAACAAACAAATATGGAGAAAAATAGGTCTATCCATGGCGATTAGTCACCGTGGCCATGGCTTGCTGGTTGTTTTTTACCTAAACATCTATACCTGGGGGAGATTTAAGATGTTCCAGTTCACCTGCATTTTTTTTAAATTCTCCCATAATTCTCATTGTTTCACACCAAGGGGCAGGGAGGGAATGGAACAAACAATAACCATACTACAAAACCACTTCTGACTACCGTATATACAAAAGAGTTACTGGAAATTCCAGTACTGCAAGTATAAGATTTGGGTTTGGGGGGGGGGTTAATATCTCTCGCTGTTTTTATTTGCGCTTCCTTAAAATTAGGTACATAATGCCACTGAGCAAAGTGAAAGTGAAAGCAATCCAGGCCAAGATGTAGGAGTAGCCAAACTCGCCCGTTTTCACATTTAAGTAGTCTTGGGGACCCTTGTGTAGCTCTTCTTGTCGATCTGTGTAAATAGAAGCTGCAATCATAACGCACAGACCTGTGGAGGGAGTGTGAGAGAAACCATGATGAATCTTTGTTAGTGACAAAGGCAAGCATGGGAATCTTTATTTTTTTTAGTAGAAGGTTCTGCGTCCCTGCCCCAGGGGCGCAGAACCTTGGGCCCAGTGATTAAATCTCACCCACTTGTGGTCCCGGTCTGGCCCCCTGCGGTTCCCAGATGGCCACGCCCCCTTCCCCCAACCACTAGTTGGTGGTTTCTCAGCTTTTGTGCAGTTTTTTCCCCATTCTAAGCCTTCTCCTAAGACTTGATTACTAGCAGTAAGAGCTTTAAGCTAAAACATGTTGACATTTTTTTCCTCCAGCCCCACCCACCACAGAATGCAGCCTCCGCCCAGAGCTTCCCCGAAATGGAATTTGGCCTTCAGGCTGAAAGAGGTTCAAGACTCTACCCACAGAATTAAGGAAATGGGAGTCCTAGATCAGCGGTAATTCAGGGTTAAGCATCAGCTGAATGCAACCGTGTGAACGAAACTCAACGCTAGGCAAGAAGAGGAGAGTGCTACGGAAATCTCAACAGCTTAATGAGAGGGCAGGCACCTAAATACTAGCTCTCCTTATGCGCACATTCCATCCCTACCCCACGTATGTCAGTCTAAATTAGTGGGCTTGAACTGTTGGGCTTCATAGAATCATAGAATAGTAGAGTTGGAAGGGGCCTAGAAGGCCGTCAAGTCCAACCCCCTGCTCAGTGCAGGAATCCAAGCCAAACCATCCCGGACAGATGGCTGTCCACCTGCACCTTGAATGCCTCCAGAGTGTTGGTGTATTCTAACCAAAGACTTGGAATGAGCTTGGAAACAGGTGTGTCCTTGAGTGGCAGACTACTCCCTTGCTACAGGTGGTAATAATCTGTGTAAGCATGTGGGAGGTGTTTTAATGTATAAAGCCTAGCTCTGCAGCGTAGTTGCTCTCTCGCTTGATGGCTGCGGGGAGCAGAGAGGTAACAATGTACTCTGTATATAGTTCTGATTTAACTCTTTATGTTATGGATTAAATATATTAGAAAGGACCTGAATGAGTAAGGCATTTATTCTTTAATGGACATGTATTGCTGGACCACTGACACTACTGCTACTGCTGTCTCTGCTTTGAGATTATTACAAACCGGCTACAACACCAACACAGAGTGGGAGAGCCCACGACCCCCCTAGGTAGTTGGTTCCGTTGGCGTATTGCTCTAGCAGTCGGGATATTTTTCCTGATGTCCAGGCGGAATCTGGCTTCCTGTCACTTGAGCATATCATTCTGTGTCTGCAAATCCTTAATGGAGATATACTCACAGGACAAGAGCTGGATGATGGACGTTAGAACAAATCTCTCCCCTTGCTTTAGACGGAAAAGTTGGAGGATGAAGACGAAAAGGGCCACGCAGCACAGAATGGTGGACAAGATCATTGTAGCCTGGATTGCCTGGAAAGCTGAGAAGTCTGTTGAAAATTTTAAAAATTAAATGGACTTAGGACCAGTCCACACATCAGTTGATTACTCTTGACGACTGCACCATGGATGGCCAGCATATGTCAGGGTAGCAACTTCCTTGGACCGAGGGCCCATTTGGCAATTTGAGAAACTGTCCTGGGCCCCGCCGCAGAACAGCTGCCACGAGGGAAGTGGCAAAGGACAAGTGAACTGCCCAAAAGACTGGGTACAAGGCAGCGGTGAGGTCGGAGCCCCAACACACTCAACGACGGCTTCAAAGTCCGTTTTCAGCACCAGCAGAAACCTCTTTCACAGCAACTCCAGCTGCTCATAAGAATATGACCGGGTTCCACGCAGCATGATAAGCCACGGTGGCTTATAAGCCATGTTTGATTCAGAGGGGCTGGTCGTGTTGTCTGAACCCGGCCAGAGTGGCTTGTGCGTGGTTAACAAGCCATGCTGCTGGCTTCAGACAACATGACAAGCCACTGAAGTGGGAAGGGTAGGGGCTGCTTAGAGGGTGCCAAGAAAGGTGTCGGGGGGCACATTGGTGCCCCCCACTAACACTCATGTGCTTAACACGCAAGGCATTTTTTGATGGAATGTGCGGTGTTTAATCCACAATAGCCGTGTGCACATCACCCCTCGGTGAAACCGCGTGAAGCAGCTCTTGGTGCTGTTTGCTGCTTCCTCCCTGCTCCATCTTCGGGGGTGCCTCCTTAACTGATGCTGATTTTCCACCCACTTTTCCTTCTTAAGACCCACCTGCATCCTGCCAGTGATTTTCCCTGCCAATTTTCGTGCAGAGTGACAATAAAAAATCTGTCAACTTCTTGCCAACTCTCCAGAATCCGCTTCCTCCCCCAAAATGCAGCTTCCGCAGAGAGGAACGCCTTGGAATCGGGTGGCAACGGACCCCTCCCTTCCTTCTGTTATGCTTCAGGGATCTTATGCAAAACTGGAGGGTAACTACAGACCTGACGGGGGGGGGGGGCAGACGGCAGGTGTTAGAAACATCTCCCCAATGAATTCCTATAAAGCAGTGGGGGTGGATTTAAAATACAGATGGGAGCAGAAGGAGTCCATGAAAACTCCCCAACCCTTATCTCACCCCCAGCAAGCGCACACACACACATCAGCTGTAGAAAAAGGGCAGGAAAGGGCAATAAAAAAGATGAAGGGCTTGGAGCTTCCCTTTCTCCACACCTTGCTTGCCTTTTTCCAAAACTAAACAGCTTCTAACTCATGAGCTTTTCTTTGTAATTCGATAGGGAGCCAGACCTAGGACCGTCTAACCCAGAGAGACTGTTTATTGGCTGCATGAGCTTCCTTAAGAGGCACTGATGACCCAGGGATGCTGATAGGAACATCGGAAGCTGCCTGATGCTGAGTCAGGCCCTGGGTCCATCTAGCCCAGTATTGTCGACACTGACGGGCAGCAACGGCTCTCCAGGGTTTCAGGCAGGATTCTTTCCTAGCCCTACCTGGCAATGCCGGGGATCGAACCTGGGGCCTTCTGCATGCAAAGTACATGCTCTATCACACTTTAGTCCCTCCCTTGAGCTGTGGTCCCTGCTCCCAGAGCTTAGGAAGGCCATTCGCATCCATTTGGCAGAGCAGGAGATGGATGAAACAGTTCTGTGGTTTGGAACAGGGTTAGCGGAAAGAGAAACAGGCCGTGTTTTTACAGCTGGGAGGTAGCAGCGTGATCCACCAGGCCAAGCCTGTTCTTACTGGCCACATATGTTAGCCCACCAGGGGCTCAATAAACTTTCGCTTATGCCATCTAGTACTAAAAATCCAGGGAGCGCTGTTGGACCAAGACATCAGCCTTTCCTAACCTGGTGCCTTCCAGATGCGTTCAACCGCAACGCCCATCATCCTCAACCTCATCCCATGCTGGCTGGGAACAATGAGAGTTACAGTCCAATGCATTTGTAAGACGCCCGCTTGTGGAAGGCCGAATCAGGTGAATTCCCAGTGGATAGCCCTATCAGCAGCTATTCACTGTTGTGGCTAAGAGCAGGGCTGCCATAGCTCCCCAGTTGCGTGTACCTGGAAAACTGCGCATGCCACCACATGCCTTAGGGGTCCCTTTGTCACCTGCAAATGGCAGCCAATGATGTAGAGAAGAGGGCAAGGAAATGCTAATGCAATGATGGCACACATGGCACGCTTTTATTGAACAACACACTACTGGGGAGACACCGTGGGGGGGGGCAGACACATGTGATGGACAATTTGGGCCTCAGCCCCTCCCACCCCATCACCACCGCCTCCCCCCCCCCAGCAAGCACGGAGATCCAGCCCATGACTCACCCGGGAAAGTCTCGTCGAGTGCTGTACAGTTAGTGACATTGATGCAGCGATGCCAGATATCCGTGTAGAGGTCCTCTGCGACCCACCAGGCCTGCAAAAAGACGAGAGGGAAAGCGCATGGAAATGCAATGCGGGAAAGGGTGTGTGTGTGATACGGAGTGGGATGTGATATGACCCTCAAGTATGGAGCCAGCTTTTCTCTAGAGGGGGTTGGGTTTTGTTTTTCCAGCTAATAGCTCACAAAAATGCTTCTTCAGTGGACACTTCCGCTTGCTTAAAGGAGCATTGATGGCTGGTGGCTACTAGCTACTGAAAGCCCCTGCCTGCTTGGGTGGTGGCTGGAGAGATACAATTCTGGCAGTCTGAACATAACCAGCAAAAGAATCTGAAGGTAGCGTTGCCGCCACCAAGTATCAGGATTTTGTTGTTGTTGAATGAAACGCGTATTTTAAGCTGCTGCTTTAAGCATTGCATATCTATGGGCCATGCACCAGAATCCATCTCCTGCTGCAACTATGGCATCCTGCCAGGTGGCATCCAGCCTCCGCTGAAATACCTACAGCAAAGGAGACCCCAGTACCTCCCGAAGCAGTCTGCCTGTTCCACGGTCGGACAGCCCTTACAATCCGGAACTTTGTCATAATGTTTAACCAAAATCAGCATCTCCACATTGTCCATCCATTGGTTCTAGTCCTGCCCTGTGGAGCGACGGAGGTCAAGCCTGCCCCCTCTTTTGCATGTCAGGCATTCAGATAATTGAAGGCTGCTATCATCATTTCTCCCTTTAATCCTCTTCTGGTGGAATCTACCCGGTTCTTTCAACTGTTGCTCATGGGACTCGGTTTTCAGACCCCTCCCTATCCTGATCGCCGTCCTTTGGACACTCTCCAGCGTGCTAATGTCCTTCTTAAAAATACAGCTCCCAGAAATGGACACAGTACTCCAAATGCAGCCTGACTAAGGCAGAATAGAATGGAGCTATTACTTCTTGTGATGTGGACACGATGCTTCTGTAAATGCAGCCCAAGACTGCATTTGCATTTTTAGCGGCTGCATCGCACTGCCGGATCGTGCCTTGGTCCCATATGGCAGTGGTCAAACAGAAGCCAGGAGTGGAGAGGGCGAGTGTCATTCGGACCTTGCTCTATCTCTTTGGGGCAGCCGAATGGTCAGCTGACCATCAGAAGCATCAGGTGGGTGAGACTTGGGCGTGGCCCGGGAGGGCGGGGCTAGATAAGGTGTATAAGAAGGGAACGCTCCACTGTGGAATGGGCTTGGGGTGAGGAGAAGCTGGGCTGTTGCATGTGAAGGGGAGGTGTGCTGAAGGCAGGAAAGGGAATGCTCTTTTCTCTTTTTTTTCTGGGAAATTTCTCAGGAAATAAGCCAGGTTTGCCAGTTTCAAGTGAGCGATACATCCAGTTCCTCTGTCCAGGAGCAAGGGTTGCACCGCTCCTATTTGTGTTTGTTTTGCACTGTTGGCACCAGCACAGTTGTTCCAGTAACCTCCAGAGGGACATTTTGTTCCTGAAAGGGAAATTCTCATCCAAGTAGGGAGAAATTGGGTGAAGAAAACTTACAAATGCTCTGGAGTCCCAACTGTGGCTGGTAGGATGAAGAGTTAAGAGCAGGGGCACAGGAGCTCTTTCAGCCCAAGAGCCGAATTCCATTTCAGAGAAGCTTCCAGGGGCCACATTCCAGGTGTGGGCGGGGCTAAAGGCAAAAGGGGTGTGGCCAAAATACCAAAGATACCAACATAGTGTAGCCTAAAGCACTTCCTGCTGGTAACTCAGACGTAGGAGAGGCTATTCAACCTTTTAGAATGGGGGGGGGGGAGACAGAACTATGCAGAAAGCCGGTGGAACCACCAAATGACCAATGGCTGGGGGAAAGGGGGCCACCAGGAGAACTCACAGGCCCTGAGGGCCCCCCCAGCCCCCCCCAGGGGCCCACATTTCCCCTGCAGGCTGGAGTTTCCCCACCCCTGAGTTGGACAGTTGAGCCTCACCCTGGGAAAACCTCCTTCATGATCAAGGTGCCTCCCCTGCCAGTTGGACAGTGGATACATCCATTGGCAGAGCTGTGGCAGCTAAATGAAGCCTACTTAGACAGCAGCAGTCTACCTCTGCTGCGTACCCGTGTCTCAGAATAAGCAACAGGGAAATGCCAATGCCTTCTTCCCTGGCTTGAGAGTTTCCCAGGGGACCCTGTGGAAAAGGGGGTGCTGGATGAGACGGGCCTTTGGCCTGATCCAGCAGCACTCTTATGAATGTTTTTTAAAGTTTTCAAATTGTTTTTCAAGTTTTTAACATTGTGAAAGGGCAGGTTTGGGGCCAGTAGGTGACTCACGAATGTATAAACTAATTAAATAAGGGAGCAATCCTATTACCCTGGAAGGCACCTGAGGAGCCGTAGGACAGTTCACGGTCCCAGATCTGAGGTCAGAGACAGCGCTCTGAGCTGGGAGCTGAGAATCGGCGGCTGAAAGAACCACGCCGGTTGCTCTCTGAGGTCAGGAAAGCAACCTTGGAGAGGGGGCAAGGGGCTTTTCGGTGGGTGGGGAGGAGACTGGAGAGGCCAGGATACAAGGTATCCTGCAGCCATTCCACCCTCCTTCACACACCCCCTCCAAGACGCTCCAGCTAGGCGGACAAAAAAGCCCATCTAGCAAAAATGCTGAACGGGAAGACGGTGGAGGCGATGTTCACCTCCACCGCTACTCCTGCTCTGGATAGGATACCCGTAAGCTTCTGAGTTTGGGGGCTTATGGGCATTGCGACAGGATTACGCCCTAAATAAAATGCCATTTCTAAAGGGTTACGAACATTGTGTGGTGGATGATCCGGTCGGCAGCCTTGATCAGGAAAGCTGTGCATGGGGCCTCCGTGTTCAGATGCCACCTGCCATGAAGCACCTGCTACTGGGGAGCGACAACCGTGAGAGAGAGCAAATGGCCTTCAGGCCCCACTTACAGGCTTCCAGAGGCCTCTAGCTGGCCACAGTCCGAAACAGGATGCTGGTCCTGAGGAGACCTTTGCACGGATCCTTTGCAGATGTTCTGATATTTAGGCCAATTTTATTTATTTATTTACATCTCTATGGCGTCCAATAGCTGAACCTCTCTGGGCATTTCACAACACTTAAAACCATAAAATACAACATGATAAAATACAATATAAAAGTGTAAAACTACAGTATAAAATAAAAAAATAAAGCCAAAATAAAACCTAGTAGCAATGCAAAGATTTAAAATACAGTAACAGATTTAAAGGCTAAAATGGCTGGGAAAATAAGAAGGTCTTCACCTGGAGCCGGAAAGAGCACAACGTAGGCGCCAGGCGAGCCTCTCTGGGAAGTTCATTCCACAACCGGGGTGCCACAACAGAAAAGACCCTGTTCTTAGTCGCCACTCACCGCACTTCCTTTGGTGAGGGCTGTCGGAGGAGGACTACGGAGGATGATCTTAGGGTCCAGGCAGGTATATTTGAGATGATCCTTCAGATAAACTGGCCCCAGGCCATTTCGGGCTTTGAATGTTAATACCAGCACTTTGAATTGGGCCCAGAGATGGACTGGCAGCCGGTGCAGATGGTAAAGCACTGGTCTAATATGATCACGCTGGCCAGTCCCTGTTAAGCATCTCGCTGGCCTATTTTTATCCCCATTTTACAGATGGGAAGAGGGTTAAGGCCGAGAGATGTAATTTCTCCATTCTTTGGTCAGATTCAGAGCGCATTAATCTTGCAGTACCAGATATGTGCACATGTCAAATAAAACACTGTTGTTGGCGGGAAACTTACACTGTCGATCGTAGAGATGAACAAAAGTGCGGCTGAGGTTATGTGGAAGACGATGATAAACGCCAGGAGAATCAGCATTCTTGCGTGGGGAGGGTTGCTTTAGGAGAAGAGAACCCTGTTCAAACACAAAGTGGAAAGGGAGCTCAGTGTTTTGCAAATCGACACAATTCCAATGACAACTTCTGCAAACCTAGTCTTAATTTCGCTCTTCTTGTTATCTTTGCATTGCAAAGTTCTTCTAATATTTCTTATACATATTGTTTTTATAAATGAAGGGTGCAAATTTATTTATTTATTTAATACATTTATTTATTTAATACATTTTTATACCGCCCAATAGCCGAAGCTCTCTGGGCGGTTCACAACAGCTAAAACCATAAAATGCAATAAAATATAAATATAAGATTTAAAACAACAACAAAGCTAGCAGCAGCAGTTCAAATTACAATAGCAGAGTTAAAACAAATACAAGATTAAAATTATTAAAATGCTTGGGAGAATAGAAAGGTCTTCACCTGGCGCTGGAAAGACTACAATGTAGGCATGCTAATCCTATCATGATAGTTGTAAGCCCCCCAACTCGAAAGCTTCATAATCATCCAATGTGGGGCTGGAGGAGCGGCAGAGGCAATCTTTGCCTCCCTGCCTCCGGCTCTGCGTTTTTGCTAGACAGCTTTTCTGCCCATCTAGCTGCAGCATCTCATAGATTTCATAGATCATAGAGTTGGAAGGAGCCTACAAGGCTATCGAGTCCAACCCCCTGCACAATGCAGGAAACTAGAGGTCTCCCATCCAAGAAATAACCAGGCCTGACCCGGCTTAGCGGAGGGAGGGAGGGAGGGAGGGAGGGAGGGAGGCTGGCTGGCTGGCTGGAGAGGCATCAGGATACCTTGTATCCTGGCCACTCCAGTCTCCACTCCACCCCGCCCCACAAAATGCCCTGTTCTCCCCCTCTCTGAGGTCGCTTTTCTGACCTCGGAGAGCAGCCAACGTGGTACTTTCCACGCCGATAGTGGGAGAGGGGCAGTCGGAGCTCCGATTCCCAGCTCCAAGGTTGGAGTGCTGTCTCCGACCTCGGCTATGGGAATACCCCATGGCCCCTCGGGTGCTGCCTAGGGTCCCTAAGCTTGCCTTCTCAAAATGCATTCAGATGTTGAAACCATTGCAGGAAATAACCATCAACAGCACCAACAACCAACATGAGCCTCACTGATTACCAGCTAATAGAAAGATGGGATATGTAGTTTTTAATCAACCACTTATTATTAATTACCAGTCACCACCAATCAGAAGGCCTTGTGCAGCTATTCCATCTTTTCTTAACAGATTTTCCATGGTACAAAAAAAAGACAGAACTGATGGGAAAACCCGGGAGGGTTGCAAGTGGAAAACAACAAGTGTCTGCCCCCTCTCCCCGGGTAAAATTCTGCAAAAATCTATAAGGTGAAGGCACCATAAACACCTTGTCAGGAAGCTAAATGAAGAATCTATCTTAGCTAACTTTTCCTGCTCATAAATATGGCTTATGCCTCTAACGGGGGGGGGGGGGGGTTCCAGCACAGATTTGCAATAACAATGGTGTTATTTCATTTGTTGTTGTTTTTTATAACATTTCATATTTTAAAAAACCTTTCATGGCACATTTGTTGTTGGCTGCCAAGATTGTGTGGGCTCCCCACTGGAAAAGAAGTCTAATGCCTCCTTTGGTTAAAGACTGGCTAGTTAAGTCTTTAGAGTCAGACATTTACAGCAATAGACAAACTGGCTGAGTAAATCCATCAAGAAATGAGATTGGCTGAATGCACAGTGTAATGTTGGAAGAAGGCTGGAAAGAAATCTATTTTCTGTGATTTCTATGGTAAAAGGATTTTTAAAAGGGGAAAAAAACATAATCATAAGGACTAGAAACTTAAAAGTATCCAAAATCACTTTCTGTAGTTTCATACACATCTGCAAAATAGCACCATCACACAGCCTGGCACGTAGGGGCTTCTGGTTTGAAGAAGAACAGGCAGACATCTCACAGGGCATGCACAACTAGTTTAGCATTGTTAAAATTGCTCTTTAAGTTATATGAAATTTGGTGCATGTGGGCTTTGTCAACTAACCTTCTCTCAGGCTTCCTTTTTTTTTTTTCCCCAGATTCAATGTTCCGTATCTTTTGGCAAGGCAGGGAAACATCTGTTGCAACTTGCAGAGCTAACCTTGTGGCATTTGACCATGTAACCCAACCCAGACTGTGTACCTTTACAGTTAACATAAAATAAAACCGGCAGTTCCGGACAAGCTGCCAACCTTCGTCTTGAGGAGCAGGTTGGATGGGACTGCTGGAGAGCGGGGCAGGGTTGCTTTTTTTAAGAGTGATTTGCAAAATAGCCAGAAAGAACTAATACTTGCTGAAGCATCTGGTTGTGTTCAACTCAAACTGCTGAATACAAAACAAAAGAAGGGTAGCGCACTTCATGGAGGATAGATTGATCAGCCATGATAGCTAGATGGAGCATCCATCCATCAAGGTGGTCTCCCCCTGAGGACCAAATTCTGGGGACAGGTGGCCAGGCAGGGCTGTTGCTTTCATGCCCATTTTATGGGCTTCCCAGAGATGCTGGCCTAAATGAATGGTTGGGCTGATCCAGCAGGGTTCTTGTATATAGGACCTCTTTCACAAAGCTAGAAAAGTGTGGGGAGCAATACAAATTAGTTTCCCAGAAGCACCGAACTTCTAGTATCTGGATTTAATCCGACAGAGAGAGACAGAGAGAATATGAATGAATAGGGCTGCAATTAAAGTAATTTCAATCAGTTTTAGTCAAATCAGTTATTCTATTGAATAAATTTGCATGTGGACAAAAATAATATTTCTGAAGCAAGGAGCATATTTTCCTCATTTTTAGATAACAGATGCATGTGTTGTAAGAGTTCTTTCCCACGGGAGAGAGAACCTCTTTTGAGATAGTGCCTGCTTGCCCAGCTACAATTTCATAAGCGCTTGTATGAAAAATCATGACTTTTCTGCCCAGTTAATTGGTGGCATCCTTTGAAGTCGGTTAGATTTACAGTGTTCTCCAACCTTGGGTCCCCAGATGTTTTTGGCTTACAACTCCCAGCATAGCTGGCTGGGGCATGCTGGGAGTTGTAGGCCAAAAACATCTGGGGACCCAAGGTTGGAGAACGCTGGCTTAGAAGGTCCTGAATTGATGAATGGATTCAACACTGCAGCCCTAAGAGAAATACATATTATAAAAGAGCCCCCACCCACCCACCTCCTCCTCAGCCTGGCGCTCTCCAGGGGCATTGCACTACAACTCCCATCATTCCCAGCCAGCATAACCAGTGGCCATGCTGGCTGGGAATGATAGTAGTTGCAGTTCAGCTCACTTGGAAAGCATCAGGTTGGGGGACATCGTGATGCAGTATCTCTTAGCTCATCTGTTCTCTCACACCATCAGTCCTGCGGCTCTGTATCCAGAAATCACAGGAAAGCCCCTGAGTTTTCTTAAGGAATCAGCAAACACCACCAATATGGAGCCCAGGGCTGAAGTCTTGCATCCAGATGATCATACCTTAGAAATCATAGAAATCATAGAAAAGTAGAGTTGGAAGGGGCCTACAAGGCCATCGAGTCCAACCCCCTGCTCAATGCAGGAATCCAGGGCCTTCATAGTCCATATCAGCCTTCTCCAACCTGGCGCCCTCCAGATGTGCTGGACGGCAAGTCCCTGGCCGGGGGTTCTGGGAGTTGTAGTCCAGCAAATCCACCCTCAGAGGGTGCCCAGCATCGGCCACCTGGGCAGGTGCCACCCTTGACTCACGGTTGGGGCCGTCTGTGCCGGCCGGTGGACTTTGATCTCCACTTCAGCTGCACCGTGGCTTTGGTCTCTTTTGTCACGACAATTCTCTGAAAACAGGATCAAACTACAGCAGCGTCGGGGAACGTGCCACCCTCCAGACGGCAACTCCCATCAGCCCTAACCAGTGCAGGCAATGGTGAAGGCTGATGGGAATTGCAGTCCAACAACATCTGGAGAGCTACACACTCCCCATCCCTGAACTAGAGCAACAAGGCCTGCTTATACTGAATTTTCTTTCTTTCTTTCTTTCTTTCACTCATTCTCTCATTCTCCTTCTTTCTTCCTTCATTCCATCTTGCAGCTTATTCTGTTCCAAGAGTCCAACACTACTGTTTTTCTGTTCTCATTCCCCCTCTCTTTGCCATCTTATTTTTGAATGGGCAGGCATTTGAGATTTGAATGCAGAGTGCTCTCTCCCTCTAGGAACATTGCAGTGAACTGTAACTGAATCAATAGGATCTTACATCAGCTCTAGACATGTGGCAGCTTGTGCCTTCCTTTTTCATTTCCTTCATGGTCTGAAAATATCCACATCCAAAGAGGATGACGGACCAATGGACGAGGTGGTTCCATACGTTCATAGTGTAGGGCGGATTGTATGGCTGGGGGGAAGGGGTCGCTCTCTCCTCTTCCTCCCTCTCTGCTTGAGACCTTGAAGAGCTGCTGCCAGTCAGGCAGTGCTGGGCTAAATGGGCAGGCATTTGAAGTCTGGCTTGGTATAAGGCAGCTTCTGCAGCGAAGGGCCTGCCCCTGCAGCAGAGCAAACCGAATCAATCATGGCATCTCCAGTTAAAAGGACCATGAATCAGGGGGCTAGGAAAGAGCTTTCTCTGACGGGGAGCTGCCCCTAGTCAAATGAGACCATCTTGAGCTCATAGCAGCCTTCAGCTGCAAAGGCTCCCAGAGTGGCTTACAGAGAAGACAGTCCCTGCCCACAGGTTCACAATCTAAAAAAGTCACAACACAAAAGGAATGGGGATTGGGAGGGAGGAGGAAAATAACAAACTGAGGCACTAGATTCTTAGTTGCAAAGTTCAGCAAGTCATGGAGCTGGATCTTCTAAACCCAGGGGAAGGGCTGCTGCTTCCCCTGAGGTCCTCAGCAGTGGCAGTTGGTAGCAGGAGAGAGGGGAGGGGGTTTCGGCGGGAGCTGCATCCCGGCACCATGGGGGATGCCGGACATGGGACAGCCTCATGCATCTAAGAACGTCATTCAGGATGGAGCCCAGTGCTGCTGTTAAACCACCTCTGTTTGGTGCCTGGTTCCCCAACCTGGTGCTCTCCAGATGTGTTGGACTGAAACTCCCGTCATTCCCAGCCAGCATGGCCAATGGAATCCTGGGAGTTGTAGTCCAACATATCTGGCGGGGCCCAGGCTAGGGAAAGCTGCATCACAACACTGAACGGCACAGAGAACGCACACAATCCTGCCTGCGAGACGCACATCATGTGGCGCGCATGAACCCCACCCCCCGCTGAAATGGTAGAAATGGCACGCGACCGAAGTACAGCTATTATCTGAGAACATAAGCAGACTTGTCCGCTAAATATCGCTTCCTCGTGCTTTCGGGTGATGAGCCTCAAGGCTCTCACAAGGATGTGATTAGCCAATTATGACAGGATTCTGCAAAAGGCACCGGTGGCTTATCTGACCCGCCTCCCCCTCCCTGCTTAAGCGTGTCCCGGGAGAATGGAAGGAAATGGGTGGCCCCCTTCGCGCAGCACGCGGCTTGTGCGTGGCCACACCTAGACGGCCTCTAATGAAGTCACATTCATAACATGGTCTTCCCAAATGCGCCAAAGAACTGAATAATCCCTTCAGCGGCCCAGTAAAGTAGCAAACCACATGGCCCCCATTTTACAGATCCCGGCCGCAGTTGGTGAGAGACTTAAACAGAGGCCTTCGCTGATAACACTGGCCTATCACAAATCTAGGGCCATATCCTGACTCAGGGGGCTCCAGTCCCAGTCTCCATCCTGGTATCAGATTAGTTGATTTTGAGAGCTGGCGGCCATAAACCAACAGGCCATCAGTGCGACGGGCCACCAGTCCTCAGCGCTTAGTCCGAGAATCCTGGTGCAGAGCAGTACCAGACCCCTCTCGACTCCAGCAACAGAAATTCTGCAGGCACATGGCCCTCTCTCTCTCTCTCTCTCTCCTTGCTCTGCCAGCTCTTGGCTGGTATATCACAATAAATTCCCTGCCCCGGCACAAAGCCTACACGACTGCCAGCATTTGGACCATCTCAGCCTTCTTCACCGAAGAATTGCCGTCTTGAATCAGGCCACAGATCGGTCCAGCCCAGCATCCTGTTTCCAACGGTCAGGCAGCCAAATGCCCTTGGAAAGCACAATCAAAACAACGCAAACAAAAAAGGGAGCAAGAATGTGGTTTGGAAGGAGCCGTGAAGATATTTCTAAACAGTTTTGACAGGTCTGTTTTGAAACTATTCAAAGAACAATAATTCCAAACAGTCCAATCTGGGTCTCCGTTGAAGTGGGAGAAACCCAAAGCCGGGGTTTGGGAAGGAGGACGAGGCCAGGCTGGTGCCAATCCCAGCTTGGGAAAGATCCAACATTCAAGCAGTATATGCAACACTCAAGCAGTATATGCATTAGGCACTATAACTTCAGTCACCAATCTTCCTCAGAGCCTATTTCAGCACCTGGATTTTTCTTGGGGGGAAACACACCCACACAGCTAGTGATGAAGAGGTGGTTGGTGCTGGCGTTTTGGCTGGCCGCGCCCTGTGGATTTGCAGCTCCGCCTGGGAAAAGGTATACCACACACAGGCCCCTCCCCCATCTGCCCTGCAGCTCTTGCCGTTTTCTTCTGGACTCTTACATGCAAACACTTCCAGTTGGACTCCTGCAGACTTCCCCAACCTGATGCCCTCCAGATGAGTTGAACTGCAACTCCCATCATCCCCAGCCAGCATGGCCAATGGCAGTGAGTTCCGTCGGGTCAATTACATGTTGTGTAAAAAAAAATAAAAAAATCTTTTGTCTGTCCTGAATTTGCTCCCGATCAATGTAATTGGGAAAACCCCAGATCTGTTACTATGAGAGAACATAAGAAGAGCCCTACTGGATCCGGCCAAGGGTCCACCTAGTCCAGCATTCTGTTCACACAGTGGCCAACCAGCTGCCCAGAGGAATCCCACAAGCCAGACAGGAGTGCAACGGCACCCTCCCCCCCATGTTCCCCAGCAACTGGTGTATGTAGGCACACTGCCTCTGATACTGGAGGAAGCATATGGCCATCAGGACTAGTAGCCATTGATAGCCTTCTCCTCCTCCATGAATTTGTCCAATCCCCTTTTAAAGCCCTCCAAATAACACACTTAGGGCACAATCCTATGCATATTTAGACAGAAAAAAGGCCTACAACTCCCAGCATGCCCCACCAGCAACACCCCAGCTTTAGGACTTTTTTTCTGTCTAAATATGCATAGGATTGCACCCTTACAACTGAAGGACTAGATCAGGGGTCTTCAAACTAAGGCCCGCGGGCCACATCCGGCCCACCTTGCCTTTTTATCTGGCCCGCCAGCCGATTGGCGGAACCAGACTTTTTAAAAACTCTTTTGCTTCAAGTGCCAATTCTTTTAATTCTTTTCCATAATATGGAAAAATTAGTGGTGGTGTTTTACCTCTTATGTATGAGCTGATGTAGCTAAGTCAGATTTCTAATGTTTCAAAAATGCTACTTTGGATTGAAGCAGATTATGCTCATTTGTGTGATGGCAAAAACAAAAGTATATTCATGTTAGGCATGAAACAATTGTGCAACTATATATGTAAATACCACCAGCCCTGCCAGGAGTATTCATTAATATTCCCTCTTCTTCCCTCCCCATTCCTTTTTCCTTGTGTGTCGTGTCTTTTTAGATTGTAAGCCTGCGGGCAGGGACTGTCTTGTTAATTGCTGTAAACTGGCCCAGAGAGCTTCGGCTATTGGGCGGTATAAAAATGAAATAAATAAATAAATAAATAAAATAACTTTCCATTTAAGGGGGAAAAAATTCACCCCTATCAAGTAAAAAAAAAGGACCCGGGTCCTTTTTTTTCACTTGATCCATTCGTTCATATTTTTTTCAAACTATAGTCCGGCCCCCCAACAGTCTGCGGGACAATGAACTGGCCCCCTGTTTAAAAAGTTTGAGGACCCCTGGACTAGATGATGTGTTGGACTACAACTTACATCCTCCCCAACCAGCATGCTCATGAGCAGTGCTGGGAATTCTGGGAGTTGTAGTCCAACACACCTGGAGGGTACCAGGTTGGGGGAGGCTGCTCTGGGGCAACAGAAAACAAATTTGCTCCATCGTCTATGTGAGAGACCCAAAGGCGGCGCCAGGGGGCGGCCCACTAGGGCTGGAGCCCCGAATCTTTCATCTGGAGCCCTGCATCTCCGTGAGGCCACCTGCCCCATCACCTTGCTGTCTGTTGGCACTTGCTGAAATAAAGGTGCAGGGGCCCTGAGGATCTCTGTTGCGTCTGATCCCCCTGGTTAGCTGGCTTTTTGCCCACATGTGCTTCCCCTCCTGCTGCCCCCCCCCTCGATCTTTCTGCCTGAGTTTTTTTTCCTGAAATCAAATGCCCTCTTTCCCCGTCCATATATCCCTTTTTACTAATAGAGGTGTCCTTAGGAGACAGGGGCCTTGACAGACAGACAGACAGACACACACACACACACACACACACAGAGACTTTAGATCAGGGGTCCTCAAACTTTTTAAACAGGGGGCCAGTTCATTGTCCCGCAGACTGTTGGGGGGCCGGACTATAGTTTGAAAAAAATATGAACGAATGGATCAAGTGAAAAAAAAGGACCCGGGTCCTTTTTTTTTACTTGATAGGGGTGAATTTTTTCCCCCTTAAATGGAAAGTTATTTTATTTATTTATTTATTTATTTATTTCATTTTTATACCGCCCAATAGCCGAAGCTCTCTGGGCCAGTTTACAGCAATTAACAAGACAGTCCCTGCCCGCAGGCTTACAATCTAAAAAGACACGACACACAAGGAAAAAGGAATGGGGAGGGAAGAAGAGGGAATATTAATGAATACTCCTGGCAGGGCTGGTGGTATTTACATATATAGTTGCACAATTGTTTCATGCCTAACATGAATATACTTTTGTTTTTGCCATCACACAAATGAGCATAATCTGCTTCAATCCAAAGTAGCATTTTTGAAACATTAGAAATCTGACTTAGCTACATCAGCTCATACATAAGAGGTAAAACACCACCACTAATTTTTCCATATTATGGAAAAGAATTAAAAGAATTGGCACTTGAAGCAAAAGAGTTTTTAAAAAGTCTGGTTCCGCCAATCGGCTGGCGGGCCAGATAAAAAGGCAAGGTGGGCCGGATGTGGCCCGCGGGCCTTAGTTTGAAGACCCCTGCTTTAGATCATATCTAAAAAAGGATATTATTAAAATCTGTGCAGGGTGTTTTTTGTCCTTGGGCCAGAGCCCAGGATCTTCTCACTACCTAGCACCACACCTAGACAGCCCTGAAATATTTGAAGATGTCTCTTCAAAATAATGCTCCAATATTATTTTTAAAATGCACACTTTATATTGTAATAACAGGATAAACAAGAAGCAGGCTATGGCCACAATACTTCCACAGGATGACTTGCCTTATTTAAAGTGTTCTCTTTGGAAACACAACTTCAAAAGGTAAATTCAACTTCCAGCTACACCCGCGTTCTGCAAATTGTGTTCCACGGAACCTGTTGAGGTTCTTTAGTTGGAATTCTGCCATAAGGAAGAGGAAACGTCCAAAATGAAACAAAGCAAATGTTTACTGGAAAAGGCCCAACTCCTATGGAAAACTCCTTCTGTGAAAAGTTCTCTGCACCTAGAAGAACAGCAGAGGAAGCAGGCAGCTGGGTGGGCTAGAACCCGCTCCACTTGGTCTGCTATTTTTCTATGTGCAGGGATGGTATTTATTTTATTTTTCCACTTGGCAAGACCATTCACAAATATGATTCCCCATCCGCAACCTGATGTGGCACAGTCCATTCTACCATCTTGGACTCCACCACTTCATTCCACGGCATGTGTCTTTTACCATTATTTATTATACATTTAGGGATCAATCCTATGCATGTTTAGACAGAAAAAAAGGCCTACAACTCCCAGCATGCCCCAACCGGCTGTGCTGGCTGGGGCATGCTGGGAGTTGTAGGCCTTTTTTTCTGACTAAACATGCATAGGATTTCAGCTTTTGTAGATTTATATCCTGTCTTTTGATCATATGATCCTCAAGGTGGCTTATGATCGATCGTAATAGCACACACACAATTCAACAGTCCTTAGTCCCCTGGCTGATGGATGAGGCCAGAGTGTGTTTCCCTTTGGTTCATGTAACTCCTTCGATGGCTCAAAGCACTTCATAGCCATCATCTTAGTATTTCTTACAACAACCTTCCCCAACCTGGTGCCCTCCAGATGTGTTGGACTACAACTCCCAGCAGCACCCTGTTCCTTAATTCTACTTGCTGTAGGTCTGCCCTGGGCCATTATTTTGCACGTGCCGTGGTCTGGTGGTCAGTTCTGAAGTGCAGCCGCTCCTCATGACAATCGCCCCCCCCCCGGCCACGCCTCCAAGGTGATTCCAAACATTCATGCCAGATTGACAGATCGACAAATCGGCTCTAGCAGTTTTCATCTCCACCAGGAGCAGGTCTTTTGCTAAACAAATGGGTCTTCCTTGCCTACTGAAGACCAAGCCATCCCAAAAGGCTTTGCATGACAAAAAGGGAGCAAGATATTTGTTGCTGGGAAAATTCATTTCCCCTCAGCTACCGAGGACTGCAGCTGGGGTTGGAGGGACGAGCTTTGCAAGGCACTTGAAGGATGGGCCCGCGCGAAGACATCCCGAGGAGAGGATGCCTAGTCCTCTGTCTGCTGGTGAACTCTCTTCCTGCCTGCCTGCCTGCCTGCCTGCCTGCCTTCCTTCCTGGCACGGGAAGGAAGAAGGAAAACTGCAGCGGAGTTTGGAAGGGAGCTTTGGGGTTTCCCTTTCCATATATGCTCATCCAGGAAGCTGTGCTGGCTCTGAATAAACTGTGAAGTGTTCCGGCCCACAACAGGCGAGGGTCAGAGAGTTTGCCCTGCGCCAGCCCCAAATGGTACAGGGACCACTCGGATGGTGTGCAGGGTGAGAGCCGCAGGGCAGCTCTTCCTCTTTGTGTACGCGCACATGTGCCCCATCCTGGCTGACCAACTGGAGTCAGGTGCACAGTGGTGTTGTGGAGCCAGAGCCTATAGGGACATGGCAGCAGCATCTGCACTTTTTTTATTAGAGGGACACTGACATCATCCACACACACACACCCCAGACTTCCCTGTGTCCCCTTTGAGCTTAGCTGCAGTTAGACTTGCAGCTAGGATGGTGTTATTTTGCTTTATTTTTGGACAGCATTCTGTATTTTTAAAACGTGATAAAAAGCCTTGTCTGGAAGCACCTGGTGCTGGTGGAACTCTCTCCTTCCTGCTGAAATGTTGATTACTCTGCGGTCTTCCATCCTGTATCTTGGGAAGCCGTCCTCCAGAAGCGGTTTGCCTCTGAATATCCGTTGCTGGGGGGGAAGGCTGTTGTTGTTGCCTTTGCTGGTGGGGGGTGATGGGAGTTGTAGTCCAACACATCTGGCGGGCACCAGATTGGGGAAAGCTGCCCTAGTGTTTCACTTGCATGATGTTTTGGAACAGCAGGCATTTACCGTATACAGCGCTTTAGAGAATTCAAAACACTTCTTAACATGGGAGGAATGTCCCTTTCCATCCTTGCTGCAGTCCTGTAAGGCTGGCCATCACTGTTATTGTACCCATATTGTACAGGTGGGGACTGAGGCTGAGGGATGATGGCCTACGAAGACCAGGGTTGTGAAAGGGCCTGGCAAAAAGGGGCAGGCAGAGTTGCAAAATGGAGGAGCCAGATTGAAAGGAGGGCGAGAAGGGATCCTACATGCACCCGGGGGACGAATTGGGCACCTGTAGCTACCAGCCTCTTTCCCCACCCAGCTTCCTTCCACATCAGAGACGTCCTGGACAGTACTACACCTCCAATGGCCAGTTGTGATTCCTCCAAAGAAAGGCACTCTGCATATGCTCACAGCCGCACTGGATCACGATGTGCCTCCTGCCCTCTTCAGCAACTATTTTTCCTCCCGGGCCCAGCTCTGAATGCAGCTGCTGGGCAGCCAGATGTTTGCTGCCTTGCCTCGCTGGCAGAGGTGCGATGTGAACGGGGCACTGCCTGGGTCCTCAGCCTCATTGCCACAACAGCTGGGCCCTCCGGATGTTTTGGCCTACAACTCCCACCAGCCTTCACCCTAGCTGTGCCGGCTAGGGCTGATGGGAGTTGTAGGCCAGAACATCTGGTGGGTCACAAGTGGCCCAGCCCTGCGCTATTCCATTCCACCTTCACTGAGCTGCAAAGTTTGGCAAGATCCCCATGGAGCAGAATGCTGAGCAGCTCGAAAAAACAAGAGGGGAGAGCAGCTGCCACGGCCCACTGAGATCACAGGCCTGTCTTTGCTGGATCTGTTCCTATAACCACTTCCCAAGCGTAGACCGCCCCTCGCTTACGCCTTGGGCACTCCAACGCTTCTGCCGTGTTCAGAAGCAGGGCCGGCTTTGGGTTCTGCAGGGCCCTCGGGCAAGACACCCTCCATGGGCCCGCTCCCTCAGGGAGTCCACCTTCTCGCCGCCATCGTCACCAGCTGCTCTTGCTCCTCCTCCTCTTCCTCATCATGGCTCCCACTTGCTTGACGGGCAGAGAGCAAGCAGGCCGCAGCATCTCCTGCTCCTCCTCACCGCCACCGTTGCCTGGGCCAGAGCGAGAGGCAGGTGAACAAGCAGGTTGCGATGGGGAAGAGGAGGAACAAGTCCAGGGGGCTCTTGCTAGTGGGCCCCTGCTGGGGCGTGGGCCTTGGCAGGTGCCCCACCATGCCTACTCTTGACGCTGGCCCTGTGCAGAAGGCTGCGCCACGAGCTCCCTCTTGACAAGGCTAATGGAGCAGACCATCCTTGGGATAAGCCAGCAAGGCAGTGCCTGTCTGTCATGATTTGTGTGGCTCCCTCTCCCCCTTGTGCGACGTTCAACCTTGGGCTGAGCCAGGGGCCGCAGAAAACACGCCGAGGACAGGCTGAGCCTGAGCAAAACTTTCCCATGCCTGATGGCCGCCCTGTTTTTGCAAACCTCTTTCACCCCCTCTCCTTCCTCCCAGGCCAGCCTCCTCTAATCTTATTTGCAAACTGAGAAGCCACAAAAACACTTTAGCCGGCGGCATTCTGGGCCCCTGGTCATTTTGCTTGCTCCTTTCTGGCTCTCGGGGGCCCTTTTCGAGATGGGATGGCCAGAACGGTTCACGGTGTTTTTGTGACACTTCTCACATTTACATTTTAGTTATTTAATTTATCGATTTACAGACTGCTTGACTATGTCTAAAAAGCAGTTTACAACATAAAGCAGGAAAGGCATTATTTGTGTGTGATAGTAAATGTGCCTGAACTGAGGCCAGCAAGATTCCTGAGAGATCATTTAAGCACTTGAAAATGCACATGTGGTTTTGTCCAAAGTTTAGATTGCAAGCCCCTCGGGGCAGAGTCCTGTGTTAGGAATGCAAGAAGCTTATACTACTGAGTCAGGCCTTTGGTCCACCTATCACAGTCTATCTTCTAGATTCTACAGGGGTCTTCAAACTAAGGCCCACGGGCCACATCCGGCCCGCCTTGCCTTTTTATCCGGCCCGCCGGTCGATCGGCGGAAGCAGACTTTTTTTTTAACTCTTTCGCTTCAAGCGCCGATTCTTTTAATTCTTTTCCATAATATGGAAAAATTAGTGGTGGTGTTTTACCTCTTATGTATGAGCTGATGTAGCTAGTAAGTCAGATTTCTAATGTTTCAAAAATGCTACCTTGGATTGAAGCAGAGTATGCTCATTTGTGTGATGGCAAAAACAAAAGTACGGCATATTCGTGTTAGGCATGAAACAATTGTGCAACTATATATGCAAATACCACAAGCCCTGCCAGGAGTATTAATTAATATTCCCTCTTATAGATTTCATAGATCATAGAGTTGGAAGGAGCCTACAAGGCTATCGAGTCCAACCCCCTGCTCAATGCAGGAAACTAGAGGAGGGGTCTCCCATCCAAGTAATAACCAGGCTTGACCCTGCTTAGCTTTCCACGCTCAGACAAGCTGAGCCAGCATAAGCCACAGGCCTGTTTCTTCCCTCCCCATTCCTTTTTCCTTGTGTGTCGTGTCTTTTTAGATTGTAAGCCTGCGGGCAGGGACTGTCTTGTTAATTGCTGTAAACCGCCCAGAGAGCTTCGGCTATTGGGCGGTATAAAAATGAAATAAATAAATAAAATAACTTTCCATTTAAGGGGGAAAAAATGCACCCCTATCAAGTAAAAAAAAAAAAGGACCCGGGTCCTTTTTTTTACTTGATCCATTTGTTCATATTTTTTTCAAACTATAGTCCGGCCCCCCAACAGTCTGAGGGACAATGAACTGGCCCCCTGTTTAAAAAGTTTGAGGACCCCTGTTCTAGATATTGACTGACAGCTGCTCTCCAAGGCTCAGAAGGCGTCTTTCCCAGCTATATGTGGAGATTCCATTTTCATGTCATTTATCACATTTCTATACCACGCAAAAGCCAAGGCTCTCTTGGTGGTTAACAAAGATTAAGAACCTTAAAAATACAGTATTATGAATCAGTTTAGCTACAAACATATAAACAGAGCAGACACGCGTATCCAAACAACGTCCCATGATGACCTGATTAAAAACCTCGTCCTATGCTGCCAAATGCTAGGCAGTAGAGGAAGGTCTTAACCTGGCGCCAAAAAGAGAACAATGCTGGCGCTGGGCGGGACTCACTGGGGATTTCATTCCAGAATTGGGGGGGGCACCACTGAGAAGGCCCTCTCCCTCGTTGCCACCCTCTGAGCCTCCCACGGAAGAGGCACCTGCAGGAGGCCTTGGACTATGCGTGTGGTGTCAGGGATGGGGACTTGGACTCGAGGACTCGACTCATGAGTCAGACTGAGTCCCCCCTCTGACTCGAGTCGGACTCGAGTCCCAATATTTTTAATGGGACTCGAGACTCAACTCGGGACTCGAGACCAAAGACTCGTGTTCCAAAATCGAGTTCCTCAAATGCAACATGGATAGGTTTTAGGAAGTATAGCAAGTTTATTTTTTAAAATCATTTCCCTAAAATGCAACCTTTCAGACATTTTGGGTTTGTCTGCCTGGTCTGTTCTTGCCAAAATCAGTGGCAGAGTTTTGAAATAAAAAGGCACACTTGTGCCTAGAATTTATTTAAGCCACACATCTGAAATAGCCTTATTTTGTTGGGGAAAAAACGCATTGATTTTAATAGGGACTCGTGGAGTCAGCTTTGGGAGTGACTCGTGACTCATGAGTCACCATTTTGGACCAAGGACTCGGACTCAGACTCGAGACTCGGGTCCAAAGACTCGTGACTCGACTCGAGACCAAGGACTCTTCAACATCCCTGTGTGGTGTACGGGCAAGTGCATGCCAGGAGCGGTGCTCCATCAGGTATTGTGGTCCTCAGCCGTGTAAGGCTTGATAGGTCAAAAACAGCACCTTGAGTCGGGGATTGAACCTGGGACCTTTTGCATGTAAAGTATGGGCTGTACCACTGAGGAACGGCTCCTTTGTTGGTCTTCTGTGACCCAATACAGTCAACAGGCATGATGGCATCCACTAGCCCTAATCTACCACCTAACAATGGAATTCAGTAATGGATTGCACATAAGAAAGCAGGCTGGACTCATATTTTCCCTGAATCAGGAGCGCGAACACCCTCACAGGGGAGATGAGAGAGGCATGCACGCGCACACCCTAACACACACCCCTAGGCATGACAACAGGAGCATGAGCCACTCATCTTTCCTCTCCCCAGTCACACATCACAGCGCATGAAGCCAATCTCAGAACACCATACCTGCATCCACGTCTAGCCCACCCTGTAGAGGTCATGTCACAAACAAGTCTAGTGCCAGCCTGAACTGGAAGCTAGCACATAGCTTGTTTGGCCAAACACGGGATCGCCACTGTCCAGACTTTCCGCTATCCAGGCATTGCTGCAATTTGCAATTTCCATGGCATGAAGCACTTCACAGCCCCTGTCTCTTGCAGAAGCCCTATGACAGCCTTCCTGCCCCGGCAGATGCCGGGAGCTGTAGTCCAACACATCTGGAAGGAGCCAGGCTGGGGAAGGTTGCCCTATGAGGTAGGCAAGAAGGTTCCTTCGCTCCCGGTTTTACAGATGGGAAATTTGAGGCAAACAGGAAGTGACCTTTGCCCAAGGCCATCTGGAAAGTCCGTGGCTGAATCAAAATTTGGATACCCTCTCTCTGAGGCCTATGCTATACACACAAGTTCAGGAGCAGGCGACTTTTGGGGGCCATGAGTACTTTTAGCAATTTGAAAAAACCTCCTGGGCACCAGCACAAAATGGCTGCCATGGGAGGCATGGCAAAGGACAAGGAACCTGCCCAAAAGACTGAATACAAGGCAGAGGTGGGGTTGGAGCACCAATACACGAAACCACAGCTTTGAACCCGCAGTTTTCAGCACCAACAGAAACCCATTTCAAAGCAATCCCCACTGCTTGTAAGAAAACGTGTTAATTTTTTTTTAAAGTGGGAGGGGTGAGGGCATCTTGGTGGATGCCGAGAAAGGTGGCTGGGGGCACTTTGGCGCCCCTGGGCACCAGGTTACCCAGCCCTGCACTGAATCCCCATGGATAGTCCACCAATGATTTGAAAGATCGGACTGTGTTATTGCTCCCATCATCCCTCAACATTTATTTTGCTCCAACAACGTGCTAGGTTCTGTACAGAAACCCATTCTACAACTGCTGTTAGACAGGCCAGCCTGAGATACAGCTGAGCCAGGAATCTGAATACCAGGGGGAAAGCAGCTAATGTCTGGGGACTCTTGGGCGGAACTTCACGATGGCCATGGTTTACAGCCTCGCTGACAGATGCTCTGTGCCCCGTTGGAACTGAATCACCTGAAGCTGCAGAAAATAAATGTTTGCAGGTCACAAAACCTGCCACGCCTGAATGCACGTCCTTTGGATCAGCAAGGAGAGATGGGAAGAGCCCCACCTGTGCCATCTAGACACTGATTGTCCTCCATTTGTGATGTCTATTCTGCTCTCCCCTCCATATCTACAGCCGGGTGTAAGTGGGTGCAGGGGACACTCTTATAGTTGCTTTGGATTTGGGTCCTGTTGCTCTCACCTCTCCTCCCCCTGTAAGCCACACCCATTTAGCACAAGCTCCTCCCTTCTTTGGCCACACCCCGTTCTTTAAAGAAACAGAGACCGGTGTTATCTATAATAAACAAAAGTACCTCTGAACATGAACAGAGGGCCTTTCCCTTTCCCCCTGAGCAATTGTAACCTTTCCACTTGGCATCCAAGAACAAGGATTTCCAGGCAATCCTCGACACAGTCTAAAAGACAATTGAAGCAAGGAGGGTGGGAGTTTTTAAACCTTATAGCTGAGTGCGGTCCTAACATGTCACTGCTGCTAAACTGTACCAGGGATCCCTGAACATAGTCGCTCTCCTTATTTGCTATGACTGTTTGCCTCCAGGCCAAATACCAAGGGTTTTTTGTTTGCTTTTTTTAAACACAACAGCAAACATATACATCACCCAGTGAGTTTGTGCAGAAATATAATGAATTACATCACGCTTATTCTGATTGGCACTTATGCATTCTAGATTTCGTCTCACCACCTCTTTATTTATTCAACAGTTTGTTTTGTTTTTAAATAATGCTAAACAAATTGTGAAATGAGCTAATCACTCTTGAAATGTATTTCTTCCAAAATGCCTCTCCGACCCACAGGTACACACCCAAACACCTAATGCACGGGGGCCCAGTCACGGGTTGATTCATACCAACCGTTTTGAAATGGATATTTGCTATTTTTTACTTGGTGTGTGTGTGTGTGTTGTGGATTTGGGCCTGCAGAAGCAGTTTTAGGAATGGTGCAGTAAGCATCACAGACACAAAATAACATTCTTTTAAAGAAATACTGTACAGGATTGCCTTATTTTTAACTAGGTTGCCAGCCCACCCACGTCCACCCCTGGTCTCACAGCAGGTAACAGGCATCTGGGGATACACTTTGGACTATTGTTTCAGTATCAGTATCCAGTATCAGAGGCAGCATGCCTGTGTACACCAGCTGCTGGGGAACATGGGCAGGAGGGTGCTGTTGCACTCATGCCCTGCTTGTGGGTTTCCCATTGGGGCAGCTGGTTGGCCACCGTGTGAGCAGAATGCTGGACTAGGTGGACCTTTGGTCTGATTCAGCAGGGCTCTTCTGATATTCTGATGTTTCACAAAACTTGTTCCCCACATGCAAGTCCCCTGTGTGGGGGGGTGGCATTGGGGGAGCAAACCCTGTTGACTTCAACATGGAAAATCTGAGAGGCAGCCCCAAACCATTTTTCCTACATGTGGGCAGATATAGACCTGACATTTTTGCACAATCCTGAAAGTGACCCCATAAAACAGCCTTCCCCATCCTGGTGCCTCCCAGATGTGTTGGATTACAACTCCCAGAATCCCCCAAGTTGGGGAAAGCTGCCATAGAAATCGTAATATATGTTACACAAATTAGTTGATTCTCCATTCGGGGGCCAGCCAAGGACTGCATTTTGAGAGGCGAAGCCCCCCCCATCCTGAAAATCCGCTGTTGCATTGTGGCAGGAGGCACAGCCACAATGCCACAGTGGGCCTTGGGCAAACCTTTTGGAACACACATGTATTTATTTGCAAGTATTTATACACAACTTTCAAGACGGGAGTACACAGTTCACAGAAACATAAAAATAAAGACCAATACATAGAATATATCATATATTCTATATATCATGTATTCTACACTGCCTAGGGAAGACTTGCATGGACAGGTCCAACATCCATCCAAAAATAAAAAGGGCTGGCAATGTCCAATCTCAGGGGAAGATGTTTCCGCATAGTGGGGGCCACTATGTTAAAAGTTCTGCTCCAAACAACTGCGGAGCGGACCTCAGAAAAAGGTGGCACCGCTAGGAGGGCCTCACCAGATGACCTCAAGGATCGAACGCAGTGGCAAAATATCTTGGGGTCAGTCCTAAGTCTCTGATCAGGATTCTACTGATTTTGTTCCCATAATTTTGTTTGAGAGCCAACGTGGCGTAGTAGCTAGAGTATTGGACTGGTACTCGAGGGATCCGGGTTCCAGTCCCCACTTGGCCATGAGGCTCCCTGAGCGACGCTGGGCCAGTCACTGACTCTCAGCCTAACCTACCTCACAGGGTTGTTGTGAGGATAAAATGGAGAGGAGGAGGACCATGTAAGCCGCCTAAGTCTCCTTCAAAGAGTCAAAAAAGGTGGGACATGAAGGGAATAAAAAATAGATAAACAAACACACATATTACCACTTTTCATGGGGATTGTTCAGTAACACAGCAGACTGCCTTATACTAGATCAGACCTCTGCCCATCTACTCTGGTGCTGCTTATGTGGACTGGCAGCAGCTCTCCGGAGCCTCTTGGGCAGAAAGAGGCCTTTTGCCATCACCTACTACCTGACCCTTTTAACCGGACATGCCAGGAATTTATTTTTATTTTATTTACTTACTGTACTTTTAAACCGCCCAATAACCAAAGTTCTTTGGGCGGTGTACAATACATGAAAAACAAAGCACAAACATGAAAACAAACAAAAAATGGAAACCGTGCAGAATAAAACCAAGGCAAAGCCAGCAGCAAAGAACAAAATCATTACGACATCATACAACCAAATTAAAACCACCAAATTAAAACCACCAGCAGAACAGATTACTGAAAGCACTCAACACAGTTCTTTAAATGCCTTGGGAGAAGCTGCCAGGCAGGCCTCTCTGGGGAGAACGTTCCACAAACGGGGTGCCACCACTGAAAAGCCCCCCCTCTCTCTTTCCCGCCTCGCCCCATTTGGCAGGGGCACCTCAGACGACGATCTTAAAGTCCGGGCAGGTAAGTATGATCCCAGGACTTTCTGCGTGCAAAGCAGGGGCCCTGCCAATGAACTATGCCCTGGGAAACGTAACGTGTGACTCAGTCCCCAAATCCTTCCAGAATGAAGACAAGCAGGGTGGCCGCGTGTGCCTTGTTTCGTTTTGTTGTAATGCCAATAATCACCGTGGAGCCCAACGGGCAAGAAAAGGAGAGAAAAGGCGAGCGACGCGCGGCAAGAATCTACCTTTGCTGAGCGGAATGGCCATCCCAATTCGCCCCACTAGAGGGGAGACGGCAGCCCACTCATTTTTAAAAGGCATGATAAACGCCACCCATCCCGCTTACGAGGCGCTCTTCTGCGCCAGAAAAGAACTTTTTCAAAGCCCCCCCCCCAAAAAAAAACCCAGATAGGTGGACTTTCAAGCAGTTTGGAGCAATACAATTCCGACTGTGCTGACCTCTTTCTTTTCTTTTTCCTAAGAAACGTTTGCAGCGCAAAATCCGAGCCTGTCGCTTTTTTGTCGGCGGGGGGGCGGAGGCCACTTTTTAAATTTTGGACTGATTTTTCTCTCCCTCTTGTTCTCTTTTCCTTCCTCCTGAAATCACTGCAATGCAAAAGGCAGCTAGAGAAGGGAAAGGGGAGAACTGAAGGAGCCCTCCCCCCCGCCCAAAAAAATAAACAGCTGCAGAAAGAAGGCAGACCTGATTCTTTGCATGATTCCTATGCTCTTCATTCTTTTGGACAGGGGAGCTTTGCTCCGGATTGAAGCTGCTTGTCCCCCATTGCAAACTTCTCCGCCCCCTCCCTTTCTCTTTCTTCTTTTGTTAGCAAAGCACCTTCTCACAGAGCTCCAATTTCCTTTTCCTGCAGCCCCCCCCCCGCTCCGCACATCTGGCTCCCACATTTATTTACTTCTGAGAAGAACTGTTTTTTAAAAAACCCCCCTCCCTGAAGTTGTGGCTACTCACCGGCGGCGGCGGCTGGCCAAGGGGACTGCAGTCGGGCAAGTGCGGCTTGTTTTGAAGGTCTCCCTCCTGGAGCGATGGTGATGTCAGAAGCCAAACTGGGTGTGGAAGGAGGAAAGGAAGGGGGAGAGGGGGAGAGAGAGAGAGAGAGAGAGAGAGAGAGGTTTCTCAAAAGTGCCTCTCCGCTCAGACAGAGAGGGAGAGAGAGGGCTTCGAGAACCACAACGCCGCTTGCATATCTCCCCCGACCCCTCCAGTATTTCCCACCCCAGATTTTTTAGGGCCCACACCCCCATAGCTGGGAGTAGAATAATAGAATCGTAGAATAGTGGAGCTGAAAGGGGCCTATAAGGCCATCGGGTCCAACCGCCTGCTCAGTGCAGGAGAACAGATGTGGGCAGCCAGGCAGTCACCCAGCCAAGCACTGACCCGGCTCATACCTGCTCAGCTTCAGCATGTGGCCTGCATTATGTGCTCTCGACGCCATGGAGGGGCGTTCAGGATTTGTTTCGTGGTGGTGTCTTCAGGGAAGGGGACATTTTATTCCTCATCAATCCAACATTTTATTCTGGATGTTTGTTCCAAGAACGGCTTAGCTCACTGCTTCCAACACTTGTTTAAGGGGAGGAAGGTTTTACCAGGTTTTCTTCTTTCTTTTCTTTCTTTCTTTCCTTCCTTTTTTAAGGCTTTGTCTGCGAGATTGATCATCTGTCATGCCCGAGCGCATGATTTGCATCACTAGGTGGTGCCTGCTAAAATACACTTTAGGGAATTTCGTCCCCGGGCTCACAGGCACCTGCCGCTCTCCCGCACGGGGTGGGCTTCCACGTGCTCTCTGGTGCCACCGCTCTTGTCCCCGACCATTGGCCCGGGTGGCTGGGGATGATGGGATGTGTAGTCCAACACATTTGGTTGATGCCAAGTTGGGGAAGGCCCTATCTTCTGTAACTCAGCCTGTAATTAAACCTAACAGATGTGACTGAAACGGCCACAGGTGATTTCCCTGTTTACTGCCTCCGCCCGGCACCTCTGCTTCTTTCCCCTTCCTTTCTTACTTTCTCCGCAGCCAGTGTTAGGCTGTAGGCTTGAACCTGTTCTTTTGTACTCTGTAAAGCACCACGTACATGCAGGGAATATTGTGGCTAATAATAATAATAATAATAATAATAATAATAATAATGATAATACACAAGTCAGCATAAAAAGGAGTATCCAGCAAATGTAAGAAGGACAAACCTCTGATTTCAGCCTCAGAAAGTAAACAGAGGTGCACACAGCTCACCCAGTAGATGGAAGAATCTAAAGTTAAGTGAATTATAGCATCTTGAGGGACATCCGTGCTCTGTAGGAGGCATGTTTGCTCAAGAACACAGGAAGGCTTGTGTTTAACAGGCAGGGTATGTTCTATGGCTCCAAACCATGTGCTACAGCAGGGGGAGAGATAGGAAAAAACCAATCAGCCACTAAGCTGACCACAGATATTTAAAAATATTTAAGGGGAAGCGCCTGATATCTACCATAAGCATCCAGCATATTGCCATTAACGTAATATTTGGCATTTATAGGTTGGCAGCATTTTCATCCCGCCCTTCCTTCTCCGTGGAGTTCAGGTGGTGTTTAGGACTCTCCTCCACCTTCTGCATTACCCTCACAACAATCCTGTGGGGTAGGCTGGACTGAGAGAGGGTGACCTGCCCAACGACAGCTAGTGCGTGGGTCTGAGGGGCAGAGCAGGCGTCCCGAGTCCGGTCTCCCCGTGCCTTGCCTGACACACCCGGACCCAGCCATACCCAACCTGCTGTCCTCCAAATGTTTTAGACTACAACTCCTATCACCCCTGACCAATGGCCACACTGGCTGTGGGCGGCTGATGGGAGTTGTAGTCCAAGACATCTGGAGGGCACCATGTTGAGGAAAGCTGATCTAGTGCGTGTGTGACGGTGAAGTGCGTAGCCCAGCCCGCTGTTCTGTGCTCTGCAGGTGCCGGGTACATTTCTGAGCTGCGTTTAGCATTATTATTGTGTCTTTCCCACCAACCTGTACCCAGAAAGGCAAAGGGCGGAGTCTCAGCTTTCAGATCCGTCAGGGACAAGCCAATCAATGCTGGTGGCAGATGAGACGCATCTTGGCGGAGGATGCAGGCTTGGGCCGTGACCTTTGCTATGAGAACAGGGGTGTTCCAGGGTGCCTAACCCTTTTGTCATCCTCGAAATGTCGGAGGGTATGACATCAGAGGATTCAGGGCTTTCCTACCCTGGCTGCAGTTCATCAGCTGCCACTTTTAAGGGGTGGGGAAATCCAAATGTGTTGACAGCCAGTGTGGCATAGTGGCTAGGGTGTTGGACTGGGACTTGGGAGACCCGGGTTCTAGTCCCCGCTCAGCCAAGGAGCTCACTAGATGACTTTGGGCCAGTCACTGACTCTCAGCCTAACCTACCTCACAGGGTTGTTGTGAGGATAAAATGGAGAGGAGGACCACGTGAGCTGCCTTGGGTTCCTTGCAAGAGGGAAAGAGGCAGGATATAAATGTCCTCATCATCATCATCATATCACACAGTTGCTCTTTTCAAGAGAATGGCGTGCAGGAGGCTCACGTTGGGAGCGAAGACATGTCTGGCAAGGCCCTGGGTCAAAACACCAATGTTAATGCTCCCCTTTCTCTAAAACTATCTGTCTTCCTTTTGCCAAGAAGAAATGCCAGCCCATGGGAAGACCGGACATTGGAGCTCACTGCCACCTTGTGCTGATGACCACGGGCTTAGCTGGCATTACAGGGAATCAGACACACTTTTGTGGAGGAGCAGCGGTTGCTCCATGGCCATCGTGGAGCGTCCATCTTCACCGGCAGTTTGCCAGTGCTGGAGACCAGCAACAGGAGCGGCCGTTCCCTCCACGCCCATTTCCCAAAGGCACCTGGGGGGCCGCTGAGGGGAGCAGGCTGGTGGGCTAGTCACGAGATCAGGAATGCTGAACCTCTTTCGGCCCGAGGGCCACATTCCATTCCAGAAAAGTGGGTGGGGCACATTCCAGTGGAGGGCGGAGCTGAAGGCAAAAGGGGCAGGCCCAAATACCCAAAATGCCAGCGAATTTCGGCTTAAAGCTCTTCCCGCCAGTGACTGCGCCTTAGGAGAGACATTTCAACCTTTCAGAATGGGGGGGAAAACTGCACCAAAGCCAGGAGAGTATCAAGCAATCGATGGCCCGGGAAAGTAAGTGGGTGGGGGACCCCAGCAGGAGAGGGACCTCAGAGGGCCAAACTGAGTCCCTGGAGGACTGGAGTTGAGGCTCCCCACTGCTGCTGCACCAGATGGGCCGTGAGTCTGATCCAGCAGGGCTCTTCGGAAGTTCTTCAGTGCCACAAAAGCGATGCTTCTTCCCTCTCTGAAAGGGCTCCCTTTGTACTCGCAGTGCAAGCGACTTTTAAGCCCCAAGGAAGACCACAGCAAGCAGCGCTGCCAAGACAAGCTGGAGAGTTACCTCTGGAAATGTTATTGCTGGACCAGACAAAGCCAATCGCCCAAACCATGACCTCACACTTGAGATATGCGTCTCCGATTTTGGAGGCTCCTCTAAGTACGGTGTAGCCACTCTGGACTGCAAGCCATAATTTGATGCTCGCTGGTCAACAGCACACCAGCGCTTGCACCTTGCCTGATGAGTCACATTGGGGGAGGGGCGTTTTGGGTGCCGCTGTTGTTTCCGCAGACAAAGTGTCCTCCGTGCCTCTTCCAGATGTGTGATGGGAAGAAATTCAACAGGTGAATCTTTCAGCGACTTCACTTCCATAGGAAACCGAACCCAGTAGCACCCCTGGAACTCCCCCACCATGCAGGAGCAGGAAACACACGCAACTCCTCTCTCCATCTCCAGGCACTCTCCTTCTTTGCTTTCCTTTTTTTGGAAAGGAGCAAAATAAAATAATTTCTTGGCCATTGTTGTAAATGTTGAGACCATTCCTCCATTTCCTGCGTGGAGCGAGGTGGCCCTTGTACGTCTAGCACCATCAACATGCATGGTGATTTACACAGTACGAGAGGACAGGTCCCTGCCCCAGGGAGCTTACACTCTAAAATATTACTGTCTCCGGAATAAAACCTGGACACTTCTGCAATGTGTGTACAGTATATAGAATCGTTTTCCTTTTTCTTAGCAGAGATTATTTTTCTTGAAAAGGGGAAATTATTCCAGTACCAAATATGTAGGTGGCAGACGCAACGGGCTGAACCTCAGCCAGATCATTTGAAAATGTAACCCGTGCTGTAACCCAAAAGTCCCCTTGGGCCAAAGGAAGGGGGAACATGTGGTTACACAATGTAGCGTGTGTGTGTGTGTGTGTGTGTGTGTGTGTGTGTGTGTGTGTGCACACATGCATATTCCCTTCTCCATAAATGCACACACATCCCTGAAAAGGCAGTGGTTCCAGAATCAGGAAACACGATGCCTTCATTTCTGTCTGTCTTGGCCTCTGCCAAGTTCTCTCTGCTCTGCTCTCATTTAGGCAGGAAAGCAGAGCAAGTGAATGAGGCGGGAGAATGAGGCAAAGCTGTTTTGTTCTGCTCTTCCTGGCTTTGGTGAGTCTGAAGCCAGGCCATCTGTTTTTGTTGTTGTTGTTTGTTTTTTAAGAACTGGCTTTGAGGAGGGAGAGGGATGGGCTGGGTTTCGTCCAACCTTCTGGGAGACGTTTGCCAAAGGGTTATGTGTTTGGCGGGATTATCAAACTGCAGGCATGGCAGGCATTGGCCGTTTGATTTGCCGGGTTGATTTAGTGACAGACAAGACTTGCAGGATCAGGGGGCAGGAGCAAGTTCCTGCCCCTCGGAGAAACCTAATTTGGGGCCAACAGAGTGAAGGAGATTTTGCGGTCTGGACGGACAGCTGCATCATCGCAAGGCAAGCTGAGATGGGCATTGCACAAAAGTGGGTGACGAGGACGACATCCAGAGGAGGTGCAAACACAGGAAGCTGCCATGGAGTGAGTCAGACCATTGGCCAACTTAGACCAGAGTCGTCTACTCTAACCGGCAGCGGGTCCCTGGGGTCTCAGGCCGAAAAGGGTCCCCCCCCCCATCACTTTGCACCCAAGATGCTTTCAGCTGGAGATTCAACCTGGGATCTTCTACATGGAGGGGATTTGGTTCTACCATTGAGCGATGGCCCCCGTCCCCACAGATGCAGCTGCCTCATCCGGAGCCAAGCCTTCAGTCCTCCACTCTGAGTGGCGGCAGCTCTCTGGGCCCAAGCCCTGCTCCCGAAGATCTTTCGAACTAGAGAGGCCAGGAACTGACCTGGGACCCTCTGCATGCAAAGCAAGGGCTCTGCCTGCTCTCAGCTACAGGGGGGGAAAGGTGGCCCCTTCCGAACGGTCAAAAACAGGGAAATGCATCACCGAAATAGAGGAGGAAAATTTATATGTATAGTTGCCAATGCAGAAAGAATGACTATACTTTACACAGAAATACAGTTTAACCTGCCACAGCATGGAAGGCTGTGAGTGGGGGACCTGGGCGTGCCTTGCTCGGTCTGCTGCCCAGACGCTGTTGATGGGCAGCAGCTTCAAGGCCCTTTTAGTTCTTCTTTCTGACGGCTCTTTACCTTTACATCGGACTTGGACCAGACACCCCTTCAAACAGAGGACTGTCCTCTGTTTAAAAAAGGACACATGGCCACCCTAATGTCGGATAGGACATGCATTGACCATCCACAAGATATGCACAGACACCCAGTGTTTTAGCGAAGCTTGCACGGGAGAATTGCCCGGTGGATTCTGCCCTGTGGGTCAGATCTATCCTTCTCCCAAATGCTATTATATTAATGATACCCAAACTGCCCCTCCTGTTTGACTGAGTCAGAGAGACCCTTGATCCAACCAACTCAGTAATGTCTACACTGTCCGTCAACAGCTCTCCGGGTTCTTGGGCAGAGAACGGTCTTTCCCAGCCCTACCTAGCGACTGAACCAGGCCAGGGACATTCCACAACAGAACCTCACCTCTGTTCCTCAGCGACTGCAGCTCTACCTCCTTTGCTCTCCCAGCCACCATCAGCTGCTTTTAATAAAACAAAATAACTCCTTCAGAACTGGAGACGATGCCGTGAAAACGATGGCTACTGCCATCTTACCGAGGAAAGATCCAGACAATCAAAATGGATTGATTTTGCATGAGAAGGTTCACAGCCAAGGTAGACACGCCGCCGGAACATGATCTGCTCCTGCAGAAATTATTCAGATGTCTACGGCTGGCAATCCAAGGGCCAGTGCAGTTTCCTGTCCAGGTGTGTGCTCCTGGAGGGCAAATGGCCTTTTATTTCTGCTAGATGGGATTGCCTTGTTTTTCTCTTGGATCCCTATTTACATGATGTGCTGGGTGCCCTGCCTTCCCTTCTGAGGCTCCTTTCTTAGCAGTTGTTCAAAGCACTCCACAAATGAATTCAAGACATTAAACAGTTTGGAATCTTCTCCACAGTCGTGCCACTAATTTTTACAAAATATGAAAGGTAAAATGGGGGGGGGGGGTTTGTTCCTTTAAAAAAAAAAAAAGAATCAACTGGCATTTTCAAATGATTTTATATTTTTTTAAAGGTCCCTTTCTCTTGACTGAGTGCCCCTGGTGTCAAGTGTAAATCTTAACAGCCAGTTGAAAAATTGAGCCTCTGCAGACTGCTTCAGAGTGCTCAAAGTGTGTGGCCTACATCAGCCTGGAATCCTCCAGATGTCTAGAACGACTCTGGAAGACAGAAAAAAATTCAAAGAGATCTCGATAGGCTGGAGCGCTGGGCCAAAAACAACAGAATGAAATTTAATAGGGATAAATGCCAAGTGCTGCACCTAGGGAAAGGAAACCAAATGCAGAGTTACAGAATGGGGGACACTTGGCTCAACAATACTACAAGTTAGAAGGATCTTGGAATTGTGGTAGATCACAAACTGAATATGAGCCAGCAATGCAATGTGGCTGCAAAGAAGGCAAATGCTATTTTGGGCTGCATTAATAGAAGTATAGCTTCCAAATCGCGTGAAGTGATAATTCCCCTTTACTCGGCACTGGTTAGGCCCCATCTTGAGTAATGCGTCCAGTTCTGGGCACCACATTTTAAGAAGGACGTAGACAAACTGGAGAGGGTTCAGAGGCGGGCAACAAGGATGATAAAGGGACTGGAAACAAGGCCCTATGAGGAGAGACTGAAAGAACTGGGCATGTTTAGCCTTCATAGGCTGAGGGGAGATATGATTGCACTCTTCCAGTACTTAAAGGGTTGTCACACAGAGGAGAGCCAGGATCTCTTCTCAATCATCCCAGTTTGCAGGACACGGAATAATGGGCTCAAGTTACAGGAACCCATATTCCACCTAAACATCAGAAAAAATTTCCTGACAGAGCAATAAGACAATGGAACCAACTAGCTAGGGAGGTGGTGGGCTCTCCCACTCTGGAAGCATTCAAGGTGCGGCTGGACAGCCATCTGTCGGGGATGCTTTGACCTGGATTCCTGCATTGAGCGGGGGGTTGGACTCGATGGCCTGGTAGGCCCCTTCCAACTCTACTTTTCTATGATTCTATGATTCTAAGTCTCATCATCCCCAGCCAGCATGGTCATTATCACACACATCATCCTGCTCACCCATTTAGGTCTTAAATTGAGGCCCTCAGCACCATCAGACGTGTGGCTGGGGGAGAATTCAGGACAGGGCTTCTTCTTCTTTTATCACTCTCTGCATCAGGAGACCCCAATCCCGCCAATGCTGCTTTATTAGCACTTTCAGCCCTGGAAATTTCAGCCTTCCCAAACTGGGTGCCCTCCAGAAGTCTTGCACTATGACTCCCATCAGCCGCAGCCAGCATGGCCAGTGGTTGTGGATGATGAGAGTTGTAGTCCAAAGTATCTGGAGGGCACCAGGCAGTGGAAGACTGGGCCGGATGGACTTGGTGCTCTCCTGGTGCTCTCCAGCCTGCTGCAGAGGTGGCGGGGTTCAACGTAGGCGTTGGTTCAAGTCAGTTAGCAGCAGGAGAGCTTCTCTTGCCTACCCGGCCGGCTCCAGGGCGGGTGGAAAGAGAGCCCTGTCGGAACACGTCCAAGGGCGAGCTCCATAGCATTGAAAAGAAAAGCCAGGTGGTTGCGGGAGGTAGCAAAAACAAGCACAGCATTTCCGCCAGTTGAAAAGGGAGCGGGCTCCGGATGGCTGATCATTCTGGATCAGCCGGATAATGGTCTGTTTTACAGACGGGCATCCCAAAGATGCTGAGCTATTTCTCATATGCTAGAAGGTCACAGCCCATGTGCAAGTTCTTATTGGCACTGGGCACTTTCTCCACACAGCCCTGCCCCTCTGTGCGCATAGATACCAACACGTTCTGTACCAGGGGTGTGCATCAGCTATGGGCAAAGCCTGAAGCCCGAGCAGAATCAGGCCCCTTCGGTCCGGTTTTGTTGCTTCACAAGGTGAAGTGGGCTTCCCTCTGAATGCAGTGGACCCCAAAGGCACTCCAGAATAAGGCTTCATTAGCGACTCACGTTTCAGAGACATGGGAAACCTGGAGACTTATTTAATTTCTCCTGCAAATATAGCATGTTTAAGCTTCGTTTCTAAAACACTGAGTGGAGGAGGAGGGAGGGAATGCGGTTGAGTGATTGTGATTGACAGGTCCACTCTCGAATCTGAGGGCACATTGTACCAGGGGGGCTCTCCAATCACTCTGCTTTGCGGGAGGGCAAGGATGGGGCCGTGAGATGCCATTCTTCTAGCGTCACCAGACTTTGCTATGAAAAAAATGCCTTAAGCTGATTTTCAGTCATCACAACTCCCTAGCCCCTGTACCTATCCTTCTGAAACTTTATAGGCTTCTTGCCTGGGGACACCTCTGGGATGTGTGCCATTTTCATACAAATTGCCCCCAAAAAACAGGGTGGGGAGGGAAGAGGAAGTGAATCTCCCCCCCCCCAAGAATTTGAGGACTCCCCTTCTACATGAACTGCCGTACCTATCCTACTGAGACTTTGCACATTTCTTACTCAGGGGCACCTCTAGGCTGTCTGTCATTTTCAGAACAATGGTCCACAAGGAACACAGAGGAATAAGCGCATCCCCTTTTGGAGACCCACAAAATGTCAAAGCTGTTCTTGCACAAAAACTCTTACAGCTATAAATCTGAAATGTGGCAGGCTTGATCCCCTCTGAAGGGGCAACTATCCCTGCAATTTTTGTCCATTTCTGCCAAGAAATCAGAAAGGTATCGGCAATTTCCTTTAAAAAGAAAATGAAAATATAAAGGTACATAGCACAAAGACCCCTGAACCTCTTTTTCTGACATTGGGCAGGTGTAATGCTGAAAATCCTTTCTCCCCCCTCCTCTTCCCTCCTCATCCCCTATTCCTTGTGCATCATATCTTTGTAGACTGTAAGCCCACAGAGAGGGACTGTCTGATTGATTGTAAGCCTTGGGGGGCTGAGGAGCGGTATAAAAATACTTTAAAGAAATAAATAAGAATCATAAACCCCTCCTACTATGCCTGCAACTATCATCCAGTCATGACCAAGAAAAAGGGGTTAGAGCTGTTTGTTTGTTTGTTTTAATTTCCCAGGAGAGTCAATGGGAACCACAGGGCCTCAGCTTTCTGAACCTAGGCTCGGGTCCGGGCTGAGTCAAAGCAGACAGACTCTGAATCCATCCAAGCAGAAGCATTTCCTGAAGCACCGAAGCAGGGCCTGAGTTGAAGCGGTGCATGCCTCTAGTAAATACGGAGCCAGACAGCCCAATGGCCGGATCCAATATAAAGCTGCTTCTTCATATGGTTGGGAGATCCCGTAGGTCACTGGATGAGCCCATGCTTTGCATGCAGAAGGTCCCAGGTTCAATCCCCAGCATATCCAGTTCAGAGGACAAATTCCTGGAGGAGGAGGCCATTGGTGGCTACTAGTCCTGATTGGCTATGTGCTTCCTCCAGTGTCAGAGGCAGTCTGCCCATGTACACCAGTTGCCGGGGAACATGGGCAGGAGGGTGCTGTTGCACTCATGTCCTGCTTGTGGGTTTCCCATTGGGGCAGCTGCTTGGCCACTGTGGAGACAGGATGCTGGACTAGATGGACCCTTGGTCTGATCCAGCAGGGCTCTTCTTGTGTTCTTAAAAACATAGAAAAACATTAAAAGCAACCGTTAAAGCCATAACAACAATTTAAAAAGCCAAGTTAAGAAGCTGTGGCTTGATTCCCTTTCCTGAATGCAGAGAGTGGGGGTCAGCTGCAACTCCAAAGGGCAGGTGTTCCAGAATTTGGGAGCATAGCAGGAAAAAGCCCTTTCCCACATGCCTGACAAGCAGGCCTCTGCAAGCGAGGGGAAATTCAAATGCTGATATTAATTACTGAGCACAGGTTCATATTGAGATAAGTGACACAAGCCTATCCCAGTTCTTACTGAGATACGTGGATTGCAGTTGGTCTGGGATGTTCCAAGGGGGGTCCTTGTTTTCCCAAGCTGGGATGCAGCTCAGAGCTGGTTTTATCAAGCAGTGTTTGCATACTCTGGGATCCTTTCCACTTGCTTTGGTTAATGCTTACCAAAGGAGTGTGATCCTTAAGTTAAGCCAGAGATCAACAGAGACATGTTTAGACGGGGGCAGAAGGATTACTCTGAGGAGAGAAGAAAAGAAGGGGAAGAAAAGATTTTGGTGTGGCTGAAACGGGTGGGGTGGGAAGGGAAGAGAGTGTCGTGGGTTGATTGTCAGCATGGCAGGGAGAAAGTATTCTGGGTGATACGGAAGGTGCCTACTGTGGGAGTGGTGAGACAACCATTTTTTCTTTTGTTCATTCATTCATTATGGAAGTTCATTAGCCTAGGGATAGGCTGCGAGGTGCTCATGGGCACCAATAACCTCCAGACACCTTTCTTGGTGCCTGCCGTTTACGGGCAGCTGGGATTGCTGTGAAATAAGTTTCTGTTGGTGTTGAAACTGGTTTCAAAGGAGTTTAGTATTTTGGGGCTCAGACTTCACCTCTGCCTTGTACTCGGACTTTCGGGGCAGGTTACTCATCTGTTTGCATGCCTCCCGTGGCAGCCATTTTGTGGTGGTGCCCAGGACAGTTTCTCAAATTGCCAAATGGGCCCACAGGCCAAAAAGGTTGCATATTTCTGATGCCATTGACCTCGACTGAGAACGTTTTTCCAGGGTCTCAGGCAAGAAACTTTATCATAGATTTCATAGATCATAGAGTTGGAAGGAGCCTACAAGGCCATCGAGTCCAACCTGCTGCTCAATGCAGGAAACTAGAGGAGGGGTCTCCCATCCAAGTAATAACCAGACCCGACCCTGCTTAGCTTTCCACACTCAGACAAGCTGAGCCAGCATGAGCCACAGGCCTGTTCATCATGGGCCTAAGGTGGCCAGGTGTCCTACTTTACAGGGGACAGTCCTCTATTTTGGAGAGGAGGAATGTCCGCTATTTGAATTGTCCTTTATTTGATGGGTTGTCTAGTCCAAGCCTGGTTTAAAGACAAAGAACCATCAGGGGGGAGAGCAGAGCAGGGGCCGTGGAGTTGTTACCCATCTGCAGGCAGCAGCAGGCTGACTGGGGCATGCTGGGAGTTGTAGGCCTTTTTTTCTGTCTAAACGTGCACAGGATTGCACTTCTACTCAGTGTTCTCCACTATGGTGAGATGTCTTGTATTTCTGTTTAAATCAGGGGTGGGAAACTTGTGGTCCTCCAGATCTTTTGACCTACAACTCCCATCATCTGGCTGGGGCTGATGGGAGTTGTAGGCCCAAACATCTGGAGGGCCACACGGTGCCCTCTCCCGATTTAGATCACAGTTATTTTTCTCTAAATTTGCACATACGCCCTACACATTGGCAAATGCAAATATCGTGCAAATTGGTGCCCTCTGTTGTCCTCTGCTTTGGAGATGCATTTCCTCTTTTTGGGTGGCCACCCTACTTTGAGCTAGACTTGCACATGCTCCAGCTGTCTCTGGACATGATCTGGGACTGACCCTCTTTTCTGGGCCCTGTTTCTGAGAAACCATTGTCTCCCCAGGGTCGGGATGCTACTGACTACCAGTTGCCAGGATCACGAGCAGGAGGGTGGTGTTGCGCTCGTGTCCTGCTTGTGGGCTTCCCAATTGGGGCATCTGGCTGGCCACTGTGGGGACAGAATGCTGGACTAGGAGGGCCTTTGGTCTGATCCAGCACATCTCTTCTTGTGTTCATGTTGTCCCTGTTTTGTCCCTATGTTTGCTTTATTTGAGATGCAAGATAACCTGCGCGAGTCTGAAATGTCAGGGTTCTGCTCCTTCCCAGAGCCCCAACAAATCTCTGGGCGTGGGAGTGGAGGGGGTAGATGCATCATGTTTCTGGCACATGCACATGAGCACTGAAGCTCCATGTGGTGGACAGCCTGACATTGTGCACCATATTGTCAACTCTGTCGATAACCTATTGCAGCCTTCCCCTGCCTGATTCCCTCCAGATGTGTTGGACTACAACTCCCAGCATGCTGGCCAGGGGATGCTGGGAGCAGTAGTCCAACACACCTATTGGAAGGGGGTGATGTTGTGTGTGTTTTTTCAACTAGAACTTTAACCAAAAGAAAGAACAAACACTCTTTTAAAGCTGTGGATTGAACCGGGGCCCTTCTGCTTGCCTGAGCTAAGAAGTTGCCTTCCACCAAGTCTCTGTGGTCCATCTAGCTCCATATGGCCTACACTGACTGGCAGCGCCCTTCAGGGTTTCCGACTGGGCTTCTCTAGCCCCCCCCCCCCCCGCGGAGATGTTGGAGACCGAACCTGGGGCCTTCTGTAGGCGCTCTGCAACAGAGCTGTGACCAGAGGGAGCGAGCAAGGTGCACTGCAATTGCCAATCTTGTCAGCCACGTTTCCTTGATCACGACCATTTTTACTTCGCTCGGAAGACCCAGGATGCTTGGACCGACGTGGGATCTTATGGACTGTTGACTGCAGGGGCTTTGGCATCCTCACAGAACCCTGCAACCCGAGACGACTCTGACCACGGCTCGTTTGCACCACGCCTTACACAGGATGCAGGCCGGTGTTAGTTTAAGCAAAGTTAATCTCCCGCGGCTCAGAGAGACTTCATCTCCAGCCGGCTTGGAAACGCACATGTCAGCCCAACACTCTGTGATTACCTGGCTGGCCTGACTCATCCGTGCATTGCACAAGAGACCCAGAAAGCCGCATCCCCGGCTGGCCTTCTTCCCGAGGCCCAAACCTGCTAGGCGAGCACAGAAACAGGTTCTTTTGAGCCCCCTCCAGGTGCAAGGGAGGTGCGGCTGTGGGGGAGTGTGGCAGCTTTTGTCTGGGCTCAGAGTTGGGCATGGCAGACAGGGAGCAGGGCGGGGGGGGGGGTGCTTCTCCAGCAAGTGTGCAGGCTAAAGGAAGCAGTGAGCCCGGACACCCTGCTGCCTGGCCCAACAGGTACCTCTCTGGCTGGCACGGCTCCTGGGTTCTTCCTCACACCTGCTGGCAGAATACCGCAATCCAGTGGGTGAGGCTTTTGCATTCAGGAGACGGGCCTTCCGCCCACCAGTTTCTGCAACCATCACCCCCCCAAAGCCACAATCTTGCAATGACAATAACTCAGATGGTGCAAACTCATATACAGTATGTGTTACGAATCATTATACCATTTATTTCTTCATTTCCCCCCCCAAATGTGCATCTTCCTGAGGGGAAAGATTGCAGAAGGTCTCCTCTCGCCTAGACTACTGTAATGCGCTCTACGTGTGGTTACCCTGGAAGACGGTTCGGAAGCTTCAGCTGGTACAGAACGCGGCAGCTCGCCTGGTTAAAGGCAGCCGCTGGCGGGATCACATCACTCCAGTGCTCAAGGAGCTGCACTGGCTACCAGTTGCTTGCCGAGCCGAATTCAAGGTGTTGGTTTTGACCTTTAAAATCCTATACGGCTCTGATCCAGTTTATCTCAAGGAGCATCTTCAGCAACACCAAGTAGGCCGCTCAACAAGAACTGCCACAGACGGCCTTCTCCTTGTCCCTTCAGCCAGAGCAGCTAGACTGGTGGGGGCTAGGAAGAGGGCCTTTTCTGTGGCGGCCCCCATACTGTGGAACTCTCTCCCTAGTGACCTCCGCCATGCCCCCTCTCTGCTGAGCTTCCACCACTCACTAAAAACATGGCTTTTCAGGCGGGAATATGGGGTGGGTTAAGATTTTAAAATTGTATACTGTTTTAAATGTATTTTATATTTTATTATGTTGTACATCGCCCAGAGTGGCCAGTTTGCCGGCCAAATGGGCGATCCATAAATGCAACAAATAAATAAAGAAATAAAGAAGAAGGATCCTTAGCCGGAAGGGCTGTAGCACAGGGCACGTGCTTTGCATGCCCAAGGACCCGGGTTCAATCCCTGGCACCTCCAGTTTTAAGAGGATCCGCTAGCAAGTGGGGGGGAAGGCCTTGCTCTCGGCACATCTCCCTCCCAATTAAAAAGAACAGAGATGGCTGGTGGTCACTGAGAGAGGTGTCTGCAGGCACCACACTGGAGAACCCAGGTCCAGTCAATGCAAGAGTGAATCTGGATCCAACCAAGGAATGCAAAGGTAATAGGATGATTGACCATGCGGGGGCTGCTGGGGGCCATGGCAACAGGGAAGTGTGTCCACTCCGGATTTTACTCCGAACTTTTAAGGAGCTATCCATGGTGGCGAACCTATTTTTTAGGGCGGGGTTCAGCACCGTGGATAGCTCCTTTAAAGTTTGGTGTGAAATCTGGAGTGGACACACAGCTGTGCTGACATTGGAGCCACTGGCCTCCAGAAAACGTTCAAAAGTTCCCAGGTTCAATCCCTAGACTATCTCCAACCCCCCCAAAAAGGGGGGTCAGGGAGCATTTGATGTTAGAGACCTCCATCTGCCAGAGCGCCGCTATCGGTTGGAGTGGACAATAATAGGTTAGATAGACAAATACTCTGGCTTCGGATAAAGGTGCAATCTTATGCATGATTAGACAAGGGGGGAAAGTCCTACAACTCCCAGCATTCCCCAGCCAGCATGCTGGCCATTGTAGGACTTTTTTCTGTCTGGACATTCATAGGACTGTGCTCAAACACGGTCTCCCAGGATGATGATGAAGTTGGCTGGGGAGGATTCCAAGGGGGGAAGTGCAGCCCATGTTGGTGACCTGGGGGGGGGTCGTTCCAGCTGGACATAAGGGAGGAATGGGTGGGGTTATTTACATGTTAATGTTTTAGCTTTCAAGAAGCATCAGCAGAAATCTCCAACTGCAGCATAACGTGCAACCATAACGTGCCTCTCCTGTCTGTTCACCAACAAGGGTCATTCCACTTAATTTGTTTGGTTTTAAATAGCTCTTCTTAAAATAATAATATTTTTTTTAAAATGCAGGTGGGGTGGATTTGCCTGTTCCTCCACATGTTGCTCCACCCGTCCTTTCCTTTCCCTCGGATTTAATGAAACTTTCTTTTTCCTTTTTCATGAATGGCTCACTCCAGTAGAACCGGCCTCAGGGGATTTCTCCTGTCAGCCCCCATGTTGGTTACTCACAGGGCCGCCTCTGTCAGCCCTTGGCTGGAAGAAACAGCACAGTGCAACCTGGCAGAGGCGGTGTTAGGGGGCGGCCCACAAGGTCTGGAGCCCAGAATCTTTCATTTGGAGCCCCACATCTCTGGGAGGCCATCCGCCCCACCACCCTGCTGTCCAGGGGCACTTGCTGAAAGAAAGGGACAGGGGCCCTGAGGATCTCTGTTGCATCGGATCCCTCTGGACTAGCTGGCTTTTTGCCCACCTGTGCTTCGCCTCCTCCTGCTTCACACACACACCCTTGAATCTTTCTGCCTGAGGTGTTTCTCTGAATCAGATGCCCTCCTCTCCCCTGTCCACACACCCCTTTTTGCAAATGGGGGTGTCCTGACAAGACAGGGCCCTTTAAAGTCACACAGAGAGATAGACTTCAAAGCATCTGTACATTAGCATCTGCAAATTTGTGCTTTTTTCTTTGGTCCTGTGAGTCTGAGCCCCAGATCTTTTTGGATATCTTGTACGACCCCTGCAACCTGAAGAACTTTGGGGGGGGGGACGAGGACAGGGAGCCATGTCTGCATCAGCAGTGACCCAAATTATTAAAAGCAACGGGGGTTAAAAATAAAGCCCCGCCATTCTCTCTTCTTCTCAGCGCTGCTCCCAAGTTCTCGATTATTCATATTTTCACAGCAGCTGTCCCTTTCCTTTCCCGATCATTGGCCAAGCTCAGTGGAATGTTTTGGAGCCCACTTTTAGAAAGGAAAGTTACGCAGCTTGCAGCATTGGGTGTGTGTGTGTATATAATTAGTTTTGCTTTCGTTGTATCTTTGATCCTTAAGGTTGTCACCTTTTTTAAGGAGAAGAAAAAACTTGACACCGCCCTTGATTTATTTTTTTATCCCATTTTTCAGTTCAAAGATAAAGCCTGCAAAGTGGCTAAGGCAGCAATTAAAACGCAAAACAAAAAACCAAGGAGCAGCCGTGAAAAGACCAACTGTAAAAACATTCAACTGCAGCCATTAAAAAGAAAAGCAAACTGTAATAAAGCAGCGAGTGCAGCATTGACATGCGATCGGTGCTAAAAGAAGTGAGTGCCAGGCAAGCGCCCCTGAAAAGAACGTTCCACAGGCCGTCACACACACACACGTGCGCGCACACGTGCACGCCAAACCTGCAACAGTAGGGAAACTGGCTGAAGTGGGACCTCTGGTTAAGATCTGACGGCAGGTAAGGGGGCCACTTATGGATCACCAAAAAGAGGAAACGCAGGCATCACCCAAAAAAAGAGCACACACATTTCCATGAAATGTGCATATGCTGATGCACATGTACAGATGCGAATTTAGAAATAAGGGTTATAACTTAAACAGAAATGTGGGACATCTCACCACAGTGTGGAAGACCATGACCAGGTGACCTGTGTGTCTGCCTGTTCTGTCTGCTAATCAGTTTCTATCCCGCCTTTCCATAAAAAATGGCACTCAAGCTGACCATTCAGCTGAGACTCTAAAATTACCTAACTGCACCAATTATCTGGGACTTGTTAAGGACTCACTAGGACTCATTAAACTTGGCTGGACTTCCTTTTCTGTACACTTATATAAGATTGTGCAGTAAATATTGTGCTTTTCATTCCAGTGTGGTGGACAGGGACTCGGGAGACTAGGATGGGTCTGTAGCCAGGGGTGGGCTAGGAGGGGGGGAAATTAATCCCACCTTAATTTTCTCTGTCCTCTATAAAAAAAATTTTTACAAACAAATAATTAAAAAGACAGTTTACAATTTTATCTTTAAAAGGCCTCCAAGCCAGATGAACTGCCCTGCCCTACTTTTTTGGTGGCCACCCCAGAATTTTTAGGCTGACTATGGGCCTGGACCCAGGTTCAAGTTCCCACTCGGCCATGAAGCTCACTGGGTGACTTTGGGCCAGTCAGGGTCAGGGACTCTCAGCCTAACCTACCTCACATGGTTGTTGTGAGCATAAAATGGAGAGGAGGAGACAGACCATGCATGCCGCCTTGGGTTCTTTGCAAGAGGGGAAAAGGCGGGAGATCAATGTAATTGTGAAGAAAAGAGCCTTTGGGGGTTCTCACACACACACACTCACCTCATGTGTGAACCGGCTGGGGTGGGTGGGGTGTGCATAGTTAGCGTGTGGAGAAAGGGGCCTTTGGGGGTTCCTGCATGCATGCACACACAGAACAACCCCTCATGTGTGAAGGCTGGGGGTGTGTGTGCATAGTTCCTCTTTAATGGGTGGCGCCTGGAAGTCCGAAGGAGCCAGGCTGAAAGCTTGCCTATGTAAATGTAGTTCAAAGCCATAAGCCATGAGTCATGAGTTCCCCCTCCCTTGCCTGGCCAGGTGAAGTTCTTTCTAATTGGCTGAAGGCAGGAAAGCTACAGAAAGGGGGAGGGGGGAAGAGATATTTCCCAAAGCGTGGGTCTTGGTCTTTGTCTGTCTTGGATCGCGTGGCTACCGGCTACCCTGGCTGTTGGGTGATGGCGGCAAGCCAAAGAGAGGCCCAAGCCTTTGGGGGGGGGCATCAGGATCCAACCCCAGTTAGCTCCTGGTGAAATGAGCTGGATGAGGGCTCTAGTGAAGGCAAGTCTTGTGGGAGTTTTACCCATCTCGGACCTTCGGGTAGGTGTGGTAATCTCCCTCGGGCAGCGAGGCTGTGCTGGATTTAACCTTTGAAGAGAACACCCTCAGGTAACAGGTGTGTGCCTGAGAGATATTAAGGAATCAGGTTTTATTGTTTTGCAGCTTTACTGTGTACTAAAGTGTCTCTCTCTTTATTTTGTGTGCTTCTCTCATTTCCCTAATCCAGTGCTTCTCAAATAGTGGGGCGGGCCCCCCAGGGGGGGCGCAAGGCTCCGTAAAGGGGGGCTCGTTTGACCTCAGTTAAACGTTTTTTTTAATATTGTGTTCCTTTAAATCCTGTGCTCCTTTAAATCTTTTCTGCTACAGTTAATAAAGCTATTCTTTGTTGTAAATTGATCCACATTTCTTTCTTTTTTTATTCTCTTATACGTTAATAAGGATACAGTGTTATGCAGAGGTGTACTTATAACAATTTTATAGACAAATGATACTATTTACAGTCGTGCGGGGGGCGCGAAATGTTTTCTTCTTCCTAGGGGGGGCATGACAGAAAATAATTGAGAAGCACTGCCCTAATCTTGTTGTAAAATGCTACCAGAATAAACCTTGTCTTGGTTTTACCCCACATGGGTTTTGTAGTACTCTGTGGCTTCAGTATCTAAATCCAGGTTACAGAATTAAAGGCGAGTCCCTCAACAGAGATCCAAGTAGGATTGCAGACAGCTGAGGCTGGCAATCTGGTACCTTGAGATCTCTGGGGGTCTTGGTTCCTTTGGAGTAGGAAAGGGTGGGGGTGTGGCGGGCCAGCCAGCCCCCCCTTCCTCCACAGTAATAATAAATAAATATTTTTTTGTAAACTGCCCTGGAATAAAACGTGATGAAGGTTGGTATATATATTTTTTAATTATTCACAATAGCAACAGTAAACTATCTCCATATAACCTCTTCTCCTCTCCTTTCCTCCACCCCCATTAATCCAAACATTCTTTCTTCAGGAGATGAGTTATTTCTGCCACATTATCCTTCAACCGGCTTATGATGACACCACACAGATCTCCACAGCAACTAATTTATGATGTTACAGCAGCACCTTTTAGTCTCCCAGAGATAAATTAAGTCGCTATTAGGCGGCATGATCCCACGGCCCGGGACATGGCCACCTCCAAGTAATCTTTTCAATTAGTGGTTTGGCAGAACCTCTCCAAACTACACTGATGCTGAAACAGTTTGTCTTCTGCCAAAAGACACTGTTATTTGCAGTCCAAGAGAATTCATGGGGAAGCTAAGCTGAGAGCCTGGTGACATCCAAGTTCACCCAAAGCATCTGGATACCAACCAAGATGCATGAAGGACTTTGTGGGAGTTGTAGGCGAGCAAGCAGGGCGGAGGGCCCAGGCCGTGGCCAAGTCAGTCCATGAAGTTGTAGGCGCAAGGTGAGCAGCATGATCCTGCACATGCTACTGACTCAGAAGTAAACCCCATGGGCTCAATGGGGTTTACTCTCTAGTAAACGTGTTGAGCATTGATTGCAGCCAGACTGAAACTTCCCAGTATGACGTTTTTATTTAGATCTTCAGCCGTAGATTTTGGTGATGGATTTTAAGACAATGAATCTCAACCCTTGGCATAAATAATTTTATTTTTGACTATTGTTTATTATTTAGATACTGTCATGACCATTTACAGAGGACAAGAGGACAGATATCTGCACTGAGGAGTTTACAATTTAAATTTCACCACAGGGTAGACAACAGAGGAAGGGAGATGGAGGTAGAGGTTAAAGAGGGAAGAATATTTTATTTCGGTTACATGAAGTTAAGCTTCTTTACAGTGGAGCATGAGGAATAAGAGGTTTGGAAGAAGTGGAAATATTGTAGAGAAACATTGACCTGCTTCACATAACATGACAAACCAGAGTACAGGTTGCTATGGGTTGAGTGTGGGTTGTCATTGAATCATGGGTTTGTGGAGAGGAGAAAGCCAGAGCACACACAGTGAACAGACCTTTTGCCAAGTTTTGCCCTTTAGCTGACACCCCGCAATTCCCCCCACCCTTTTTTGCATAATCCCCACCTGGGGAGGTAAATGACTGAACCAACCGGTTGTAGGTGACCACCCCAGCATAGCCACATCTGCATACTCTCAATGGGAGCACTCACACTACCCTGGGGTCGGGCCAGAACACCAAGAGGTGAGAAGCAGTCTCAAAGAGCTGCCAAGTACCCCAGATCACCCCGGAGATATCCGCCCAAGAGGCGCCATCACCCTGCAGGGCACAATGGGCCACCTGATCGTCAGGGGCGGGGTAGGGGGCAGAGAGTGGGTTGAAAACCAAGTACACAGGGATCAGGTGGGTAGAGAACTTGCTGCATGGTGGCACAGACCCAGTCCTCGACTCCGGTCGGGACCCAGTACGATCCAACCCTGGGCACGGCGCACCGCGACCGGCTAACCAAGCCACTACGGAAGATCAGGGAGCCAGATTCTCTGATGTGAGGTAACTCTGCACTCCAGCAAAGCCCACCTTGTTAGCCAATTGAATACTTCCGCTTTGTATCTGTATTGACTGCTCTGTTTATACTGTGAAATTCCTGTAGTCTATTAGTTCAGCTCCATTAAACCCTTTTGAAACTGACCAGATTGCAGGTTCCTGGTATCTCTATGGGATTTCATGTCAATATCACTCGCGGCTAGAAATAAAGTCTTGGGAAGCCGCGTACAGGGCACAACTTCAGGGCCGGTTAACCCTTAAGGTACCGAACCCGCACAGTGGACCAGGTTCAGTCCGCCACAGGGTTGTTGTTGAATCATGGGCTGTTGTGTTGTGTGAACCTAGTGATGCTAACAAACCATGGTTTGTTAACCATGAACAACCCATAGTTCACAACCCAACATGAAACCATGGCTTCTCTTTATGGGTTGTTCTTGGTTAACAAACCATGGTTTGTTAGCACAGCTGGGTTCACACAACACAACAACCCAGTTCAACGACAACCCACACTCAACCCGTATTCAGATTGTTGTGTTGTGTGAACCCAGCCATTAACTTGGAAGAAGACCATTGCCCTCATGGCCTGCTGACTGGAGGCTTCCTGGAGGCAACTGGTGGCCACTGTGGGAAACAGGATTCTAGACCACGTGGTCCTCTGGCCTGATCCAGCTGGGCTCTCTCTGTGTTCTCATGACCCATCTGATTTTTTACTTTAATTTTGCAATCAAATTTATGCCAAGGAATTTGCTAATGCTCCCCCCCCCCCGCATCCACTTCCCTGCAAAAAGGGTCACAGTTGAGAAGGCATCAATTCTGTGGAAGACCAGCAACTGGGTCTTCTGCGTAAGTTCGGCACTTAACGGGTTAACCGGCACTGAGATATAGCCCGTCAAAGCAAGTTTAAGCGATTACCTCTCAGCCGCTACCTAAAAAGCACAGGAGTCCATTCGCATCAATGAATAGACGCTTTATTTACGGTAGGTTAATGGAGCGGAACTAATAGACTTCTAGGAATACTACAACATACACAAAACTAGGTCGTGACCTCAAATAGCTGAATGACTTGGTTCCCAGGCTAGCGTATTGCAGCAATGAGTTACCTTAGACCAAAGACTCTACGGCTTCCAGCTTCTAGCCTGACTCCGAGCCCGCCCGTGCTCGGGGAAAAGAACTGCTTGACCCAGCCGGTGCTGGCTTTGGAAGGTGTCAACCCGCCTGAGTTCCCAACAACCCTTCCCGGATGGGTAGAGGGGTTTTCTACCCCGTCCCCCTCCCTCTCCCACCCCTTGCCGGTCAGGTGGGCTTATTCCTGCCCCTTTGCAGTCAGGTGGGCTTATTCCTGCCCGGGAAAGGTGACGTCTTGCAGTTACGGGTTCCTTCAGGGGATACTTTGCAGCTCGTTGAGACTGCCCTTCACCTCCGGATGGTCCATGTGTCCTCTTGTGGATTCGGGTAGATGTTTCCCTATTGTGTACCTGTCTGGCCAGACCTGCATCTCCTGTTTCCCCCCTGGTGGGGGATTATGCAGACAGGGGTTGCCAGGGAAAACTACATGTGGTCGCTAAGGGAAAACTATGTCGGGGTTCAAGTCACTGTGGGTGTGCAGGCTTTCTCCACAAATTCATATTAGCAGAATTTGTTACATCAATGCATCATCATCATCATCTTCAGCAGCAGCAGCAGCAGCAGCAACAACATGTTCTATCAACGCCCCCCCCCCCCTACTCCTTCTTTTGCATCTGGCCAGCCTGCGAAAACCAGAAGAGGAGTGCCTTTCTTGTGCCGAAAGCTGATGGTGTGGGAAGAGCTCCCTTCCATGATAAAAGCTGTACAGCAATTTTAAATAAATGGAATTCCCAGCAGGTTTGCTGCTTGTTTTTTCCTGGCTTGCTTTTGTCCTGGACCTTCAACTGCTGTGCAACCAGTAGAAATTCAACAGGCAAAGCTTTAGCCCATCACTGCCATCTCCATGCCAAGGAAAACCTTGGCCTGCTAAATATTTTGCTTCCCACACAACTCTTAGAGGCGAGGAAGCCTGCCAGGGACGGGGAGACATGTTTGCAACCCTATTTATACATGCCGTATAAACAGTAAATATTAATACACTCGGATTAACAGCTGACAGAGCAATTTAAATTTTAAAGACATCAGATTTTGTCTGCAGCTTCTGTGAGTACACATAGAGATGCCACTTTGTTTTCTTTTTTAACCACTTAACACCCTGCCTGGAGATGCTTCCCTTACTGAAGTTCTCAGGGACTAAGAAATTCAGATTCCAGGACTAGAGCAGAAACTGGGGTGGGGGGCAACCTGAGCATACAGGATTACCAATTTAGGGGGTGGGGGAGAAGCCAACCCACCTTGACCCGTAGTTATGCCTTTCAGAGCAGCTGATGATAATATTTACCTCTGTGGTATGAAACGTTTCATGTGCTGATTTCTGCATAACAAGCACATCCCCAAACTCAAAGAGCAAGAGGGATGGGCCTGTGAGAGAAATCTGGCCACAGTCAAGTCTCATGATTTCCCTTAGTTAGGTTTTCCCTCTGCTTGCCTCAAGTTATCCTTCCCCTTTACTGTGTTTTCTTTGAGTGGGTAGCATTGTTTATGATCAGAAAGATAAAATAAGAGCCTCAGAACAGGCTGCCTTCTAGGCTGGTGCTGTGATTCAGTTTTCCTGTTATGTTTATAGCTCAAGAACATAAGCAGAGTCCTGAAACTGGATCAGACTAAAGGTCCAGAGTGACCAGACAGACGATCTCTAGGGAGCCCAGAAGCTGCAGGGCTGGAAGGCAACAACCCCTGTGCTTTGCCATCTAGCAACTGGTGTCTGGAGATAGACTGCCTCTAGATATGGAGGTTGCACTCTCAGCAATCACTGTGAATAGCTGCCAATGCATCATTTGCCTTTAGCATACATGCATATAAATGCATGCACATGAACAGTGAGGCATCACACAGTGCGGAACCAGGTCTCTCTCTCTCTCTCTCTCTCTCTCTCTCTCTCTCTCTCACACACACACACACACACACACACTGTGGCAGCAGAGGCATTTTTTGAACTGCTGGTGATAGCTTGTAGGACAACTGCAGTTTTCTAGTATATTATATGTCCTTATACACCAGAACAATCACCCTCTTAGCAGGGCCAGTGCTACCATTAGGCCAACTAGGCAGCTGCCTAGGGTGCAGGGCTAAAGGGGCGCCAGAAATAGGGAGGGAGGGCTCAAGTGGGAAGAGGGGTGCACTAAATATCTGATCTCGCCTAGGGCACCAAACTGCCTTGCACCGGCCCTGCCTCTTAGCTTTTTCCAGAGAGGTATCCAGCCATGTTAGTCTGTTGTCGTAAAAATAAGACAGTTTTGTGGCACCTTAAAGGCTAACACATTGATTATGGCAGAAACTTTCATGTAGACGTCACTTTGTCCAATGCATCAGAAAGCTTGTGTCATAAGCAATTTGTAAACCTTTAAGGTGCTACCAGATTCCTTGTGGTTTTTGCTCTTGGCTTGAAATCAGTGGAAGGCAGGCGTCTTAAAAATAGTGAAGGACCAGAGCATGTGAAACGGAGTCCCCTTTTTCCATTTGGGAAATGTTGGAGGAAAGGAGGAAAGGCAATCTGAGTAGGTGCTGATGCACACCACGCCCTTCACTCTGACGCACACGCACACGCACACGCACGCACCCCGTTAAGGGTCCCTTCTAGGTCACATCCCCCCCCCCCGGCTTTTCAAATGCTTGAACTGCTCCTGGTTTTAGGTCCTAGTGAAGGAGTGGATCCTTTCCTCTTGAACAGACACTCTTTCTTCACTGAAAGCCTTTGTTATGTCCAGAGCTCTAACACACCCACAAGCAATAGTTCTCTGAATATTTGGCTGCCTTTACACAGAGTGCCAAGAGATCTGCTTTGTCCAAATGGCAAAGCTGTTGACGCCAGGCGACATTTCGCAGAAGCACAACCCCAGCAAAGTCTCTCCACCCACCTCGGTTGTTCCTCCTTCCCCCTCCTCTCTCTACTACCCCAAGGATGGGTACAAGGTTTTCAAAAATCTCTGAATCTGCTGCAGACAAGGCTGGGAGAGAGACACACACAGAGAGAGAAGGTTTTGCTTTAAACCAAGGGCCTCCGGGCTTGAAGCTGATCACCAAATGACGAGAGATGCCGGAGCTGACTGCGAGCCAAGCGAGCCAAGCCAGGCAGGCCAGCAATTCACAGCTGGCAAAAGCATCTGCAGTTCTTGCTTGCAGGTGGCTTCATGCGCTGCATGTGAGAGGCCCCCCACCCACCGAGCCCAGTTCTGGTGACTTCATCCATGCATATATTCCTCAGCCCTTCCATTTCCTGCAGAGCTGCGATCTTCTGCCTGCTATTATCAGCAGGAAAATTGGGGCAGGGGACCCCACAAGCATCTTCCTGGCTACATTTTTCTTCTCCCTCCCATCTTGAACGACTAAATGGCAGGGAGAATTTCAATGGGCGAAGCCTTTCCCTTCACTGCACCTGTTGCAGGTCAAGGGAGTGGCTCTTTATTCATCTACCTGATGCCAAGACAAAACACGGGTCCATCTAGCTTGCGATTGTCCACAGCAGCCTTCCCCAACCTGGTGTCCTACAGATGTGTTGGACTGCAACTCCCATCATTCCCAGCCAGCATGCTAGCTGGGGATGATGGGAGTTGCAGTCCAACACATCTGGACTGCAACCTATTCATAAATGATCTGGAATCAGGAGTGAGCAGTGAAGTGACCAAGTTTGCTGATGACACCAAATTATTTAGGGTGGCTAAAACAAAAAGGGATTGTGTGAGGTGCTCCAAAAGAATCTCTCCAAACTGGGGGAACGGGCATCAAAATGGCAAATGCTGTTCAATGTAAGCAAGTGTAAAGAAATGCACATTGGGGCAAAAAAAAACCCAGCTTCAAATATAAGCTGATGGGATCTGAGCTAGTGGTGACTGCCCGAGAAAGAGATCTTGGGGTTGTGGTGGAAAGCTTGATGAAAATGTTGATCCAGTGTGTGGTTGCTGTGAAAAAGTCAAACTACATGTTAGGCGTAAGTAGAAAAGGAAGTGAAAATAAAACTGCCAATATCATATTGCCCTTATACAAACCTATGGTACAACCGCACTTAGCATGTTGTGCATAGATCTGGTCACTGTGCCGAAACAAGGATATTCACGTAGAGTTGGAAAAAGGGCAGCTAAAAAGATCAAGGGGCTGGAGCAACCCCCCTAGGAGGAAAGGTTACAACATCTGGGATTGTTTAGTGGAGAAAAAAAGGGGAGTAAGGGGAGACATGATAGTGGTGGTGTACACCCCCCACCACGCTCAGACTTCCCTGTTTCCTCACAGTAGCTGGCGGGAAATGAGTTCAATTTTCCACTGCAGCAATAGCTTGTTCCCTGTTGTAATGCAAAGCCTTTTGGGGTGGCTTGGTCTTCAAAGGGCAATGAAGACCCATTTGTTTGGAAAATGACCCACTCCTGGTGGGGATGAAAACTGCTGGAACTTGTTGATCTGGATCAACATGGCTGCCTGCAATTTTGGCCTCTCCTTTGCGGGCCTGGCCATACTATGCGCACCTGCACTTCAGAGTTTGCCGCTGCTGGCAGACTCTCTTGACACTCCACATGGCAACAGGTCACTGCCAGGTCGAAATGATTGATGCCTTTGAATCACTTCAAGATATTTTGCACAACGTGTTCCAGGCCCTCCCTTCAGGCCTTTTGAATGCCAGTCCATCTTTTTCTACACACCAGGAGGAGATGAGCTCAAGTATTTGGCTCTGGTTGAAGGCCAAAAGCTTTGGGAGAGTTTTCTTCTCTGTGACGTCAAAAGCGATCTACCCGTCTTAATTTATAGCCTGAATCAAGAAAGCTGCCTTGAGCACTGGACTCTTAACAGCAGACGCGGGGTTCTTTCTCAGCGGCAGCCATGTTTTAATCTCTGCCTTGACATGATGAGAATTCAAGAAGTAGGGCAAGAAAGCAATTTTACATCCAAAGTGGCTGCAGATTTGGATGGGGTTGGCAGCTCAGCTGAGACTGCACACCTCGCAAAAGCTGGTTCACACAAGCGTATTATTACTCACTGCTTGATTTCTTTACACCTGGCGAGTGGCAGCTGAATGTGTGAGCAGCTGCCTGTTAGTTGTGGAAGTTCTACGGAACATCTAGGCTCTGAGTTGATGAGTTTTTCTACAAGAGGCATTTATTGTGCCCTCATCATTCCTTACTCACAGTTGTTTACAGTTCTTTAGATGATGTTGTGACCCTCCAGTTTCACGTCTGTTTTTTAAGAGCACTTTCGGGGGGGGGGGGTTAGAGCAGGGAAAATAGAACACTATTTCTGAAAGTGAAAGAAAACATATTTCCCTACTTGTGTAATGGCATTGTTCTGCTATAGCACAGCACCACCTAGAGCAGTGATGGCGAACCTTTTTGAGCCCGAGTGCCCAAACTGCAACACAAAACCAACTTATTTATTTCAAAGTGCCAACACTGCAATTAAACCTGAATACCAAGGTTTTAGTTTAGAGTTGAATCGCACAAGCCACCACAGCTTAAATCACACCACCTCCAAGCTGCCAGTGCGTCTGCAAGGGCTGTCTCCTGACTCCTCCACATCAGCCCACCCCCACAGCCCCTTCTATCCCCCCATGGGCAGAGAGTGAGTGAGCGCAGGAGGCGGAGATTTAAAGCGGCAGCCCAGCCACCCCTTCTCAGACAGGCAGGCAAGGCTGGAGGAGGAAGAGGAAGAGGAGGAGGAGGAGGAGGAGGAGGAGGAGGGCGCGAGATGGAGGTGGGCAGAGAGTGAGCATGCGAGGCGGAGAGTAGCCAACCGTTTAAAGCGGCAGCTGCCCTCCCCGCCTCACCTCGCCCGCTTGCTCTCCCGCCCCTCGGGGGAATCCTCGCAGCAGGAGGTGCCCGGGACCCCTGCCTGATCTCGCTCCTCTCGCGTGCCCACAGAGAGGTCCCTGCGTGCCAGCTGTGGCACACGTGCCATAGGTTCGCCATCACTGACCTAGAGGTTATGTAGCAGAAAAGCAGGAAAGAAAAAGCTCTTTGTGTAGAGCTTGGATCTCAATTCTGCGATGAAACTGAAAGTAGATACAACGGATTAACAGATTTGTTAGACAAGCTCATGAATACCTCTAAAATAATGCCTCTAAATGCCAGTTGCTTTGGGGCGGCAGCAGGAGAGGGCTATTGCCCTCATGCCCTGCTTGTGGCCTTCCCAGAGGCATCTGGTTGGTCACTGTGGGAAGCAGGATGCTAGACTACACAGACCTTTGGCCTGATCCCAAAGGGCTCGTGTTATGTCAGCTGCCTCCACTGAAAAGCACGTTGTTCGAGGTGATATCTCAGGACTTACCAGAGCTGGAACTTGGAATCTACAGAGCTGGGAACGGCTGCTCCCCGTGGGTGACCCACCAAGGATAGAGCCTGGAGCATTCCCTGGACAAGAGTGACTGCCCACTCAGTCACTTCAGAGTGACTGCCCACTCAGGCTGCTCATTGGCTCTCCTCAACAGGAAGGGCTATAAAAATCTCCTGTGGGGGCTGAGATGCTGCCTGGGCAACTACAACCCCCTTATAGGTTGTGGCTCCTGTCAAGGGTAGGCATGGTAGGGCACCTGCCAAGGGCCCACACCCCAGCAAGGGCCCACTGACAAGACCCCCCTGGAGTTTTTCCTCCTCTTCACCATTGCAACCTGCTCGTTCACCTGCCTCTCGCGCTGGCTCAGACAATGGAGGTGGTGAGCAGCAGATGCCACGGCCTCCTTGCTCCCTGGCTCTCTGCCTGTCAAGCAAGCAAGTGGCAGCAATGATGAAGAAGAGGATGAGGATTGACAGAAGCTGGTGACAATGGCCCTGAGAAGGTTAAATTCACTGAGGGAGGGGATCCATTGAGGGTGTCTTGCCCAAGAGCTCTCAGAAACTTGGTACCGGCCCTGCTGACAACCAACCCTTGCCCTGTAACTTCTGGCTCCCGCTCTATGGCAAGCCATTTCTCAGCTCTGACATAATGTGGAAATAGTATCTGTAGTTTTAGATCTAGGAATTGTTGTTTTATTTGCAAATATTTCTATCCATAACTCTGCGCTGAGCATCAAAGCTGCTAAGGAGATAAATTAAAACAGTAGAGACACAGGAATCCCAGACCAAAATAGCAAACAATACAAACGTAAAACTAACAGCTGCCGAAGAGCAATCAAACCAAGGGCGTCACATTTGCCCCTCCCCAGACGCTTGCCCAAATAAAACTGATTTAACAAGGCATAAAGAAGTAGATCCCTTTCGGTAGTGGGTCCCACCACGGTCCCTGGCGGCCACCGAACGTACGTCTTGAGGGTGGGGGAGGGGAGGGGGCGGAGCAAAGCAGGGCCGCCATCTCAGCGGGCGGGTAATCTCGGTGACTCTCCATTTGGGCCCAGTTCAGAGTTAACCTGCATCCACATCACTTGATTTCTCTGCAGCTGGTATGTGTGCATGAGGTGAAGTAAAAGTGGTTTTAAATCTGGGATGGCCCATTCACACGTGACGATCACCACTTGATGTTTTGTGTGAACATGCACATGTGTACCGGGTCCAGTGTATCACTAGGGGATGAATGCATGAGCATGCTTTGCATGTCCAAAGTCCCAGGTTCCGTCCCCGGCACCTCCAGTCGAAAGGGCCAGAGAGCGGCTGATGGGAAAGACCCCCTTCCCGAGAAGGCTCCTGCCAGTCCGAGTAAACGGTGCAGGGCGAGGAGGAGGAGCAGTTGGCCTCGGACTGTGGGCCGGACTTAACTTTCAGCCAGCCTCCAGTTTTCACACTGAGGCACCAGGCATGCGGGGTGGGCCGATGGGGACTAGCAGCTCTCGACGTTCCACAACCTTTGTCTGAATAAAATGGGTGTTCTCTTCACAAACATTAAAGAATGTTCTGTATGCAGGATGCCTGACAACATTAAGAGGCATCTTAATTGCTTATTTTGTGCCTTCCCCTGCCCCCACCGCTCATGGCTGCTAAGTGGCTACTTGTTGAGCACAGTCCAGAAGGGGGAACAAAATGCCACTTTGTTTTCAGCTCAAGCCCTGACATTGCTCGGGAAGAAAAAGAATGTGGCTGGATTATGAGAAGAAACAGCATTCTGCAAGGAATATCAGGAGGCGAGCTCAGAAGGATGACGTTTGGGTAAATCTGGACAGGTCAAAGGAGTTGGTTACAATAAACAGAAGTGCTGTGAAGCGGCATTCATGATCCAGACCCTGCAAGTCATATTCTAAGTAAATCCACATAACCCTGGCGATAATGAAGCCCTAACAAACTCAGGACCAGGATGCTTAAGAGTCTGCCTGACCCACCCCAACCTGCCTCTTCGGTTGCTGCGCTCGTCAGGAGACACCCTCCTGGTGGTGTCCAAGATTTCAAAGATCCAGTCCATGATGGCTCAGAATAGGGCCTTTAATATCATAGCGCCCACACACTCTGGAACTCCCCATCACTACAAATTAGATGGGCACTGACCCTCTGGGGTTTTCAGCGCCTACTGTAAACTTACTAGTTCCAGTCAGCTTTCCCAGAACAATTATCTTGTCTTCCTTGCTGTTATGCCATTGTCTCTTCTAAGTTGTATACAGTATTTCATCATGGTTTTATAACATATTGTTTGTATATTGCTTAGAAATTTCTCTTTAAGGTGATTCATAAATATCAGTAAGTGAATAAATAAAGTAATTGAATTCATACACACACACCTTCTCCATGAAAACTACACTGAATGAACACGGTTCATGAAACCATGGTGTCATTAGAGGGGATTAGAGGGGATATTATTATAGATTTTTTCTTGTTGTTGTTCCTCTCCTATGGCCAGACTACCTTTAGATGTGTGTCTAGCCATGATGAGTATACTCAGAAAATATAATGTGGTGGTTTTCCATTGCCTTCCACATCGCAGTTCTACGGCCGATTATGATGGCTACCATCTCGCCCGCAGTTTTCCATATCGAAGCCCTGTTGGCACCCTTGCCTTGGTCTCCGATCGGCCCTGACTCTACTGCTACCCAAGGTCAGGTGGAATTTAGAGGCAATTTAATTCCTCAAGGCTTCACAAGCCTCCTGGCTAAACTCCTCCGCCCAAAACCATTGGCTTTGCCAGGGGCTGGATTGCTACTCACCAAAGTCAGCCCATAGGCCACCCCCACCCCCCATGGGATTATAGATATACAGTCATGCCTTAGATTGAGAGCATAATTCGTTCCAGAAACGTGCTTGTAATCCAAAACACTCTTATATCAAAACGAAATCCCCCCAAAAAAATTTGTACAGAGATTTTTAATTTAAGCCGTACTACAGTACTTGTACTGCAAGACGTCGCTTGTATATCAAGTAAAAAAAAATTAAATAAATATTTAAAAAATTGCTTGTCTTGCAAAACACTCTCAAACCAAGTTACTTGCAATCCAAGGTATTACTGTAGATTTAAAATGTCCATAACGTCCCCCAAATGCTCATCGCTCACATCCATCGCTTTATAAACTGTACAGTTCCATTCATCAGAGCATAATAGATTGGTCTTCACAGCAACAATACCATTGATACTCTCAGTGGTGTGTTGGTGGAGGACTGAACCGCACACTGCAAAATTTGAAGCTATATGCCTAAGTACGATATTAGCCTCTGTTTATATATATTTTTTAAAATCCTTAAATTTCTACTCCCCATGCCTGCGATGAGAAACTACTCCTGCCACTCCTTTGTCAACCCATGACAGGATGCTACCTTGGGGTGATTGCTGATATTCTTAGCATGAATCAGAGATGGAAGAGCTGGTCTGGGGTATGAGAGATGGCTCAAAGTTTCCGCAAGGTCTTCAGGGCACACCCACTCCGCCTCTTCAGCAGGCCTGGCGATCTTTCGCCTCACTCCCTACCATCACCCTGGTCTCCATCATGAATGCTCAGCCAGAACATTTGTAAATAGATAAATACAACAGGCACCTCTGAGAATCTCCGGGATTCTGCCCTCCAAAGGAAACTGATCCAGGAAAGGTTGCATTGCTGGTGGAAGGTGGTGGTGGGGAATGAAGCAGCCGTTTAATTGTACCATTGCCTCATTCACCGAATTTTACAGGGGCTCCAAATGATGACATCTTCCTTTTGTAACCCTCCCATGTTTCCCCCACACTTCTTCTGTCTTTTTTCTTACTTCAAAAAGTCTGTTTAAGGAAGGAAAAAAGATGGAATAGCTGCACAATGCCCTCTGATTATTAGCACTAGGGACCCCTCTGTCTGGAAGCACCCTAAATCCAGGCCGGGGTACAGCAGCACATGGGCCTGCGCTTGGAAACACCACAGGACCATGATCAGCCCAAGCCAGGTGGTGCTTCTTCGGCTGCAGCCGCTTGCACGCTTTGCGAGGCTGAGCTGGAATAACTGCTCTTAACAGAGGCAGCCCTTAAACACTTCTGTGTGATGGCACAGCCTGCCTCAAGATCAACCTGCAAATATGGTGGGAAGGAACGTGGAGATGGTTTGATTTTGCATAGCCTAGCCACCCCACCCCACCCCCCAGTTCTATCAAATAAGTTGACTCTGTTCTCCAAACTTGTGGAATCTGCTAGTGCAGTGTTCTCCAACCTTAGGTCCCCAGATGTTTTTGGCCTACAACTCCCAGCATGCCCCAGCCAGCGTAGCTGGGGACTGTACAGTAAGTGAACTTGGCAAAACCCCAACACAGTATCTCTTTTTGGAAAATTTAAAAGAGAACATTTGAGAAATGAAAGTAAAGCGATATATGAAAAAAGGACACGTATAGGAAGTGGAAGGAAGGACAGGCTACAGGGGAAGAGTACAGGCAGGTAGCACAGAACTGCAGGAATAGTGTCAGGAAGGCTAAAGCTGAGAATGAGCTAAGGTTAGCAAGGAATGCTAAAAGCAACAAAAAAGCTTTCTTCAGATACATGCACAGTAAAAGACAGAAGAAAGAACTGGTGGTTCAACTACGCAATGAGGATGGCAAATTGATAACAGAAGACAAAGAAAAGGCAGAAGTGTTCAATTCCTACTTCAGCTCGGTCTTCTCCCAAAAGAGGGTCTATGACCCCCCTGGCAAACCTGAAGTGCAGACTGAAGGGGCAGGATTGCAGCTTGAGATTGATAGGCAAATGGTCAAGGAGCACCTGATTACTCTGAACGAGTTTAAATCTCCAGGGCCTGATGAGCTGCATCCTAGAGTAATAAAGGAACTGGCAGAAGAACTCTCAGAATCACTGTCTATTATCTTTGAGAAATCATGGAGGACAGGTGAAGTGTCAGACGACTGGAGGAGGGCAAATGTTGTTCCCATCTTCAAAAAGGGCAAGGAGGAGGAACCTGGGAACTATAGGCCAGTCAGTCTGACATCAATCCCCGGGAAGATTTTTGAGCAGATTATAAAGAAGTCAGTCTGCAAGCACCTTGAAAACAATGCAGTGATTACTAGAAGCCAGCATGGATTTGTCAAGAACAAATCCTGTCAGACTAATCTGATCTCAATTTTTGATCGGGTAACCTCCCTTGTGGACTGTGGGAATGCTGTGGACATTATATATATATGGACTTCAGCAAAGCTTTCGACAAAGTGCCTCATGATATCCTGATTAGTAAGCTAGCTAAGAGTGGGCTAGATGGAACAACTATCAGGTGGATCCACAATTGGCTACAGAATCAGACTCAAAGAGTGCTTATCAATGGTTCCTTCTCAAACTGGGGAGAGGTAACGAGCGGGGTACCACAGGGCTCGGTCCTGGGCCCGGTGCTCTTCAACATTTTTATTAATGACTTGGATCAGGAGGTACAGGGAATGCTTATCAAATTTGCAGATGACACAAAGTTGGGTGGCACAGCTAATACTCTGGAAGACAGAAACAAAATTCAAAGTGACCTCGATAGGCTGGAGTGCTGGGCCGAAAACAACAGAATGAAATTTAATAGGGATAAATGCCAAGTGCTGCACCTAGGGAGAGGAAACCAAATGCAGAGTTACAGAATGGGGGACACTTGGCTCAACAATACTACAAGTGAGAAGGATCTTGGAATTGTGGTAGATCACAAACTGAATATGAGCCAGCAATGCGATGTGGCTGCAAAGAAGGCAAATGCTATTTTGGGCTGTATTAATAGAAGTATAGCTTCCAAATCGCGGGAAGTGATAATTCCCCTTTACTCGGCACTGGTTAGGCCTCATCTTGAGTACTGCGTCCAGTTCTGGGCACCTCACTTTAAGAAGGACATAGACAAACTGGAGAGGGTTCAGAGGAGGGCAACAAGGATGATTAAGGGACTGGAAACAAGGCCCTATGAGGAGAGACTGAAAGAACTGGGCATGTTTAGCCTTCAGAAGAGGAGACTGAGGGGAGATATGATCGCACTCTTCCAGTATTTGAAGGGATGTCACACAGAGGAGGGCAAAGATCTCTTCTCGATCATCCCAGTTTGCAGGACACGGAATAATGGGCTCAAGTTACAGGAACCTAGATTCCACCTAAACACCAGGAAAAATTTCCTGACTGTCAGAGCAATAAGACAATGGAATCAACTACCTAGGGAGGTTGTGGGCTCTCCCACTCTGGAGGCATTCAAGGTGCAGCTGGACAGACATCTGTCAGAGATGCTTTGACCTAGATTCCTGCATTGAGCAGGGGGTTGGACTCGATGGCCTTGTAGGCCCCTTCCAACTCTACTTTTCTATGATTCTATGATTCTATGATATAGGGACTCCAAGGAGGTGGCCTGGGGCAGGAGAATAGCTTTGAACCGACACCAGAGGAAACAATTATTTAATAACGGATTCTCTGCAAGCGTGTTCTTGCATGACACACTGGGGCTTGGCTTCTCATACTGTACTGCCTTTACGTCTCATAAAAAGCAGGGCCAAGGAGGGTAAGCATGAATTGTTTTGTGGTGTGTGCATCTTAACCTCCCTGTGGCAAACATAAAAACAGCCTGTGAATCATAAATTGCTTTCTGTACTTCTTACAGTGGACAAACAGATCAGGATTACGCTAGCACAGTTACCGTATTAGGATGAATGTGAGTTCCTCACTTGCTGCACACGCAAGCCAACATTTTGCTGCATTAGGCCAGAGTCTCCCAGCACTAACAGATTTGCAATAAAGCCCATTGTTGCAGGTGGCATCAAGGATGCTACTTGGTCTGTAAGGGCACATTTGCTCCATGTTCCACCAGGGATGTTGAAGAGTCCTTGGTCTCGAGTCACGAGTCGAGTCACGAGTCTTTGGACCCGAGTCTCGAGTCCGAGTCCGAGTCCTTGGTCCAAAATGGTGACTCACGAGTCACGAGTCCTGAGTCACTCCCAAAACTGACTCCACGAGTCCCTATTAAAATCAATGGGGTTTCCCCCCAACAAAATAAGGCTACTTCAGATGTGTGGCTTAAATAAATTCTAGGCACAAGTGTGCCTTTTTATTTCAAAACTCTGCAACTGATTTTGGCAAGAACAGACCAGGCAGACAAACCCAAAATAACCAGGCAGGCAGAGGAGGCAGGGAACCCCAAAGCAGGCAGGCAGAGGCCTTTGTCTTGGACAATTCAACTGCTGAACAGGTCAAGAAGAGACCAGGCAGGCAGAGGAGGCTGGGAACTCCAAACAGGCAGGCAGAGGCAGCCAAACCCAAAATGTCTGACCCTAACCCAAACCCCCCACAACAATACATCAATCAAAATAAATCTCAACACATGGTTGGGGCTGCGCTCCTGGTAGCTGTCCATAGTGGCTGAGCAGCGGCGCGCCTCGCTTCCATGCGCTCTTCACCGGTGATTGTGCTCCTTCTGGCACAGCCAGAAGACTTGTCAACAGCCCAGGGATGTTGACGAGTCCTTGGTCTCGAGTCCCGAGTCGAGTCTCGAGTCCCATTAAAAATATTGGGACTCGAGTCCGAGTCGAGTCAGAGGGGGGACTCAGTCCGACTCACGAGTCGAGTCCTCGAGTCCGAGTCCCCATCCCTGTGTTCCACCCCCATCACCCAGGTTCGGCCTGAAGGCTCAGGGTTTCCATCATCTTCTCAGGATCTCCAGGTCAGGGAAAGAAGTGAAATCTCAGGAGGGTTGAGGGGCAGCATCCAGAGAACAGGCTAGTTTCTGGGGTGCCGAATCGTCTTTGCTATTAGCTGCACCTCCTTGTGTTCACCAGGCTTCTGCCCACCAGGCACCATGAGTCCCTGCCCCATCTCACTGGGGTCCACCCCCTGATCTGCTTATATCTCAGACTCTGCCCCCCCCCCGCCCCCCTGTATTTCAGCATCAGGAGACTGGCTGCCTTACTCACCGCATCTATAGGTTAGGTTGCTTCCCCTTTGCTTCAACAGGACCTGCCCCAAAATATTTGGTGCTGGAGGCAGAAATTCCAAATGGTGCACACAGACTGTCTAATTCACATAGGGAACAAGCCTCCTACACAGTCCTCACTGAAATGAATGGGAGCAGCATAACAGCATGGTAGGTTTCCCATTCATTTCAATGGGGCTCACAGGCAGGAGCAGCTTTCAGGGGATTGTAGCCCATGGGTCAGATCTGTCCATCTCCCCACTCTGCAGTTCTTAAATGATGTCCCAAATTTCTCTGCCTGAGGCGGCCTAGGCTCTTTGCGCCTTGCAGTAGTGCTATCTTTGTTCCCCAACATAAATTCTTCAGCTAAGTTCCTGTGGACAGATCACCTTTGTGGCTAGAACCAACCAGGAGCTGCAGCACTTGCAGGTATGAGGCCCCCATTCTGCTGGAGAAGCCAGTGCTGAGCACCAGAAATCAGAATCTCATATATTAAGCTGGGACCCGTGTGTGTGTGTGTGTGTGTGTGTGTGTGTGTGTGTGAAATCTGCATTGTGCAGGCAACAGTGACTGGGTTCAGACAACATGATAATTCACACTCAAGGGTTGAGTATGGGTTGAGTGTGAGTTGTCGAACTGGGTTGTTGTTGAAATGTGGGTTATTGTGTTGTCTGAACCCAACTGTGCTAACAAACCATGGTTTGTTAACCATGAACGACCCACAGTGCACAACCCAAGAACAAACCACAGGTTCTCTTCATGGGTTGTTCGCAGTTAGCGAGCCATAGCTTGTTAGTGCAGCTGGGTTCAGACAACACGATAACCCACGTTTCAGCAACAACCCACGGTTCAATGACAACCTACACTCAACCCATGCTCAACCCTTGAGTGTGGGTTATTGTGTTGTCTGAACCCAGCTACTGTCTCTTGCCTTATGCCAAAGAGTTCTTCCACTGGAGGCCCCTTAGCACTACAATCAGAAGGCATTATGCAGCTATTCCATCTTTCCCTTCTTTTTTGGGTAAAAAAAATGAAGGAAGCAGTGGGAGAAGGTTACAAATGGAAGACGTCATCTGGACCCCCTAGAAAATTCCATGAGTGAGGCAGGGTGGTTGCACACCACAAGCCTCGCTGGAAGTACCCAAATGCCCTTCCTTTACCAAAGAGTCACCATAGCCTACTGAGGAAAAGTGCAGATGGGCTCCGCAGGGCAAAATGCTGAGCCCCAGCACCAATTCTTTCCCAGAATGCATTGTGGGCTATCCTTCCACTCACAGGAAGAGATTTATCTCAAGTTTTCTGTAAGCAAGAAAAGCTGTGATCTTGTTCTGATTTTGTTTCCGTTACGTTTATTTCCATCGGGTTTTTCTTTTTCTTTTCTTTATTTCTTCCTTCGCTTTGCTAAAAAAAATAAATGAGCAGAAATGTCTCCCATGATTTGCAATCTTTTATGTCAGATCGACAGGATCAGGAAAGACGACCCGTGCAAATTCAGGTGTAGCCAACCAGGCGTGGGGTGCTGGGAAAGGTCTTGCGCATCCCCATGCATTTCTCCTTGTCGATGAAGAGGGTGTTGGCCTTCACCAGGAGGTCATGCTCCAACTTCGCCTTGTTGAGGATCAGCAGCTGGAGAGTGTCTTGGGCCTCGCGCAGGCGCAACTTCAGAGTCTGCAGTGTGTCATCAATGGTGAAAGCTTCATTCACCAGCCTGAAGTGGAAAAGGGGGGAAAGGGTTACTTCCTGCCAGAGACTTTATGGGAGGCCATATCCTCCAATCCTCGCCATCCCTTAGAACACCAAATGGGGCTCTGAGGGCAGGACAGAGGCACCTGCTGTGATTGCTACCATGATGGACCAAGGAGGGAGCTGCAACATCATCACTGCAAGGAGCTAGAGCGTGGAGTGGCAGCTCTGTCGTGGATATTTGGTGATACAAGGATCGTCCAATAACTCTGGCTTGGCTCCTTCCTCTTCCAGAGCCTGTAACTAACCTCTCAGGCTTCCTGAGCCTGCATCCCCGACTGGCTGGCTGCTTCCCAGCTCAACTCCAGACCACCAGCCGGGTGGTTTCCTCCATAAATACCAGGCGTGCTTACTACACACAGTTGCCTGTTTCATAAAGGAATCCATGGTTTCTCGCCCAGCATTAGCAGTGATTGCTGGCTGGTTCACACACAGATTTCATAGATAGATCATAGAGTTGGCAGGAGCCTACAAGGCTATCGAGTCCAACCCCCTGCTCAATGGAGGAAACTAGAGGAGGGGTCTCCCATCCAAGTAATAACCAGGCCTGACCCTGCTTAGCTTTCCACGCTCAGACAAGCTGAGCCAGCGTAAGCCACAGGCCTGTATACATGTTACATCAGGGCATGGTTTTTCTGAGAACTCATCCCAGTGTCTTTTTGTGCATAGATAACAGCATAGACAACATGTGAACCAGAAGTTCCTGGCTTATTCTTTTAGACACAGCATCCTCCGTAATCTCAGCAGTTGCCACATCTGAGGTCTGTGTGAACTCTTGGCTCACACAAACATAAACACTGGGATGAATTCTGTGTCTGCAAAAATTTGTTCCAAGATAATGGGTGGAGGGTCTAGCTATACTATCCACCTCTTGTAACGTCCTTTATAAGGTCCAAATGACCTGTTATGTTAGTCGTGTTTTTTAAAAAAACACACAAACAACCCGTGTGTTTAATAGCATCACTTTTTATTTTGAAGAAAAAGTGCCAGGCAAAGACTAGGCCTTTAAAATGATGTTGTGATTTTTAGTATTGTTCAGCTCTGTGGATTTTTATCTCTGTTCTCAAATTTAGTTGATCTGGCTCTGCGGTTTTATTTCTTTGCTCTCTGTTTTAACAGACTGTTTTTATTTCATTGATCTGCTTTTATCTGTTGTTTGCATCATATTGTGAAGTGAGCATAATTTCTACTTTATGAGCCACCCAGAGAACTTTTGTTATAGAGCACATATAGATGATGTAAATAAATAATAAAAGGCAGCCACGGAAGCCCCCCCCCCCAACACAGATTGGGTCCCTGCACTCTTTTCCTACCAAACATCACGCCCTCCCTGCATGCTAGGGTGGCTTTTCAGTGGGAAACTGCCTACGGTAGCCTGATTCAGACTGGGAATGTGGGGCTGGATTGGGGCCCTGCAGCCCTTCAGAATAAAAGTGGCAACATTAAGCACACTTTTTAAAAAGCGTGTTTGACATAACGTGTAGATTGGACTTCAGTTGCAACAACTGACACGGGCTTTTTTGTGGCTCCTCTGCGGAAGGACCAGGATGGAAGAGAATCAAAGCTTGCAGGCTCTGTCGTAAAACCTCTTTGATCCTGAGCCAAAACCTTGTAAATGCTTCCAGCTAAAAAGCTGCTGGAGATGTTATCTCTCATCCCACCCACTGAGACCAATACAGGTGCACTTGGAATGGATGACTCAACTCTGGGCCTTTCCAAATGATTTTTTGTCAAAGCTTTTTTCACCCTTAACACAAGACCCACCCTAACCCAGATCCAGGGCCTGCAGTGCAAATATCGTGCCACCCTAAATAATAAAAAAGGGGGGAGGAGTATGTACTGCAGAGAGCTTCGGCTATTGGGCGGTATAAAAATGTATTAAATAAATAAATAAATAAATAAATAAACAAACAAACAAATAGCTGGAGAAGGGGAGGCACACGGACCTTCAGAGAGCTAAAAGAAACAAGAGAACACAACAGAAGCGGTAGGACTTTGCTGAAAAGGATATTGTATTGCACTGTATTTTTGTTGTTCTTAAAGGGCTAGCTGAGAACTCCCTAGTGCACTGGCACAGCAGGGGGCGCTCAGCCTCTAAAGAAGTTTAAAATAAGCTTTAAACAATTCACGGAATGGTACAGAAATAAGCAGAGTGGGTGGGTGGAGATTGTATTGCTCATCACCTGTGGGTGCCTGTGATGCTTGCAGGACCACACAGGCCCAGCTGCAGTAAATCGTAGGGGGGCAGCAACAGGAAATCACTGGTACTACCGGTGTTAGAGTGCTGGGGAAATCTGATTTCCGTGCAGTTGGATTGCTGAGAGCTGCTGTGGTATACAGCTTAGAGTGTTGGCTGGGAAGACCCAGGTTCAAATCCCCACTCAGCCGTGATGCTCACTGGGCAATCTTGGACCCATCACCAGCGGGGGAATGTATGCCCCCTTGTGCTCCTTAGAGGAAGATGGGCCAGATATAAATGTAGGAAATAAATAAAATCGCTGGAGGAAAGATATCTGGATCTTCCTCAATGGATGAGTAATAGTTGTCCTGGAAAGGCCGTCTGCCAGCTAAAAATTTATGCTAACAGATAATTCCATGGCACAGACTCCGCCCTCCCCTCTGTCTCTCCCATGAAATCACTCCCTTTCTTGCCCAGTAGCTTTTGATTACAAAAAGGAGCCTTTTCTTTTCTCTCCAGAAGGAACTGCTTATTAATTTACTCAGTGTCATGATGCTGCTTTGCATGCGGGAGGTCATTAGAACATAAGAGCCCTGCTGGATCAGACCCAGGGTCTATCTAGTCCAGCATTCTGTTCACACAGTGGCCAGCCAGCTGCCCACGGGAAACTCGTGAGTCAAGCAAGCCGGTGATAGCAAGGAGGAGGAGGAGCAAGAGCGGCTGGTGGTGACCATGGCAGTGAGAAGGTGAACTCAAGGGCTCACTGAGGGTGCCTTGCCCAAGGGCGCTGCAAAACCTGGAGCTGGCACTGGGGTCAAGGTGCAGATGCCTAAAACTATCTCACCAGTTGGCCAAGGTTACTTTCAAGAAAGAGCAGTGCTGAAAGTCAACCACACCTGAATGCCACATTGGCTGATACACTCCCACCTCTCCGCCATTCTAGGTATATGGTAGCTGGCCATAGGTGACTTAGGGAGCAATCATATGCACATTCAGACAGGAAAACAGGCCTACAACTGCCGGCATGCCCCAGCCAGCTCTGCTGGGGCATGCTGGGAGCCGTAGGCCTTTTTTCCTGTCTAAATGTGCATAGGATTGCACCTTTCAATGCCTCTAAGTTGCACATGCTTAGAGACCATTTACTTCTCATATTGAACCATGGCTCAAATTAAGGTGGGCAGATCCTGAACAAAAATGGAAACAAAGGGAGAGAAAGATAGGAAGGAAGGAAGGAAGGAGGAACAAAGAAGGAAGAAAAGAAAGAAGAGACAGAACGAAAAGCACACAGCTGGCATGGAAACATATGCAAACAACCTGAGCACAATAGGCAAATAGGGTGGCAATCTGCGGACAGTAGACAGATCAGAGGACAACAGATACATCTCTGAGCTAAACACACTCACACAAGCCCCACATTATTGTAATAGATACTTCAGGAAAATGAAAAGCTCAACAGCCTCTATTTATTTATTTCTAACTATTTCAGCTGACCAGCTGGCCTGGTTAGAGATGCAGCAGCTGTATTGAAGCTTATTTTTAAATAAACAGCGACCATTTCTGATAATATGTACACTGTACAGCAGGGGTCTTCAAACTACGGCCCGCGGGACACATCCGGCCCAGTGCGCCCCCCAATCCGGCCCGGCGGCCAATCCAGGCCCCGTGCAACTCACCGGGCCCTGCGCAGCCCTCACCGCGCAGCCCTCACCCCGCCGCCGTCAACCCAGCTGCGCCTCCTCCACTGGAGGAGACGCCAGTCGCGCGCCCACGCGCACTCCGCCACCGCCGGATCAGCCGCGTCTCCCCCACTGGAGGAGACGCTGGCCGCGCGCTTACGCGTGCCCTGCCACTGCCAGCTCAGCTGCGTCTCCACCGGCCACGCGGTGCGTGGAAGGACCCCGGAGTGCGGGAGCTGCTGGGCGAGCCGGAGCGCGTGCTGTGCCGCATGCTGAGCCGCGCCGGGACCCACCGCCATCCACACCGCCGGCAAACATCGCGGAATCCCATCCCGCCGAGGCCCGGCCCCGGAGGGAAGGGCCGCCCCACGGGCTGGCCGCCAAGCAGCTGCGACGGCAGCGCCCCAGGGGGGTGCGGACGAGTCCACGAGGCCTGAGCGTGGGCCGGGGTGGGAGCAGGGAGAGAGCGCCGAGCGCAACAGGAGGCGGCGGCGGCTGGGCGCCCGGCCGCAGCCCCCAAGCCCACCCCAAGCTGGCGCCCTCCAGACGTGCCGGCCACCACCAGCTGACACGTGCGCGGCCACCACCAGCTGAGCCCCACCCGCTCTCCAAGAGTCCCACCCGTCTCCAAGAGTCAACAAACCGGGGGACACATCGAGAGAGGCAGAGGAGGCAAGGGCCCCGCAAAGCCAAAGAAGGAAAGAGGGGAACATATCCAATGGTGACAAAAATGCAAGATGTCCCCCACTGCCTCCACCAGTGCTCGAACCACAGGAGGAAAGTTGAGGGCTCTCCCCAAATCCAGAACCTTCCCCCATTTGCAGCCATCCCAAACCATTAGCCAAGGGGACCTCACCGGCAAAGATGGTCCCTCCCCCAAGAACCGCCACTCACCACTCAATCCCAGGTATCCAGTTCAAGACCAGCAAGTACCACCCTGACCCCAAAGAGAGGAGCCCAAGCCCCCCCCAACAACCAACAGCGGCGCCTAGCCCACATCTAACAAGAAGAGAAATAAGGCAGCAAGAATCCTTGAATGGTGGCCCTTTCTGTTTCTGTTTCTTTTAAAAATAGAATCTGAGACAGACCCCAGTGGAAGCATGGTTCTCGCCCCACCCCCCGAAACCTGCAGCACCAGACAGCAACCCGCCTGCCACATTTATATCCTGCCCCTCCTCCTGCAAGGAACCCCAGGCGGCCCACACAATCTTCCTCCTCTCCACCCTACACTCACAACAACCCTGTGAGGCAGGCCAAACCGAGAGTCAGTGACTGGCCCAAAGTTAGCCAGTGAGCTTCATGGCTGAGTGGGGAGTAGAACCAGGATCTCCTGGTTCTACTCCCTCCCAGAACCAGGGAGTAGAACCAGGGAGTAGAGTCAAACACTCTAACTAACCACTATGCCACACTGGCTCTCACTATGTTCTCTGGGCATCAGCCCCCCCCCCCCGACCCACCCCAGGGAACCAGCCCATACCCCTAAGGCTGTGATCCCCTGCAAACCCACCTGGGGAGAAAGTCAAGAACCACAAACAAGACATGTGCAGTGTGTAAATCAAGCCCCTCCACACCTCTCCAAAATTCAATGCATTTCAATTCTAGACAGCAAATTAATCCACAATTAACTTATCACTAATTTAGAATAACTTTCCATTTAATCAAGCAAAAAAAAAAAGGACCCGGGTCCTTTTCCCCCACTTGATCCATTCGTTCATATTTTCCCCAAACTACAGTCCGCCCCCCCCAACAGTCCGAGGGACAACGAACTGGCCCCCCGTTTAAAAAGTTTGAGGACCCCTGCTGTACAGGTTTGTAATAACATTTAAAGAGTGCTTCCTTTAACTGCATTATCGTCAAGCTCCTGGTTTGATCTGTCCCGTGTTTGTTTTCCTTACACATTGCAGAATTTAAAACACATTCCACTGAATCAGGGATCCTTGGGGATGGACACTGAGTGACATAGTAAGAAGTCACTCAGAAGGTCATGCTCTTTTATTCCAGATTTATTGATCCAGAATAAATACACAAGGAAAGACATTAGTCCTCTTTCCAAAATGACTACTGGCCCAACCCAATGCAGGTTTACTCCAAGTCCAAAGTCAAGTTCTACTGTAAATATGTTTGGAATTGCGGCCCAACACAGAATGCAATCCACACTTTACAACTTGTTCTTGGGATCATGCAATTCATTGTCATTTCCTCAATGTGGCTTAATGTGTCAGCGCTAATAATATAATAAAATAAAATAAAATAAAATAAGCAATTCTGCTGGCTGCAAAGAGGAAACGAGCAATTAAAGCTCGATCCCAATTTAGCCATCCATGAACAGTTCCTCTAAGGTATCCCAGTGGTACCTTGGAGGGGCTGCCTGGGGTGGCTATTTATTTATTTATTTATTTATTTATTATATTTATATACCCCGCCTTTTTTCCTGCAAGAAACCCAAGGCGGCTTTCATAATCCTCCTCCTCTCCATTTTATCCTCACAACAACCCTGTGAGGTAGGTTAGGCTGAGAGTCAGTGACTGGCCCAAAGTCACCCAGTGAGTTTCATGGCCGAGCGGGGAATAGAACCCGGATCTCCCGAGTCCCAGTCCAGCACTCTCACCGCTACGCCACACTGGCTAAATATAAGTTTTTAATTTAAAACCTATGCACAACTGCGGGTGGCAATGGGGACCCTGGGGCATGTAATGGGTGGGGGAGGGGCCTGCTGGCCAAGTCCAGCAGGCACCCACCCCGTCCACTGCCCCCCTTAGGGTGCAGGAATGTCGCTCTCCCCTGCTACCCTTTCGAAGCATTTGACAACTGTCAAACTGACCTGTCAGGTGCTTCAAAAGCCCAGGGAAATCGTTGCCTGTGAGAAGAGGGACTCAACCCCGCCTTTCACAGCAAGATCCTGGGGGGGGGGGGGTTGGGGGAGACCATGTCTCCCAGGTGTCCCCTACATTTTGCACCTGTTCCCGAGGTGCTGGCATCTCAGGAACATGCAAAATTAGGGGGGGGGATCCCTGGGTGGAGGGGGGCGGTAAATTGCTTCCAATGACAGCTGAACTTGTTTTACACTTTTAACCGTCATTGGGAGCGATTACCGCCCCCGCCATGGGGAATCCACCCTAATTCCCCCAACCACTGATTGTTTGCTGGTTTCTCGGTGTTTGTCCCGGGGTTTTCCCATTCTAAAAGGTTGAAATGCCTCTCCTAAGACTCAGTTACTGGCCAGAAGGGCTTTGTGTTAAAATATTTTATTTTATTTATTTATTATATTTATACCCCGCCTTTTTCCTGCAAGGAACCCAAGGCGGCTTACATAATCCTCCTCCTCCTCCTCTCCATTTTATCCTCACAACAACCCTGTGTGAGGTAGGTTTGGCCACACACCCACAACAAACAGATCAAAATATGGTATTTTGGCCATATTTAGGGGAAACAGAGGGAAGGTATTCACTCACTTGAACTGTGGTACGTCACGGCATAACTCCATATTGGGTCGCCATGTTCTCGCTTCAAGTCGGGTCTGAGCCAACTTGAGTGGGCATTCCTTGGCCATTATAGCTCTTTCCAGCAACATTATTGTATTTTCTGTCTGAAAGATTTCTTGAAGTGTCTGAAACAAAAAGAAAAAGTGACAGCTTTTATTTACAGAATTTACAGAACTTATTGCCTACTTGATATGTCACCTCTGTCCTTTGGGCCCTTTCTAACAAAAGCTTTTGCCTTTATAGGACTGCTGTTGGAAGAAACTTGAGCTTGAAAATGTTATACATCAGAAAGGGAAATCCACATTTTCAGGAAAGATCTGCCAACAGGAATCCAACATCATGTCCATCCCGTTTGTTCCTGAAAAATCCACATGAATATCCCCCTCCCCCCATGCAACATTTTGTTTCCTGTATTTCAAGTACTAAATTGGTCCAATAAAGCATAACATCACCCTTGCTCCTTGTTGTTTCTAACTGTCAGAGCTGTGCTCAGGATTAATTTGGCTGAGTGTACTTGACCCCTCTCCGCTAAAAGTGAATTATGCAAATGAAATATGTGTGGACATGTCAGGTAAAAGTGTATTAATAAACAATTCTCTGTGCTTGATTCTGGAGCATCTCGTGGATTCATAGCAGCCGGAGCCCAGGAAGGGGGGCTTAGAGCAGGACCAACATGCCCTCTATGTTGAGGCTTTTAACAACTCGAAAGTGGTGCATGGTGGGAGGTGGGTTATTTTTGACTTTTCTACTGGTCACATTGTATTAACTTGTTTTTAGCTATTTGTGTTATTTTAAACTTGGTATTTAATTTTTTTCAATAATGTTTTATTGTATATTTTATATTGTATTTTTTAAATTGTTGTAAACCGCCCCGAAAGCTTTGGCTATTGGGCGGTATAGAAATAAAATTAATAATAATAACAGCAACAAGAAGAAGGGTCGGCATGGTTGGGCACTTGCCAAGGGCCCACATCCCCAGCAGGGGCCCGTGACAAGAGCCCCCTAGAGTTGCCCCTCCTCTTCCCCACTGCAACTTGCTTGTTCACCTGCCTCTCGCTCTGGCCCAGGCAATGGTGGTGACTGGTGAGGAAGAGGAGGAGCAGGAGCAGGAGATGCCACAGCCACCTGGCTCACTGGCTCTCTGCCTGTCAAGCAAGCAAGTGGTGGCACTGAAGAGAAAGAGGATGAGGAGCAAGAGCAGCTGGTGAGAAGGTCAACTCACAGAGGGAGGGGTGCATGGAGGGTATCTTTCCCAAGCCCCCCCCCCAAAAAAAAACCTGGAGCCAGCACTGGCTAAGAGCTATGTCCCACCCACTCCCTTTCTGGAATCCTTCCTTTTTCATGTCACATCAGGAAGGAATATTTTGCTTTGAGTTCTCCCCTTCTTGAAAGGCAGGGTCTTCTCTGTAATTTATTTATTTTTATTTTATTTATTATATTTATACCCCGCCTTTTTTCCTGCAAGGAACCCAAGGCATCTTACATAATCCTCCTCCTCTCCATTTTATCCTCACAACAACCCTGTGAGGTAGGTTAGGCTGAGAGTCAGTGACTGGCCCAAAGTCACCCAGTGAGTTTCATGGAAAGTGGTCTGGAAAAACAGAAGAGAAATTGGAGGATCATGATATCATCTAAAGAACCTGTAAGCAACCATAAGGAATCACAAGCACACAATAAATGCCTCATGCAGAAAAGCTCCAAGACATATGGAAGGACTAACGTCCCCATTGGGTGCTCCCAAATCTGTGACACTAAGCCCTGCCCCTGAGATTTGATTGGCAAGGAGTCCCAAAGAAAAATTCTGCCTCCAAAAGGGGCTTTTTGAAAAGGAGAGTCCGGGACAGAAATGCAATCTGCCAGTGCTTCAGTTGTGATGTGAGTAGGGGAAGGCCAATTCTTAATATTATCTGTCTAAGGGCTTCTCTACATTAGGCTTTTAACCTGCCACTTTACCAAGGCTTGTGCTTCCAGATTCTTTGCGGGATTAAGATTGGCTCCCTTTACACATGTTTTGTTTCCAGGGTTTTTCTTTCTCTGCCTTTCTATATGTTCCATTACACAACCACAAGGTGGCACTGCGGTATAGCAGAATTGTGAAAATACATGACCATTTTGTAGCGTTTCATAGCATGATAGCCCTTTAATAGCTTATTATTCACGTTCTAAAAAAAGCCACAGAAATGCTGAGAAATCACGGGAAAGGCCCTGGAGGATGACGGCGTCATATAAAGCACCCGCAAACTACGTGGGTGAGGAATCATGAGAGCACAATAAATGCCTCATGTAGAGCAGCCCCAAGACTTTAATGCCGGCTCAGCAAAACAACCACCAATGCAGAGCCAAAATTATGTTCAACTTGGGTGCTCTTGCACAGCTCTGATTCATTCCATGGGGGCTTCCCCATGAAAACATCCTGCCAGATTGTGCCCCAAAGTAGCAGATAAGTGATAAGCAGCCAGCAGTCTCCTCCCTCATCAGCATCTGAAAGAAAATATTATTTGGACCCTTCTGTGAACTCACAATTTAAACCAAACATTCAACTATATTTTAACCTCAGCTGGGAGTGCTATAATAAATGTGGTTTTAAGATCATCCTGCGTTCCTGGCTGCTGTCTTGCTTCTTTTTCCCTTCCAGCTTTAAAAGTCTCACTGAGAATTAGCAAAAGGCGGTGGGGACTTGAATCCTCAGGGTACCCACCCTTAATGCCTGGCAGAACCATGCTATAAGTGGCCTACGATTACACATTGTGACTACACATTGGACCAAAATAATTCACATCATTTGAAAAAGCATGAACGGATTGGCGGGGGAAATCACCAGATCATATTGCACCATTCTACAACACTTTGTGGCCATATTCCAAGAATCAGGCAGCAAAACAGAAAGGGGGAGAGAGAGAAAGCACACACGTACACACTGAATTTCAGAGGCTGGTTGTGGATTAGTTCACATAGCTACCAAACAGACACCCTTTTCTTCCAGAAAATAAGCACAAATTTGCCCTGTGGCATTCTTTACAGTTTATGTAAGTTCACCTCCACCTTTATCATAGGCAGAGACAAGGCGTGCCATGCACTTTTTTTATCTCTAGGAATGACCCTTGTTTTAAAGTATTCTTCTTCCATGAAATTCAACACGGAGCAAACACAAAAGGGGCGTGATTCAGTGCAGAGAAAGCACTACTCAACACATTTTAGTCATTCCTTGGCATTAAAAAATGGTTTTAAAGTGTTGGGTGGTTTTCACTGAAAGGGTTAAAGACGGTTGAAGGAGTGTAAACCAGTGGTTCCCAAGCTTAGGTCCCCAGATGTTGCTGGACTACAGCTCCCAACATCCCTTGTCATTAGCCATGCTGGCTTGGAATGCTGGGAGCTGTAGTCCAGCAACATCTGGGGACCCAAGGTTGGGAACCACTGGACTATAAACCATGGCCAAGCAGGGATTTCAGCATCTCCAGATGTCTTATCCAGCAAACCATCAATTTTTTCAGAACCTAAAAAAAATCACATAGATAACCCCTACCTTTGGTCTCATCAGCATAGAGTGGAGCAGTCGTAGCTGTCCAACCCACCCAGCTTCTTAAAGAAAATGCAGTCCTACCTTGGCCAGCTGTGCTTGCAGCTGGTTCTTTGCATCTGCTATTTCCGAGATGCGTGCGTCAAAAGCCAAGTTGGTGTTTGTCCACTGCCTCCACATATCATCAGAAGTGATTTCCAGCGTATGATCTGCTTCCGAGCAGAGGGTGGCCGAGTTGGCCCGCGCATTCTGAGAATACCGGATGTTGTCATCGCTAAACTTTGCCCATGTTTCAGGGACGGTCACTCTACAAGATAAAAAGAATCAAACTATTGCTAAACTCCACGTACTTTGTAGCATTCCAGGGTGGTGTGCAACACAGTTCACATAAGTTAGGTTGATTTTAGTTTTAGACTTCTGTCATCTCTGACCTCTAATACTTTTTAACTATTCTTTCTTTTTAAAAATTATATAATTTATATTTTAATTATTTAATCTGAACGAGCACCCATATTTTGAAAAGATTCCACAAACAAATTTGTTTCCTACCATTGCCCTTGGTTCTGGAATTGTTCACATTTTGTACACAGAATCAAGACAATGTTGCCAAATAGTAGCATTCCAGTGTTTTCTATGTTGCCATGCTGGGGGGGTTTTCAGGCCCGATTTGATACTACGCTCATCATCTAAGGCCTTCTCCAAGGGAGGCTCGGAGGGTGGCAACAAGGGAGAGGGCCTTCTCGGTGGTGGCTCCCCCAGATTATGGAATGATCTCCCCAGCAAGGCCCACCTGGCACCAACATTGTCATCTTTGCAGCGCCAGGTTAAGTCCCTCCTCTAGTTTCAGTCTAGTTTGAGTCCTGGCTTTATTATTGTTGATTGTTAAAATTGTTGTTGTTGGTGTGTGTGTGTGTGTGTGTGTGTGTGAGTGTGTGTGTGTTGTCTGTTTAAATGTTTGTATGTAAACAGTTTTTATATTATGCACAATACTGTATTTTTAAGGGTTTTAATCTTTGTAGACCACACAGAGAGCTTTGGCTATTGGGCAGTATAGAAATGTAATAAATAAATAAATGAAAATGTAACTGTAGTGCCAGTCTGCCCATTGTGGACAAGCAGAGCACTATTGTTTATTCCTTGCTGGTTCTTCTTTCTGAAGTGTAATTCATCACTAATCTCATAGCTGTGCTGAACAGGATGCAAAGGGGGGGGGGAGAACTTGCAAGGAGGAAGCTATTACTTAACGTTACAGGGAAGCGTTACTGAACTGGACATACCTGTGAGTAAACGTTGTAATGGGGAAGGGCATTGCCGAATAATATAGCACTCTTTTAAGTGCTGTGCAGCAACATGTAATTTAATTTAATGTAATTTAATTTAATTTAATTTATTGCCAAATGTGGAAAAGCGTCAGCAACAGCAAAGGCGCAAGTGTGAATGCAACCCAAGCAGATGATCTATGCATGCAATGATGAACTGGAGCTCCCAAGAAGAAAACAAGCAGCTACTGAGTGTGTGAAACTCCATGTACATATCACAGACACATGGTTTTCTGGGTCATATTGATTTGGTGTAATGTGGATCTTCAACTCCATCCAAAATTGTAGAAACATCTCTAAAATTGACTTCAAGTAAGCAATGTAATGTAATGAGTGTTTCAGTCTCTCTAGTTAAAATAAGTACAGAAAAAAATGTTGCAGTCTTTTTTTCTAATATTTTGCTCTTAGGGGGTTAATATACTTTTCCAAGTAGTTAACTATTCCATAACTTCAGCAGAACAGAATACTTGTCTTTGGAAATTCAGGAACTTCACTTTCCATTTTAATAGAACTGCAATAACATCCTGAGGTTTGTTTCTTGTTTCTGGTTTGAATTCCCATATAAGTAATTATTCACTCTATCCATTATAAGCAGAGTGTACTGTACTTACGTTCCATCAATTTTTTCCACTCCGTGGTAGAAGTTAATGCTGTCAGAAGTGTTCCTCAGGTTATAGCACTTCTCATCAATGAAATGGGCTGAGTTTTTGTCACCAAGATCCCTCTCAAGGGCATGCTGAGCATCTCTGTTAATGCTACAAGAAGAACAAAGATTTATGTTGTATTAGCATCTTCACAAGGGGAATTAGTACTGTTTATAGTTGTTAAAGGGGCAACAACAACAACAAAAGCCTGGGACAGGTAATTTCCATGTTCACTAATCCTGAAAATAAGCTGTGAATTTTGGCCTAAAGTTGTGATGCACTAACAAAATATCTACACAACGAACCAGAAGCTTCACACAGGCTGCGAGTTCCTGCACATCTCCCATTCCTTTCAGCGGGACAACAAATGTATATTCTGATGCCTCCGTTGAAGCTAGCGTTGTCATCCGTGTCTTTTTTCTTGGCAGGGGGAGCTCCTTGCTTTTACTAGCCCTATACCAGGTAAAAAGTGAACGCGTATGGGAAGATTTCCCCATTCCTGCATGTTCTTGCAAGACCTCACCTGCTGAATGTCTGCCTGCCATTACAGCCATGGCAGCCCTGCCAGAAAAAGAACAAACAACCCCCTGCCTCCCACAACACCCACTAGTACCAACAATAACTAGGTCTTTTTGCACTTGCAGACTTTTTCCATTCCTTTGAGGATTGGGTGTGATTTCCTGGGTAATGTTATATATTTTGGGTACATTCCAGATGGTTGGCAACCAAGATAAGTTAAAAGGCTCTGGCTATGAAGAATTGCCAAATGAACCAGCTGTCATTCACTGGAGGGTAACACCTTAAAGGAGCCTTCTCAAGGCAAAGGTGGCTGAGCCTTAACTGTAACCACTACATCATACGTGAATGGGACACAACTCACCACCCACCTTTACATACTGGATTACATTTTTTAAAGCTTACTTCAGTTGTTGTTCAATTCTTTCTGCAAGCTTTCTCATTTTATCTTGGCATGCTCTGATCAAATCAACCTCCTACAACAGAATATACACACCTGTCAGTAATTCTGCAAATCTGACAGCAAAACAGTGTCCTTTGTGGGATTTCCAGAGGAGTAGCCATGCTAGTCTGTTGCAATGAAAGCAACAAAGAGTCTTGTGGCACTTGAAGACAAACAAATTTATTCTGGCAGAAGCTTTCGGGGGCAGTGTCCACTTTTGTGAAATCTTACTCCAGAATAAATTTGTTAGCCTTTAAGTTGCCACAAGACTCTTTGTTGTCTTTGGACTTTTCTACACAAGGCATTTATCATGAGCTGGTCATTCCCTATTCACCATTGTTTACAGATTCTTTAGATGATGTCGTGATTCTCCAGTTTTGCTTCTGTATCTAAAGAGCACTTATAGTGAGTTTTTTTGGAGCAGGGAAAAGGCGGTATTTAATTGTAAAACCAAAAGAAAGTGCTTGTTTCACTTGTGTATTTGTGCTATTCCGCTATACCACAGCACCACCTAGAGGCTATGTAGGGGGAAAGCAAGAAAGGAAACACTCCTTGTGTAGTGCTCCGATCTCAGATCTGCAACGAAATCAAAAGTAGACACAGTGGATTAACAGCCAATAAACAGCCTTGTGTAGAAAAGCCCTTTGTGGGAATGTCTCTCTGCAATTGAGGTGACACAGATGGGGGATCATAGGATCAGGATCATAGAGTTGGAAGGGGCCTACAAGGCCATCGAGTCCAACTCCCTGTTCAATGCAGGAAACTAGAGGAGGGGTCTCCCATCCAAGTGATAACCAGGCCTGACCCTGCTTAGCTTTCCATGCTCAGACAAGCTGAGCCAGTGTGGGCAACACAGAAAGTGGAAACGCGCTTTAGATAACATGGGGACTGGCAATAATCTGCAATACTTAAGTGAGTCTAGTCAGTGACGGCAACAGGCACATATACCTGATTATATGCTGGGAAGTGTGGTTCTCACATTATGAATGTTGTTTCTTGCATTCGTTTTTCCAACATGGATTTTCAGATCCACATGAATGGCTGTTTGATCAAACGATCCAGAGGAGACTTCTGAGAGAAATTTCTGAACTAGAACTTATTGTGCTATTGGCTATTATTGCTTTTTTGAGTGGTGACTGGGCAGTATCCAACACTGCCTGTGTGCCAGCTGTACCCACTGTGGGCGCAATGGGAAGCGAGCACTTCCTAAAGCAACCAAAAATGAGCCAAAACAGCCATTTCTGGACCAGAACAAGTCAGCAGAGCTCACAGAAGGGAAACGGCATTTTGGCTCATTTTTCGGGGTTGCTCTAGGAAGCGCTAGCTTCCTGTTGTGCCGGCGGTGGGTCTGCTGGCACAACATAATCAGTGGAGGCGCACAGGCAGTATTGGAAACTGCCCATTGTGCTTATCTCATGTACACTTACGCTTTGTATAGAATTGTCACAGACTTCTATCTCTTGGCCTCACTTGCCACACACACACAATTTGTGTGTGTGTGCGCGCGCGCACGTGTGTGTGTGTGTGCAAGTTCAGAGAGAGAGAATCTGCCATCTGAGAAAAGATAACACTTCATATGTCTGAAGAACTGGAGTCTAGTCCATGAGAGCTTTTGCCTCAACAAATCTGTTAAGTCTTGAGTAAGATATGGTGCCATAAGACTTTGTTTTGGGGTTGTTATTGTTTTCTGCAATAGGCTAAAAAAAAAACCCACTACCCTGCTCTGGAAGTTATCAGATGATTTGTTAACAAATCTTCCTGTTGTAATAATCCCCTGATATGGAAGCTTTCATTAAAAGCTAACTGCACCTGGAAGGATGAAAAAATAACCATACAAGGAAATGTAAAACAACTTGATTGTCCATTTCATGCTGCTTCCTTTCCCAGGACCACAATCAGGCCTCTTCTAGGTTTTTCTAAACCTCTTTCTGGAGTGAAATTAGCATGACATTGACAGGAATCTAATCTGTCCCAGTAGCTATAAGCCAGTGTTCTCCAACCTTGCCCCCCCCCATGTTTTTGGCCTACAACTCCCAGCATGCCCCAGCCAGCATAGCATAGCTGGCTGGGGCATGCTGGGAGTTGTAGGCCAAAAACATCGGGGGACCCAAGGTTGGAGAACACTGCTATAAGCAAACACCAAATTGATGGGATTTAAGTACACTTTGAGGATGAAAAAAAAACCCTTTAAAAAATGTATTTAGTTGGGGACTCTCGCTTTCCCATGTACTGGAGCATCCATCTCCTGAGTAGCACAGCCATTTTCCTGAGCAGCAAGTCCCCCCTTTTATTCTCAAATAATTGGCTTTCATTTCTACGTTCTGTTTGGTTTTAATGTTGCAACAATGTCTCCCACTTGCTATAAAGTTTCCAGTCAACTTTGCCTTCCATGGGCAAGAAATGAATTCAAGGAAGAACAAACAATCAAGCCAAATGTACAGCCCGAGTTCTATTTTTGGCTTTCCCCTACAAACCATTTCATAAAGCCAGGAAGCCTTGTACCTGTATGAGATTCTTTTCCACATCGTCATGGACCAAGTCAATCCCCATCCGTTTCTCTCGATTGTATAAGCATTCCAAGGCTACCTGCAAGCAAGCACAAGATCTGTACACGGTAAGACTAACTCCCTCAGACACCAAACTATAGTTAGCGTTGGGGGGGGGGGTGTTATCCAATTTGATCTAATAGTGGAAGAAAACTGTTTCAGATATACCTGTGAACAGTTAATATCTTATAACTAAACAAGATGAAAGCATAGATGGATATCTGTTGCTATGAATTAGTGATTAAAGTGCTGGATCTGTTGAACCAATAATTGGGAGACTGTTTTTTTGCTGCTACTCAATGACAGCTCTGGGCAGGTTCTGTCAGTCTAGGTCAACTAAGGGACATTTGAGGAATTTTATCTTTCCGAAATCCACCTAATCTGAACCTTCCAGACTAACACGCAGCAAGTCAAAACTTAGTTATTCACTGGCTTTCACACTTCCTGCCCCGACACAGTTCTCGGGTCAAAAAAGGTATCAAAATGTGTATTTAAATAAGTAAAGAGAAAATGCATATTTTGGGAGAACATACATTGAAAATATTATTTAAATATGTTTTTAGCTGCAAATGTTTAAGCAGATTTCATTGGGGGCTTGGAACCCCACTAAGGAAGAGACAAGCCAAGACAAGCAGATTCAGGTTGAAGTAAGTCAGGTCCAGTCAGGTCAAGGCAAGGCAAGTCATTGACATAGTCACAGCAGGTTCCAGTGAGCAGCAATCAGGACCCTGGATAGCTCCCACTGCACTCTACTAGCTGAGCTATAGAAAGATGTTGTCTCAGAAAAGAACTAAAGTCACCTGAAGCCTTATGAAGGCTGGCAGGGCCTCACCTTCAAGTGGTTCTGCCCCTCCTGGAAGAGCTGTCTGAAATCCTTAAAGGGATTGTGGCTGATTCTAAAGCCTCATACTTCTGCATGTCTATGGAGCAGGAGAAGCCACTGAAGGAATGACCCGCAGAGTCTGAGGAGGGGAGAGCCACGTCCTCAAGCCTGTATAGAGGTATAGAGGGGTATGGAGGGGGTTGTCACGGGCTCCCCCCAAGTGGGGTGGTCTGTGATTCATCCAAATCTGAATCCTCCTCTGGACAATGCTGGGATCCAGATGCAGGGGGACATGACAGTCAGGGGCATCTAGTTGGCCACTATTGTAGGCAAAATGCTGGACTAGAGGGACCTTTGGTCTGCTCCAGCATGGCTCTTCTTCTGATGGTCTTGTGCACATTAAAGTCCCTTGTTAGTTTGAAGCAGACTACATTTTGCCTCCATTTTTAGCATATATTATTTGTGAATCTGTACATGCCAAGGAAAAAGGTGTCAAATATCTATTTAGGATTTATTTATTTTTTTACCAATTCCTTCTCATTATATCCCCTTCAAAAGTCTCCTTTTCTTAGCTTTTGTCCCACTGCTTACACACACCCCCCATCGGGCACTTAGTACTCAATCAACAGCATGAGGAATGTCCGGGAAAGGCAGGGCAGCCAGCCTGTGGGAAGAGGCCAGCCATCTCATCTGTTCCTCCAAGCTATGCTCATCCCATGCCTATCTATGTCAGCCATGCGAGTACTGCAAGGTCTGGATGTGTTGAAAAAAGATGCATTGGATCAGCTTTCAGAAGGCAGCAGGAATGACATTAAGTTCCCTTCCAATCGCAACAGATGACATTAAGTTGTGAACATGGAAGAGACCAAAAAATGAAACTTTGGCCTCCTGCCTCTAGAGCTATGTTAGGGTTGAAGACAATTTACAACTCCTGTGGCCACTCTTTTTCAACAAAGTGAGCGTGCTGCACGGATTTGAAGAGGAACGCTAACATGCCACCTTATGGCCGGTTTTCCTCACAGCAAAACTGAAGTGTTACCTCCTCTAGTAGTGGCATGTCACTCTTCAAAAAGGCTTTTCGCTATCAGAATCCTGGTACTTTTATGCACTGAGTACTTTTTCTATACCCGCTTAAGGTAGTGACATTCACACTGCTCTCTACTACAAAACCACTTCTCATGGAAAAATTCAGATGACATCAGTAATATTAAAGAAATGTTTCCTGGGCACATGGACAAAGCATCTGGAGTTGCTACACAGGGCATACAGTTTGGACATTTAAGTTGATCCAAAATGCAGCTGCCAGGGTTCGGAATGGAGCTGGGAGATGTACGGTAAATGGTTTGGGACCACAGTATCTTCAGAATTGCCTTCCCTGCAATAACCTGTCCAGGCACTAGGATCCATTATTATTTATTATTTATTATTATTATTAATGTTATTTCTATACTGCCCCATAGCTGAAGCTCTCTGGGCGGTTCACAACAATTCACAAAAATAATAATACTAATAAAATACAAACAATACAAACGTACAATGTCATTTAAAAAGTTTAAAACCAAATTTAAAAGCCCATTTAAAATGGCAATACTGAACAAGTTAATAAACTAATAAACTAAGCCTGCAGGTAACATTACCCCCCCCTCGCCCTCCCTGTGCCATTTTGAGCAGTTAAATATTGAATGCCTCAGCATAGAGGGAAGTCTTAACCTGGCTCCGAAAAGATAGTAAAGTTGGCGCTAGGCAGGCCTCAGTGGGGAGCTTATTCCAAAATTGGGGGGGGCACCACTGAGAAGGCCCTCCTCCTTGTTGCCACCAACCGAGCCTCCCTTGGAGGTGGCAGTCAGAAGAGGGCCCCAGATGTTGAGCGCAGTGTCCAGTGGTTGGGAGAGGCGTTTCATCAAGTATTGTGGTCCTAAGCCATGTAGGGCTTTATAAGTTAAAATCAGTACCATTCCTGAGGTCCTTCTGCAAGTCCTTCAGCCACTGGATGTACAGCAGGCCAGGCGGGCACAAAACAAAAGACAGACCTTTTGGCACCCAGAATTTGGAAGTTTTCCAAGGGAGGTCCAACTGCCCCCATTGTTGGCTGCCTTTCAGGAGGCAACAAAGAACTATTGGCTGCCTCTTCTGGATGCTGCCTCTAAATACAATTGGTCTGGTGCTGATTCTGTCCTTTAGATTGTTGTTTTTAGATTGTGGAGAAAGCCTGACACGAGTCTACACGCACACACACAGTCTCCGCCCAAGGGAGGGGGGCGAGGAAGGGGGGATGCAGTCACAGGAGAAGCAGCCAGACAGACCGTCATCCCCAACAATGGAGATCCTCGGTGGAAATCCACAAACCCCAAGGAAGGACCATCAAGAACCATCAAACTATCAGGGCAGTCTCAAAGAGCTGCAAAGTACCAGTACGTCACCTTCTTCCCGGGCAGGAATAAGCCCACCTTATACGAAGGGGCAGGCATAAGCCCCACCTGACCTGGAGGGTGGGGAGAGCGGGAACTCAGGGGTAGAAAACCCCTCTCCCTTCCGGTAACAGGTTGTTGGGAACCCAGGGTACTTCGGGGCCAGATTCGTCCTCCAAGTGGCAGCCGGAGTAAGCCACTCCCATCCCCGGATCAGCTGACCCGGAGCCAGGCTGAAACTGACTAGCGTAACGTCTCTGATCTAAGGTAACTGACCAGCTTCAATACGCTAGCCTAAGAGCCTGTTTCATTGATAACGCAGGGGTCAACTAAGGTTGTGTTGACATTGTAGTATTCCTGGAAAGCTGTTAGTTCCGCTCCGTGTTTTGTGTAAACAAATAAAAGCCTTATTTGGTCATTTAAAGGACTTTGGTTTCCTCTTGTATGCGCAAGCCTTCCAGGCGGTCTCCAGCGCTTGTTCGGGTTATAGCTCAGTGCCGGTTAACCCGTTAAGCGCCGAACTCACGCAAAGGATCCAGGGTTGATCCTTCACATAGATGCTTTTTTTAATGATGTGATTTTGCTTTGTTACTTTATTGTCTGTTTATTGATTATCTGGTTTCTGTTAGCCACCATGGTTATAGTTGTATTGAAAGGCAAAGTATTGGGATATTAGACATAAATCATAAATAACAATACTTCCAAGGCCTTGCGAGCAAGATGCCTACAGTTTTGAGGATCCGGGAATGCCTTTTTTTTGGTTTCGGGGTTTTTAGAATGACCTTAGGTCTCACCAGTGGAAATGACTGGAAAGGATGACAGAGGGGGACCACCACTCCCACTGCAGAGGTGGCCCAAGGGAAGTGTGAACATCTTTTAGCTAGGACACCTCCCAGCACAGCTGCATATCAAACCAAGAGCATAAAAAGCTGTTAGCGGGAGCAACACCCACCTGCAGCGGCCCCTGGGCTTCATCTGCAGCGCACTCCAGACGCCGCTTGGCTGTGTCGAGTGTGCGGGTTTCGGTTAGCAGCCGCTCGAGCTCATAGGTCAGCTCAGACCTCCAGAAATCTATGTCAGCAAGCCTCTGCCCGATGTTCTTCCCAGATTCCTCCTGCTGTTGCCGGGTCAGCTGGTCCTTGTCTTGCATCAGCCGTGACGAGTCGGCATTCAGCCTCCCGGCCCAGTGCCGGTAAGCTTCCGACCCTTTAATCTGGGTGGCATTTGCTTTGTACCAGTCATGGGGGCTGTAACGGGCATACAAGGCCGATCTCACCGAGGGCAGTATAGTGGGTGGCCGTAACGGGGCGCTAAGGTGCCCAACCCCTTCATCGTTGAGTCGGAAGGAAGAGACTTTGTAGAACAGGCTGGGTCTCCACGAGTTCAAGTAGCGGTAACCTGGCAGATAATACGACCGGTAGCTATCCTGGCTGAGGCTGGTGGGAGCCACCTCTGGGAGCAGGCAGCTTTTCCTAGGTCCACAGTAGCTGGCTGTCTGGGTGGTGCCCAGGAACTCCATCTAAACCCGGATTCGGTCACCCAGCTTTCCTCGCAGGTCAGCCCTGGAAAGCGATGCAGCTGCCACTTTTGCTTTTTCTTCCTTACAGCTGCTGGCTTAGGCACTGTGACTTGGTGATGGTGTCACAGAAGATTAACAGGGCATCATGACCCCAGTAAGGGGGCCCTGTGACGCACACTCATCCTGCAGTCTAAGGGGGGGGGGGGGGGAAGCCAAAATAGAAACAGTGGGTCTAAACAGGAGGCCGCACGGTCATATTATTTCACCACTGTGTAGCATTGTGACTAGAAGTGTAACTGATGAGCCAAAAAGTCCCTCCTGGTTAATATCTGTAGAGAAAATAGACTTTGGGGGTTCCCACACACACACTCACACACACTCACACACACACGCACACCTCATATGTGAAGCGGCTAGAGGCTGGGGTGGGGCGTGCATAGTTCCTCTAGAATAGATGGCGCCTAGAAGTCCGGAAAAGCCAGGCTAAAAGCTTTCAAGTGCAAATGCCATGAGTTCCCCTCCCTGCCTGGCCAGGTGAAGTGCATCATGATTGGCTGAAGGCAGCAGAGCTACAAGAAGGAGGGGGGAGGGGGAAAAGGTATATTCCCAAAGTGTAGCCTTTGTGTCTTTGTCTTTGGTCATCGCGTGTCTGCCGGCAGTTGGAGCAATGGCGGCGTGCCAAGGAGAGGCCCAAGCCTTCGGGAGGCCTCAGGATCCGACCCCAGGTAGCTCCTGGTGAAATTAGCTGAATGAGGGCTCTGGTAAAGGCAAGCCTTGTGGGAGACTACCCATCTCGGACCTTCGGGTAGGTTTGGTAATCTCCATCGGGCAGCAAGGCTGTGCTGGATCTAACCCTGGAAGAGAACTGACCCTCAGGTAACAGAGTTGTGTGCCTGAGAGATATAAAGAAGTAGGTTTTGTTATTTTGCAGCTTTACTGTGTACTAAAGTGTCTCTCTATTTTGTGCTTCTCTCATTTCCCACCTTTTGTTGTAAAGTGCTACCAGAATAAACCTCCTTTGGTTTTTTACCCCACATGGTGTTTGTGGATTGCTCTGCTTGGTTCAGTAACTAAATCCAGGTTACAGTCAGAAAGGCAAGTCCCTGAACAGAGATTCAAGTAGGATTGCAGACAGCTGAGGCTGGCAATCTGGTATCTTGAGATCTCTGGGGGCCTTGGTTCCTTTGGGGTAGGAAAGGGTGGGGGTGTGGCGGGTCAGCCAGCCCCCCCTTCCTCCACAATATCTTTCCTGACGAGCGTCTAACCAAGAAAAACAACAGCCTAGCTTTTTGAGTGTGTGTGTGTGTGTGTGTTTTAAAGCTCTCAACCTATTACTATAATTCAGGGGGTAAACCCCCCCAGAAATGTCAGTGGGTGGGCTGCTGGATTTTTGTTTTTGATCAACACAGTGTTTTATTCAGCAAAGTCAGCAGCAACGGCAGCAGTTTTTCTCAGCACATGTATGTGCTACCACTCCAATGGAGCTTACGCCCCATGTGCCGTTTCGCAGGCCTGCTGCATGTGGAGATGCTGTCTGGGCCATTCACTCCTCCATAGCCACCAAGCCACAGGTAGATTGTACGTATCGCCACATGCAACTTCTCCACGCCATGCTGGAACCTGAGCACAGGCTCACTCAGGCCACATCTGCCAGGAGCACATGGAAATGTTTAACTAGGAATTCTAATTTTGCTTATTTATTTACAGGATTTTTACCTCACTCTTCAGCCCAAAAAAGCCCCCAGAGTGGCTTACAAAGATTAATATTAGACAGTCCCTGCACTCAGGCTTACAATCTAAAAGACATGACACAAAAGGAAAAGGCATTGAGAGGGAGGAGAAAGCAAATCTCTGGCGCCAGTTCTTTGTTCTTGCCCCCACTTGTCCCACAACCGCCTGTGATATTGCACAAACAAGCATTCCTTGGACGCCACTGGTTCCCCAGTGCAGGTAGCTAAATCCACCACCGCTATCCTTCAGAGTAATCGCCTGTTGCTAATTTAGGGTGCAATCCTATGCATATTTAGGCAGGGGAAAAGGCCTGAAACATGCATAGGATTGCATGCATAGGATTGAGCCCTTGTTTTTTAAGGCCACAGTCCTATGCATCTTTAGACAGGAAAAAGTCCTATAATTCCCAGCATGCCCTAGCCAACCATGCTGACTCGGGCACACTGGGAATTGTAGAACTTATTTATCCCAGTCTAAACATGCATAGGATTGCACCCTAAGTAGAGCCGAAGTGTTTCCCTTTCCTTTGGATAGTTGGATCTGGCTTCTACGTTTTGTTTATTTCCTGGGACGTGTTATTTCTTTTAATTATTACTGAGGAGGAATTCTTGGGAGCAATCGTGCCAGCTTGTCATAGAAATTGTATTTTGAACAACTTTTCTGGCGATGTTTTTACTGGCTGGGTGTTGTTTTACGTGCACTTGATGGTTTATCTACCGGGGAGTTGTTGAACTTGAGACCCGCTTTGGCTGCTGCTGTTGCTTTCAGCAGGAAATATAAATTTATATTTATAGAAACTTAAAACAAATAAATCAAATGCGAGTTTTCATCTTTCACACGATGCAGGCTCGAGCAAAAAAGGGGGATACGTAACAGTAATTTTTCCTAGACACTGAACGTGTGAACGAAAGTCTCGTGTCAAAGACGCGCCGCGTCGGCTGCGGAGGCGCCACACTTGCCTCAGAAAACAAAACTGGGCTGAGAATTGAACCATCCAATCATCAGCGCCGAGCCGCGTCACGTGACACAGCAAAGCACTCCCTCAAAACGTATAACAGAATGCGCACGCGCACTCAGAATGCGCCCCCCCCCCCGCGACCACTTCTCCATTCGTCCTTTTTCGAGGAAGGAGCGTGTATTGTTTCCCCGCCCCCGCGCGCCGTACTCGGAAGTGCGTCACCGGTTTAGCTTCGGGGGACCCATTTCCGCCTCACAACCGGAAGCGGCTTTTGTGTTCCGGAACGGGGACCCTTTTCTTAGGTGGAACGCTCGACCGGAAGTGCGTCTGGTGCGCTACTTCCGGCAGCTGGTTCCGTAATGGCGGAGGTGACCGGGCCTGCCTTGCTGGACGTGCCGCCTCACGGTGAGGGGAAGCGCCTGCGGGAGCGGGTGGGCAGACACGTGGGTTGGCAGTGCCAGACCCTTTCCTCCTCCCTCCTATTCTTGCCGTCCTCTAACGCGGTTCTCCCTTTTTGTGCCTCTTTCAGAATGCCCCGGCACCGGCAGCGACCTGGCGGGCCAGGCCGACGCCTGCCAGGGATGCCCCAACCAGGGCTTGTGCGCCTCCGGGCGGCTCGCCGGCCCCGACCCAGGTAATGCTGTATTTGTTGCGCGAGGCGGGGGTTGGGCTGCGAAGGTGCCTCAGGCTCTGGTGGCAGAGCCCGCTGGCTTATAGGTGACTGGGGGCGGAGCCCAAAAAAGGGTTTGGCCCGGGGGGGGCCTCAGGTGGAGCAACTGAGGAGCTAGGGGTTGGAACCGCTAGCCTCAGGAGAGGGGCCTCTTTTGGTGGCTCAGGGAGAGGAGCCTAAGAGTGGGGGGTAGGGACTGGTATCCCCACTCTAGGGTCCTCCCCTGGTAAATCAAGGGGAGGAGCCTAGCTCCTGGGGATGGGGACTGGTAGCCTCAGGTGAGGGGCCTCTTATGGTGGTTCAAGGGGGAGGAATCCAGGGGCTCTGGACAGGGGCTACTTTCCTCAGGTTAGGGGCCTTCCCGAGTGACTGAGGGGGAGGAGTTGGAAGCCCTGCAGGCAGGAAAGTTGACAGTCTTGCGGCGCATGCTGCTAATAAGAAAAGAGAACATCTATTAGCAGTGGCAGATCTAGTCCAGGAGGAACTGAGCACATGCGTACAGCCTGGGGGGTGGGGGAAGTGATTTTGTTCATCGTAGCATCCTTCCCACACAAATTCTATGGCTTGCCTTTTTCTCTGTGAAGCCATTGAGGAAATCAAGGAAAAAATGAAAACTGTGAAGCACAAGCTCCTGGTGTTGTCTGGGAAAGGAGGCGTGGGCAAGAGCACATTCAGCGCTCACCTGGCGCATGGCTTGGCAGAAGATGAAACCAAACAGGTGGGTGTGCGCCTTCTGATGCCTTTTTCAAAGGCCCGTCTTGTTCCATTGTAAGCGGTGGCCCGGCTGGTGGAGGAGGGGATGAACAGCCAGTCCCGCCCTGATTATTTATGTTGCCGCAGTAAATGCTTTGAAGGAAAATAGTTGCAGCTTTGTGGCGTTGGTCTGAAATGGGAGGTGCAATGAATAGCTAACATTTTTATTTGCTGATTCTTCTAGAGTGAAATGATATATAATTTATTTTACAGTGTGATTTGTTTGTTTATATGCTGCCTTTCCTCCATGGAGTTCAAGGCAGCTTACACAGTTCTTCACACACACACCCTTTTTATCTTTGCAACAACTCTGTGAGGTAGGTTAGGCCGAGGGAGTCAAGGTCAGTGACTAAGGATTTGATCCTGGGTCTCCCCAGTCATAGTCTGTGGAGCTACATCACAGTGGCTCTCTTATAGCTTCTCTACATAGAGTTCTTTACTATTATAATTGGTGCGCATATAGTTGTTAATGGTAATATTTTTTAAAATATTCAGATACTAGATCATAGAACCATAGAAAAGTAGAGTTGGAAGGGGCCTATAAGGCCATCGAGTCCAACCCCCTGCTCAATGCAGGAATCCAAGTCAAAGCATCCCTGACAGATGGCTGTCCAGCTGCACCTTGAATGCCTCCAGAGTGGGAGAGCCCACCACCTCCCTAGGTAGTTGGTTCCATTGTCTTATTGCTCTAACAGGAAATTTTCCCTGATGTTTCGGTGGAATCTGGGTTCCTTTAACTTGAGCCCATTATTCTGTGTCCTGCAAACTGGGATGATCCAGGAGAGATCCTGGCCCTCCTCTGTGTGACAGCCCTTCAAGTACTGGAAGAGTGCTCCCCTCAGTCTCCTCTTCTGAAGGCTAAACATGCCCAGTTCTTTCAGTCTCTCCTCATAGGGCCTTGTTTCCAGTCCCTTAATCATCCTTGTTGCCCTCCTCTGAACCCTCTCCAGTTTGTCTACATCCTTCTTAAAGTGTGGTGCCCAGAACTGGGCGCAGTACTCAAGATGAGGCCTAACCAGTGCTGAGTAAAGGGGAATTAGCACTTCACATGATTTGGAAGATATGCTTCTGTTAATGCAGCCCAAAATAGCATTTGCCTTCTTTGCAGCCACATCACATTGCTGGTTCTGTAGCGAGCCTCTATTCTCTTAATGCATTAAGAATATTGAACAGACTTCTTTTATATATGTGATATTTCAGCAGAATATATATTTGAAATATATACATTTTAGAATGAAATTTTGTTTTGTACAGCCTTTGTATTATCACTGATACGTGTTATGCATATGTTTTGCGTGTGTGTGACCTTACCCTGATGAAGAGCATACAACAGTCCTATGTGCACTTCCTAGCTGGAAAGTAAGTCCCATTGAACTAAGAAATATACTTAGAATTGTGTTATATGTCACTTAGGTGAAATTACTGCAATTCACTTTGCTTTATCTGATGCCTGTAATTTTCTTATGTAGTGTTCCATCGTGTGTGTGTGTGTGTGTGTGTGTGTGTGTGTGTTTAACACAGATACAAATAGCAAACTCATTCTCCAAGTGCAGATCTGTATGTAGCCAAAACAGCACCATCTGTACACAAGAAAAAACAAAAAATGCAAGGGATGGATGGAGTGGAGGATCCTGGAAGAGTGGCTGGCTGGCTGGCTGGAACCTTGAATAGGAGCAGTGCAGTTCTTCTGTTGCAACATTCTGTTGCAGTTTCCACTTGTTCCAGTCTGTTTCTCTTCCCTCCTCCCCAGGTTGCTGTGCTGGACGTCGACATCTGTGGTCCATCCATCCCTAAAATCATGGGCCTAGAGGGGGAACAGGTATGAATTCATAAATAGGAGATAATATTTTGTGACACTGCCTGATTGGATGTTCCTTGAGGCTTTTGTATGACTTGAAATGCCGTGGCTCTGTAGTTGTCTTTAAGGCACCCACAGGAATGACTATACAGAGGTAAAAAGCAGTGGTTTTGGCTGAATGAGCATGGAGATCCCTTTCAACTTTGCTTCAATGTTTCTGTTAGTATTGTACAGCTGTTCAGGCTGTTCGAAATGGTGAGAAACCACCATTGTTTTGGCACTAATCCTGAGATGTGCTTAATTAAGTTTCGTCTAACATGCTAAAAAAAGAAACACACAAGTTCCAGAAAGATTGCTAAATCCTTTGGCTAGATAATAACATCCCCTATTAGAATGAGAAAATGCTGTTAATGCTTGTAGCAAAAACATATGTGTTTCTCTCACTAGTACTGGTTGTGAACAGTTCCTCTACCCTGTTATGGAAAAGATCTGTAGGTCTCTGGGTCTATTTTCTTTTGTCAAGTCTATTGCACAGGTGTGATCACATGACTTTTTCAGTAGTGTTTTTTAAAAAGATTCCTGTCACTGCATTACAAACTGAGGGCAACAACAGAGCATTGTGATTCTTATTCGCTAACTGTAATGTGTTTATGCTCTACATAAACATTAACTTTCTGAAATGTTCACATTTTCAGGTTCACCAAAGTGGTTCTGGGTGGTCTCCAGTGGTGAGTTGTCTATTTAAACAAAGTCTTCATGTAGGTCCTTGTCAGGCCTACCTCCACCTCCACCTTTTCCAGCCCACCATCTCTGTAAGCGTTTCAAAAATCAACACTTAATCTCTTCCGCTGCCACCAACCCCTTCAGGGTAACTAACTCAGACCACTCCTTTTAAGTTTTAAAAGGAAACAAGTTTGTTTATTTACAATTAACGGTAGGGAAATGGATCATATTAATAGATTCTAAGCGTTGAGAACAACCCCCCTCTCACTTTCTTCAGACTCTCCTCAGACTCTCCTCAGACTCTCCTCAGACTCTCCTCAGACTCTCCTCAGACTTCTCTCAGACTCCTCAACCCTCTCACAAAAACCCCCTCTCTCCTTCTCTCACCTCCCTTTGAACAGCACCGCCCACTGTTTATATAACACTAGCTTATTTACCTGGCGTTGCCTGGGTCGTCATTTTCTTATAGGTACTATTTGTTCGAAATTCCTTAAGGTAGCTGTCCACTTTTTTGAATCCCTGCTCCCCCGGGGCTACACAATGAAATCCCTGCTCTTCCCCCCCCCCCCGGGACTACACAATGAAATCCCAGCTCCCCCCCCAGGACTACACAATGAAATTCCAGCTCCCCCATGTAGGCCCCTGCAGCAATTCATATGAACATTCTGAATGACATAGGAGTGATTTCCATAACCGCTCCTAGGTCATTTTTCCCATTAGCTATCTGAGAGTGAGCCATACAGGCGCAGTGATTGTTTTTCGGAGATTTAACCCCGCCAGTATTTGTCCTTGGATGATGAAGAGTATGTGTGCCAAGTTTGGGGCAGATCCGTCCAACTGTGTAGGAGCCTATGTGACGCACACAAACAAACAAACACACAAACTTTCACATTTATATAGTAGACTAGCTTTTTTACCCAGCGTTGCCCAGGTCGTCATTTTCTTATAGGCACCATTTGTTCGAAGGTAGCTGACCGCTTCTTTGAATGGCTCCATAGAAAAGGTCCCCCAGGACTGCACAATGAAATCCCAGCTCCCCCGGGACTACCAGCTCCCCCGGGACTGCACAATGAAATCCCAGCTCCCCCAGGACTACCTGCTTCCCCGGGACTACACAATGAAATTCCTTCTTCCCCCCTCCGGGACTACACAATGAAATCCCTGCTCCCCCCCACCCCGGACTACACAGTGAAATCTCTGTTCCCTTTCCCCCGGGACTAAACAATGAAACCCCGGCTCCCCCGGGACTACACAGTGAAATCCCTGCTTCCCCCTCTGGACTACGCAATGAAATCCTAGCTCGGGCTCCCATGCCCACCCCTGCTGCAGTTCATACGAACATTCTGTATGACGTAGGAGAGATTTGCATATCCACTCCTGATAGGCCCCTGCGGCAATTCATATGAATATTCTAAATGTCATTCAAATGATTTGCATAACTGTTCCTGATAGGCCCCTGCGGCAGTTCACATGAACATTCTAAATGATGCCATTGGCTATCTGAGATTGGGCCATACAGGCGCAGTGATCGTTTTTCAGAGATTTAAACCCACCAGTAATTCTTCCTTGGGTGTTGAAGCGTATGTGTGCCAAGTTTGGTGGGGATCCCAGCTCCCCCCCCCCCCCCGGGACTACACAATGAAATCCCAGCCCTCCCCCCCCTCCCCCGGGACTGCACAACAGTGAAATCCCAGTTCCCTTCCAGGACTACACAACAATGAAATCCCTGCTCCCTCCCCCTCCGGGACTGCACAATGAAATCCCTGCTCCCTCCCCCGGGACTGCACAATGAAATCCCTGCTCCCCCCCCCCCCGGGTCTGCACAATGAAATTCCTGCTCCCTCCCTGCTCCCCCAGGGCCACGCAATGAAATCCCACCCCCACCCCCCACCCCGTGTAGGCCCCTGCGGCAGTTCATATGAACATTCTGTGTGAGGGAGAGATTTGCATATCCGCTCCTGATAGGCCCCTGTGGCAGTTCATACGAATATTCTAAATGTCATTGGAGTGATTTGCATAACCGCTCCTAATTGGCCCCTGCGGCAGTTCTAATGACGCCATTGGCTATCATTTAGATTGAGCCATACAGGTGCAGTGATGGTTTTTTCGGAGATTTAACCCCGCCAGTATTTGTCCTTGGGTGATGAAGAGTATGTGTGCCAAGTTTGGGGCGGATCCGTCCAACCGTGTAGGAGCCTATGCGATGCACACAAACGGACTTTCACATTTATATACAGTAGTAACTTGGTCTGAGAGCGTTTTGCAAGACAAGCAAATTTTTAAAATAAATTTTGACTTGATAAACAAGCGACGTCTTGCAATACAAGTGTAGGGATGTAACCGCTCGCCTCGAGCAGGCGTAGCAGGCCGAAATCGGCCCCGCTCACGCCCGCCAGAGACTCGCTTTGATATAAGAGTGTTTTGGATTACAAGCACGGTTCCGGAACGAATTATGCTTGCAATCCAAGGTATTACTGTAGTAGTAGATAGACTTCACACACACACCCCTTCTCATTCTCTCAGCCAATCAGCAGATATCTCAACATTCCACACTCCTCTCACACTCCCCCCTCCCCTCACATACTTACTGCTATAACGCTTTGCCCATGGGCAGGGGCATGACAGTCCTCCTGTTTCATGGAGGCAATGATAACTGCACTCTTCCCAAAAGGGAGGCATGTACCTACAGTATCATGAAGGCACATGGCCTCATCTGTGTTAAAATATATTTGATGGTGAGCTACTGTACATGATCTACTGGCTGTTTTTATGTATGCAACGTTATCTTCATCATGAAATTCGGCTAAGTACAAGAATCCGTATCTCTGCATGTTTTTTTTAATTTTAAGCACTAGAAGTAGTAAGGCTACTACAGCCTCATGCACAGGTGCTATAATTTTGTAATCCTCGTTACCTGTTTCACCAAAGTATATCTGTTTATTTTTTAGTATGTTGAAGAAAATTTAGGCGTTATGTCAGTGGGATTCTTGCTCAGCAGCCCTGATGATGCAGTTATTTGGAGAGGACCAAAAAAAAATGGTTTGTATCTCATAATGATCAGTTGTAACACAGATGTGCATCTCAAAATGAAAGCTACTGAAGTTCAAATGGCACCTGCTGCTCTGTTTCTAAATTTTGGCAAGAAGTTATTGTGTACACATTCCAGAACATTAAGTTAATTTCAAAGCTTGATAGCTGACTAATGATATTTGTGGTGGTTTTCTTGTGGATTGGCCATATGGAAAAGAGGGAAAGATGGATCGTGGACATATACACATTGCAGAGTAGAGCCATACTCAATGAATGTAAGTTTAGTCAGCTTAGGGTGGAGGACAATTTGGAGCTACGGTAATCTTCAGCTTCAATTAGTCAGCTTTCTGTCTTTTGGGATAGTTATCATTTACTTTATTTATGATAGACTGCCTTTCAACAGAGTTCACAAGGCAGTTTATACACAGACCCAAAAGTTTTAACATTAAAATTAACTGAAACGTCTTTAAACCAGAAACAAAATCACTTAAACAGCAGTAGTAAGACATCCTCTGTACTGGAAAGCAATACTAACCCTACTTCAGAGTTCTGCATTTTCTTTGCATTCGACACACAGCATGGAATTTCAGCCCTGCTGATTGTGAGCTTAGAACATGAGCTCTCCGCCAACCTTTGCTATTTTCCCACACTGCCCTCGTACTTCTAAAACTTGTCCAGATCCTGAAAAGCGTACAATGTTATTTCCAGAATAAACTGCAAACAAGAACGCTTGCCAGATCTGAGTGGTGAAATTGAGTTCGGAAGACTTTTTTTTACTGGCATGGGGTGTGGCCCATTCTCAGAAGCTGCCAATTGCGGGTTCAGGAGTTAGGCGTGAGTCATGATTTTAATTTGAGCAGTGGAAATGGTGACCACTTGATTATTATTTTTAGGATGGTGAAAATTCAGCTTCACACTTTAACCATACATTTCATGTTTTTAGGAATGATTAAGCAGTTTCTTCGTGATGTGGACTGGGGTGAAATTGACTACCTTATTGTAGATACACCTCCAGGGACATCAGATGAGCACTTATCAATAGTGCAGTATCTCAGCGGCACTAGTATAGACGGGGCAGTGATAATCACCACCCCTCAGGTAAGATATATGACTCGAATAGTGGCTAAAAAGCTAAGTTTAATGTAAATCTCTAAAGATGAAGTTTGATATGATGCTGCATAATTTAGGCTACAGTCCTATGCACACTTACTTGGGAGTAAGCCCCGTTGAACTCAATAGGGCTTACTTGTGAGTGGACACATATAGGATTGCACTCTTAGTCTTGCTAAGTCCTGTCAATCCATTTTGGAACCTTTAATAGGACAGAACCGTCCCTTCTGCCAGCATAGTCCAAAGGACAAGTATGTTAGACGGTTTAGATGTCTTAACTTGTATCTTGGCTTTCTTCAAATCAAAACAGCTAATAATTGCCAATTTCAATACTATAAAATCAAGCAAAGTTCTTGATTCGGCATGACCTCTCCCAGGCTACCGCAAAAGCTGAACTGCAATCCTGCTACATTGAGCTCAGCAGGCCTCCGTAATTTAGTTTCCAAGAAGTAAGCAAATTCAGTCTGCGTTTGTCACCCGTGGCTTACATACAACTGAAACGAAAGCATTCCGAACACAGGTTCATATATAAAATGTGATTGTTTATCCAATGTGATAAATACAACATTCTAAAGTGGCTCGTTATGGGTGCAATCCTATGCATATTTAGACAGAAAAGGTCTGCAACTCCCAGCATTCCCCAGCCAGCATAGGTGACTGGGGAATGCTGGGAGTTGCATGCTTAGATGGAAAAAAGTCCTACATCAGATTGTGCTTAATATACTTTAGTGGCAGAAAGTAAGCATAAATAATAGTTTCTTCATTCCCTGCCTGTCAACACTTCAGGGGGCATACTGCTGACATAGCTGGTATTAAGCATATTGTCCTGATTAAAAACATGCAGCATTTTCTGTTTGTTCTCAAAAGTCAAGTGTACGCAAGAGGAGTGGGGCAGAAAAAACTAGTATAGGTTGAATGAGTTCCCTTCAGAACAGGGAGAGGAGAAATGTCCTTATGTAGAAATGGTAGGAAGAGATGTGGAGGCAGAATTCGAAAAGGGCTGCTGGAATGGTGGGGGTGGGGGCAACTTGGTAGGAAGCAGGGGCAAGGCTGGGGAGTGTATAATGCTTGAAGGGGGAGGACTCTAGGCACTGAGCTTACACAGGTAGATATTTGCAAAATGTGTTATTTAACCTAAGAATTCTAAATCCTTAATATTCTTTGATGTTCTGAATATTAACAAATAAGTCACTCTGCTTCTCATGTTTTTCATTTGTATAGGGGGCGGGGGGTTCAAATAGGAAACATTTTCAAACAAACATGGGGCACTTGAATTAACGTTCTGTTGGGTTCTTGTGCCGTTGTTTTTAAATAGGAAGTGGCACTTCAGGATGTTCGGAAAGAGATAAATTTCTGCCGCAAGGTGAAGCTGCCAATCATAGGGGTTGTTGAAAATATGAGTGGCTTCATATGTCCAAAATGTAAGGTAATGTTTCATAGATGTATTTTAAGCATCATAATTATTCTTGCCCTAACGGGGCCTTTAAACAGGGGAGAAAGGGGCGGGGGAACCCTCTGTTTTGGTGAGATACAGCCCTGCATTAATCAGAATTTCTTCCACCTTTATCTAATCTAAAGTTATTTCTAGGTCACCTTTAAGGAACCTTGTTGCTACACAGATTACTGGCATATTAATTCAAAGATGTTTCCGCATTCTGTCAGGTTTTCAATTCCTGTTTCCCAGCAGTTATGTGAATTCCACTCGGCGCCAAGGCCTATTTACATGGTGCAGGTTGAGGCAAGCTTAAGGGCCCTGGTATCTTCAGTGACATCTTCTCCAGTTCTAGACTGGCTGCGCACTTTGGCAGGACTAGAGTCCTGTAGATGTAGAAGTGGGAAGTGTTAAAGCAATCAGATGGAGGATAGGTTCCTTATCTACCTAGGGAGATTGTGGGCTCTCCCACACTGGAGGCATTCAGGGTGCAGCTGAACAGCCATCTGTCAGGGATGCTTTGACTTGGATTCCTGTGTTGAGCAGGGGGTTGGACTTGATGGCCTTATAGGCCCCTTCCAACTCTACCATTCTATAATTCTATGATAATAATGGCACTGTGGTGGGAGTTGTAATATATTTGGGGTCCTGGGCTGTGGTATACTTAGGAACAGAAGACTAATGTCTTTGGAGCAAAAGGCTGAAACCAAACACTTTGATTTTTGTACATCCTGGAGCATTTTTAATGGTGTCTTCCTTTTACAGAAAGAGTCACAGATATTCCCCCCAACCACTGGAGGCGCAGAGGCAATGTGTCACAGTTTAAAAGTGCCTCTCTTGGGGAAAGTGCCTCTGGACCCTCAAATAGGTAATGTGACCTGTTGGAGTACATTTCATGTTAGCTCATTCTGTGATCCTATTCTATGATCTCATTAACTGAGACTTAACTAGCATGCAGACCTGGTACAAAACAGTGCAGACTGGCAGGAAGAATGTCTTAACCAGATTCTTTGGAAAGGTGATGCAACGGAGTGGGGGATGGAAGAGAGACTGTACTGAGCTAAGTACTGAAATTTCTCTGTGTTATTTGATTGGACTTGGCTTGATTCTTCTCTTCCCTCACCCCTGCCCACCCCACCCCCCGCAGGAAAAAACTGTGATCAAGGACACTCATTCTTGTCTGAAGTACCAAATGCTCCAGCTACGTTATCCTACAGGAATATCATCCAAAGTGAGTTCAGCATTCTGGAAAGAGCCTGCAATACAGAAACTTTTGCACTTTCCATCTTGTATCTGAGAGCAAAACTCTTATAGCCCCAGAGAGAAGCTTTCCACAGTAGTCTTGCTGTCACTTCCTTTCGGTATGCAGCCAGGTCTATTTCTGAGGCCACTTGCTGGTAAAGTGCTGTGTTATCTCTTAATATTATATGTTATCTTGAATTCTGAGAAGATTTAACTAGAAGCGATTCATACCTAACCTGAGGAGTTAACATCTAACAAAGTTTCCGGTTTTTAGACACAGAGCTCCAAGTTTCATAAGATTTTTTTCCTGTCAGTTTCCTAACTCTATTTACAATATGCAGTTACAGGTTTCCCATAAAATGGCAGCCTATAAATCTTTTAAAGCAAATGAAATAACATAAATATAAATGTCTCGATTCTCAAAAACCTAATAGCAGTACTGAATCTGGTCAGAATTTTAAAATTAGCTGTTTTAAAAGTAGCTAGAAGACAATATTATGTTATTGGTTTCATTATTGTTGGACCTCCCATGAAGGGAGGTAGCCTTTGGGTGCCATTAAGAATGGCAGAGTGCGGAATACACTGCTTTGACAGTTGGGGGCACAATCTACTGGGAAATTCACCAGTGCGAGCCTCGTTGATGTGTGCTCTCATTCATGTCAACAAGGTTTGCACAGCAGATTGTCACGGTGGTTTGTGCCTCATGCTTAGAGGGAGAAGTATGCACTTGGGTTTCCAGCCTCCAACACAAGGATGGCATGAGGCAGTGCTGTGTTTCATCTTGCCTTATGTCTTTCTGCAGAAATCCAAGACTACTGCTGCCACAACCACCCACAGGAAGAAAACAACACTTGAGTAGCAAATGAAATTTAGAAGTTATAGGAAAGCACTGATCACCTAAAGCCTGTCTGTATAGGAATAGTATAAAACCTTTGATTTTCAAATAAATCTATTTGAGTAATAAGTGCTAGTTTGAGTTGTCTTTTTTGGTGACTGGTATGGTATGCCTGAATCTTTCCGAGCAGACACTGTCTTCCTCAAGGGCAAGTCTGCTTGCTCAGTTACCCTTAATGGCTATTATCTTCACCAGTGAAACCAACAAATAGAGACATATAAGAGTGCTTTTAATTAGGAACATGTACATCTCTCCGTTTCAGGAGTGTTCCTTAACAGTCACTTCTATATCCTTCTTTTTAGCCTCCTCCAGTTCTGTTCTTCAGTCATTTTCAGCATATAAAGTTGTTGATGGTATTCCATTTTTACCCAGCAGATCTCTTTCAGGTTTACCAGTCTCTAGAAAGGATGCAGAACAGCATAGTAGTACTTTTAAGGGGGATAATGTAACTAGCAAAACTGTGTGTTTTAGTTATATGCAGTGGACAGCTATATTATTTCCCAGTCTGGCTGTCAGTTGGAACATTACCACACGATGGGGTAGCGAACCCAAGGCCCATGGAAAAAAGCTGCCCATCACCATGTCCACTGTTATTTCCTGGGAAAATAGTTGCAGGGTGGGTACATAATTCGTGTTCTAGGGCACAGTCATTTAGGACATCGAGAAATTTAACCTCTTTGTTATGACTGGAAGATGCATTTATCCAGTAAATGTGGGGGTAATTGAAGTCACCCATTATTACAACACTTTCCTGTATGGAGGCCTTCCTGATTCGTTTTCATCTTGAGATCACCCTGTAAATTCTGGTCTGGGGGATGATAGCACGTTCCTAGTACTAAATTAGTTTTGGAGCCAGGTATTGTCACCCACAGTGCTTCTGTGGAAGAGTCTGTCCCTTTAAGGTTTTCAAGTCTGCTGGGCACTATGCCCTCTTTGACCTACAGAGCAACACTTCCTGTATGTCAAAGAGGGCATAGTGTCCAGCAAACTTGAAAACCTAAAAGGGGCAGACTCTTGAACTGGCCACTGAGGATGTGATGAAATGCAACTTGCTCAGAATTCCTTTGCAGTACTCCAGTGCTGTGTAGGGCCTGTCAGCAGTGCTGATGAACCATGCTTCAGATTTTGTGCAATTGACAAAGCCACAGTGTGGAAAGCCCTCGGTTGATGGCCCTGAAGTCTGCCTGGGTTATAGAAGGAAGAAGAGGTTACAATTCCTCCTTCACAAAGATGTCAGATTTCATGCTGGGGATGAGCTGGCTGTTACTGTGTCACACATGCTCTAATAGAGGAAGACAGCAGAATAGTGCCCTACGGACAGGGAGACTGCGTTTGCAAGTGTAAGATTGATGCTCTCAAGTATAACGCAAGATGTGAAAGAATAACTGGCTGCACTTGGTTGCTGTGGCATCTGCCTTTCTGAAACAAAATGCAGTTAGTCCTGATTCAGCACAGGAATGGTATTTTCAAATGCTTCCTACCAGCAATGTTTTTTCATTTACCTCCTCTAATGGTTTCGTGTCCCCATCCCCTTCAGAACACTCTTCTGAAATTCCTCTGGCATTTCCTGCAACATAAATAAATTGTTTTGTGTCTTTGTCCCTGTTACTCATTCTGAAGGGACTACCTGTGAGCAAGCAGGCAAGTTTCAGGAGGTTTTGCTGAAGTTTTGCCTTCTACTCAACCAGCGCAATCTAAGGAGCGCACTTGCTGATGCCCTTCATTTACTGACCATTACTGCTTTTCAGGAGAGGTCTGAATTAATTTAGCTCTTTCTTTCCTCCTGCTGCACAGAAATATGTTGCTTTTTGGCACTCCCAGCTGTTGCTGTTTCACACAGCTTGACGTCTTCTCTGCCGCTCATTCCACCCCCCCACCCCCCACCCCCGGCAAAGATGCAGAACCAGCAAGTGCCTCTTCTCTCCAAAGAAGACTCTAGATCAGGATAACACTAGTTCTGCTTTCTAATGGAAGGCATGCATGGGCAGCAGTTGCATCAGACTTCTCTCCAAGAAGGAACTTGCCCAGGGCGAGAGCACTTTGCTACCTCCTCTCCTGCCCCCGCTCCCTGTTCCATTTTAGAAGTCAGGAGTGTGAGTTGCTTAGCACATCTGGAGGGGGCAGTGGGGGCAGCAACACATGAGCGCAAGCCGAGGTTTCTGTATGCCTTCCCAGAAGAGAAGTGGTTCTCTATTAGCTCCAAGCCGCTTCCATGCTGTCGGGTGGATCAACCATCACAAGATCTCAGCTATGTGGCTGAAGATACTGAACTTCCCTCAGTATCAAGGGAAAGTGATCCTTATGCAAAGGGCTCTGACTAGTTCATGATATCTATTCCACACTTCCCCTTGCCACTTTCTTTTTGAGCTCCAAATGTCATAGTCAATCGGATGCTTTCAAATACACTGCAAAACACGAGAGAGCAAGTCTCTGAATTCGGTAAGACCCTGCTTCTGATTAAGCAAGCTTAGAGGAGTGTCCTGCATATTCTTGTCAGAGTGATCTTTCACATTGGCTGGCCTAAATGGAGGTGCTAGCAATGCTGGGGTCATAGCTCAATGGTGGAGAACTTGCTTTGCATACAGAAGGTCCCAGGTTCGATCCCCGGCATCTTCAGGTAGAGCTGGAAATATTCCTGCCTGAAACCCTGGAGAGCCGTTGCTGCCAGTCAGTGTCAACAATACTGGGGATCGATGGACCAAGAGTCTGACTCAGAAGGCCGCCTCCTACATTGCTGTCGGGATGCTGGTACAAAGATCAATATGACTTGTGTACAAAAATAGCAACCTGTCCTGCCATTCCATGTTTGGGATATTGAGCAACCATTCCTCGCTTTGGCGAACATTGCCCAAACAGCCTGAACAACTCACCCTCTGGAACATCTGTTGTGCTGGAAACTGTGAGGTGACTTTGTGGATGGTTTGCGATCCTCCTAGTTTACAGTGGATGTAGCCATAGAGATTAGCAGCTTGGAGGCAGATGCCAGCTATCACAAGTGCCTAGAGCAAAACAAACAAACAGAAAAACTAGCGGAACACTGGTAGATAGCTAAGCAAGACTTCACATTCCATCAGGTGCTTTAGCTAAGGTCTTGGGAATATTCTAAGTGAGGTTGAAGACTAAAGGCTATGTGGACTTATGCAGCTGTGTTCATATGGATCACGTTCTACTTGGGGTGCATTTGTAAGCTGCTCTCAAGCATCCCAGCCAAATCACACATTACCTTTTCTAGTCTGGGCAAGTCAGTTCCTATGGAATTGTTTGGTCCATAGCACAGTGGTAGAGAAGGTTCAGTCCCCGCATCTCCAGTTAAATAGGATTAGGTAGCAGGTGAGAGGAGAGGCCTTTCTCTACCTGAGACCCAAGAGAGCTGCTCAGTCAGAGCAGACAATACTAGGCTAAATGGACAAAAAGTCTGACTGGCTATAAGGCAGCTTCTGATGTTCTATATTCCACAGTTTTGCAGGCCAAGCAAACAAGGTGGTATTGGACAGATTTCAGGCTCACAGGAATATGAGCTGTGTGTGTGTTCTCATAGTAAGTTTCTAGCCTGTATGAGTGCAAATGCTCTGCCTAAAATCAGACAATGCCTGGTGAAGTACCAGCAAGGTGGTTGTGTAAAAGATTTGCAGGAGTCGAGGAAAGGGACTACGGCAGAATTGTGATTCTGTCGGTCACAGGGAAGAAACATTATAAAGAACAGGATCCTGAGGTTTCCCTCCTCGTCTCCTTGGCCAAGGGAATCTGCATTTGTTATTCTATATATTAAGTATTCTGGTATGGTGCACTCTAGGGCCCCAGCCAGTCTCCTGCCCAGATGCTGACAAGATCCAGGCCTGCTGAGCTTCAGCATCACGTGCCTTCAGATCAAGCTCTTAATGAAATGGCCAGCAACATATACTATACCTGGGCTCTCGAACCTTGGGTCCCCAGATGTTTCTGGCCTACAGCTCCCAGCATACCCAGCCAGCATGGCAAGGGATTCTGGGAGCTGTAGTCCTGCAACATCTGGGGACCCAAGGTTCGAGAGCCCTGTACTATACACTCATGCACCATACAAGCTTCTAAAGGAAGACTTCATCTTTTCTTGGCACCAGGGGGACCCTCTTTGCCCTTGGAAAGCACCTTTCAGCCCTTACCAGCCATTTCAGCTTCAATGAAAACAAGGTACTGAAAAAGAAAAGTGTCCAAATCACGGGGCAAATAATCAGCCCCAGCCAGAATATTCGAGCTTCTACTTCAGTTGGGGCAGCTACAGTAGAAGGGACCTAACAAGGAGGAGAAAAGAAAGAGGCTGATTTTAAATTACGTACAGGACTTACTATCAGCTCATATCTCTACAAAGAAAAAACTGCAAAAAATTCAGCAGAAATGGGAACAATCGAAATACACAATCTAATTCTAGTGAAACAAATTCATTTCCTCAAGCTTGGGTATAAACTTCCTTAAAAATTGGTGTCATAATAGATGTTATGTTGGTCTGAAACCTTAAAATATAATTAGTGCAGAGAGCTCTTCAAAACAAATGGGCAAGCAAAATCTTATAAATATTAAGCTGGTATTAAAATTCCAGGATGGAATGAGACATACCGTTCACAGTGCCCCAGTTTCAAACTGCTTCTCCATCATCGAAGTCTTGTGGCAGTGGATCCCCTAAGTTAATTATGTATTCTAATAAGTTCTGTGTCTTTTCTGAATCTGCTGCCCATCGATTTCACTGATGACACTAAGTTCTAATATTAGGGAGGAAATTGTCTCCCCACTTTCTCCTCACCATTCATAATTTATAAACTTCCATTATGTTCTAGACATGGTCTATTCTACCACTTGGTAAATTAGAGGATTTTGTACATTTTACAAAGATTTTAAGAAATTGGTGAAGATAAACACAGGCAGGTCTGGTAACGAGAATGGTGTTTTGACTACTGAAACGTTTACCAAGTACCTTGTGTGTTGACTGGGAAAGAGTTTGCTCCTCAGGGTGCATTTAAAGGGTTGGAGGAAAACTCCTTTGGTGGCATTAACCATCTTATGAAGAAATAAAAGTCATTTTGAAGGGCTACCTTCTTGGCTTCGTACACCCAGTGGCTTTTCCCATCCTCGTCAATCTGGTTCCACCATCGCAAGCCGACCAATAGCCTTCCGGTGACATTCTAATGGCACAAATAAAACCAGCAGATGCTTCAGAGAGCGACCCATGCTTCGTTGATCAACCTGAATGTTAAGTTTTGTTTCTGAATTGCAGAAATGCACAAAGTCCTGACAACTTGGCTGAGCCAGAGGTGAGCAAGCAGCCACCCCCACCCCCTGTTCTCTCCTTCCAGTGGCAGAGAGCCCAGCCATCATAACAGGAAGAGATGGCCCATGGCTTGCTCTGCTGGGCACTTTGCTGGCAGCAGCATCACCTGTCTTGCATTGGCAGGTTAGGTTGGGCAGTGGGACTGCATCAAGCTGACTTAGGGTGCCATGCTATGCAAGTTTAGAGAGAGAAAAGGCCTACAGCAAAAGGCTATGCTGGGTGGGGCATGCTAGGAGTTGTAGGCCTTTTTTCTCTCTAAACTTGCATAGGATGGCGCCTTTAGCCTCTTCCTAAGGATAGGCAGAGTAACCATGGGCCCTGCTGAGTGTGTGCATGGAAGAGTATGTCATGCGGTGTTTCAGGTGCACTGCAGGGTGATTTTGTAACTAAGAATCTAGTCAGTGCCTGAGTTTGCTTTTTTCCCCATCCCTCCTTCCTCCCAATCCCCTTTCCTTTTGTGTCATGCATTTTAGATTGAAAGCCTGAGGGCAAGGACTGTCTTATTTCTGAACTTTGTAAATCATTCTGGGAGCCTTTTGGACTGATGTGCAGCATTTAAAAACTGCTTTAAATGGATGAATATCACCATGCTCAAATAGATGCCCAGTCCTCTGAGCATGAAGATGGTGTGATATATGCAGTCGGGTTCCAAGGCCACTGCAGGTATGTCGGCTTTAGTAACTAACAAACATTGAGAAATAATTTCATGAAAGGCTCCCATAAGGCCAAAGCACTATTCACAGGGGTGGGTGCTTGGTCTTGTCTCCTTCCCAGCAAACTGCTGGTGATGGGTAATTTTGCTACGTCTCTCCATTGAGTGTTGACTGGATTGTACAACACTCCCAATTCCCAAATACCGCAGAATGGAAGCTCCCTGTTCTGCCTCTGTGTGATCAACTGCTCTGGCTTTGCCTCCCTCCAGTTAAGAACCATATTCAGAATGCCAACTCATGCAGAGATGCGGCTGGTGGAGTCTTCTAAAGGCAGATAATTCTTAGTTATCAAGTTTGGGAAACACGGGGCTGCATGAACCAAGAATTTTTTTTATTTGGAACAATGAAGAGTCTTGTGGTGGCAACTTAATGATTTTATTAGGGTATAAGTCTTTGGGCTAGAGTCCACTTCGTCAGATGCATGGAGTGTTATTCCAAATAGTTCATCTTTAAGGTGCCTCAAGACTATTGTTTTTGCTGCAACAGATGAATATGGCTGCTGCCCCTCTGGAAAAAGAAATCAAGGGCATTTTGGATGCATCCTTTTGAACATTGCTGGAATCAGACCAATGCTTAAACAAAAATCTGCAAGCATGGCGCAAGAACAGAAGAAGAGCCCTAAAGCTGGATCAGACCAACAACCTCTCTAGTCTAGCATCCTGTTCCCACAGTGGCCAACCAGAGGCCCATGGGAAGCCTACGAGCAGCACATGAGTGCAACAGCACCTTCCTGCTCATGTGCTTGTACTTTGACCACTCCTGCCTGTCTGCTCCCTTACTGGACTGAAACCTTGGTGCCTGACCGTTTGCCTGTGTTCTGACCTTGATTGCCCTATTACTCAGAGTCTGCGGCAGTCAAAGCAGGACGAAGCACCCCCCACTGACTGCCACTGACTGCCTCTGCCACTGACTGCCTATAGCCATAATCACATCGGATAGCTGTCCCTCTGTGCATTTTTGTAATCCCTCTTAAGGCGGAAGTACCCTTCATCACCACTTCCTGTGGAAGCAAGCTCCATAAATAAATTCTGCGTTATGTGAAGGACTTCCATTTGTCTGTTCCGAATCTCCTGCCAATCAGTTTTATTGGATGATCTCCTCTTCCACCACCACCCTGGTCACCCCGCCAAGGTCTTGTGTAATGAGAGAAGGAGAAAAACCATCTCTCTGTCCATTTTCTCCACGTTGAGGGTTATTTTATTTTTTTTAATTTCACTTCACGAACCGCCCAGTTAGGGGCGGCCTTTGCCTCAAAGGAGGGTATAGAAATATTTTAAACAAAATAAATAAACATGCAGGTTGCTGCAAATCTTGATAGATACAGAAATCCACCCGGCAAGAACCAGCAACCCTGCTGTCGCATGTGTGATCCCTTATCCCAGGATGAGCGGTGGGGTCAAGGCTACAGTCTCTGGTCTTGGTGGAGGCTGCTGATTCCCTCTTGACCCACTCCTTCCCCATTTCTTTTTTGCATGAACTAGGGCTGCAGTGTTGAATCGATTCATGCGTTAGATTACTTGACTAAAAATAAATATTTCAGTCAACTAAAAAGGTGCCACCAAATGTGCAGGAGATTTTTAAAAAGTCATACAAGGAAGGACTTAAAAACTCTGCAAAAGGCAACTGCACCATCTTAAAAAGAGACAATCTCCATTCTCTCACATGCAGGAGAAATATCTCTTCTAAAATGGTGCCAGCTATGACGTGTGTATCATTTAAAAGTAAAGAAAATATGGTTCAGAGATACTGTCATTTTCCATATGCAAATGGAATCAATTGACCTAAACACATGATATTTTATTAGGTTCTTTTAATTGGGTTGCATCCCTGGTGTTAAAAAGAAAAAGAAAAATCATAACCAAGTTCAAGGAGTGACATTCCAGGATACTTGATGAAGTCCACAGTTCTGTAGGCAAGTCAGCTCTTGAACTGGAGAAAACAAAACAAGGTGGCACAACAGTAGAGTTTGAGAGGACCGGATAATTCGTACCTTCACAGACCAGAAGTCAAAGGACAGGAGGAGAAGGATGACGACAAAGCAGGCAATGAAGCTCTTGCTGAACCAGTCGCAGAACAAGTAGGTCACAATGGCACTCACTCGGAAGAAGAGGTGGAAAAAGGTGGCCAGTGGGTGCCTAGGAGGGAACAATCTGGAACATCAGAAGCTGCCTTACACTTGGTCCATCTAGCTCAGCAGCATCCCCACTGACTGGCAGCTGTTATCCAGGGTTTCTGGCAGTGCTCTTTCTCAGCCCTACCTGGAGATGCTGGGGATTGAACCCTGGGCCTTTTACATGCAAAACTTGTGCATTACCTATGAGCTACGGCCCCTGCCTCAAGCATGCTAGAACTTCATGTAAATCAAGGACCAGCTGGTTCACCCCTGCACTTTTATCTCCGATTCTAGATCCAGCCTTACGAGCAACATCATCGGGTAAGAACCTCAACTAGGGACTGCATAGGGGGGCCCTTCCCTTTACAGCCTTTTTAAAATGTTCTCCAAAGCCCCACACTTCAAATCGGCCTTTACTGCAGGGATGTTGAAGAGTCCTTGGTCTCGAGTCACGAGTTGAGTCACGAGTCTTTGGACCCGAGTCTCGAGTCCGAGGTCCAAAATGGTGACTCACAAGTCACGAGTCACTCCCAAAGCTGACTCCACGAGTCCCTATTAAAATCAATGGGGGTTTTCCAAACAAAATAAGGCTACTTCAGATGTGTGGTTTAAATAAATTCTAGGCACAAGTGTTGGACTGGGACTCGGGAGATCCGGGTTCTAGTCCCCGCTCGGCCATGAAACTCACTGGGTGACTTTGGGCCAGTCACCGACTCTCAGCCTAACCTACCTCACAGGGTTGTTGTGAGGATAAAATGGAGAGGAGGAGGAGGACTATGTAAGCTGCCTTGGGTTCCTTGCAGGAAAAAAGGCGGGGTATAAATATAAATAAATAAATAAATAAATGACTGATTTGGGCAAGAACAGACCAGGCAGAAAAACCCAAAATAACTAGGCAGGCAGAGGAGGCAGGGAACCCCAAAGCAGGCAGGCAGAGGCCTTTGTCTTGGACAATTCAACTGTTGAACTGGTCAAGAAGAGACCAGGCAGGCAGAGGAGGCTGGGAACCCCAGACAGGCAGGCAGAGGCAGCCAAACCCAAAATGTCTGAAAGGTTGCATTTTAGAAAAATGATTTTAAAAAATAAACTTGCTGTACTTCCTAAAACTTATCCATGTTGCATTTGAGGAACATGATTTTTTCTAAATGTTTGGCCCCCCATTCTGGAGCGGTGAGATCTCATCACAATTCCACCCTCACTGAACACCCGCTCCACTGGTGATGAACTTGCTGGAACCAGAAACACACTCAGAGCAGCCACACAGAGTAATCTCAGGTCCTTCTTCTGCCTCTCCCAAGTACGCAACACATCAATCAAAATAAATCTTGACACTGTTGGGGCTGTACTCCTGGTAGCCATCATAGTGGCCGAGCAGCAGCACATCTCGCTTCCATGCGCTCTTCGCCGGCAATCACGCTCCTCTCCACTCCTTCTGGCACAGCCCAGGGATGTTGAAGAGTCCTTGGTCTCGAGTCCCGAGTCGAGTCTCGAGTCCCATTAAAAATATTGGGACTCGAGTCCGAGTCGAGTCAGAGGGGGGGACTCAGTCCGACTCACGAGTCGAGTCCTTGAGTCCGAGTCCCCATCCCTGCTTTACTGTTCTGTATAACTGAATTGTTACTGTTCTCTGTAATTGAAATATTTAAAATTTTTAAAAATAAAAAAGAGAAACAATTTGATTCCCCACCAATCTTCAGACATGGCTCAGGAGGCTAACAATGCACCGTTTAGCCAGAGGTGTTTGAAAAGTGTAGGGGGGGACATTCTTACAAACCAGTGTCCTCAGATTGCCTGAGATCCCTTTTTATAGAATGACATATATTCAGCCAAGCAGATGTTTAATGTATCAGTTGTATTGTTTATGGTCTTCACTCATGTTTTCGTTGTTTTAGGGGATGGTTGTATTTTAATGGATGACTGTTGTAACTGTTTTAAATTCTGTAAGTTTTAATTCTATTGGAAGTCACCTTGGATCTTCTTTTTTGAGGAAGGTGTCTAATAGTGCAATCCTATACATGACTACGCAGAAGTAGAAGGGAGGAGATAGGCCAGGAGCATATGGTGAAACATGATAGCCAGTCAAAGAGGCCAAACGCCATAGCAGGAGATGCACACACCAGAGACATCTGGGAAGGGACACCATGTATATGTGTTTCTATGCCAATGCTAGAAGCCTCTGAGCCAAAATGGGAGACCTAGAGTGCCTGGTTCTAAAGGAGAACCTAGATATAGTGGGCATAATGGAAACCTGGTAGAATGGAGAGAACCAATGGGATACGGTCATCCCTGGATATAAATTCTATAGGAAGGACCGGGAAGGGTGTACTGGAGGAGGTGTTGCTCTGTACATCAAAGAGGGCATCGTGTCAAGCAGACTAGAAAGCTGAAGAGGCTCCTTCAAACTGTGAATGGATAATTTGATCTCCAGTGTTAGAATGGTCTGCATGAGGGTTTTCTGAAGTGCAAGTCATGGTGCTGGTTAACACCTTTAAAACCCTAAGCAGCTTGGGACCAAATGGCTAGAAACAGGGCTCTCCAACCTTGGGTTCCCAGATGTTGCTGGACTACAGCTCCCAGAATCCCTTGCCATTAGCCATGCTGGCTGGGTATGCTGGGAGCTGTAGGCCAGCAACATCTGGGGACCCAAGGTTGGAGAGCCCTGGGCTAGAAGGATGTTCATCCTGCCAAGTCGATCTGCTCATCCTCTAAAGTCAGACCACGTGGTCCTCTTGTGTGCACTGTGGCCTTCTAAGATGCCTTTGATGGTGGCAGTGTGTGAGAGGGCCTTCTCTGTTGCAATGTCCCCACGGGGAACTCCCTGTCCCAGGAGCTCATCTGCTGCTTCTTTATTTATATTTGAAGCTTCTTTCCCAACAATCCTGGATTCTGTTGCTGTTTTAGTTGGTGTCTCTTTGCTCTGGCTTTTCGGGTTCTTTTTAGTGCAGTTTTTATTCTTGAGATGTGTTTGTTACTCTTTTGGGGCTTTGGTAGTTTGCTTTTTCATATCTTGTTAGCCACTTTGAGTGTCTCCATTGGGGAGGCAAAGCGGAGGAATTGTCTTTTCAGTACAGCATAAGTAAATCTAGGCACCGAGTTGTCATTCACCTGATAAAAACCAGGCAGCTTTATTGAAAGCCTTACATTTTGTTTATATTTTATAAACAACTTTGTTAATTGATATAAGTACATTTTATTATTTCATTTTGGGGGTCTGAATTACTTTACTTACAAGCTGAATAGAGTAACACTTTAACATTCAACAGCGGTTGAACAACTGTTCAGCATCTATCATGTTATTGTAAGTTAGTATCTTATTGTGTATTTTTAACTGATTCTTAATATTTTTGTATGCAACCCGCCTCGAGATTTTACTACATTAAGTGGTATACAAGCATTGCTGCTGCTACTATTACTACTATTATGACTAATAACAGCAACAACAATAACAACAACTCTTAATACACAAACCACAATATACCCATCTAGAAATTGTCCTCTGAGCTACGGACCCTCCCAAGTAGGTTGTGCAATACCTACTTATCCTGAAGGCCAAATTGGGGTGTGTGGGAGGGGCTGACCCTGAGCTCTCGATCGCACCAAGTCACAAATTGCTCTCATCCTTTGCTTAGAATGGAGAGCTCCACTGGATGCTGAATGCACAGCCGCTGCATACATTAGCTGGCTACCTTAGGCCAGCCTTCCCCAGCCTGGTGGCCTCCAGATGTGTTCGAATGCAACTCCCATAATTCCCAGCCAGCATGGCCTTTTTATGGGGGTTGCAGTCGAACCCGAACACATCTGGAGGCCACCAGGCTGGGGAAGGCTGCTGTTGTGCAGCCTACATGAGCGCAAGTAGAAGCGTCCTGCAGGTCATGGATGTGGTGGGCAGGGCCAACATGTGTGGCCCCACCCCTCTTATGCATGTTAGGGATACCCTATTCAGGCCCTTGAACAGGGCTTATGTTTTTTCCAGTATGTCTATAACCAAAAGAACAAGCACCTGCTTGGCTTTTCATGCATAGATGATGGGATGGCGGTTGCAGAATAAATTAATGCAGACCACGAAGAGCCTTCCACAATGCTTAATTGTGGGGCAGGGGGTCTTAGTATGAGAACAGGGGTCTTACAAGCACGTCCCAATTTCCATCTCTAAAATTTACTTGGAGGGCAAGCAAGGACTGGCGAAGAAATTCTCAGCTCTCTAACTTGAGGGTGCAAGGAACCCTTTGGCTGGCAGTGACTGTTGTCCAACAAGGTCCAGTCGCATTTTGCAAATAATAGCTCTTTTTCTGTGTAGTGTTTCTGAAGCTTCAAGGCAGGGACCGCTACTAGTGATATCAGTTGAGACCCACCCACACTGCTCTTGTTGAGTACAGACTGCTACCACTTCTGCCTTGTGCTCTTTGCCTTTGTCTCATGCCCCTTTCAATTGACAGGAACCTAACCTGAAACCCACCTAAGACTCGTGCATACGAGGCTTTTAATTTTGTCTTGGTTCCACTTTAATAATTTGAACCCTTTTTCTTGCATTTTATGCTCTCTCTCTCTCTCTCTCTCTCTCTCTATATATATATATATATATATAAATTTAAAAACCATATATTTTCAGAAGCCTCCAATGGCCATGCTTGAGATCCTCCTGCTCTAAAAAGATGGAACGGAAGCCTTGCTTTCTCACTTCCTCAAAGATTTGTATGTTCCGTCTAGTCTTGTTTTCAACAGAAGCCTGCCATGGAATTTCCCCTTTGCGAAATATAGTGAATATGGAATCAGTCACAAGGGAAGAATTACGTAGTTCCTTTTGAGCTTTGTGTGCTTATTGAAACGTGTGCACGAGTGTTAAGAAAAGGAGTACCTATTCTTTCAGACGTTCTTTAAAATTCAATGACTGCAAGTATTATCCGGTTTCACCACTGTGAGGCGCCCCAAAGCAAGGTACAAATGGGTTGAGTCTCCTGTGCATTTACCAGCAGTTGACCAATGGGTTTACTGGTGGAGCCACTGCAGGAATGTGCCTCAAATTCTGTACAGTTTGCACTTGAGATGGAGAGGAGGATAGGGCATCTATGTATAGCCTTCCATATCAAAGGGCATAGGACAGGACATGTCACAGTGGGCGGAATATGCACACAGACTGACCTGATTCACACAGTGGCATGTTAATTAATTATTTATTTATTTTATTATATTTATACCCCGCCTTTTTTCCTGAAAGGAACCCAAGGCGGCTTACATAATCCTCATCCTCCTCTCCATGTTATCCTCACAACAGCCCTGTGAGGTAGGTTAGGCTGAGAGTCAGTGACTGGCCCAAAGTCACCCAGTGAGTTTTATGGCCGAGCGGGGACTAGGACCTGGATCTCCCGAGTCCCAGTCCAGCACTCTAACCACTATGCCACACTGGCTCTTAAGCTGCGGTACATGCCAGGCACCATTTGCCTAATTACCCCCCAGGCATGGCTTCTCATGTCGTCCAACCCGGGCAGTATGGTTTGTTGGAGGGGAAAAGAACCCTCAAATAACCCAAGAGCAGCCCATAGGTTATTTGAGGGTTGTTTCCCCCTCCAACAAGCCATGTCACCTGTGTTCGGGCAACACGGCAAGCCGCACCCGCACCCACGTGGGTAAACAGGCAAACGACACCCGGCACACGCCAGGGCTTAAACAAGCCACGGTTGTTTAAGCTACCGTGCTCATGTGAACTGGGCCACTCTGTGTGTGTGTGTGTGTGTGTGTGTGTGTGTGAGAGAGAGAGAGAGAGAGAGACTTATTTAATTACTTTATTCATAGTAATAAAGTACTATTACTTTATAGAAACTTGATGAATGTTGACATTTACCATTAAGTCTTCAGATGGTTCTAGGCCCTTAACACTAAGGCCACAATGTTTAATCAATTAATCAGATTAATTGATTTTTAAAAACTTTTAGGCTGCAGTCCTATCCCCACCCCGTTGAATTTAATGGGACCTATTTCTGAGTAGACATGTCTAGATTGCTCTGTCAGGGGACTAAAAAGATGGCAGCAGATTTTTTAAAAAAAATAGTTTTATTCCATCTACTATATAAATGTGAATGTTTGTACGTGTGTGTGTGTGTGTACGTACGTACGTATGTCCGCATGGGGGTTTGCATGCGTCGCATTGGCTCCTACCCGATTGGACGGATCCGCCCCAGACTTGGCACGCATACTCCCCATCTCCCAAGGACAAAGACTGGCGGGTTCAAATCTCCGAAAAACCCTCGCCGCGCCTGTGCAGCCCAAAATAGATGAGAGCCAATGGCGTCACTTGGAATGCACGCAGGGGCCATTCAGGAGCAGTTATGCAAATAGCCAGGGATGTTGAAGAGTCCTTGGTTTCGAGTCACGAGTCTTTGGACCCGAGTCTCGAGTTCGAGTACTTGGTCCAAAATGGTGACTCCACGAGTCACTCCCAAAGCTGACTCCACGAGTCCCTATTAAAATCAATGGGGGGTTTTCCCAACAAAATAAGGCTATTTCAGATGTGTGGCTTAAATAAATTCTAGGCACAAGTGTGCCTTTTTATTTCAAAACTCTGCAACTGATTTTGACAAGAACAGACCAGGCAGACAAACCCAAAATAACCAGACAGGCAGAGGAGGCAGGGAACCCCAAAACAGGCAGGCAGAGGCCTTTGTCTTCGACAATTCAAACTGTGGAACTGGTTAAGAAGAGACCAGGCAGGCAGAGGAGGCTGGGAACCCCAAACAGGCAGGCAGAGGCAGCCAAACCCAAAATGTCTGAAAGGTTGCATTTTAGGAAAATGATTTTAAAAAATAAACTTGCTGTACTTCCTGGAATCTGGAAATCTGGAAATCGGGGGTATATCCGCCACCCCCTTGTCATGGTCAGATCACTATCTGGTGGGGTTGGATTTCTCGGTGCCACAACCCCTCTGCAGGGGTGAAGGACCTATTAGGATGGTCCGCCCCAGGAGTCTTATGGATCCAGATGGATTCCTGAACGCGCTTGGGGAACTGGAGCATGCAAACGGTGGCTCGGTCGAGACCCTGGTGGATGACTGGAATGCTGCAATCACCAGGGCATTAGGCCGAGTGGCCCTGAAGCGCCCTCTTCACCTGAACAGAGCTCGCACGGCACCTTGGTTTACTCCATCGCTGCGAGCTCTGAAGCAAGAGGTGAGAAGGCTAGAGTGCCGATGGTGTAGATCCTGTTCCGAAGACGATCGAACACAGGTTAGAGCTGCATCTTCAGCCTACCGGGTGGCGGTGGAGGCAGCAAAAAAGAATTTCTATGCTGCCTCCATCGCGTCTGCGGAGTGCTGCCCCAGGAGGCTGTTCCAAGTGGTCTGGAGCCTGGTCATTCCAGTTGCTCCGGATCCGATGGAACAATCCAAAGCCTTCTGTGAGGCTTTAGCGAAGCACTTCGCAGTTAAAATTAATTGGATTAGGAGTGGGATTTCGCGCGTTGTGGATACAGGAGTGGGAGGAGGCCAATGGTAGACCGGTCTTGTGGGATCGGTTCCAGCCTCTTCCTTCTGATGAAGTGGACAAGGTGCTTTCATCTGTGAAGCCAACCACCTGCTTGCTTGATCCTTGCCCATCCTGGCTCGTTATGAGCTGCAGGGAGAGACTGGGTGAAGGGATCAGGGCGGTGGTGAATGCCTCCCTCGAGGAGGGAGTGATGCCACCAGCCCTTAAGGAGGCAGCAATAAGACTGCTTCTAAAGAAGCCCTCCTCAGATCCCCAAGATCTGAACAACTTCCTCCCAGTCTCCAATTTGCCATTTCTGGGCAAGGATGATTGAGCGAGTGGTGAGGGCTCAGTTGAAGGCACACTTGGATGAAGCCGATTACTTAGATCCATGCCAGTTGGGCTTCAGGCCTGGACATGGGATGGAAACGGCCTTGGTCGCCTTGGTGGATGATATGAGGAGGGCCTTGGATAGGGGCGAATGCTCCTTCTAGTCCTCCTCGATCTCTCAGAGGCTTTTGATACCGTGGACCACGGTATCCTCCTGGACCGCCTGGAGGGGTTGGGTATCGGAGGCACTGTATTACAGTGGTTCCAGTCCTTCCTCTCTGGTAGGTACCAGAGGGTAGTTCTTGGGGAGGAGGTTTCGGACCCTCGGCTGCTCACTTGTGGGGTGCCGCAGGGTTCCATCCTCTCCCCGATGCTATTCAACATCTACCTAAAGCCGCTGGGGGCTATCATCAGGAGGTTTGGGGTGCGGTGTCATCAATATGCGGATGACACGCAGCTCTACCTCTCTTTCAAGTCCTCGCCAAGGTTGGCCGTTGAGACCCTGTCCAAGTGCCTGGAGGCAGTGGGTGGCTGGATGGGAAGGAACATGTTGAAACTGAACCCAGACAAGACCGAGGTACTTCTGGTGGGAGACAAGGGGAGGTTAGGGGATGTTGACCTGGTGCTGAATGGGATACATCTCCCCCTGAAGGACCAGGTCCGCAGCTTGGGGGTCATTCTAGACTCCCAGCTGTCCATGGAGGCTCAGGTGTCAGCTGTGAGCTGGGCGGCGCTGTGTCAACTCCATCTGATACAACAGCTGCACCCCTACCTTCCTAATCATCTGCTTCCATCAGTGGTTCATGCCTTTGTCTCCTCTCGCCTAGACTACTGTAATGCGCTCTACGTGGGGTTACCCTGGAAGACGGTTCGGAAGCTTCAGCTGGTACAGAATGCGGCAGCTCGCCTGATTAAGGGCAGCCGCCGGCGTGATCACATCACGCCAGTGCTGAAGGAGTTGCACTGGCTACCAGTTGCTTGCCAAGCTGAATTCAAGGTGTTGGTTTTGATCTTTAAAACCCTACACGGCTCCGGCCCAGTTTATCTCCAGCAACTTCAAGTAGGCCGCTCAACAAGATCTGCCACGGACGGCCTTCTCCTTATCCCATCAGCCAGAGCAGCCAGGCTGGTGAGGACTAGGAAGAGGGCCTTCTCTGTGGCGGCTCCCACGTTATGGAACTCCCTCCCTAGTGACCTTCACCATGCCCCCTCCATGATGAGCTTCCGCCGTGCATTAAAAACATGGTATTTCAGGCGGGAATATGGGGTGGGTTAGGATTTTAAAATAATTTTTTATACTGTTTTAAATTGTCATATTTTATTGTATTGTTTTAATTGTACATCGCCCAGGGTGGCCGGGTGGCCTGGCCAGATGGGCGATTAATAAATATAATAAATAAATAAATAAATAAATAAATACCTAAAACCTATCCATGTTGCATTTGAGGAACAAAATTTTGGAACACGAGTCCTTGGTCTCGAGTCTCGAGTCGAGTCTCGAGTCCCATTAAAAATATTGGGACTCGAGTTTGACTCGAGTCAGAGGGGGGACTCAGTCCGACTCACGAGTCGAGTCCTGGAGTCCGAGTCCCTATCCCTGCAAATAGCTCCAACGGCATTTAGAATGTTGGTATGCACTGCCACAGGGGCCCAATCAGAGACAGATATGCAAATCTCTCCTACGTCCAAACAGAATGTTCATATGAACTGCAGCCAGGGGCGTACACGTGGGTGGGGAGGGGGAATTTTGAACAAACCGCCTATAGGAAAATGACGACCCAGGCAACGCCATTGTGTAGTCCCGGGGGGGCGGGGACACAGGGATTTCATTGTGTGGGCCCGGGGGGGGGCAGGGATTTCATTGTGTGGGCCCGGGGGGGCAGGGATTTCATTGTGTAGTACCGGGGGGGGAGCAGGGATTTCATTGTGTGGTCCCGAGGGGTGGGGTGAAGCAGGGATTTCATTGCGTAATCCCGGGGAGGGGGAAGCAGGGATTTCATTGTGTGGTCCAGGGGGGGACAGGGAAAACATTGTTGCATAGTCCCGGGGGGGGGGGGAAGCAGAGATTTCATTGTGTAGTACCGGGGGAGCTGGGATGTCATTGTGCAGTCCCGGGTGAGCTGGTAGTCCTGGGGGAGCAGGGATTCCAAACAACGGACAGCTACCTTAAGGAATTTCGAACAAATAGTGCCTATAGGAAAATAACAACCCAGGCAATGCCGGGTAAAAAAAGCTATATACAAAAAAAGTGTGAAAACACCACCGTGATGAAACTTTCTTTTATCTTTTTAAACAAAATTTTTACAACTTTTTAACAATACATGTTCAATCATTATATTTAAACTTTCTTTTGTCTATTTTTTGGAATTTTTAACATTTTTTTACAACACATATTGATTTAATATTTATATAAACTTTAAAAACTTTTCAATAATCAAACTTTACAAACTGTTCACTAACCATGCTGTAACACAGAGTATACATCATGTATAATTATATTCAATGGTAATCACCCCCTTATCTTTCAGGAGTTTAGCATCCACCAAACTTGCTGTATTCTTATAGAGTTAATGAAAACCTTCCTTAGTTTTTTCTTTGTCTTCATGGAGTTGCTACAGCCTTTACTCTTTATTTTTTGAGATGGCCTTCAAGTGAGCCTTCCTCTCCGTTTTTTTCTTTCTGAGTGGCTTAAAGCATTATTTTTCCTTGGAATGGTTTCCAGAAGCCTGATATTCTCCGTATCCTCACTTGTTTTTTTCCCCAACAAGAAACCGGTTTGGACTTCTTGTTTCGTGCAATATTTGCCTTTCTCAAGGGTTTCAAGGATAGTCACGGGCTTATATCAGTTTCATTACCCTCTATAATACAAAAACATTTGTTGTGTTGCCAAACATATTTCCAAAACAGTCAACCACCATAAATCCCAACATTTTCACTTACGTTCTCTTTTTTGTGAGTTGTTATTCCATTTACATCCTCTAGTGGCCATACTGTTGCATGCATGTATATACTCTATGGACAGCTGTAAATCATTCCAGCAGAACCAATTGATACTCCCTCTGGGTTATTACAATTAATTAAGTATTATTAGGAGTTACCCTGCACTATACTCAACGATATTCATGAGGATTTACCCACCCTTGATTTCTCATATATTTCTTGGTTACCCTAAATTTAACATGTACTGGGTGGTTTCAAGTCCTCAATCCTCCCACAATCACACAGCTTTTATATTGAATAAAGGGCAATGCATACAAACCCGTTAAACAGAAAAAAACTACAATAAATATCTAGATGCAGATTGTACTAAGGGGGATATTTATTGTAGTTTTTTTCTGTTTAACGGGTTTGTATGCATTGCCCTTTATTCAATATAAAAGCTGTGTGATTGTGGGAGGATTGAGGACTTGAAACCACCCAGTACATGTTAAATTTAGGGTAACCAAGAAATATATGAGAAATCAAGGGTGGGTAAATCCTCATGAATATCGTTGAGTATAGTGCAGGGTAACTCCTAATAATACTTAATTAATTGTAATAACCCAGAGGGAGTATCAATTGGTTCTGCTGGAATGATTTACAGCTGTCCATAGAGTATATACATGCATGCAACAGTATGGCCACTAGAGGATGTAAATGGAATAACAACTCACAAAAAAGAGAACGTAAGTGAAAATGTTGGGATTTATGGTGGTTGACTGTTTTGGAAATATGTTTGGCAACACAACAAATGTTTTTGTATTATAGAGGGTAATGAAACTGATATAAGCCCGTGACTATCCTTGAAACCCTTGAGAAAGGCAAATATTGCACGAAACAAGAAGTCCAAACCGGTTTCTTGTTGGGGAAAAAAACAAGTGAGGATACGGAGAATATCAGGCTTCTGGAAACCATTCCAAGGAAAAATAATGCTTTAAGCCACTCAGAAAGAAAAAAACGGAGAGGAAGGCTCACTTGAAGGCCATCTCAAAAAATAAAGAGTAAAGGCTGTAGCAACTCCATGAAGACAAAGAAAAAACTAAGGAAGGTTTTCATTAACTCTATAAGAATACAGCAAGTTTGGTGGATGCTAAACTCCTGAAAGATAAGGGGGTGATTACCATTGAATATAATTATACATGATGTATACTCTGTGTTACAGCATGGTTAGTGAACAGTTTGTAAAGTTTGATTATTGAAAAGTTTTTAAAGTTTATATAAATATTAAATCAATATGTGTTGTAAAAAAATGTTAAAAATTCCAAAAAATAGACAAAAGAAAGTTTAAATATAATGATTGAACATGTATTGTTAAAAAGTTGTAAAAATTTTGTTTAAAAAGATAAAAGAAAGTTTCATCACGGTGGTGTTTTCACACTTTTTTTGTATACTCATATTTCCGTGATTCTCCTTTGTTATCAGCTGGGTAAAAAAAGCTAGCATACAAAAAGCTAGTGATGGCAACTGCACTGTCTTAAAGGTAGTCCTCCCCCTTTTCTCTCTCACAAGGAGCAGGGGTGGCATTTTCTAAGATGACATGTAACCTTTAAAAAAAGGAGTGTTGAACCTCTTACAGCCCAAGGGACAAATTCAGTTTTGGAGAAAGGGCGCCTCTTGCTCCAGAACTATTCCTTTTTCCTTTTTTTGCTTCTGTGTCTAACTAGCACTTTCCGTGAGTTTTTTAGAGCAGGGAAAATGCATCATTTAATCGTGAATGCGAAAGAAAGCAGGATTTCCTCTTGTGTATTTGCATTATACCACAGTGCCACCTAGAGCTTATGTAGCAGAAAAGCAGGAAAGGAAACACTCTTTGTGTAGTGCTTCGATCTGAATTCTGTGACGAAACTGAAAGTAGATACAGCAGCTTAACAGCCTTGTGTATAAAAGCTCTGATTAACCAATGAAGGCTGCAGTCCTATACCCACTTACCTGGGAGTAAGCCCCATTAAACCCAGTGGGACTTACTTCTGAGTAAACATGTATAAGATTGCAATGTAAAATTTCTTTAATGGGGTGACATCCCTATGTACCCCAAATCATGATCACTCCCTCCCACTAGAGCAGGGAAAGCCAACCTGGCATTCTCCCGATGTTTTGGGGTACAACTCCCATAATCCCTGGCCATTGGCCACACTAGCTGGGGATGATAGGAGCTGTAGTCCTACACATCAGGAGGGCATTATGTCGGGGAAGGCTGCTCTTGGTGGAATTCTGCTTCATCTTTGTCTGCCTTCTGCCTTGTTTACCTGATTTTTGCTTTCCTCAGAGCTAGCTCCTCTTCATTTCCAAAGTCAAGAGAGACATCTTCAGTGTCATCTGCTAAAGTCTGGAAAAGACAAGCATGCATCAGCCCTTAATGAGGCACCCGCTTCCTCTGGGCGTGGTGCTCACTCAGCAGCCTGGGACTCTGTGCCTAAACAAACTCCCCCACCCCAAAATTAAAACCCCCGAAGTACAGTATGGGGTTGCTGGGTCTCCCAAGGCTAAGATGGGGGGAGAGCCTGGGAGCTAGAAGGTGGTGCCTGGTAGAGGGGGCGGAGCCCGACACGAGGGAGAGGCGGAGTCTGTTGGCACCACACTGGTGAGAGAAAGCCTAGTTTGCCTGATGGCCCAGAAAGATGCAACAGGAGTGATTCTCTGAACATACAAATGGTTTAAAAAGAAAAACAGCTTCGGCAGCGGACACTGCAGTTTGATCAGAACAGCAGTACTGGAGGATGGGGCGTGCCCACGCTGTGCTGTCTGTTTCCCCAACCTTAAATTGCTCCTCCTCACAGTGAGAATAAATATAAGCACGCACACCAGGTCTTGCTTCTATGTGCTTTTCTGCTTTGGGGCAGATAAGAGCGTTTAGGTCAGCACAATGGAGTGACGGGCAAAACCGAAACAAAAACACCCTACTCTGGCCAGCAGAAGAATAAAAAGCCTTCCCCTCGGCCCCCTTATTCATGCTGAGAAGACCCTGAAAGGGGGAGGCTAAAGCCCTCTGGTGAAATTGAGAGGTCCGGTGGCAAGCCTGACATTTCCGTTCATCTCCCAACAAGAACCCGCTGTATCCCCACTTCCAATCTGCTCTTTCTCCCTTTCACAGTTTTCCCCACCGATTTACCATGAAACACCCCCCACCCCCATGTCCGTGCCCCACTGGCCAAACTGCCCCCACCCCTCTCCCTGCCAGGCATGTACGACTCTCCGCCCTCCCTCACCCTGCACAAAAGCACGTGAGAGTCGACCCAGATCCCTATTTCTTTAAACAAAAAAATAAATGATCAAAAAAGGATGCCCTTTCATTTTAAAGAGCTGGGTGTTCAGTCCTGTTTATCACAGACTCCTATAATGGGTGCCTCCCCTTTCCACCAGAAGTAGCACACAACCAATTCTAAACACGTCTGCCCAGAAATAAGCTCTGGCAATTAAAAGGCACCTTACACAACTACCTTATTATGATGGTTATTTTTTATTTTTTGTGGCCTTGCTCTTGCACTTTTCATGTTCAGAGTTCCCTCCTCACATCTGTATACCAGGAAAGGGGAAACCACACCCGCATCTCCCTCCCTGGCACCCCCTTTCTTCCTCTCCCTGCAGCCCCACGGACCACACTGCACCCACTGTTTTCACGCTGACCACCCCACCTCACCCCCGGGCACCCTCATTGCTCACACAGCCCCCCCCCCCCCCCGTTTATTGCTCCCTCCCTCACCTGCTTCATCGTCCCAGCAAGGCCCCTCTTCCTCTGGCTCTGCGGATGTGATGCTGCATCCACCTTCCTCCTCCTCCTCCTGGCCTGGCCAGTTGCTATGGAGACCGAAGTGTGATGATGCAGAGAGAGGCAAGCAAGTCAGGTTGGGCCAGAAGGTGTATGGATGCAGGAGGGGGCCCAAACCCATGAGAAATCCATGATTAATATATTTTCTTCTGTTCTTTTAAATACTTGTATTTCATATTTTTTACTGTTTCTATGGCATCTTAGTTTTTTACCTGTTTGTAATGCACCCAGAGAACATTGGTTATTGGCTGGATGAAAAATATGATAAAGAAATAAATAGGGGGGAACCCAATCAATATAAACCATAATCAGAACAAAAATGCAAATAAAAATAAATATCATAAAAATATAAGCATAGCATATAAGGGTGACAGTTTCCCCTCGTTTGAAAGGGTTGTGCTTTAGGTCTAGTTCATAATTAAGTTATCATTTTGGAAATCACACACAAGCACACACCCCAATCCTCTATACATTGACCCAGAAGTGAGATCTATATTTTACCTCAGGCTGACATTTCCTTGTGTGTCATGTCTTAAATTGAGGCCATAAGCCTGAGGGCAGGGCAGGGACTGTAGGTGCTCCTGCTTACCTTTGTAAGTCACTCTAGGAGTCTTTTTGCCTAAAGGGCGAGATAAAAATGCTGTAAATAAATAAGTAATATGTGCTGACTCATCCAAAGGCCACCAAAAAGCGTACAAGGAACTGAAAACCTGTAACAAAATACAACACCATTAAAATTGAAATCCAGCATGTCAAAAACCAGCGGCAATGTCAGCTATAGGTTTAAGCAGCCAGCGCTGAAGATCTAGGCTGGGGCTTCCAGCACCGTACCCGTGGGCGGCAGTGTGCCCAAGGACGCTCCCTTGGCGCACGCGGGCTCCCTGCCCCGCCTGATTTTTTATTTTATTCCTAAAGACTTCTTTTTTAACCAAAACATTTTTTAAAAAGAAACCAGGAAGTGGGCGTGCCGCAAAGCGAAGGGCTGTCCTCTGGCACCATCTTTATTTGGGGTCGAAAGAGGATTATATTATTGCGTTTTGGAGTTCGGGCCCCAACTCTGCCTTTCACTTAGGTTCTTGGCCAAGTTATTTTTCTCCTAGTCTCACCAGTTTGCCTTCTGGCAAGTGAATGTTTTGTGACCAGCCATACCTACTGAGGTAGCCATTTTGTGAGAGTGCCCATCATGACACACCCTCAACATTCCACATGTGCCCACCAATCCAAAAAAGTTGGGGATCCAAATGCCATTGAGCTTCCCAAAATCTCATTACCACTTAAGTTAAAAACAAAACCAACACTTTTCCTGGCCCTGCTGGCTGTCCTTTAAATAGCAGCCTGATTTCCTGTAAGATGTGTTTACTCAATGTTCACATATTTTAGAGATTGCTAGGAGGATGTGCCCTTTGAAACTGAAACTCATGGGGAATATTTTGTGTTTATCCAAGAGATTGCTCCTGATTGCCTGCACCATGGAGCTCTTTTTACAGGGGAGGGAGATCTCCATTATAAAAATCGGTTAATAGTAAATCACATGACTCTGGAGAATTCATCTCGGATCCCAGACATAACAGAAGAACAAAACAAAATATATGTTACTTATTTGATAAGTAACAGAGGGCTGGTTCGCACGACCCAGGCTGCGGGTGGGGGAGGCAGACGACCTGTGCCCCGCGCACGTGGGCGGACCCCGGTGGAGACGGCAGTCCCCGCACCGCAGGCCTCCTGGTGCTAGGGGGTGGAGACCCGGGATGCCCAGAGGGGCCGTTTGCCCCTACAGGCTGGAGCGGCGGCAGCTCCAGCCGCTCTGGGCTGCCGCCTCTGTGCGGCCCCCATGGGGCGGCCGCCCGCTGTCCGCACGGCAGGGTGGCCACATGCGGTAGGGGCTTACCCCTCTACCACCTATGGTCACTTTGCGTGGGTCCCGCACGCGGCCATCCCGCGGGGGCACCCCCGGTCGGCGTTCACACGACACGGGGAACCGCGGGGGACTTCTGCTCCCCCGCGGTTCCCGTGTCGTGCGAACATGCCCAGAGACTCATGAAATCTGGCAGCCTTCCAGCTTTGGAAAGTTTAGGCACTTAGCCATGCCAAAGATTCCACTCTGAGAAGTCACAATCATTAATTTAAACAGAACAAACTGAAACTCATGGGGAATATTTTGTATTTATCCAAGAGACTGCGCCTGATAGACAACCAGTGTGGCGTAGTGGTTAGAGTGCTGGACTGGGGCTTGGGAGATCCGGGTTCTAGTCCCCCCCTTGGCCATGAAGCTCACTGGGTGACTCTGGGCCAGTCATGGACTCTCAGCCTAACCTACCTCACAGGGTTGTTGTGAGGATAAAATGGAGAGGAGGAGGAGGAGGAGGACCATGTAGGCCACCTTGGGTTCCTTAGAAGGAAAAAAAGATGGGATATAAATACAATAAATAAATATAAGAAATAAACAAGAACAAGAAATATGAAGTAAGACCAACTAATATTTTTCTTTAAAAATATATTTTCTATAGAGATATTGATGATTCTCCAAATTCATCCCTCCCTGTCTTTCTTACTCTCTGTACTGCAAATTGCTAAATTAAACTGTTCTGTTTCTTTCTTTCTTTGTTTAAAGTGTTTTTATGCCACTCCTCAGCCAGAAATGGTCCCAGAGTGGCTTACATGCCATTGGTAAAACAAGAGGTCTGTGCCCACAGACGTACAATCTTAAAAGACATGACACACAAGGAAAAAATGATGGGGAGTGAAAAGGGAAAAATTAAGGGCTCAATCCTATGCATGTTTAGTCAGAAGAAAGTCCTACAACTCCCAGCATTCCCCAGCCAGCTATGCTGACTGGGGAATGCTGGGAGTTATAAGATTTTTTTTCTGTCTAAACATGCATAGGATTGTGCCCCAAGTGATCTTTTCGCCGGGCTGGTGTAACGGCCCTGCTTCCCCTCTAATCTCCCTCTGTACAGCCTGCTGGAATTTATTTATTTAATATATTTATTCACCGCCAGTCAGCCAAAAGGCTCCCTGGGCGGTTTACAAAACAAAGCAACACAAAAACATCAACAAAAACAATATAAAAACACAAGCATATTAAAATATAACATGATAAAAACAAGCAGCCAAAATAAATTCAATCCAGAGGTACAGTGGCAATAATAAAAGGAATAAAATCAACCATTAGAATATTGGGCAAATAATGGCTCCTCCAAGACTTTTAGAAATAGTGCCCATCTACTTTTCAATGTATTGATTGTTTGCCTTCCTATCCCTGCAAGACTAACACTCCATCCTTTTGCCCTTCCGGCAAACCTCCAGACTTCTCTCCTTCCGCTTGCCTTCCTGTTGTCTCCTCTGCTCCAAATACTCACTGCATCTCCAGACGGTGCTACTCCTCAGAGCAGAATGCCCGGTACATGTGCAATAAAAGTCAGACACACGTTTGGAAGACAGGCCCAGAGTTGGAGATCTAATCCTTTAAAAAAAAACTTTTTACTTGCAGCACAATAACAACAAAATAGGGGGGAAAGCAAAAAGAAGGGGGGAACCTATTCATATCATAAAACATATCAATATACAGCAATCATTAACTGGAGGTTAAATACTTGTCTTGCAGTGCAGCATTTACATTCAGGCAGGAAAATGATGCTCACGGTCACAGTGATCCACGCCCTGGTCACCTCCTGATCAGAAACCTGCAAGGGCGCCATGGGCCTCTTCCCTTGAGAAGTGTTCAGAGACTGCAGCTGGTGCAGAATGTGGCAACCCACTTGCTCTTCAATGTACATTTTGGGCCCACACCACCCTTGCTGGGGAACATGAGCGGGAGGGTGCTGTTGCACTCATGTCCTGCTTGTGGGATCCCATGGGCATCTATCTGGTCAGCCGCTGTGTGAACAGAATGCTGGACTAGGTGGACCCTTGGTCTGATCCAGCAGAGCTTTTCTTATGTTCTTAACTCCATCAGTTTGTCAACTACTTTAGCTTTACACGTTATCAGAACTGAAGATATATATTGTCGTCCTTTTGTAAAGAAGAACCTTAACAATGCAGTTGAGATGTTCGGTGCACCAGATACAGCATTTTGAGTTTGAATTGACCAGCACAAGAAAGATTGGTAAGTTACTGGCAAGTATTTAAAACCTGTTCAATTCCGTGTCCATCTAATACCAACTTACATTTCTCATATTCATTTGTGAAAATTATCACCTTGGCTTTTTCATAGTTGATGATCAGCTGTTGAGCCTTACAAAAACTTAAGTCCAACTGTGGTCTGTGAGAATAACACTGCATCATCTGCTTACAGCAGAGGTTTGAGGGAGAGATAAATCAAATAAAGATTAAACAATAGGGGTGCTAAAACACTTACTCCACGTGTCACTGGTCTAATAAATGAGTGAAGGTTTAAACTCAGCTCCTTATTTTGCTTTTCTACATGAGGCTGTAATCAGCTGTATCTTCTTTTGGTTTCGTCGCAGAATTGAGATCTGAGCACTACAAGAGGAGTGTTTCCTTTCCTGCTTTTCCACTACATAACCTCTAGGTGGCACTGTGATATAGCAGAATAGCACAAATGCACACGTGAAAAAAGCCATTTCTTTCATTTTCATAAATAAATGCCACATTTTCCTGCCCTAAAAACAAACAAACAAAAACTCACCAGAAGTGCTGGTTAGACACAGAAGTGAATTGCAGTGTCATGACATTGTCTAAAGAACCTGTAGACAGCTGTCAGTAGGCAATGACAAGTGCACGATAAATGCCTCATGTAGAAAAGCCCTTGGTTTCAAGACCCATGAAATGATCAGTCTGCAGTTAAGTACCAGTATAGACCATATCTGAGCTTGCCAAAAAGCACAGTGGATCAATTTTAGCTGTGCTAGCATTTTAAAAAATGTGGTTGAGTTTATTTGGAAGAGTTATTCATAACTTCAGTTTAATGAGGAAATAATACAGATGACTCCCCAAACCCCAACGTGTTGTTACAGTTTTCCTTTCTCACTTCATCTTTTTGGATGCTGGTGAGTTGTTTTGTCTCATATATACATATCATGCGTAAATAAATAGTCCAGAGAAACCAAACAGTTGATGCTGCCGATATGAATCTTTTCAAGCAGATCTTGCCAGAAGTTAGAGAAATCCTATCCAGCGCGTCAGTCTCCCAGGCTGAGGTGTTGCTGAACCTCATGTTGGAGGAAGGAATCATATCTAAGGAATATCATCAGACGTTGCTCCACGAAAGAGACAGGGATGACCTAGCAAGGAAGATCTCATTGACCCTCGTGGAGAAACAGGCGGCGCAGCAGAGCTCTGTACCTCCTCCGTGTTGTTTACAGTTCTTTGGCAGGCACCGAGAAGACGCTACAAGTGCCGTGTCACCATGGACTAGATGCTTGAGTGGTAAGCTTGCTTCATGTAATACGATCATCTGTATGCTCAGCATTTTCAGTGTGTCCCGGGGGGGGGGGGTAGTGGAATCTTCACAATACAGCCATTCTTAGTTCTCCAAATGAGGCCTCTTTGATTGCCACTTTAGAATTTATGAAATTGAGTCTGAGGTTATCAACAGAAGCCCTACATCCCATCCCACAGTAACCTGATGTGTGGTTGATGGGAACGTGGCACACTGAGGCAAGGCCTTTTTGGCTGCAGCACCCAGCCTCTGGAACCATTACTCTGGGAGGCCTGAGCTTGGGCCCTCTCTTTATTGCGATTCTGGCGTGTGGATGAGGCTGTTTTGTTTTGTTGCCCTTTGGGGTTAAGTTAGTATATTTCTCCAAACTGTTGCGAGTGGCTGTTCTTCCATCTCTGCTGGGACCGTTGTTTTAGCTGGATTCCAATGTTATGGTCGGGTTTTAATCTATCATTGTACACTACCTTGATTAGGGGCAGCTTTTGGCGATCAAGGTAAGAAGTGAATATCAGCTTGTGGTTACAAGGCCAGGATGGGTTTTTGGTCTTGTTGGTTGATAACCCACCCAGCCCCGGGAATAAATGGGAGTTCCCCACATCTATCTCCTTCAGCAATGTGGAGGGGAGTTGGGATATAAGTCTGATCTAGATCAGCAGTTTTGGAGGTCTTCAAGGAGAAGCGTGGTCATGTTAAATGAGCTTCCCTAAAAAGCCGGCTTGCCCAGCATTGCGGATTTCCCCTTGCTATGCGCAGCAACTCAGTGCAGTTGTAGAGCACGATCCCTGTTCATGCCTACGAGGCCCTCTCACAAGACACAATGTGATAGATCTGGCCAATGCCCTGGGTGCATTTGTTCTGGTCCATCCATATACAGTACCTGCCAAAAGGCACATAGCTCCAAATGAGCAACTTGCTCCGGGGAGCGGGGGGGGGGGGGCTGGAGGTGGCCAAGGCCTTATGAGCTTCTATTTCCAGCCCCACCCACCCCAAGCTCCGCCCCCTTGCTCAAAGGATGGAGTCTCTTAAAGGACCACATGCCTGCACTGGAGATGGGCGCTCGGCGACCTGCCACCTGGCGCACTCCAAGCACTGTTGGGCAGGTGTGGCAGCCCAGGATGAGGGGAAGTTGCTTGCTGGGCACTCTGGCTTAGCGTCAGGAACCTGGTTCAGCTCCTCAACCAGTTCCACCTCTTTCTACTCCCAGTGCAGACTGGCAGCTCCAACATCAGCAGGGCCGTGTGTCCACTCCAGATTTTACTCTGAAATTTTAAGGAGCTATCCCTGGTGCCAAACCTATTTTGGGAACTTTGGAATAAACTCCAGAGTGGACACACAGCCTCACTGACATGGGAGCTGCCTGCTCCAAGCGTAAGGACGGGGCCGTGACGGAAATGAGGGTGCATGCAGATGTATACCTCATTTTATGAGCGGGTCTGCTGTGTATAAGCACTGATCACAATTTGCGTCCATCTGCGAATAAACACAGTAACAACAACAAAAATCAATAGCATTAAAATATCTCCAATAAAAACAGCACAGCTGAAGGATTTATAAAAGCCAGGCAGGAAACACAGATTTAAAAACTAATCATAAAGAACCTTCCTTTTGCACGCAAATATATTTTCAGTGCATGCTTCAAAGCACAGAGAGGGCGCTTGGGGGGTGGATGTCTTGTTAAATTGCTTTCAGTTTGAGTTGCTATAGTTGTCATTCCTTGGGGTTCAGTTTCCTAGTCCTCAAGGTCTCTAGAGCAGCTGCCCGCAACCTGGTTCCCTCCAGATGTGTTGGGCACATCTGGAAAGCACCAGGCTGGTGAAGGCTGTTCACCACTCCAGAGGGTAAGTTTTTGCATGTGTCATGGAGTCGTGTTATCTCTATTGGGCTTGTATGCAAACACATGTGCATGAACAATAAGGCACGGTGGAGTGTGCAGCCCTGCTGATTCACACTGCGCAGCTGCAGAAGTCAATTTTTGCCTTTACTCTAGGGAGATTCTAGGAACTGTCTGTCGCTACTAACCAAGTGGCAATTGGATGGCACAGAAAGGAAATGAGTGAGCAGCAATGTGTGAATAGTACAGAGAGAGATAAGAACTTGACTGCCAAAGTTGGTGTGGGCATAATACTGCTGCAGGGCACGGGCATGGTCAAATCCTGGCCTGAAAGAATAGTTCAGAAAGTGAAAGAAATATTCAGAACAACCCACTTTCACTTCTCTCGGCATGAGCTGTTTGCAGCACCCCAAGTAAGGTAAGGAGGACTGATGCACTGGGCAATTTTTATTCCTGAGTTGGGTTGCTCGGATGCAGTCGGGTCAATGTTTTGTGGGTTGCTTTCCCTTTGGGGCTGCCCCCCCCCAGGACTGTTTCCAGTTCTGTGGGGAGTGGATGGCTCCAGAAGTCCACTTTGCAAGAGGGACTGTAGCTGTGCCTGAGAGATAGATTGCAAAATCGGGCTATTCAGCAGGTGGCAGTTTTAATATGAAAGACCTAAGGAGGGAGAGGGATGGGCCGTCCTGGGGAGGAGGGGCCACCAGCAGCTGCCCCCTGCTCCTGCCCCCTTTTCTCATCAGAAGAATATCTGTGGTAGAATAACAGGGAATTTCCTCTCCACTCTCCCTCCGGGATTCCCCCACACTCCACCTGCTCTGCCCTTCAGATGGGCTCCGAGATTGCTCTTAGAAGCTCTGCCACATCCAGGATTGTTCTCAGGCCTCCAGGATGACTTGCGGTGCTGAACTCTGCCTGCTGCAGATTCTGCAAGAGGGACAACCTGAACACTTTGTCCAAGGTCAGTTTACTATTTCCCTCTCCCACCACCCCTACTGGAACCTCCTTTTGCTCATCGTCTGTTCCATCTGTCCCGACTATTTCTGAGGGATGCCCCCTTCCCCCCCCCCACTATTGCTTCTTAAATCCCCGTTCCCATTTTCCCTTCTGGGGAGATTGGGGGGGTGCCTTCCATGTCGCACGTGCACATATGCTCCAAGTTGTGTTTACTTCCTATCTTTCACCACGTCCATACCTGCTCCTCCAGGCAGTATAATATTGCTAAATGTGTCTGAGCTGCCAGCAAGTCCACACCCTCCAAAAGGCAGCACAGGGATGATGAGAACTGCCGTCCAATACATCTAGAAGGCCGATTATGTACCAGGGGCCATCCCTGTCCCCCCCCCCCCGGTCCCTATTCCTGGTCAGTTGCTGTCTCTATTTTGTTTTCTGGTCCCTATCCCTGGTCAGTTGCTGTCTCTATCTTGACCCCATTTTTGCCCTGGGGAGAAGGCATGTTAAAAATGTTGTCCATGTGGGTTGCTAGAATTACTATCCTTTATGGTCATGGTCCTATTTCCTCTCCAGGCTCTCTAGTAGTAACATCTCCAAGTGGGGAGAGGATGTATTTTGCCTCCTGTCAATGCCCAGGTGCGAGCTGCTGGAATTGTCATCACTCTGTGTTCATCTCTCCCCTCGCCTTACATTTGGGGGGGGGGGGATGCGGTGGATGCACCTTGTCTCTAGCACGAATGCAGGCAAATGTATGCACATGGATGCTAAGGCTTCAATCCTACACACACTTAGCTGGGAGTAAGCCCCACTGAACTGCGGGAGGGGGGAAGCGCTGCTCATTCTGCTCAGTGGGCCTGGAACATGTGCCCCCAAGTCCTGCCTCGAGTACACCGCTGAGGGGGGTGTTTCTATAATAAGCGCAAACCAGATCCGCTGTGAAACAAAACATTCTGTAAAACATTCTTAACGTTTGCGTTTGTTTTTGTTTGTTTAAATCCACTTTGTGATGGACAGTTTATTCATAAAAACTGCTTCCAAATTCAACAGGGTGCCAACTGCAAAGCAAGAGAATACAGCAGGCAGAAAAGAGCCAAACTTCCTGGTGTGAGGAAGGGACTGTTGCTAGAGCAGGCTGCTCCCTTTGCTTTTCATCTGTGGATAGGAGCAGGTTTCTCATGTGTCACTGGCACCGCTGGCGGAGATGGGGACAGGAAGACGCCATGCGCCCCAAGCATGTTGGTACCCTGGTCAAATTGGGGGCGGGGGATAGGGAGCCTAGCCCCCACCTATTGTGATGGACTACTGTTTTTACAAGGTTGTCTGGAGGAGCATGATTGGCTAAAATTGTGGGGGGGTTGGGGGGGTTGTAGGGTTTGATAAGCCCCCCAATCTCTCCCCCATTCCAATAATTCAAGCACTGTGTGGTTAATGGATGTTACATAATCTCGCTATGATTTGTGCCTGAATTGCGGTTTGTGGCTTCGCTGCTAGGAAGCTTCTCTCAAATGTCTGCGTGAGCACAAGTGCCTGAAACTTTACTAGCAATGGAATGAGTGGGTTCTGTTCATTCGTTGGGCTTTTTTCAGGGCAGGGGGCAGGGCTGCAGCTGCACATGTGGGGAGCTGCATTTAGCCCAGCCCCCTTGGGGATATTCCCAGAGCCCTTGGTACCTTCAACTTTCACTCAAGATTGAAAAACCAAGCCCAGTGGCTGAGTCAGCCACTCACCGCCTTCCCGGGCAAAGACACCAGAATGATTTGTAAATTTCATTTTTACTGTATCGATGTATTAATACAGTCCAGTTCTTTCAAAAGCTGGCTGTATTTAGGTTTTGGCTGTTCTGCACTGATAATCCACACCTAGGCAGCCTTCCAAAAGCACAAGCGCCCGCCTGACTTTGCCCTCACCCAATTTTAGCCGAATCACTGACACACCACAGTGCAGTCTGCTAAAACCAATAGTTAAAGGCGTCCTACAACATGGGGGGGGGGGGTTGCTGTTGTTTCCGCTGTGGCCTGTGAGAGGCAGCCAGAACAGGATTTGAAACCAGTTTGAAGTTTGTTCCTGTCATGAGATTTTTAGCCCACCCTTCCTTCCAAAGGAGCCCAGGGCAGTGTGTGCAGTTATTTCCCTTCCCCACCCACGAATTGTATCCTTCCAACAACCCTGTGAGGTAGGTTAGGTTGAAAAGAGTGACTAGCCCAAGATCACTCAGGTAGCATTATGGCTGAATGGTGTTTTGAACCCAGGTTTCCCCAGTCCTAACCTGACGGTCTGAGCACTACACCACACTGGATCTTTGATGATGATGATGATGATGATGATGATGATGATGATGATGATATAAAAAGAAGGTGAAGGACCGCCCTCACCCATATCCCAGAGCCAGTGTGGTATAGTGGTTAGGGTGTTGGACTGGGATCTGGGTTCTAGTCCCCACTCAGCCATGAAGCTCACTGGGTGACTTTGGACCAGTCACTAACTCTCAGCCTCACCTACTTCACAGGGTTGTTGTGAGGATAAAATGGAGAGGAGGAGGAGGATTATGTAAGCCTCCTTGGGTTCCTTGCAGGAAAAAAGGCAGGATATATATATAATAAATAAAATAGGTAAATAAATATCAGCCTGCCCATACTTTAAGATCAGCAAGAGAGGCCCTTCTCACTTGCCCACCTGTAAGAGCAGTCAGGTGGGTGACCACATGTGAGAGGACCTTCTCTGCAGTGCCCCCACAGATCTGGAAAAAGTTGCCATCAGGGGTCCGCCATGCTCCATCATTGCAGGCTCTTAAGAAGGCCTTGAAAACATACCATTTCACTCTGGCCTTCCCCTGATAGGATTGCCGTTGTTGTTTTTATTGCTAGTTTTGTTGTTGGTTTTTATTGCTGTTTGTCTTTTTTTATCACTTTTAATATCTTACCAGTTTTATGTGTTTTATTGTTGTATGCCACCTTGGGAGGGCTTCTGCCCTGAAAGGTGGCCAAGAAATACTTTATAATTTTTTAAAAATAATGCTTTTTACAGTGTTTAGTGCTTCACATACATGATCGTGTTATTGCCTTTACAACAACCCTGTAAAGTAGGTCAGTAGTCCTCTGTTGCAGATTACAGGGTCTGAGGCAAGCTTGCCTAAGGCTGCCTCGTGCTGGGGTCGCCAATGTAGTTTCTGTGGGCACCACTGTGCCCATATATGCCTCTTTCGGCAAACACCAGGCTGCGTCCCGCTCCTGGTTTGTTTTTTGTTTTTTTTTAGATTTTCCTTTTTTGTTCTTAAAAATTCTTAAGTGCGAGGCTGACATGCTGCAAGGCAAAGCACCGCCTTCCTGCACTATCTATATTTCAAGGGATGCTTCTGGGGGCCCTGTTGGCCAAGTTACTTGTCTCTGGGCCTCATCAGTTTGAGCAGAAAACTGTGGGTTCCGAAGAGTGGGTTTAGTGTTTGGGAGCTCCCAGACCTCACCTCTGTTTTTAAATTTGGGAGCTCAGACCCTATTTCAATTCCTTCTGGGCCCATGGTTTACATCCCCCCGCACACACACGCACACACAGCATGTGCCTATACAGCTGCCAATCTGAGGTTAAGACTGCATGCACCTGAAGAAGCATACTGTGTCTGCAAACACTAATGCTGGAATAAATGTGTTAGTCTTTAAGGTGCCACAAGACTCTTTGCTGCAATGAATTAAGAAGTACAGCCAGCAGCCGTGGCGCAATGAGATCTGTGGAGAGGAGGAGGTGGCAGCACACTTTGGAGACCTGCAAAAACTGTAGAGAGGACCTTAGCTCACAAATAGAGTACAGGAAGACAGATTAAGGGGCCGTTCACATCCACACACTAACTGCCTGCTCATTTTCCTACCGGTGGCTCTAGATCAGCCTTCCCCAAACTGGGCACTCTCCAGATGCGTTGGACTACAACTCCCATAATCCTCCTTCCTCTACCCTATTTGCGATTTACGCTCCTCTCTGTAGAGGGCACCAGATTGGGAAAGTGCTCCACAGGCACTGCTGGCCGGGGCCCATCTGGAGGGCAGCAGGTTGGGCGGAGCTGCTCTAGATTATTTTTGACATGTGAAACTCCGCCACCAAATCTGTATCGCCTCGGCAGGGCTCTCAGTGTGGGCGCTGCCCACTGTCGTAAATCCATCCAGTTCCGCGTAAACCAGTTTGGAATCAGGCAAAGTCGTGGTCAGGGTCATTCCAAGATTCAAAGGTACAAGTCTGAGGTCAGGAATGTCAGGAGCGTCTGGCTGTAGCTGTGGTAACAAACAATTGCTTCCAGCCTCTGAGTGTGTTTGGGACCTGCCTTTGGAGCAGGCGCTGATTGGTGAGGCTGCCCAGCTGGGTCAGGCTGCACTTAGCCTGGCCCCACCTCAAACACACTCCGGCACGGCTGGTCTCTGTCTGACCTACTGGAGGCACAACACCCACAGGCGATACCTTTCCAGAGCCTGGGACCCGACAAGAGTCTCTGTCACCCCAGCATGTGTGGGGCCGCTTTCCAGAAGTTTTCCAAATAGCTAACGAATACCAGAAAGGGGACAAAAGGCCAGCATCCCTGCCTTGGTTGTAGGATGCTGTCATCCAGTTGTCTGTGTGTGTGGTGCTTGGGGGAGGCAGAGTGAGACATGAACGGCTGGGACTGGGCTCCGGAAACATCTTAGGTTGCTGTCGGCTGCCTCCCGGAAGATCCGATGTGGGTGCTGTGGACTTTAGCCATTTCTTGGGGCGTTTCGGCTGTGCGCTTCCACCCTTGCTCAGTCTAGATAACAGCAAATAATACAAAACGTGAATAAATCTCCAGTGATTTCCTTCCGAAGGGAACCAAACCTGGGTAAGCACTGCACCCCTGCCCTTCTCACCGCTTGACGAAGTGAGGTACGCATGATATATGTTTCTAAAACCACATCCTCATTTCAAGCACCAGGGGGATGATATAATTATAGCCACCTCCCACAAGTCAAAACAACATGTTGTAGGTTCCAGCTGCAAAATAAATATAGAAACCCTTTTTCTTTTCTTTTTTTGTGAGGCGGTGGGATTCTCGCTTGTCCTCCTTTGGATTAGTGGACACCTTACCTAAAGTGGAAATGAACCCCAAAATGTTCCAGTTTCTTTTTCCAGCCTGTTCACAACATGACTTGATTATATAAATTTATATATACATTTCAAAGGAAACAAAATATCAACATGACAGTTTTCTCTTCCTCTTTTCTTTCATGTGAACTCAGACCTGTGGCTTAACGTGCCTTCTGAGACATTTGTTGTGGAAATGGCTTGGATTTCTGGCACCCTACATTGCACATTTCTCTCCTTAGCATAATAAACCTCCCCCTCCCCAATTGCCTTTTATTACCTTCTGCAGGGTTTAAAGGATGGATAATATGCTGCCGTTGACCTATAGCAAAAGGGTGCATCTTATCTTTGAGAACCAAGGTAATGTGAGGATAACATTGATGCAAAGTTATCATCCGTATCAATCATATGTACTCATTTGTTCTGTTGTGGGTGTTGGCTGGTCTCAGAGTCCCTCTCTCTCTCTCTCTCAACTTAAAAGCCATTCTAGTTAGTTCTCTGGTGCATTAAACATTGCCAGCCCCAATCCAATTCACTGCATATTAACATCCATGGCAGCAGAGGCTTGTGACTCCTGTTTTGGCGGGGCTCCTTATCCATTGCAGGCTCCTTCCAACTCTATTATGAACTCAGATGGGGAGACTGTTAGTCAGCAGGGTGCATGGTACATCAGCTGTGGGACTTTGGCCTAGCACAGAGGGAGCTTCAAGGTTGGGCACTGATTCTGACTCAGGGGAAGAGGTGGTGGAGTTGGGCCCAGCTGTGGCATATCAGAGACGGGACAGTTCGGCTCTGCCAGGCCTCCCACCACCCAGTGAATAGGGGGAGGGGGAGGCACCAGAGGCTGAGACAGCTGACTCTCCTCCGCTGGAAGGCTCCGACTTGAGTGAGTTTCTCCTTACCAGTCAGGGACATCGTCTCTAGCAACCAGGCAGCAGGAGACAGCCTCTCTGGAGAGGGTATTTCTGGGATGGGCCCTTTGGTCCGGCGCCAGCAGAAGAGGGCAGAACAGAAATGTCCAGTCAGGCGGAGTCATCGGCCGAGGGGCCAGTTTCCCTGCCAGGTCCCAATCTCCAACAGTGATTCCTAGTGGTACCCTCTCACTGTATGTAAACTCTGGTAGCTCCCCATATCTGTTGCAGGGGACAACGCTCCAGCACCCTGAACCGCTTCCCGGCCCGCCTCCTTGGATTACGTGCACGATTGAATCCGTTTATTGCCTCTGAAAGAGCGGTTCTCCTTAAGGGAATTGCAGCAATAAAAGACTATTCACTGAGACTATTGCCTTGTCTGTGGGGGCCCAGGATGGACACCAACAGAATCCCAGTCCTGTTGGGTTCCCAACACCAGCTATAGGCACTCCAGACTAGCTGACTTTTGGACAGGGTCCCAAATCAGAGAGGAGGAATCCTTATAGATGGAAGGAAGCCTTTGCCATCCACTTCTTCTAGCATTTTTTCCATGCCCATCTGCAGCCGTTGTTGTATTTGATATAACCCCTTTTAAATATACTTAATTTGGAAGGGTTTCTTCAGTGTTTGATCCCAGCCAGTCAGGGATCATGTAGTAGATGTGATGATGTCACGGATTATTGCAGCCAATTAGAATTGACTGGGCCAGCATGGTGCAGTGGTTACAGTATGAGACTAAGATTGAGGAGACCCAGGTTCAAATCCCCCCTCAGCCATGAGGCTCACCTTTGATTGATCATCCTCTCTCAGTCCAACCTACCTCACAGGGTTGTTGTCATGACAAAATGGGCGGGGGGGGGGCTATGCACAGTATTGGGCTTTAGAAAAATTAGCCTGAGTGCTAGCCTACTCAAAAGCAGTGTAGGTATTCCACACTCAGCAACAGAGTTCATCCCCAGCACAGCAGCTCTCCTTAGTCTTCCAGTAGCTCCCACTCCAGGAATCAGAAACAACTCTGTAGACCAAAACAGTTTAACAAAGTATAACTAAAGGCTACATTCTATATACAGAGTTCATGTACAGAGTGTCATTTCTTCCAGCTCAGTTCAGCAAAGACAAAAACCAGCAGAGGCAACTGCACACAGCTGAGCAGTATTACCGTACATCATTAGAACAGCAAAAAAAAAGCTCATATGCTGCAGCCTGGCTGCTTGTTCAGGACCGGTGCAGGGCAGTTTGGCGCCCTAGGCTAAATTATATTTAGCGCCCCCCCTCTCGTGCCGTGGGGGGGGGCTCCGGAAAGCAGCCCTGCTCTGCAACCTCCCGCCGCCGCTGCGGCCACTGGACCCCCCCCGCACGCTGCCGCTGCCGCCCCCCACCTACCTTCCCACGCCTCCTCCGAAAAGGGACCCCCGCGCTCTGTTTTTGGCCGGGGGAAACCAGAGCAACAGGCTGTTTAAGCCCTGTTGCCCTGGTTCCTCCTGCCAAAACAGAGCGCGGGCGGGGCTCCGGAAACAGCGCGGAGAAGAAGGTAGGTGTCGGGGGGGAGGGCGGCGGGAGGCGAAGCGAAGCGAGGCGAGGTGGGGGGGAGGCGGTGCAGGGGGGGAGGCGGGCGCAGCGGCGAAAGCGAAGCGAGTGCGAGGTGGAGGGGGAGGCGGTGCAGGGGGGAGGCGGCGCAGGGGGGGAGGCGGCAGCGAGGCGAGAGCAGCGAGGTTGGGGGGAGGCGGTGCAGGGGGGGAGAGCGGCGCAGAGCGAAGCGAGGCGAGGGTGGGGGGGAGGCAGGTGCAGGGGGTGAGGGGAGCGGGAGGCGAAGCGGCGCAGAGGCGAAGCGAGGCGAGGTGGGGGGAGGCGGTGCAGGGGGGGAGGCGGCGCGGAGGCAAGCGAAGCGGGCGGGGGGGGGGAGGCGTCGGGGGGGGCGGCGCGGAGGCGAGGGCGAAGTGGGGGGGAGGCGGTGCAGGGGGGAGGCGCGCGAGAGGAGAAGCGAGGCGAGGGGGGGGGGAGGCGGTGCAGGGGGGGGAGGCGGAGCGCGAGCGAGCGGAGGCAGCGAGGCGAGGTGGGGGGGGAGGCGGTGCAGGGGGGGAAGGCGGGAGCGGAGGCGAGCGGCGCGAGGCAAGCGAGGCGAGGTGGGGGGAGCGGCGTGCAGGGGGAGGCGCGGAGGCGAGCGAGGGAAGGTGAGGGGGGAGGCGGGGGGAGGCCCAGCTCGGGGGGGCGGCCGAGCCACGAATGGGGAGCGGGCAGGCTACAGTGGGGGGGAGGCCCCGGCTCGCCCACCATCCCCGCACTGACCTGGCGTTCTCGGTGAGGCGGGCTGGCGGGCAAGGCAGGAGCGCGCCGGCAGCGAAGAGGAGCGCAGCGTTCTGCGCCCTCTTCTGCTACGCGCCCTAGGCAACAGCCTAGTTGGCCTAGCGGTAGCGCCGGCCCTGCGCTTGTTATCAACTTAATTGCAACACATGACAATCCTCACACCTGGCAAGGCTAGATGTAAGATTAGGTTTCAGTGAGCACAGACAGAATACACATTGGCTCTTTCTGTCTGGAAACATTACAAAATTAAAGGCCACAGCACTTTAACAATAAAACAACACAGCTAGTTGTTTTAGTTCTAGTTCATACATTAACACACAGTGCCTTGAGCGCCTTAGCAGCAGAATATCAAATGCAATGAATAAAATTTTAAAATGTGTGGTGATATCTATATGGGCAAACAAAACCATGTGGCTAGCTTTCTTTTCTTTTTCTGTCCTGTGCTGTCACTGAGTGATGATGGACAAAAGCACCTGAATGTTTAAAAAAGCTATGTGCCAGTGCCAGTGCCAGTGTGGCGTAGTGGTTAGAGTGTTGGACTGGGACTCGGGAGATCCGGGTTCTAGTCCCCGCTGGGCCATGAAACCCACTGGGTGACTTTGGGCCAGTCACTGATTCTCAGCCTAACCTACCTCACAGGGTTGTGAGGATAAAATGGAGAGGAGGAGGAGGATTATGTAAGCAGCCTTGAGTTCCTTGCAGGAAAAAAGGTGGGGTATAAATGTAATAAATAAATAAATAAATATGCGCTAAGTAAGGTCAGGCCTGGTTATTATTTGCATGGGAGACCCCTCCTCTAGTTTCCTGCATTTAGCAGGGGGTTGGACTCGATGGCCTTGTAGGCCCCTTCCAACTCTATGATCTATGAATCTATAAGGTGCATTAATGCATGCCCAGAATTTTGTGCCACTTGCAAGATCACCAAAACTGGGGGCACTTTTCGAGGGGTGAAAAATAGTTAGTGAAATTCAGCACATGCCAGTTTGGCTCAGTGCTAATACTATTACTGTGGAAGAGAAAGGGGGCCTGTTTTGCAAAAAGGGGAACGAGTTTGGGAGCCTAAGGGGTGGGGGGACTGCAGGCCAGGGAAGTGATGAGTAAGGCTGAATTATACACATTGCTTTGATTTTTTTAAAAAAATAAAATTAGAACGGGTCACCATCAATGTACAGGACACTTTACAGCTGGGTTGCAGAACCTCTGTCAGCCCGAGGGCCAGATTCCATTTCAGGGAAGCTCAGCCAAAGGCAAAAGGGGCGGAGCCAAAAAATACCAGCATCTTGTAGTTTAAAGCTTTTCCTGCCAGTAACTAAGCCCTTAGGAGAGGCATTTCGGCCCTTTAGAACAGGGGGAAAACTGCACAAAAGCCGGGAAAACCCCAAACGATCAGTGGTTGGGGAAAGGGGGTGGGGCCAGGGAAGGGGGAGGGGCCTTCTGGGGAATGTCAGGGGGCTGGATTTGCCTCCCCCATCTGAAGTTCTCCACTCCTGCTTTACAGAGGCAGGATCCTGTCCCCAAGGAGCTTACATCTAAAATAGATCATGAAGAAGACAACCAAGGGGAGGGAGAAAGATAAAGGGAGGGAGATTTGTGTGCAAAAGTAGTTCCTTAAACTTGGTTACAGTTCAGGGCATGCAGGTTAAGGGGTTAAGCCAAAGGCCTTCTGAAAAAGGTACGTTTTGAAGAGGGCTTGGGCGGAAAGGAGAGAGGGGGCACCGCACGAGTATTCTTGGAATCAGTCCCAGGCATAAGGGCAGTGCCAGCTCCAGGTCTCGGAGGACCCTTGGGCAAGGCACACACACACCCCGCCCTTGGTGATTCACTGTCTCACTGCCTTTGTCACCTGCTGCTCTTACTCCTCATTGCCTTTCTCACCATGTTTGCTTGCCAGGCAGAGGGCCAGGGAGCGAGCGGGCAGCGGCATCTTCTGCGCCACTGCCTCACCTCCACCGTTGCCTGGGCCAGAGCAAAAGGTGGGTGAACAAGCAGGTTGCAATGGTGAGGAGGAAGAGAAGGAGCAACTCCAGGGCTCTTGTCTGTGGGCCCCTGCTGGGGCGTGGGCCCTCGGCAGGTGCCCAACCATGCCGACCCTTGACTCTGGCCTCGTGTAAGGAGCAGTCAGGGAGAACGTGCAGAGTTGTTTAAGCCTTAAACTTTAAGGGAAGTGAAGTTGGCAGAATGGAAGTCCTTTTCTTCATTCACCTACTTATATATTTCTTTCCAAAGCAGAAACATCTTTTAAAATGAATGATGATGATGATTATCTGTTTTAAGTTGTTGTTGTTGTGTTGTTGTTGTTGTTGTTGTTGTTATTATTATTATTACTAAAAACAGCACAGGTGACCCAGATGGTTTAAAACCAGATTGAAAGTTTGTCTCATAATTTTGCCTGATGTTCTTGAGTGCTTTTTTTTTTTTAAGAGACCAAAATCTTTCTTCTCTTTCTTTAATTCTTATTCCAGATCACATGATGGATCCAGGGAAGAGCTACTTGGAACTGCTGCAGAGCGATGTCGACCTTTCAGTTCTGTGCAAGCACATCGAAGAGGCAGCGGAGTTTCCCACAGGTGGCTGGTCGTAACATAAAGGATATTCCATTTTTGTTTGATTTTTTTTTTAAAAAAAAATATCTGTGATGTTTGAATGAGGTCAGGGGAGCTTCTTGCCTGTTTCGATAAGCAATATTACTAAAATAACAATACTGGGCACTTTTCAAGTATTCCAAGCACTTTGCCTACATTAGCCCAGTAATCTTTGCAAGGCAGGTTAGTTTTATTCTCGCCATATTGCATATTGGATGCAGGCGGCTGAGGGAGAGCGGGCTGCAGTGCATTTTGGAAGAGGTAAGATTTGGACTGGGGGTTTCCGGACATGCTCTCATTAGCTGCCCCATTGTGCTGCCTTCACACCTTTGACCTGAATTGTGTGTGCTTGTTAAATCATTTGAGTGGTGGGCCAAAATGGAGAGGAGGAGGAGGGTTATGTAAGCCGCCTTGGGTTCCTTGCAGGAAAAAAGACGGGGTATAAATAAATATAAATATAATACATAAACATAAATAAAATTCCCTCCCTGTTTTTGTTGGACAATTTGTCCCCCCATGAAAGTAGGGGGACTGTTTGGGGGACGGCGACAAGTGGATTTCAAAGAAATTGTTGTGTGGGAAGGGTCAGCTTACTTTAGAGATGAGGTGGCCGAAGCT